>CM033726.1:43828624-45028624 GCA_019671005.1 Hibiscus mutabilis | reverse complement strand
CGCTAAGGAAGGCATGAAGGTGGTGGTGGAGATTCTGACCGGGAACCTCTTTTACGTTCAAGTTAACGACGATGCCACAGTCAAAGACATGAAGAAAGAGATCGAGGCTCGGGAAATTTTGGCTAGCGATCGTATGATCTTGATCGCTGATCACGATAACCGGAATAAGCTTATAACAAAAGAAGATGACAGAGCTTCTCTAGTTGATTTTGGAGTGGAGGATGGATCTCACATTTATCTCTTCTTCAGCCCGCTCAACACCGAATCGTCTTATCAGCATGTTTTCACTTCACCAGAATCTCTATTGGGATAGTAGTTTAGCCCCTTGCAAAGTGGACCGTAGGGTTAAGAATAAAAGAACCAAAAAAAAAAAAATGAAACTTAAGTGTTCGACTTTGATTTTTATTGAATTTAATTTAATTTCAGTTCGAATAGTAATTAATTAAGTATATATTGGTTCCTTTTTTTTATCCAAAATTTAAAAGAGCAGTTGGAGCTTGCCTCAAAATTGAATAATTATCACCAACAACCAATTCATCTAGTAAGATAAGACGCTAGATTCTTTAAGCAATGTTAGATGTTCGAATCTTAACACTGTAAATTAAATAAATTGGATTGAAAGAACCGTTCCCATAATAAGTCTCTAGGTACCGATGGTATTTATACCAAATATGTGAATAATTATCACCATATCAACGTATTCACAATCGCAACCGCAATAAATACAATGCGACAAAAAAAAACAACAGTAATTTAAATCCATGCTCACAACTTCAACCTTTGAAGCTTGGGCATTACATATTTGGGCTGCACTGTACTTGCTCGATCGATTTTAAATTGGATAAAGGAAATTTTATCGATTTTAAATGATACAATTTTTAATACGAATTCAAAAAGTTGAAAAGGTTCAAATCTAATCCCATATAATACAACTTTTAATATTAAAGATATTTAAAACTTTTTTTTGGCATTTTACCCCTTTTTGTTGAATTTTTTTTTATCGATTCAACCGGATTTTCTCCGGTTTTAAAACCAGACATTATAATGACCAGCAACTAGTTCCCAGTTCAACCAGCTGATTCAATCTAGTTTTTCTAGCATCGATCTTTCCAAATTCTATTTGCTTTTTCTTCTATTTCCAGAGTAAAGGGGGAAATCTTTTCCCATACAAATATCTCAAGCTTTAGAAGTGACTACAATGTTGAATAAAAACTATCATCATTGCAGGAAATTGTATAAATGATGAGCCCTAAAACCACCTCAAACTTTTGTTTAGCTTGCATTATTAAGGTTAAACTCTAGTAATAGGTCCAGGTAAACCACACACTTTCATCATACATAAATACTTACTTGGAACAATAGCGCCTGCTTTTGAACACAGATCGACCACAGCCGGTGCATGCCCGTAGTAAACCCGACCTTTGTTCAAAAGCACTTTTGGATCCTGAGGCCGTCGCTGCCACACAATCTTTGGAGGGACCAAGTCATTAACATTTGCCTTTATCCAATAATGGGAGCCCCGCCAACTCTAGTATCTAAATACTCCACAAAGACAAGCTCGATGGCCGGATGGCCCGACGTGAACTTCAGAACAATATTTGCAAACTTTTGTGGTATAGACCAATAGCGGCTTCTTAACACCGGTTCTAAGTGTCTCCCATGCCTTCAAGGTGCCATTTGCTACCACCCTTATATCATCATCGGACAAAGAGACAATTCCACTGATTCCACCAGAAGATTCTTCAGTGGTTAATGAACCAGATAAAATTTCATCTGTAACATCTGCTCCTGCTTGCATGCAAAGCTCCACAATTGCAGGAACACGTTCGAAATCAAATCTTTGCTGGTGTTTGATAACACTCTGAAACATGTTGCGTAGATGAAAAGCTTCTACAGGGACACGTATGTCATTCAAACCACCACGGACCCATTCGTGAACCCGGTTTTTTTCAATGCGCTTGTATCCGTGGCAAGTCTGGATTAAATGACCTTTCTCACCAATGTATACCTCTGGACAAAACCTGCAAACATTTATATCAATCAATGGCTTTTTTTATTAAAACAATAATAATAAATAGAAGTTAGAGTAATGCAGTAAAATTAGAGGAATTTTCTCAATGTTTAAAAAAGAAAGGACTGGAAGTCAAGCTGGTCAGCACTTTGGTTACTGGTACAACGATTGAACTGGACAGTTCGATGTTTTCTTGTTTTTTAATGCTAAAATACCTTAAACACTTATCTAATGTAAAATAAATCACATAAATACTCATAATTAGCCCTCAAAAAGGTTTTATCTTAATGTTAATATCTTTAGTTTTTGTTGAAATACCCATGTTGAGCACTTGTGTCTGAAAATGGATACGAATATAAGACCTCCAAGGATCCTCCAAAATACATGAAAAAATTTAGGAAAATCTAACCAGAACAGGTATCTGTATTCGGCAATCCCCCTCAAGTCCAAACAACATAGTTTTTTACACCATTAATCTTTCCACATAACATCAAAAGTGTAATTCTAGATTTTTTTAGTCATCAACAATTAGTGAAATTTCCAAACAAATGTATCACTTTGTCAGCCTACCAAAAGTCTTTATTTGCAGATGCTATAGCAGTTAGGTCTAGCATGAATGAAAACTTACTTTGCACTGTGCATAAACGAGGCAAAATCGGATTAAGTTGGATTTGAATAGATAGAGAAAATGAGGGGCAGTGAGTCTCACTTGCAAGCAACTACAGGGAACAGTTTGAGAAGGGTGAAGACTCCTTGAAAAAGCAGTTATCTGGCCTTAAGAACCTCTTCAGCAACCGGAATCATTCCGGGCACTGGATAATCCTTGGCTCGATTCTCAATTCTATTGAGTATCATCGGTCTAAGCTTCTTTAAGTCTATTTTTGAGTTGTATGATCTCCAATGACCCCTGAATGCCATTGGCATAGATCCTGCAAAAAGACAATGCATTAAACAACTTGAAAACAGAAGACGTACAAGCAGAAGCATCATTGATATGCTTTCGAGCCTCCAAAAACAAGAATCTGACTTCATCAGGTAAATTCTAGATTTTACACGCTGAAATTGAAGAACCATGAAATACACTTTAAGAAATTAAAAAAAAAACATAAAAGCAAAGTGAATACATTTGATAACCCGGAAAGCCAAAAGAGTCGAGCATCGTCGAAAAACTCATGACAATCAATCAGCTAATGAAAGTTGCTCTCAAAGCCATTCAATTCACTAGAAAACTATGTTGCTCCGACTACTTTTCTTGAAGAGAATGGAGATGTGATTCTCCAAAGAGAATCTAGATACACAGGATTTCAGAGGATTTGGGCTTTCGGTTATGAATTTGGTGCTTGGGGTTTCAGCATATGGGGTTACGGTTTGGGGGTGATTAGGGATTGTCGACGACCTACCGATTTGGTGAGGGTGCAGCAGATTGGAAATGAAGGAGTTGGGAGGCCTAGCAAAGAAGCGCGCCTTGTGCGTCGTCAGGGGCGCTGCAAAGGTTGGACGGGTGGGCTTCAGATCCGATGAAGGAGGCGCCGTCGATAGTAGGGTGCAGTTCAAAGCAAACTTCGGTGGCAACTGGTCAAGGTATTTGAAACAGGAAATCGGGTAAGATGGCAAATGAAAATTGAAATTAAGGATTAAAATAAATAAATTGAAACTATGGTCTCGCTGATAAAGAATGATGTATTTTATCTAAATGATCTAGGTTAAAGCACCATGTGTATATATCTTATTAAAGGTTAAGAAAATTGAATAGATACTATCTTGTAAGAGATTTAGGTTTTAGATTTTATAGCTTGTGAAGGGTTGTGTAAATTTTTTATGCAGCTTGTGTATCAAAATATAACACATAATAAAAAGGCTTAAATGAAAAATCAACCCAAAATTATACATTTTGTTTGTTTTTAGCCCTTAAACTATTTTTTGGTCAATAAGTCAATAAACTATTATTTCTAGTTAATCTAAGGTTGGTAGTTATCTAAGTAAAAAAAAAATAGGGAAAACTACACGGGTGATCACCCAACTATCACATTTTTTTCTGTTTTGGTCACCTAACTAACGTTTTATTTCGTTATCGTTTTGATCATCGACCGTTAAAAAAATTAACGGAAATTGTGACGTGTCATGAGATAATAACACGTTTAGTCCTAAAACTTATACATTCTATCAATTTAATCCTAATACGAAATAGCTCATCAAATATTTGGACTAAACCACAAATTTCCCATCCCATTTTTCTTATAACATCCGAAAAAAAGGACTTTTTCTCTACCATATTTAAACTTTTATTCATCTTCTTGGTATATTCAAACTTTTATTCAATGAATTAATTAAGATGATTAGTAATCACTCCTATTTTTAAAGAGAATACAAAATGATGCCATTTTCCAAACAAACACACTCAATTGGTTGAGGAACAAAAGATCACTTTAAAGTTGCCTAAAATTGTGCAGTAATGCATTGTTTAACTTCAACGCAGAGGTTCAGATAGCAACAAGCTAACTTTCATTAATAAGCCTAATATGCGCGTAGGGGATTTTTTTAAATGCACTCGAACCTTTAATTCTCAGTCTAATTGTTGTCATCATTGTTGATAATTCTTCTTGCTTGATGTTCATGCCAACTGTTAGATGTTATAAGGAAAAGGGATTTTTTTAGATGTTATAAGAAAAAGGCATTTTTAAAATAGTGTTGTAGAGGAAGAAGAAATGAGATGAGGAATTTGTGGTTTAGTCCAAATATTTGATGAGTTATTTCGTATTAAGATTAAATTGATAGAATATAATAATTTTAGAGATTAGAATTGTTATTAAATCATGCCACGTCACAATTTTCGTTAAATATTTAACAGCGGTGACCAAAACGATAATGAAACAAAACGTTAGTAACGATTTTGACGAAAAATTTAATTAGCTGACCAAAACAGGAAAAGGGTGATAGTTGAGTGACCACCAGTGTAGTTTTCCCAAAAAATTATTTCAACCAATAAAAAGGGCTAAAAAGCAAACAAAGTACATAGTATAAGGGCTAATTTTTCATTTAAGCCAAATAACAAGGGTAAACTATATTGGAAGTCATTCAATTATTAGTAAAGTTATGATTGAGTCACTCATTATAAAAAGTTACAATTGAGTCACTCAATTAAAGTTTTAGTTACGATCGGGTCACTCATCCGTTAAATTACAAACAAACATCTAACAACGTTTGGTATAATGACAGTCATAGTCCATAAAACCTATATATTCTACCAATTTAGTCCTAATTTAAAACAATCTAATCCATTTAACCTTTCATATTTAAAAATATATCAATTTAGTCATTTTTCTTCTCCCAAATTGCTTGTATACCCTTATTTACACTAGAGTAATTCATTTAAAATCATTAATTAATCTAATACATAGATTTATAAATGTAAAGGTATTTATAATTATTTTTTAATATTGAATCTATAATTAGTATCTACATTAAAATTAAACACATTGAAATCTATTTAAAATTAGATACGAAAACCTTAAGATTTTAGTTACTTTACCACATAATTTTCTACAAAAAAATTTAGCTTTTCGTATTACTATACATTTTTCTTAGCAATTTTATATTTTCAAATTACATCATTATTTATCTTTTATTTTAAAATATATCAATAATTAAACTTTTAAGTTACTCGATTTTCATTATTAAACAAGTTTCTTAATTTCTCTGCAAGTTTGTGTATTTTCATTAAAATTTTATATAATTTTTACAATAATTTTAATATTTTTGTTCTTATTTATAAATTTACTAATTGTTAAACAATTTTTATTATTACAAAAAACTACAAAAAATATTCATGTTTATTAAAACATGAGACATAAGTTGTTTTTACATAATGAAATACAAGCAGGGGTGTATCCTTTAAGGGACTAGTGGAGGCCACGCCCCCCAATTTTGAAAAATTCAAATTTTGTCCCTAAAATTTTTGAAACTTTTAATTTGCCCCCTCAAGATTTTTAAAAATTCTTATTAATCTTTAAAATTTTGAATACTTTTAATTAAATTCCCTCTTTAATTCTTTAAATTTTTTGTTAAATCTCTCAAGATTATTACAACTTTTAGTTAAAACCTTGATTTTTCTTAAAAAAAAATTTGGTTGAGCCTCCAAATTTTTTAAAAATTTAAGTTGGCTCCCTCAAACTTTTACTCTAAGTTCAGTCACTAATTTTGAGAAATACATGTGTATTGTGTGTATATATATAATTATTTCGAACCTGTTCAAGAGCTTTTAAAGCCGAGCTTGTGTCGGTTCGGCTTGTTAAGGTCTCAAGCCGAGCACGAGCTCGAGTCGAGCTCACTAGAGCTGAGCTTTGACCGAGTCGAGCCTGAGTAGCTTGCAAGCCGGTGAGGCTCAATATCACCCCTAGGCGTACCCTACCCCTTGTTTAGGGTTTTTATGTTTCTTCCGATGGATTTCTCTTTATTTCGCTGTTAGGATTCTGGACTTAGGTTTACTGTTGAGAGGCTCGAACGATCAACCGAATGTGCCAAGAGGGGGTGAATTAGATTTTTGCTTTGGTGGATGAAAAGCTAAGTAATAAAAATTAGGACACAATGATTTACAGTAGTTCAACTTCTAAACCAAGTCTTCCTCCACTACCTTAGTTATCCACACTAAGATTTTCTACAAATTCACTAATTTGTCTTTCCTTTTTTCGGGCTCAATGAGATAACCCTTACAACCCTCAAAGCTTATACCCCAAAATTTTAAGAACACCCTATTGCAAGAGAAAACAAATAAGAAACAAAAGAAATCCTCACAAGGCAAATATATTTGCAATTTAAGCACACACCCAAAACCTAACACTTGAGCAAATATAACAATTAAGATCACAAGTGTGTTATACAAAGAAATATGACAAAATTGAGCACTAAAACACTATTTCTATCATGGAATGTTGGTAGTTGGTTTCTTGAAGAGGTCTTTTAAACCTTCAAAGGAGTTTATGGCCGTTACTAGTCGTTGGGGTAGATTTGAAGCAGTTGAGGACTTTATTTCTAGCATTAAATTCACTTCTAGGCTCATCGGTATCAGTACACGAGGATAAATATCGGTACACCTGCTCAAAATAGAAATAGTTATTGGGCAAAATTGCACAGAGCATCGGTACACTTTGCAAGTGTATCGGTACGATTGAGGCAGTATCAATACCCTATTTTGCTACTGGAAAATAGAGTTTTGGAAAAATAAAGGGACATATCGGTACGGTTAAAACGGGTACCGGTAAGGCTGACTGGGTACATTAACATGTGTATCGATACACCTGGCCTGTTTTTGACACTTTGGCTATTTAAAATTATTTTAAACATGTCAAGAACCCTTTGAAAATATTTCAAACATATTTTTCAAGTTAATGGACTTTTGAAATATTTTTGCAAATTTGTTTAAGTCCAAAAATATTTTTCATTTAAGTTATATCAAAATCAAATATCTCAACAATCTCCCCCTTTTGATATAACGAAACCACTTGAAAAATTATTTTTGAAAATTTTCCCTTAGAAAAATAATTTTAGAAAAAGAGAATATTTTTAGAAAATATTTAAAGCTCCCTTTTTTTCTTTTTGAAATTAAAATTTTCAAACTTATCTCTCCCCTTTTTTTATATCAAAAATAATTTCAAAACTAAGTCTAAAATCACATTAAGTTTAAAAACGCCAAAAGTTGAAAGTGTTGAGCTCAAATTCTTCAACCGATTTGCTTGCAAGATGGTGGAGAAGTTCAATTTTGGGTGGTGGTGGAAGCAATAAAGAAAAATGAACACTAAGATTTAGAGTGGTTCGAGCTTTTCAACCAAGCTCTACATCCACTACCTTAGCTTCCACACTAAGGATTTTCCCAAATTTACTATGAATTTCTTCCCTTTTTCTAGGCTCAAGAGGAAACCTTTACAATTCTAGACTTATACTCCAAAGTCTAGCAACCCCTTTTTACAAAAGGAAAGTAAATAAATAAATCCCCACTAAGTAGATTGTTTGCACAATTTAAGCTCTCACCCAATCCTAAAACACTTGAGCAAATATTACAATGAAAGCTCATAAGCGTTGTCTATGAAAAATATGAAAATTAGAGCACTAAGACATTTTTCAATCAATGGAATGTTGGCTTGATGATCATTAGTTGATTTTGGTGCTTGAAGGTCCCTTCTATACTCCCAAATGGGATTCTAGCCGTTGGTGACCGTTGGGGATAAATTGGAGCCGTTGGGGATATTTCCAAGCAAAATTTCCCAATCTGCTGTTGTCAGTATCGCTACGCGAATACCAGGTATCGGTACGCCTACTTTGGGAAATAGACGTTGGAGTCTGAAATCATACATGTGTATCGGTACGCCTAAAGGTGTATCGGTATGACATCACCTGTATCGATACAATGAGCCTGTACTTGTACGGGATTTCACCACTAGATTTTCACTGTTTGAAATCTCAAAGGGGATATCAGTACGCTATTATACCGTATCAGTATGGAGCTGAGAAAAAAGGCTGGTTTGGCTATTTAAAATCGTTTTAAAGCATGCCAAAGACCTTAGAAATAGTTTCAAACATGATTTCAAGTTGTTTGAATTGTAATACAAATTTGCAAAGTATTCAAATAAGTCCAAAACAATTTTTCAATTTTTATATCAAAACAAAAATCCTAACATAAAGGTTGAAACCAATCGTTGGAAATTTAGTACCAATTGATAGGAAATAACAATTGTTGGTGTAAAATAACAAATGAGAAAAGCGACAAAAAGTTACATGAAAGAATTTTAAAAAAATGGCTCCCCTTTAATCAAGCATCAAAAAGATTGTTAGTCCAATAATTCAATAGAAAGAAATTGTATTTTAAATTAATAAAATTAAACACAAGAAATTCAATGTTATTTATCAAGATATACAATATGCACACAAAGCATGGAAAAAAGGAGACAAGACTGTCCATTTTTGTCTACGCGTACCGGTACGGAGGAGACCGTATCGGTACTTGGTTGAAGGTCGTATCGATACGGTATGGGCTATACCGGTATAGAAGGCATGAAACTAGTGACAAAATTGCAGCAAAATCAACCCAAAAAGCCTTACAACTTAGTCTTAAGTTCATACAAAGGCTTGAGGAGATCCTAAATATACATTTTGCACAAATTGCTACACATGCTTCTCAAAACATAACATTTAAAGCATACAAAGCATGAAATTCACCAAATTCAACCAAGCATTACAAGTTAATGGCCATAGACAAAGAAATAAGCATAATGGGCAAAAAACATGTAACTCATGCAATTTAAGGCTCCCTAACTATATGCAATTAGGAACATGGAGTCATACAAACACGCTTAGATCATCATCCAAATCAAACAATATAGGCATGATCAAGCAATTGTATGAAATTAAATTTTATCATTTGAACCAAGGTAGGAGGTTAAGCCTTCCTTCTTCAAGTGTCCTTCCTCTTTTGTGTGTCATGGGCTTCCAAAATTTTAACTTTGATCATCAATGGCTCAAGCACACCTACAAATATACAATCAAGTAATTTTTGGTATCCAAATTGCTTTGAATCCAATGGCATTAGACCCAAAAAATTTGCCCCCTTAAGAATCCATTTTTTAATGTCTTCCTTTTTGTTTGAACAAATTAGTCCCTTAGGGACCCAAATGTTCTTAACCATTTTGCCTTTAAAAAATCTAGGGGAACTAGATTATCTTTGATACAAGTTTGATTTTACAAAATTAGATTTGGAGCAATCTCCATTTTCTTTTCAAAATTTTTGTAAATCAAATCTTTTTCTTTTCTAAGATCATCCAATTCTCTTTGATGATATTCTTAAACTTTTTGAAGCAAATTTTGTAAATCGAAATTATTTTGTTCAAACTCTTTGAGTTTTGCTTCAAGTTCATCTTTGGTTTTAGAAATCAAATCATTTTGAACTTTTAAATTTGAAACCAATTTCTTGTTTTTCAAAATGTGATTTTTAAACTCTAAAACCAAATCGTCATAGGCATCTTGTAATTCATCAAAAATATATGAAGTTGAAGTAGATGAATTAGAAGTTACCCTTGAATCTTCTTCGATGGCCATGATACAAAGGTTGGCTACCTCATCATCGGTGGAGTCATCTTCATCACTCTATGCAACCACAAATGCCTTCTTCTTATGGCTTGATCCCTTCTTTTTGAATCATGGGCAATCATACTTGGTGTGGCCCGCTTCTTATATTCGAAGCAAATGATGAGATCCCTCATCTTCATTCTCGATTCATGTCTTGATTCTTCCTTTTCTTGCTTCATGAATCGGGTAAACTTCTTGAAGAGCTTGGACATCTCTTATTCTTCACTATCCTGTCCACTTGAATCTTCTTGATGACTTGTAGAGGATTTGAAAGCAACAGTCAAATCTTCAATTTCTTGCTCTTCTATTTTCTTCCCCTTTGACATCATCATTCATGTTTTTTTATGTTTCTTCCGATGAATTTCTCTTTATTTCGTTGTTAGGATTAACTGGACTTAGGTTTACTGTTGAGAGGCTCGAATGATCAACCGAATATGCCAAGAGGGGGTGAATTGGATTGGTGGATGAAAAGCTAAGTAATAAAAATTGGGACACGGTGATTTATAGTGGTTCGACATCTAAACCAAGTCTACCTCCACTACCTTACCTATCCACACTAAGGATTTTCCACAAATTCATTAATTTGTCTTTCATTTTTTCAGGGCTCAAGGAGATAACCCTTACAACCCTCAAAGCTTATACCCCAAAGTTTTGAGAACACTCTCTTACAAGAGAAAACAAATAAGCAAATAAAAGAAATCCTCACAAGGCAAATATGTTTGCAATTTAAGCACACACCCAAAACCTAACACTTGAGCAAATATAACAATTAAGCTCACAAGTGGGCTCTATAAAGAAATATGACAAAATTGAGCACTAAAACACTCTCTATCATTGAATGTTGGTAGTTAGTTTCTTGTTGTTGCATGGCTGCTTGAAGAGGTCTTTTAAATCCCCAAAGGAGTTTGTGGCTGTTACTAGCTATTGGGGTTAATTTGGAGCCGTTGGGGACTTTATTTCCAGCATTAAATGCACTTCTAAGCTCATCGATATCGGTACACCTGCTCAAAATAGAAAGAGTCGTTGGGCAAAATTGCACTGGGTATCAGTATACTATGCAGATGTATCGATACACCCCATAGTTTATCGATACGACTGAGGCCGTATCGATACCCTATTTTGCTACTGGAAAATGGAGTTTTGGGAAAACAAGGGGTGTATCGGTACGGTTAAAACGAGTACCGATACGGTTGATTGGGTATCGATACACCTGGCCTGTTTTTGACACTTTGGCTATCTAAAATTATTTTAAACATGTCAAAAACCATTTGAAAACATTTCAAACATATTTTTCAAGTTAATGAACTTTTGAAATATTTTTGTAAATTTGAATAAGTCCAAAAATATTTTTCATTTAAGTTATATCAAAATCAAATATCTCAACATTTACGTCATCTTTTCTTGCACATGACAAATATCTCGACATCTTCACAAGCAGCTTGTCATGACAATTAGGGTTTAGTTTGGCATTGCTTTTGAAAATTACTTTTAAAAGTGCGTCAGAAAGTGATTTTAAAAGTGAATTTGAAAAGTTAATTGTAAGGTTTTAGTGTTTGACAATGCTCTTAAAAAATACTTCTGAAAAGATAAAATGTCTATTTTAGAAATAATATTGTAAAATTTAAAATATATTAATTTAAATCATATTTAAATCCATTAATATTATGACATATGAAATATATCAATTTGAAAATATAAAAAACAATTTATAATAACTCATTATTAATTTTTTATATATAATTTATGAATAAAAATGACATTAAAAACGCAAATATTTAGTTTTTGCACATATATACAAGAAGTAACTCAACTATTGATAAGTAGAGAAACATTCATAAGCAATAAAGAAAAAATTCTCAAACAATACAAAATCCATAACTGCGATATATATATCTCATCATGAAAAATCTATAATTGTAGCATATGATATCCTAAAAAATATAAAATCTATTACTCAAAAGCAATATATATCTCTTCATCACTAAACCCAACATTAACTACTCATAAATGATGATTCAATACAACATGAAAGAAATATTTACATACATAGCTTTTTCTCTTCTTCTTTCTACAGACAACTTTATCACCATCAATAAAGAAAAAAAAAAGAGAAAATGAAGTTGATTTTAAAACACACCAATATTTTATCTTTGAAACAAAATCTCATTATATCAATCCAAGAAGTTAAGAAAAAAAGAAAGGTCAAGTCTTTATTTCTTTCAAAGGTTAGTGAAGCAAACAAAAAAGAAGAAGAAATTTTTAACAAAATAAAAAAAATATATATCAGAAACATAGAAATATAGAGACACCCAGAAATTAAAGGCCCATTCAATTTTTATAATCAGAAACTATTGAGAAGCAGAGATACCAAAAAATAAAAATAAAAATAAAAATTTAAGTTTGATAAGAACATATGGAGAAAAAATTAAACGGAGACAAGTGAATGAATCTCTATTTCACAATCGAAACATAGAAGTAAAAAATCGTAGCTTACCTTTAACGAAAACTTCCTTCGGCCAAACTAACAACCCTGAAGAACTGAGAAAAATATTTTCAGTAATAATGAAGAAAGGTTTTTCAGCAGAAAAGTTAATGAAGAAATGAGAAATATTAATGAGGGATATATTTGTCATTTACAATTAAAACCGGATTTTTAACCCAAAAGCTCAAAATAGAATTTTTCAGTTTGGGCTAATAACCACTTTTTAAATATAATTTTTTTTATCAAAATATTGATATTTGGGATTGTTTATGCTCAAATAAGCACTTATTTGAGTAAAAGCACTAAAAAAATCTCTCCCAAACGGTGCCTTAGTCAAATCCCTTGTTCTTTTCCTACACTTGCACCTACACTTACCCCTGCAATCACTACTACGTCCACACTACCTTTCTCCAAGTGTTAAATACGCAAAAATTTTCATTATGTTTTAAGAGAGAGCCTATATGAGAAATATAAATAAAAGGCATGAAAATTAATCCAAAATGCACTTGAGTACAAGCAATTCAACTATGTTTAAGGCGTAATTTAAGTTTAAGGGTGTTTGAAGCCATTAAACTTTTGAAAAAAAATTTAATTAAGTCCTTAAATTTTTTACACTCAATTAAGTACTTAAACCAATAAATTGAATCAATTAAGCTCTTTAACTAATTTTGACCATCAATTTTTTAGAATTACTGTCACTTGATACGCTACAGTTTTGTCAGGTGACATTTACAAATTTTTTAAAAAACTATTTTCTTATTATTTTATAAGCTTTTAGAAAATTTTGAACCTCTAAAGAATTTCTTAAATAAAATAAAAAACTCTAAAAATATCAAATGACAATACTGTAATATGACACGTTGCAACAAATGATCTAAAAAAAATTAAATTTAATAGTCAATATTAGTCAAAGAGTCAATTGTTAAAATTTTGGAATACAAGTTAATTAGATGCAAAAAAAAATTCAACAAAATTGATTTTTCTTCCAAATTTCATAGATTTATGATACCCTTAAACCAACCAAAATAAAACGACTCACGTTTTCTACAAAAAAAAAAATTCGGAATTTTATTCATTTAAAGAAAAATAATAATTTTGAATAATGACTTAAAATTTCAAGTGAAAATTCATATATTGTAACGATTTTCAAATATTTATGAAAAAGTTTCCGAATAAATTTCATGGTAAGTTTCCGACATTCGAGTTAATTTTTTTTTCTATTTTATTTACTCAAGATCCAGATAAATTTAGGAATGACAATGACATGACACCAAATTTTTGCTTTTCCATTTTATCCAATCATTTACCCATTTAAGTCTATAATTCGTTTAAAGGCAACATCAAGTAGTTGAAAACAAATATGGTAATTTTCCATACAATGTATACTTTTTGTTTCAGGACATTGTTGAAAACTTAAATCTCATCACAATATGGTGTATACAACCCAAACCTTGAAAGCCAATGCCATGGTCCACGATCCGAGACTGCCAACCGAGCTTAACCCTGTGCGGAAAATCAACAATTGGCCATAGGTAAACGTATCCGACTCTGTTATTTGGTTCCTTCCTAGAAAAAGGGAAACCGTAAAAATGAAATCTGGTTCAAAGTTTATGGCAATCTAAGGCTTTGATCGTCCGTCGACGCCAGATTGCGGTCTCTGGATCAAATCTCAGCTCCCATGTAGGCCAGTAGTGCAAATCCTGCTTCAATGTTAGAACTTTAGGCTTGCTGTTCAAATGGATGGTCCTTACTCGAACAAACTCCCAATGTTCCAGTCCCTGTTCAAGTGCAAAGAGCATGCATATATTATTTTAATACTAAACTAGAATTTTTCTTTTTCCATTTCCGTTTCTTTGTTTTCTTTTTCTCTTGAATAATTAATTAGTCATAATGTTTAAGTTTTTTCACAGCCAGTTGAATAATGAGATGAGTTTCGAATATATGTACAGTACCTGACAAGGTATACTAATTTTTCTTACTAATGAAACATAATAGATAAACAGGGAAGCAACTAAGTGGGGTCGGTTTTCCGTTGATTTCAACAATCCATTGTAGAGCATATAACCCATATTTATGAACAGGACTATCACGACACCACCTGAGAAAAGAACAAAGTGTCACGGAAAATACTCAGATATCACAAGTATAATTTATGCAGAGAAAATCTTAGTGGATTCATAATGTGATACTCAGCAGCATTCAGCGATCTTAGCATAAATAACACTTGGACTAGGTTACTATAAAGGCCCTTTAGTGTTGAGACTTGTACATAATAGTTCTGCTTGTGCCCTTCCTTGTAAGTTATAAGCTTTTGGATTATTTCTTCATTCAGGTTGATATGATGTCAGAGCTCTCTAGTTAGAATCCTGGCAACCACTTTCTTCTATAATCATGGGCGGAGCAACATATACTATTGGGTGTATGTTGACATCCAAAATTTTTGGAAAATTGTATTTTTATAGATAATTTGTAAATAAAAAATTGAACAAATATATATAATAGACAGCCCTTTATAAGTAAGTAAATTGACACCACTTTATAAATAATTAACTTATCTTAAATATCGTTAAAGAAAATGACACCCCTTAGATAAATTTCTGGCTTCGCCCCTGCCTATAATATTTCATCACCCAGTGTCTTCAGGTATATTCATGAGTTAATTAGTTAAGAAATTCAAGTAGTAGTAATAGCAGTGTTCTAGTGCCTTCAAACATACCGAGGAAGAAAACAGATCTACTGCTTTACCGCCACATGCTATGTTCACAGTTCACACCATTGCTTCCCACAACTAAAATGAAAATAAGAACTTTTTAGTAAAAGAAAAAAGCTCTTACCGTGCCACATAAACGCCATGCCCTTCTTCAGGAAGAAATCCAAGAGCATGTACAGCAGGATGAGGATCCTGAACAATGCAGCCACACCAGTTAATCGCCCGTGTTGTGCCATTGCCATCCCTAACATCAGTTCCCACAACAAGATCAATTTCACGTCCCTGGAAAAAATACAATTAAGAGGAAAATGAGGCAAAATTGTTTCCATGTTACATAGTATAAATAAAACTTAAAAGTACAAACCTTAAAAAAAGTACAAAAGAAAATTCATTTGATAATACTACACAAAGCTTATGGGAAGATAAATATATCACCTTTCTACCTGTATAACATTAATAATGATAATAGTTACAAAGTGGAAGAGAAATATATCACCTTTCTACCTGTATCTATTTTCTTACCTGCCGAAAAATGGTCATGTTAAGCTCCCCACCATTTCGCCAGTGTCCAATTCATGACAAACATTTTCTATATCCCGAAAGCAAGTAATTGGCTCTTTATTTACTGCTAAAACCATGTCGCCTGGTGCTAATACATTGTCAGCTTTTGACCCTGCCAAACAACCTTTAACACGTAAAACCTGACGACGAACTGGATCTTTCTTGACTAGAGCCTACAAAAAAATCAATATACAATGTGAACAGAAGAAATTGAAAGGATATAAAGAGAGAAAAAAAAGCCATTGTTACTAGCATTAGTATTTAAGTATTACCAAGTCCTTTTTTAGAAAAAAAATGCTAACAAAATAGACACGGTAACCAAACAAATAAACATACTTGGATCCAATCAACACTCAATCCAAAGCTTCTGGCCTTTGAAAGCAAAGTAGGAACAAGCTCAACCTCTAAGATCCTAACTAGCGGCATTTGTCTTTTGACACCATTTATGAGAAGATGCGGTCCATTGCCACCAGATATTATGCTGTCAACTTGGCTTATTGCATAAACTGGAATACCTCTCACAAATTGATGATCCTCTGATGAACCATGTTTCAGCTGAAATCAATGACACGGCATTGAGAATACTTGGGCAAATTGGAGTTCATACAAAAAGTCAAATTAACAGAGAAAACCTTTGTTTTTCTTTTCTTTTTATTTTTTTTGTTCAGAGTGGAAACCTGTGTTGAAAAGCTTGCCCAGAGTGCTTGAACCCTTCCATGTTCATCTGTTAGCACGCCTGAAAATGCACTACCAAAATCTGCAAAAGAGTTCAAGATCCATTTCATTCATTGAAATAAGAACAGGGTAAAATCAGTGTTGTCAAGGGAGCAAAATGCACTCTAGGTGCCAATAACCTTATATAGCCTTAGGCACAGGTGCAAAATAGGTCATGACCTGAGTGAAGAAAGGCACAATATGTATATTGTTTGTGTCTATATGTATGTCCGCATGTATGTGTGTTCC
This sequence comes from Hibiscus mutabilis, assembly GCA_019671005.1. NCBI lineage: Eukaryota > Viridiplantae > Streptophyta > Magnoliopsida > Malvales > Malvaceae > Hibiscus > Hibiscus mutabilis. The sequence continues at coordinate 45,011,782 of CM033726.1, read as the reverse complement.
CTCACACACACACAATAAACTTAAGATATGTAATTATAAACTCTAAAGACTGGTCTAGTTTATCTACAAAACATGCAACCATTTTTTTTGGCCAATATGTATGATTTCCTTGTGGTTCCATGTCTATTGTTGAATACTCAAATATTTAGAAGTAGAGAGTTCAATATTACCTCCTTTCTTCCAAGTAAAGATACATCTAATGAAGAAAGTTAAAAATGGAAGAAACTGAAGAGAACTTCAATTAGGCGAGCTTTTATGCATGTTGCCACAAAAAAGTGCACAGAGCCGGTCTAGGCATGCACCTTGAATCAAAAGGTTTTAAGATGCTCGTTTCTTTTCTTTTTTCACTGCTAAGGTATAAGGCGTAGGCACAAGCCTTGGCAACATTGGTAAAAGTGCACAGAGCCGGGCTTTTATGCATATTGCCACAAAAAGTGCACAGAGCCGGTTTAGGCATGCACCTTGAATGAAAGGGTATGAGATGCTCGTTTCTTTTCTTTTTTCACTGCTAAGGTATAAGGCGTAGGCTCAAGCCTTGGCAACATTGGTAAAATTAGATTCCGTCTTAAGTTAGCAATAAACATACCGGTATCAAGCTCAATTACTTCCATATTTGTTGCTCTGTACATTGGGCTGTCAGCAGAGCCAATTTTCAGAGTAGCACATGGATCGGTCACAACTGATTTCCTAGATGTCGCTTGTAAGCTTCGATTTAAACCCACAAGATAGACTGAATCTCCACGACGTAATGCAGGGTCTGTCTCAAATAAAACAAAACAAAAATCCTTGTCAAAGGTAGTCTTATTGTGTTTAACCAACAAAATTAACAGAAAACGAAATCAAGGAAATCAACATTAGCATTCCATACCCCAGCTCTTTCACTGAGAGCGGACCTCCCCAAAATGGACTTCTATAAGCATAACAGTATAATGTTTTAATACATAGATCAAATCAGTTTTCCAACCAATTGTTTTTGGACAAGTCAGAAGATGAAGGTTATAGAGAGAACAGGGTGTAGAAAAACAACCTGCATTTAAAATAGAACCTACCAGGACGTAGTTCTGCAGCATGAACAGACGAAAAGCCAACAGGCCCTAGTGCCGAGGGGTCATATGCTACTAGAGCATAATTGTGAACAGGGTGAAGAAAAACAACCTGCATTTAAAATAGGAAACTGTAGATTGAAGACATGTAGTAGGGAGTTAATCTCTTTGTAAACTTTATCTAATAGTAGTTTAGATTTACACTAACTCTATCCTAAGTGTAGATATAGATAAACTCTCAGAGAAGTCCTAAATAGAGTTAAACTCAATGTACTAAAGTCTAATAAAAAGACTTACTGTGTAAAGCTTTTACTAAGTGACAATACAGAGAAATAAACTCTTCTTCTCTGCGCATACCACTCATATCTACAGAAACTGTAACAAAATATGCCATTGTTTCTTGTTCAAATATAATAGCATACCTCTCCTGGAATTTCAATGGGATAAGCAGCAAAGGACAGAATCACATCACATGCAGAAACCGCAACTGTATTCTTATCAACAACAATCAAACCCATACTACAAGAATGATATATGATGACTCCAGTTCCGGAAAAGTGCTGTGAATGGACGCCATCTAGCAAGCATGATGGCGGCACATGAACCTACAAAGAAGATTAACTTAGGTTGTTCTAACGAGATTAACAAGAGGGAAAACAATAATAGCCAACAATGGCAATCAACAGAAATTTGCTACCTCAAACATTACAAGAGTAGGCTCGATTACTTGTTCAGCAATTGAAGCATTAGCTACTGCTGCTGCTGCTGTTGTATCTTTACAATCCCTCAAGACAGCATTTTCAGTGGCAATTGTGTCCTCCAACATATCTTGAGAAGTTTCATTTAGTGATCCAGTACCTGTTCCAATCTGAGAATGCAATATTGCAGAAGTGTGCTCAGAACTGATTTCCATACTAGTAACACCATCAGTCGACCCTAGGTTAGCTTCATGTGTGTGTTCAATATGAGTAGCCTCGACTTTAACACCAGATGATGGGCGCATGAACTCAAGTTGAAATGCAGGCTTCGCTGTCATCACAAGTGTATATCTGTGGAGGTGCATACCATTCATGGCGATCAACTGTGACCAAGGCATACTGTAACATCAACAGAAAAAACAATCAACAAATAGAAAAGGTAATCTCGATTGAAACAAAACCTTCACATGTCCACAGAGCAAAACCAGAATCATGAATAGAGGAACAAAATTCACAACCATAAGACCACACAAGAGCCTAAAATCATGCTTCTAGTTTGTTGAACCAAATCCTTTTTTTTTTCTCCACGCACTTGTTAAACAAAATGCATAGAAATTTTACGAAATAATAATGAGTATGTCAATTATTTTAAATTTCTTACAGAAATAATTCAAATCATAATATACCGAAGGCTTTTATTTTTATAAATCAGGTTTTAACCTAAATTTATCACCATCAAACCCTAGAAAAATAATACTCAGATCAATTCCTAAGGAATCAAATTTACATAGATTTTATCAATCATGATCGGAAACCAATCTGTCTTTTTTATTCATAAGCTTTTCTTTCTCATTCCAACTTGTTTTACTTAAAAACAATTTCATTCTAAGCCGTTATTGAAGAATACAGCCGTAAAAGATAAACTTTCATCTCACAAACAACTAGCCGATGCACTCACCAAGACACTTTCAAGAACTTTACCTTTGATGAGCTCACATCCAAACTTGATTTCTATAATGTGTATTCACCACCTTGAGGGGAGTGAAGAATCTAATCGTAAAAGATAAACTTCAAATATTATTTGTTATTATCTGCTAGCATTTTAGGATTAAGTCCAAAGGATAAAACTCTTATCTCCTAGCCTTATCTCTTGTATAGAGTTCTTATCTTTTAGTTAGATTTAAATTTTAAATTAAGTAATTTGATTATAACATAACTCTCTTGTATTCAACCTATTTAAAGGCTTCGTACCGATACATTATTCAAGTTAATACATTGAGAATTCATTTTCTTTACAAAACAGTCTCTATTATTAACAGTTATCTAATTCCTGAAGCATGTGGCTTTCATCGATTTACATGCTTCGATAAATTGAACAGTTAAGGAACCTGATCCTCTTTCACGCCATATCTTTTAACAGAAGCATCCCCCTTGCAAATGTTATGTCAATATGTGTATTGATAAGCCCAAGTAAACCCTAGGCTTACAAGAGCTCAAAGCAAGATAACAAGCCTAGCAATACTTGGACAGAATACCATAAAAACATTAGAGCCTAATGACAGGCAAAGTCGGAACTCTTTACTACAATCTCACTCAACCTCTGTTATCCATACTAGTGGAGTTTTAGACTCCACTAGCACAGTAGGGTCGGTGACACATTCCATTTAGGGTATGATTTAAATTATTTTCGTCAAAAACTAATTAAAAAAACAAATGGGACATCTGGCATTCTGTTTAATTCTTACTCCACTTGTCGCGTTAAAAAGCTTTACTGTCAGTATCAAAAACCGAACTCTAAAAGTAAGCCTAAGTCATTAGCATTTCCAGATAATGCAAAATCCATCAATAACTTACATGCACAATTTTCAACCACTGAAGTTTGCAGAGACATGCATCAGGTGAAACTGCATAGTCAAGAATAAATACCTTCGTACGATGACGATCAGTGTAGCTTATATATTCTAAAGGCACCCGAGAACCTGGAGACAACTTAGATAGAATAGAGATTAGGTCCTCAAGTTTTGATATCTCCTCACCAGCAAGCTTCTTAATGATGGCATGTCTAGGAACTGCAGCTCTAGATAGCTTATATCTGCAACACATGGAAATTTAATTATTAACAAATCAACCAAAACCCATAAAATCTAATTTGTTATACAAAACTCCCATATTTCCCACATTAGTGGCCCAACATATTGAAGGCCCCGTTTAGATTGCTTTCGGCTGTCCAAAAGCACTTTTTGACCGCAAAAACAATGCTAAACAGCCATCTTTTACCTTTAAACAGGCTTTTCAACCCAAACAAAAAAAGCGGGTTTCAAGTGCTATTGGCTTTTTGGAGAAACTAGTTTTAATTTGAAAATACAAAATTAACCTCATTTATATTGGATGGGTATACGATTAAATTTAAATTGCAAACATTAAATATATGTGTTTTCTTTAATATTTATTTTGGCTATACAGTTATTTCCCTTTCGGAAATTTATCATGGGTGAAGCTAGAATTTTTTCTTTTTTTTTTCGGGGGAAGTTGAATTACAAATTTTTAGAATCAAAATGTAATTTTACCATTGCATTATCTTATAACTTTATAATTTTTTTAAAGGAACTAAACTGAAGTTTTATCATTTTTGAGAGGCCGAAATGCAATTTTTCTATTTTGGATTATATATATATATATATATATATATATATATATATATATATATATATATATATGAATGAGTAATGGTTATGTTTGTATGTCATTTTAATATCTAAAATACGGTTTATATATTCAAATTAAATTTTACAAACAATTTATATCTGAGTAAAAACTAATTTAAATGGCTATATTTTATTGTATTGTAATAGTAACAAATTTGAAAATCATTTAAATTAACATATGTTTTTTATTAACATCGTGTCTAAAATGGACATTTTAACTCTTCGCATCTTCACATCACTTTTTGACAGCAAAACTGAAGTCTCTTATGATTAGGAGTACTAGTTATCTTTAGATAATAGTTTTATCTACAGATTGTCTTCTATTAGGAGTAACTAAGTGTATAATTAAAGGGTTATAAACCCTATTTTCACATATCAGAAATAAGAGAATAATTCAGTATTTTCTTTCCCTCTATTTTTTCCAATTATTTATCTTTTTTTCTGACCAAAGTAATCAATAATGTTCATCAAGAAACACCATGTCTTGTTGAAAATAACCTTAAGCATAAATCAGTCTTTCAACCTCCAAAGCTGTTGAATGAATCCTCAGATACACTGCATAGGGAAGTAAAGGGTTTATTGAATAATAATGCTTTCTTTTGGCCATCATTAAATAATAATACCTAAATCAATATTATATCACGATGCATATACAATTTTGAAATATAATGCTTGCATCAATGCAAGAAAATGCGTTTGGCAACAGAAGTTTTTTTGTTAGGCCCAGAAATTAAGGACAGAAACATATGCAAACATTAAGCTTATGTTTCTATTATCTACTTTCAAGAATTTTGAATAATTAGGTATGAAGATTTCATATATAGATATAGGTAGAGTGGCAGACTAACCCTGGTTCTGAGACATATACAAGACCACATTGGAAACAGAAATTTCTAGCCTGTTTCAAGTAGGGGTGATAACGAGCCGAGTCGAGCCCGAGCCTGGCCAGGCTCGACTCGGCTTGGAAACAGTGTTATTAGGCTCGGCTCAGGCTTGAGGCTCGGCGAGCTCAAAATTTTAGGCTCGAGTTCGGATCGGAAACAATACTATTGGCCTCGGCTCGGGCTCGAAGCTCGTCAGGCTCGGCTCGGGTTCGTCAGGCTCGGCTCGACTCAACTCGAAATGGACAATTTTGCTATAATTTTTTTTTTATAAAAGATGGGGCCTCGTTATAAACCCCTTTAAAAACCAACACTGAAACGAAATTCAATATTAGGGGAAAGAGAAAAGAGTGCCCAATTTATTTTAATTAATTTATTTTTAGTGAATTTTCCCCTAATTTATTTTATTGTTTTTCTTTTGCTAAAGAGATTACTTTTAGCGTATATGTAATATATATAATATAATTATTTGGAGCCTGGTAAAGCTTTTCGAGCCAAGCTTGAGTCGGCTTGACTTGTTAAGGTCTCAAGCCGAGCTTGAGCTCACTCGAGTCGAATTTTGACCGAGCCGAGTAGCTCGCGAGCCGGTCTGGCTCATTATTATCCGTAGTTTCAAGTATCAACAAAATAAGATTATTTATTAGCAACAAAAGTACCATCCTCAACATGCACAAGGATAAAAGCAAATAAATACTCCTATTCAGCAAACAGCGTATGGAAAATAAGACTAAAAAAGGATAAGAGGCAGGGGTACTGGTCTTCCAAGTGTTAAGCAGAAACTGAAACCTACCTGCTGATAAGACGGGGGATGTATTACTGCACCACTTACTTCTAAGAAGTGATCAGGAGTTATTGAGTGTAAATCCTGAACCTGACAAAGGAAGGGGATACAGATTAGCTTTTGCAACCACACTCAACATAAAGCAAATTGACAAACTAAAATAATGGTCCTCTGCAAATTCAGTCAATCGTTACTTCCAGAAAGAACTTGAGCTTTAGCTGACATTGCACTAATTATTTAAAGAAATCATCAGCATTAATATCACACCAAAAAGACAACACTGAGCAAATCCCACAATGATTAGGGTCAACGTTCTAAGGAAAAGGGTGTCCTTGAAAAGAGTTCTATGGGCCTTGTGGGATGGAAATGCAGAGAAATAGAAGAATAATTTTCAAGAAAATTAACGACACAACTTGTACAAAGGTACTGAAAAGAGTCTCGGCTTGAGTCTTTTATTTGATAGGGAAGAACATATTTATAAATTATAAGAGAAAGCCTAAACTATGAAATAGGAATTACAAATAAATTACAAAAATCTAATTTTTTATTTACGGCTATTAACAAGATACTAGGAAGATAATTGTTAACTAATAGCAACTTGATATTAGGGAATTTATATCCCTAATTTTCTGTAATCACACAATCCACACAACTACACAAATTCCTTAACAAGGCTAAACCCTACAAGGCAACTTTTGTCCTTGTCTGGTGTGTTCTAAAAAAATAAAGATTAAACAAATTAACAACTTCAATCAAGTGGGCAACTTTTGTGTCCTTTGTCATACAAAAATGCCTGAACACATTGCATTGGTCAAGGCGCAATAGTTAGACACAACTACACAAATTCCTTGACAACGCTACATTGGTCACACTGACACAATTACTGAAGAACCTTTTATGTCAGCCCCCAGGATCAAAGTCACAATTAATAACAAACTATACAGCACGAGAGTAATTTAAACATAAAGGCATCAAAAGATAAGAAGCTAACATGCATAAATGAGAAAGAGTATGTCTTACCGCTAATTGCATACTCAATGGTGTGCTACCTCTTTCAATTTCTAACTCTATATTCTGCTCAACACTATCATCAAGTAAAGTTTCCAACTTCAGAAATTGAGTAATTACCTGCAATAGGTTTTCAACAACATATAAAGGCAATAGTTTAGCAATTTCACTAGAAACTGCAATAATTAAGCAAATTCGTTAAAGAAATGAATAGCTGCCACGGTCAGACTTTTTGAAAAAAATAATAACAATAAAAATAGGTTTCTATTAATGAATGCAGAAAAATAAAAAAAATAGAATTGAAGTTTCTGCCTAAAAGGAAAAAAACAGAATGCAGAAAAGAATGCAAAATTTTTCTGTTATTGCTCAATGATTTTTTACATCTCTCGATACAGACTTATATAGGCTCTAGGTCTTTTAGTACATTAAGAAGACCTTCTTAAGATAACTTCTAGTTCTAATCTACTAAGTTGATAGACTCTAACTACAATAAGGAGTCCTACTAAGGATAAAATCTAATCTATTAGGGAGATAAACTTTAAGTAAGATAATTACTACATTATTTACAAAAACTGAAATTTCTCTCGGATAACTCACACTCCCCCTCAAGCTGGAGAATATACATTGTATAGTCCTAGCTTGAATAAGAACTTATCAAAGAGAGCTTTTGGCAGGGTTTTCGTAAGGATGTCTGCCACTTGTTCTTTTGTAGGAAGATAGGTTAAAGAAGCTACTCCACTTGTAAGCTTTTCTGCAATAAAGTGTTTGTCGATCTCAACATGCTTGGTCCTGTCATGTTGAATTGGATTTTTGGCAAACTGAATTGTAGATTGGTTATCACAAAACACTTCAAACTTCTCGTTTTGAACCATGCCTAGCTCTTTTAGAAGCTTTATTAGCCAGGTTCCTTCACAAATTCCAAGAGCTAAAGCTCTGTATTCTGCTTCTGCACTACTCCTTGATACAACAATTTTCTTTTTGCTCTTCCAAGTCAGAAGATTACCCCACACAAAAGAACATTAACCCCTTGTTGAGCTTCTATCAGTCAACTCACTTGCCCAGCTGGAGTTTGAATAAACCTTGACTGTTTTATCAAGGGTCTTTTTAAATATTAAACCATGTCCTGGTGTACCCTTTAGATACCTTAGTATCCTGGTAGCTGCTTCCATATGCTCTTGTCTCGGATTTGTCAGGTGTTGACTGATGATATTCACAGCAAAGGTTATATCTAGCTTGGTCAGGGATAGATAAATCAATTTTCCAACTAATCTCTGAAAAAGTCCATTGTCTGCGTTTGGACTAGACCCATCTTTGCTAAACTTTAGGCCTGTGTCCATGGGAGTATCAGTTGGTTTACAGCCCAACATTCCCGTCTCTGTGAGTAAGTCAAGAACATACTTCATTTGGTTGATTACCAGACCTTTGCTTGATCTAGCCACCTCCATGCATAGGAAATATCTAAGCTTTTCTAGGTCCTTCATCTCGAATTCTTTATTCAAAAGAGATTTTAAGTGGCTTATTTCTTTATCATCATCTACTGTCACAATAATGTCATCCACGCATACTATCAAAAAAACTTTTCTGTTTTTGGGAGTTACCTTAGAAAACAAGGTATGATCTGCTAGAGACTGTTTGTATCCATTTTCCAGAATTACTCTAGTCAACCTATCAAACCAGGCTCTTGGTGATTGCTTTAACCCATAAAGTGATATATCTAGCTTGCAAACTTTCTGCCTATTCTCTTCAAACTCTAAACTAGGAGGAATCTTCATAAAAACTTCTTCTTCTAGTTCCCCATTAAGAAATGCATTCTTAATGTCAATTTGATGAAGTTTCCAGTCACAATTAACAACCAAACTCAACAGGACTCTGACAGTGTTCAACTTAGCAACCGGAGCAAAAGTTTCCTTATAGTCTATTCCAAAGGTCTATGTAAAACCCTTGGCCACCAATCTTGCTTTGTACCTGTGCACACTCTCATCCGAATTGTATTTGATAGCAAACACCCATTTGCATCCCACTGGTTTCTTGCCTTGTGGAAGATCAGTTATGGTCCAAGTGCCATTTTTTCTAGTGCTGTAATCTCCTCCTCAACAGCTTTCTTCCACTTGGAGTCTCTTAAGGCTTCTTCAATAGTCTTGGGAATCTTTTCTTCATCTAGACAAGCTGTAAAAGCTTTAAAAGAGGGCATCAGATTGCTATAAGCAACATATCTCTGAATAGGATGCTTTGTACACCGTCTTACCCCTTTCCTTTTAGCAATAGGCAGAATTTCATGTTCAAGTAAATGAGGAGAAATTTCAACAACATCATTACCTCCTTTATCCTCACAGGCAGCTGGACTAAAGTCCAATTCTCGGCAGGTGTCAGATTGCAACACAGTCTCTGGAATGGCTTTCTTTTTTCTGGTGTATACCTGTAACTGGTTAGTGGGCTGAACAGTTGATTTAGGTGAATAATGAGGAGCGATAAGAGTAATATTAGGTGAAGTATGTAGAGGTGTAGTGTTAGAAACAGGGATATCATGTTTTAAAAAATTCTGAGGCTTCACAAACAAAGGAGCAATAGGTAAAGAGGGTGAAAAACAAGGAACCTGACTGTTAGGAGACTGGAAATCATCCCAACACTCCCCCTGATTTTCAGTCTTAGGAAAATAAGGTACCTGTTAAAAATATGAGATCCAAAGAGACAAAAAACTTACGAGAAGGAGGTTGATAACATTTGTAGCCCTTCTTAAGTGAAGAATATCCAACGAAAACACACTGCAAAGCCCTAGGATCTAGTTTGGAACTTGAAGGATCTATGGATTTTAGAAAAATAGTACACCCAAACGTCTTTAAGGGAAGATTAGATGACATAGGTTTAAAAGTAGGATAATTTTCCAAGAAAACATCTCTAGGAGTTCTGATATGTACGACTTTGCTAGGTATTCTATTTATAAGATATGTAGCCGTTAATAAGGCTTCCCCCCACAAATATTTTGGAACAGCATGGGTGAATAATAAGGCTCGGGTAACCTCTAATAAATGCCTATTTTTACGTTCAGCAATCCCATTTTGTTGTGGGGTATCTACACAAGAACTAAGATGTATTATACCTTTAGTCCGAAAAAAAATCTCCTAAGGCAGTAGTGAAAAACTTTCCCCCATTGTCAGAGTGAAACATTTTTATTTTGCTATCAAACTGAGTAACCACCATTTCATAAAACCTTGCAAAAATAGAAGCAACGTCAGATTTTTCTTTAAGAAGGTAGGTCCAAGTAAGTTTGCTATGGTCATCAATAAAAGTCACAAACCACCTACTCCCTGTAATATTCTTCACTCGAGAAGGACCCCAAACATCACTATGAATGAGTGTGAATGGTTTAGAGGGTTTATAAACAGATGGTAAATATAAAGGTTTGGTTTGGTTTGTTTTGCAAGAGGACAAATATGACATTTAAAAGAATTTGGATCTTTATTAACAAACAAATCAAGAAACATTTTTCTAAGATAGTGAAAATTGGGGTGACCTAACCGAAAATGCCATAACATTATAGTATCTAATCGTCCTAAAGAAGTAAAGCAAGAAGGAGAATTTGAAATAGAAGATGGATATTTTCCATGAAGGATATAAAGACCATGTTGCAAGCTAGCACTGCCAATTATTTTCCTCGAATCCAGTGCCTGCAAAAAACATGTAGAATCAGTAAACCTTAAGGAGCAGTTCAAGTCTTCAGAAATTTTGCTCACTGATATCAAGTTGCATTCGAGGTCAGGGACAAATAACGCATCCTTAAGGATCAAATTACCATCTAACGAAACAGAGCCCGTCCCTTTGATGGGAGATAGAGAACCATCTGCAGTTTTAATGGAAGCTTGAGAAGAAGACTTTTTAAAAACAGAGAATAAAGCCCTATTACAAGTCATATGGACGGAGGCCTCAGAATCAATAATTCAATTTGCTGCAGACTGAGTAGAAACAAGAGTAGTCGGCAAAAAAACATCTATATTACCTGCAGTTTTCACCATAACCAAATTTCCTACACCAACAGAATTAAACTGACGAAACAACTTGTGAAGCTCAGTGAGTTGCTGATAAGTAAAGCTACTAGGCCAACCTTTGGTGCGGCAGTAGGGTATGGTGGCCTGGATATCTTGGCTGCTGTAGGTTTTCATACTGCTGGTCGACCATGAATTTTCCAGCATGTATCCTTGGAATGACCGACCTTTTTGCAAAAAACACAGACTGGTTTACCTCTCCTCATCATTGGAGAAGAAGAAATTGGAGTAACCAAGGTAGAGGGCATCGCATTGGAAGCCGAAGAAATCGTCACTAAAATTTGCTATTAGGATCGTATTTTAGACTGATACCATGTTAATGAATGCAGAAAAATAAAAAAACAGAATTGAAGTTTCTGCCTAAAAGGAAAAAACAGAATGCAAAAAAGAATGCATAATTTTTCTGTTATTGCTCAATAATTTTTTACATCTCTCGATACAAACTTATATAGGCTCTAGGTCTTTTATTACATTAAGAAGACCTTCTTAAGATAACTTCTAGTTCTAATCTACTAAGTTGATAGACTCTAATTACAATAAGGAGTCCTAGTAAGGATAAATCTAATCTATTAGGGAGATAAACTTTAAGTAGGATAATTACTACATTATTTACAAAAACTGAAATTTCTCTCGGATAACTCACGGTTTCTCATGTACGGTCATAGTCAGAATTCATGCTAGAACAAGTACCGAGAAAGGGTTCATAGGCACCCCAAAAATCAAGTATACACTGTAAAATCACTGAAAGCAACAAACTACAATGCACAATACTAATTAAAACCATGTAGGAAATCTTCCAAAGTTCCTTTTAAATCATAGATATGAACAATAAGTAAGTTCTCAACTGAGAGACAGAGAGGCAAATCAGAACTAATTAAAATCATGTAGGAAATCTTCCAAAATTCATTCATAAGTACTCACAAAGAAACAAGCTCATATTCCCTTAAAAAATCAATCATGTAGGACTTAGAAAAAATAGAGAAAAAAATCCATAAATACCAAAAAAGAATCAGAACTTGTTTCTTCAATCACTGAATGCATAACTTACCTCCCCATTTACCCGAACTACCACATCACCTGGCTCCAAATGGTTATGAGCAGGGCCACCAGGCACCTAGAGTAGGTTCAGATTCAGAAACAATAAAATAAACTAAAATTGGAGATAAACAAATGGTAGCAAATCTAAAGCAAAATTTGAATAAGAAACGGAACTTTACTCACCACAGAGTCAACAACAAGCATTCCAGTTTCACTCTGTGCAGATGCACGCCGTGCCATCTAAATTAGAAAGAACATAAAATGAGAAATCACTATTTTCCTAAAACAAGGAAAGGTAGCAAAAAAGTTGATGAAAAAGAACTAGGAACCTGCTCGGTTTCACTTTGGAGACCAAGACGACGTATTTCGTCAAACCCCTTATGGAGAAAAGTAGCCTATATAAAAAAAATATCTCACATCAAATCTTATAAATTGTTTACATAATTATTAAAATTACTTTATTATTATTATAGGTTGTTAGGAGTGCGGAATCTGATGAAAACAATTTGTTTTCTTAGTATTTCATTCATAGTTAAACTTTACAAAGTGAGCTTTAAAAAGACTTTTTACTCTTGTTAGGAGTCTTATAGCTATACAACTCTTATATCTTAGACCAAGGATAAGAATAATCTAATTTAATTAGATTTATCTACGGGAAATAACAAACTCTAACTCACTTATCTTATTAACAACTCACAAGGAGTCCGTTTATTATTATGATAATTATTAGGAGCAAATTTATTATTATTAAGATATTCTGTTTATTAGTATTTTATATTCTTAAAAGCTTGAACAATGATAATAATAATATAACTAATTGACGCCTATCAAGCAGCATCTCCAATATCAATTGCACATCTCCTTTGTCGTTCATACGTTTTACCCACATCTGTAATACCTAGGCTCGAACTGTTGTTTAACACACAAGTAATTCAATAAAACAATTTGTTCTCCAGAACTTCGAATAACCAAGAAAACAAACAAATATATGTTTCAGTGTCATATTATTGCTTGAAGGTTGAGACATGAAATCAACAAATTTTCCAATCACCTAACCCGAAAAAGAAGATTAAATGTTCTAGAGAAGGAGAGAGAAAATTATTTTTTTAAAAAAAGGAGTAAAGCTCTACAAGGATAAAATCAACAACAAACCTGAAGCGTACCACGAGGTATAGAAACTGCTTCCCACTTACTAATGTATGATTCTCCTCCTTTCTGGAGAAATGTTAATGCCCTTACTACCTGAAAAACAAATTACTAATGTTTCAATATTTTACATAGAATGCAGACATAAATCTGAGAGTTGAAGGTAGTGTGTACAGAAAGCAAGGTCAAAACCAACTTTTCGGGTATAAGAAAACTCTTGCACATAAAATCCAGATGAGTAGTAGTTCAACATGCCAATTTTTAGAAACATGTCCATAAGGTAACTGTTATATTACTTGGAGCTGGGTGTGAGCGTTGGATAGGAATATGTGTCCAACATAGGTATGTTCAATTTTCCTAAGCTTTTCAGTGTGTTTAGAGGGTCCTTGGAGGGTCATATCCCCTACCATGTCTAAAAGTGTATTTGGACGAGTTGAAGTAACGTAGTTTTGCTATACTATGGCTAACAGAATACATGTAAAGGTTGAAAATAAATCTGAAAAGCTAAAATAGACTAGTTATGCCAAATTCAGACCCAATAATACAAGTGCAGAATACAGGTGCAGAAAAGTAGCATAAAAGATAATCTCTACAAGAATCTTGAGCAGGTCAATATGGTTTTAAGGCTTTAGAAGTTCTCATCTGACAAACAATTAATTGGATGGACTAATTTTGTGAATCCTATTCTTAAGTCAGAAAATTTTCTTTAAAAAAATTATTAGAAGAAAAAACAATGTAATGCAGCAAGTAAGCAAGCACAAATTTATTAGCTCACATTTCAATCCATAGAGAATAACCATCTAGAAAACACTGAACAGACGCACAATCCGAGTATGAGATGACAAGGACATAGAGATTTCCAAAAAAAAAAAATATGATACAAGGCAGAACACGGCAACTAAAATAAACTATTTAACAATATACGATAAAAATGTAAAAATGATAGTTTTCAATTAAACACTAACATGCAGATTGATAATTTTCAATTAAACATCAACATGCAGATAACTATTCTAAAAAAATTCTCTTTTCAATTTAAAAACTTGAATCTTAAAAAATCCATCAAAACTAATTACTCGTTATTGATTCTGTATTTGGAAGAAATATGAAGAAAAAAATGACCTGCGTCACCTGTCCAGCTGGTCTTGACCACTCTGATTTTTTTAATTTATTTTTCTTGACACGTTCAACACATATTTAGTCGTGTATAAATGTGTTCGACACCTGGACATTCTCCTTACAAGTGCTTCAAGCTTATTGAGGAAAATCTTTAGTGACTGCAATTCATAATAACACTTACAAACATACAACCAAGACTGATAATAAATAATACAAATTTTATTTTAAAGGACTAGGACCTTTCTAGGAGAAACCATTGGAAATGTAAACTTTCTAGAGCATAAATTCAGGTTTCTTAGTTACACCCTTAAGTTACAAATTCTAAGCGAATCATAGCAAGCTTGAGCTGGATGAACCATTAGACATTGTAGTCAAAATCTCTCAAGTAAATTAATACAATCTTCAGTGCTCAAGAAAAATAGAATCTCAGATAATACAAAAAGCAATGCCTAAGTGTAAAACAATACTGTCAAGTAGTTAAAGTACTTCTCGGTACTTACTCGTTCTAGAGGTAGAAAAAAGGCAGATGCACCGGTTCTCTTGCCACCAGCATTCAAGGCCACAGCTCAGCCTTGCCAATCAATCACTGGGGATCCACTTGAACCACCTTTAGTCCCAGATGCTGCCTGAAAGTGAGTATAAGTGTAAAACAATACTGTCAAGAACAGATAAGCATGGATGTAAATGTAAAGATACTAGCAATACAGGAAGGCGATCTCTTCAATAAAAAACAATTGGCAACACAACTATTAACAAATAATAGCATAGAGAAACTTTTGCTCAAATAAAAAAAATCATTGAACATCTTATTGCCACACTGATCAAAACAATATTAAAACTAAAAGTCAAAATGAATGCAGATCCATCATAATGCTGTTCAGGATATAAGCATTTAATACTATCTGAAATTGTTTTCTTATTCTGAAACTTGTTAAAAATCATATTCACATAATTGCATCATATCATTCACTGTTTACTTTAAACTTACTTCATAGAATGAAACAGTATAATTTTCCAGTGACTGACATCATGAACTTCTATCATAGATGCATACAATTAAATGGTCTCTCTTTGCCAACTTTGTAATTATCTTTTCATTTTATGAAGTCTGAAAATTATGTCCTTTTCCCTCTTTTCTTTTTGGTGCAGGACATTCCTTTGCCTTTTTCTAACAAATAAAGTCTTGCTTTATCACATTCCATTTGACTATCCTTTTTTTTTTCTTTTTGGCAATTAAAAACCCATTAAACATCAATATTAAAAAGAACTCAAATATTAACATCAATATTAAAAAGAATTTAAATATTAATAGAAGAAATCTTTAAGTAAAAACCTCTTTGTTAAATAACTTGCAAGTAAAACATTGGTATGGATATGGAGATAAAGAGTACATAGATTACAAAATACACACTACATGATCAATATTTTTATACTGTTTGAGACAAAACCTATTTTTGCTTATAGTAAAAGAACATCAAAAGAAATAAACTAAAAAAATTAATCAAGAAAGTTAGTCAATCCCCCATCACCCAAGGAGAAAAGACTTCTCCATTGGCTACACTAGCATAAAGAATAGACTACATACTTGAATGTAGAAAGTGTTGAAGTCATTATAGCCATCCCTGCAACAAAAAGCATGTCAGCTAGCACGACACACATACAACTGTAAACGAACCAATGAAAAGCAAAAAGGTTCTAGAAATCATAAGCTAGACTGCATAGATCAAATTACTGACCAGAAGTTATAACTTATGCCTAAGAGAATGAACCCCTCTTCAAAAAATCCTCACAATATAATACCACAACAGGAAAAAGGTGATGCCAAATTAATTTGAAGTTATGCCAACTAAACAAATGTGCAACTACAAGATAATCACCTACAATCGATATTAGTGTGTTGCAAATGTAACTCCAAACTGAATCAAGTCGAAGCAAAGAAAGCACTAAAGTTGAAAAGTGCAAAAGAAAAATACATATATGTGAAATCTTCCATTCAACAAGTTTCTATCTAAAAGAGCAATGGAAGATTGAATTCAAGGAAAGGAAATGAACTCTAGGGTGAAAACCCATAAATAGGCAGTCTAGAGTGATCCCAAAAAAGAAAGAAAAAGAAAAAGGAAGAAAAAGAAAAGAGTATTTCATCCAAACGTATTCAGATCAAGGAGTGCAAAAATGATATTTCACTTGGAAAAAATGATCCTTGGTTTTATCACCCTTAAGTATTTATTTGAGCCTATATATCCTTTCTTTGGTAGCCGTGAACCATAGCCTACATTACAAGCCTTAAAAGACCAATTTGACCATATATGGGTATTGGAGCAAGATGAGTTTGTCTTCAGAATACATTCTGCCTATCAGGGTTAACTTTTCTTCAAGGACTTCCAGGCTTCTAATGCTTGATCGAGATCAGAAAAGAGGGAATGATTGGGTATGGTGAGTTAGTGAGGTGAATAGTGTTACCTTAAATGGGATAGAATTAGGTATACGGGAAATGTTTCTCTCAGAAGCCTAATAATTTAAAAGGGGTCACATTGGAGTTGATCTTTGCAGTTGATTCGAAGGCTCTATTGTACTTGATATTTAGGGGCCTAATCTTGATTTTTGTTATCATGTTTGCCATGACTTATCAAATTATTCCAATTTCTCAAATCTAGTAAAATAATATTATGGGTCTTTCACTTATCTTTTCAATAAGCATCTTGCAGATAAATTGATTAGATACAAGAAAAGCAAAGGATTTCGTGTGTATTATTATGATGTACTAATCCTTTAAGTGTAGGCAGAACATGAGGTAGCCTCGGTACTTGTTTAATGATGAAAAGTATGACGAGGGAAAGATATGATTTTGAGTGCCAGAAACATTCAAACAAAAGCTGCAAGAAATGAAACAAGTGATTCTAGGGCAAAAAAAGAAAGCATGAGCTATCTTTTGGGAGCAAAGATGCAGTCAGATCAATCTATTGAGGATTTTTCTATTCAAAGACAAGAAAGCGAGGCGAATGTGAGCAAAGATAGCAGTTAAAGACATGCCTGAATGGGGTAATGTTGCAAAAAATGACCTTACAGAACGTCACATGACGGTAAATAAAGTTTGCAAGCTAGAACAACAGTGAATCATGATCTCTTTTAGAGCTATGAGAAAGAATTTTGTCAAAGAAGCTAAATGAAGATATAACATGAGCGGCTTTCCAAGAAAACAGTGATCCTCGGTATTCAAATTGTGAGAAATACATGGTGAAATGCGGCAAAAAAGGAGGTTTATGTGCTTGATCCACGAAGGCAAGTGGAGCTCCATCAAAATGAATAAAAAGACATTGTTGAAAAAAAAGAAAGAAAAGGAAAAAAGAGAAAAAAACAAGGTAAAAACCCGAAATGGCGCATTGAGAAGAAAAAGAAAGAAAAAAGAAAAATCTAAAGTAAAAACCTGAAAAGGCACTTTCGAGAAAAGATGCAGAGATCTTGAAGATTGAACCTGAGTGTGTGATGGGTTACGCCGTCAATAGAAGAAGTTCCAATGAAAGACGAAGCGAAGAGGTTTGGAGCTCCCCAGCAAATGAAAGTTTGCCCGAATGGTCATCAATTGACAACATTCATGCATCATATAGTTAGACATCCATAAGTAGGAGCATGATAATTCATACATTTAAAGCATTTTTACATACTTTGCCAGGAATTTGCAGATTTAATCAAGGAAAGACGAAGATCAATTTAAAGCTTTGGAAGAGAAGATTCAAGCAATAATGAGCAGAGATTTCATAAAAAGATCCAGTTAAGAAAGAATAAAAATCTTGAAAAGGTAGATCCAAGCAGAAACGAGCAAAGATCTTGGAGAAAAAGATCCAATTAGGAATGAATAAAGATCCAGAAGAAGTAGATTCAAGCAAGAATGAGCAGAGATTTAAGAGAAAAGATCATGTTAAGAAAGAATAAAGATTTTGAAGAGGAAGATCCAGCAAGGAAAAAACAGAAATATCGGAGAGAAAATTTGACAATGAGGGAGCATAGATATTTAAGAAATAGATCTAGTAAAAATTTCAATTATATTGGTGAGAAAGTAAATATATTGATTCATGATTTTCTGCTTGCAGATGTAGATATCAGGATATTCCACTTACAGAGGTAGATTTTAGCAGATTTCAACAAATATCCCGTTTTTAGATGCAAATTTCAGCAAGATATTCTATTTGAAAAAGACAGATTCCAGCAAGAGGCTTCGTTTGCAGAAGCAGATTTCAACAAAAGCAGATTTTAGTAAGACATTTTATGTGTAAAGGCATATTCAGTCGGATGTTTCGTTTAATGAGGCGAATCCCAGCAAAGATTTTAATCCATTTGAAGAGGCGGATCTCAGCAAAGATTTCAATCTATTTAAAGAGACAAAATTCAGCAAAGATTTTAATCCGTTTGAAGAGGCGAATATCAGCAAAGATTTCAATCCGTTTACAGAGGCGGGTCTCAGCAAAGATTTTAATCCTTTTACAGAGGTGAATCTCATTAAGATTCCAATCCGTTTACAGAGGTGGATTTCAGCAAAGATTCCAATTCGTTTATAGAGGCAGATTTCAACAAATATTTCAATCCGTTTGCAGATGCGGATTTTAGCAAAGATTTTCTAATTGTGTGCACAGGAAAGGAAGTGCATTACAATTCTAAATCCTTCGGGTCATCAGTAAGTCCTTCGGGCATGATGTTAATCCTTCGGGTCATCAGTAAGTATTTCGGGCATGTTGTTAAGTCCTTCGGGCCATCATCTTCGGGAGTGATGTAATTGTTTGCACAAGAAAGGAAGTGCAATGCAATTTTAAATCATTCAGGTCATTAGTAAGTCCTTCGAGCATGATGTTAAATCCTTTGGGTCATCAGTAAGTCCTTCGGGCATGATGTTAAGTCCTTTAGGCCATCACTTTCGAGAGTGATGTAATTGTTTGCACAGGAAATGAAGTGTATTAAAATTCTAAATCCTTCAGGTCGTCGATAAGTCCTTCGGGCATGATGTTAAATCCTTCGGGTCATCACCTTCGGGAGTGATATGATTTTGTGTACAGGAAAGGAAGTGCATTACAATTCTAAATCCTTCGGGTCATCAGTAAGTCTTTCGAGCATGATGTTAAGTCCTTCGAGCCGATACCTTCGAAAATGATAAGAACTTTCTGAATGTTATTGCAATAAGACGGTGGGGCATGATATCAACAGAAATATTAATCCTTTGGGCCCACGGTTTCAAAAAAAAGAGGAAAAAGAGAGAAAAATGAAAAAGAAAAAAAAGAAAAAAGAAAAAGGGAAAATGAAGAAAAAGAAAAAGAAAAAAAGGAAAAAAGAAAAAGAGAAAAGGAAAAAGAACAAGGAAAATAAAAAGGAGAGAAAAAAGAAGAAAAAACAAAAAAAGACAAAAGAAAAAGAGAGAGACAAAAAAAGAAAAAAGAAAGAGAGAAAAAAGAAGAAATAATGAAAGGAAAAATAAGAAGAAAAAGAAAAAGGAAAAAGGAGATGAAAAAGAGAAAAGAAGGAAGAGAAAAAGAAAGAGATGAGAAAAAGAGAAAAGAAGAAGAAAAAGAAGAAGAAGAAGAAGATGATGAAGAGAAAAATGATTCAAGTTGCCAGGTTGAAAAGCAAGATAGACCAACTTCAGGCTCAAACGAGAAAGATTTATAATTTCAACTTCTCCTGCTGAAGCACTTGAAATTTTGATGATAGACCCAAATAGTGCATTTTTACAATTAATGTTGAAAGATTAATGATAAATTTGACTTTTGCAGGAATAGAAGAAGATTGATGAACAGAGAAAGGGAAACAGGAGATGAGATCCCATATGAGCTTCAAACAGAAAAGCAATGACATCAAAGAACTTAGTGCTTTAAGCGAGAAATTAAAAATATTTTCATGGTATTTCAGATTGAATTTGAATTAATTGATGATGTTTCTTTTTGCACGATCAATTGTTCCCCAGAGGAGAGAAAAATCAACACTTCCAGTAAAGAATCCAGAGTGCTCAGTAAGAATAGCTCAACCAGCAAAGAATTCAAAGTTCATAATAAGAAAAACTCGCCAGCAAAGAATTCAGAGTTCATAATAAGAAGAACTCGCCAGCAAAGAATGACAAACTCATAATAAGAAGAGTTCACCCTTTTGAAGAATGATGAGGTTCATAATAAGAAGAGCTTGCTTATTCGACACCTTTACAGAGAGGCAAACCAATGTTTGAAGAATTTCATAATAAGAAGAACAACTTCAAACCTCAGAAGATGAAGAATTTCATAATAAGAAGAACAGCTTCAGATTCCACATTTTGACAGGGGAATGAAGAATTTCATAATAAAAAGAACAACTTCAAACCTCGGAAGATGAAGAATTTCATAATAAGAATAACAACTTCAGATTCCACATTTTGACAGGGGGATGAAGAATTTCATAATAAGAAGAACAACTTCAAACCTCGGAAGATGAAGAATTTCATAATAAGAAGAACAACTTCATATTCCATAGTTCAACAGAGGGATGAAGAATTTCATAATAAGAAGAACAACTTCAGATTCCACAGTTCGGTAGAAGTTTGAAGAATTTCGTAATGAGAAGAACATCTTCAAACTTCAACATTGTTCGTAATGAAAGACCTGCCTTTCAGAGGATGACTAAGAGGTCTAGACAAAATTCGTGTATTCTCAGTCTTTGCTCTATCCCTATTCCACAACAATGAGCAAAGAGGGGCAGCAGTCATACCCGAATTTTGACGGGGCTTAATAATAAATAGATAATAATAATAATATACAATAAATAAATAAAACCCAATAAATGGTCCAACAGTTCTTTCAAATGTCCAATTACATTTCATAAGTACCCAAAGCCCAAAGTACAAGGCTCGAATCCCTTTACATCAGATTTGTAACCAATTTACATTTTCCCTCATTTTTCAGTCAAAGAAACACAAAACACAACCCAAATCCATTTTTCCTGCCCAAATGCCAATCTGAAGGGACACATGGCAACTCTCTATTCGTCTGTTGACCATGCCACGAATTGTGGTTTTTTTAAACCCATCTGGCATCCTCATGACATCAGCATCTACACACCTATAAATACCCATGAGAGAGAAAAAGTCAGTTTAATAATGACAATCATTAAAAAATAATAATAATAAACATAAAAATTAATATAGTAATAATAAGGGGAGAGAGAGTGTGTTACCCCTCGGAAGCCAAACCGGTATGGGGGCCGAACCGTCACGAAGCTCATCGTCGCCAGGAGTCAATCGGACGCTGAAATTACCGTAGCCACCATAACAGAGGTGATTTTTTTCCCTCCAGACTTTTGTTACCTGCAAAAAAAAAACAATTAAAATGTTAGTTTAAAAAAAAATTGTAGCGAAAACAACAAATAAAAAGGGGATCTGAAAACTTATTTTTGACGGTCGGAGTGGATTTGTACGGTAGAGTTGAAGCGTTTGAGCGTGGTTTGGGTAGCTTTAGGCATGGAAAGTAAGGGTGGTTCTGTTGAACTGGGTTGATCTAGGTGAATCAGGATGAAAAAATAAGCTTTTAAGAAGTTTAGGGTTTTTAGACGGCGGCCAGAAATTGCATCGCGGCAGTGACCGGTTGCCGAAAAAGAACCAGACGGCGGCTGGATGTTACAGGGGTGGCTGAGAGTTTCGGAAGCGGCTAAAATGAGGAAGAAGGTGACCGAAGACGATGACGTGGTGGCCGGCATCACCTCCGGCGGCCGACGAACATGACAGAGAGATTTGGGGCAACGGTGATGGATCAAAGGAAGAAGAGAAGATGAAATGGGAAGATTTTATGGGGATTTAGAGTGTTTGATCGAAGAAAACATGAAAGGGATGAGGATTTGGTGTTCATACGGATCAAATGAGTATTTTGTATGAATATGGGAAAGAATTTGAGTAAGAAAGAGAAGTTTGATCGAGAAAAAACAAAAATTAACGTGTTTTGATGTTTCTGGTGGATTGAATAGGAAGTTTTGGTTGAATTCGGGAAGAACAGCTGATGAACACAAGGTTTTGATCGGTTTCGGGGGTTTGTTTTTGGGGTTTTAGTTGTTTAGGTTGAGAGGATTTTCGTAGTATTGAGAGAGTTGAGAGAGGGGCTGGACAATATGGCTGAGTCAACCCAATTCTAGCCTTATATAATCCGAGTCAAACGACACCATTTTGGTGCCGGGTTGACTCAACCCACGAATGGAAACCGGGTCGGATGGACTAGGATTCGCGTCCCTCTTTTCAAACTTCATGGTTTGAGCTTCAAGTTTTGTTTTTTTCTTACAATCAAGCCCCTATTTCCTCCTAATTTGATCCTGAAGCTTTGAATTTCAATCATTTTAGTCCCCCATCCCTTATGATTTGTACCCTTAGGTTTATGTAATTACAATTGGGTCACTGTAATTTGTAATTGGGCATTTAGAATTTTGTATCTTTTCAATTTCGTCCTATAGTAATAAAATCAGATTTATGTTTCAATTGTTTTCAATTTAATTATTTTATTTAATGTAATTAATTATATGTTTGATGCATGTTTTAAAATTAGCATATAGAATATTATGTTAGATAACTAAATGCATTTAGATATTAATTTATAGAGCCTTTAGTTTAGGTTTCTTTAATTAGGGTTCAATAATTAAATATGGTAGATAATTGTAGATATTAAAAGTATATTAAATATGATTTTAGAATCCAAATATGGATGATGTTCCATTGTTTACAATGGGGTGTTATCACATGGATTTCTTTAAATTATATTTAATATATTTCTTACTTAAAATTGATTATTAATTTAATTCTTTAGCTAAAATCAAATAATTAATGATTAATACATTGTAGTTAATTAAATGTATATCGAATAGAATCTTTGGCGTTCAAATCTGGATGGTGTTCAAGGTGTATATTCGATATGCATTTTTACTTATAAAATCAATTAAATAATTTGTTAGAGCCATAATTAGGACTATAACTTTAATTGATTAGAAAGAATTAATTAATTAGGAATGTGATTAATTTAAGGGCTTTAAATATATGGAAGGTGTTCATGAAAATGACATTTTCTCATAAAAGCCATTAAATTAACTAACATTTATACATTTAAGCAATTAATTAAATAGAGCCTTTTTAGGAATAGAACTTAAAATTGACAAGACAATAAAATATCATTCATTAAAAACCTTTTATGTTGGAAATTCATTTTTAAATACGAATGGGGGTGCCATCTAACGGGGTGCCTTTAATCTCATATTCGAACAAAATGAATTTCCTTATAAAAGGATATCTGCATTCTGAATGAAAATTCAGTTAATAATTATGAGATAAATTAAATTTGAATTATTATTCGAAATGTCAAAATACCAATTAAAATTAAAGCTACCGATAACGGGCGTTCGTAGGGGTGCTAATCCTTCCCTACACGTAACCGACTCCCGAACCCAATTTTTAAAGACAAAATCTCTGGTTTGTTTTTTGGTGTCCGATCTACCTCAAAGTGATCGGTGGTGACTCCAAAGTGTTTTTAAAGATAAATAAAGGAAAATTCGATTTAATACGAAAAACCCTAATTTTCAAGATTAAATTAAAACTGGCCAGAAAAGCCCTAATTTTATAAGAGAACGATCGTCATGTTATTTTCACACGTCTCGATTTTTCAAAAAAATGGTCGCAACACAAATGATTGTGGCACAAGAGTCCTCATAATGAAAAACTGAATCCTCAACTTATGCTTTGGCACGACACTCTCCGCGGCAATCATTTTGTGAACCAGAGAACTTGAAATATACCACCCTTTAGATTTACACAAAATCGAATAAAAAACAGATCAAAACAAAGTTCTGGTTTTTGGAAAAAGGAATTTGGGTATAATTTTTGTGTTAAAAAGGGTATATATAGTGAAATCTGGGTGGTTTTAGAAATGGTGGCTGCAACGACCAGCTGCTATTAAAAAACACGTGGAGATTATTGGATTACTATTAGTAGAAATGTTTCTAGAGAAGAAGGAGAGATGGTTGGAGTTGGAGTTGGGAGTTTCCTGGTCTGATCTTAACGCCAGCCAGCAAACAAATTTATTCCCCACCACCATTAAAGCATTTTTTTTTAACTTTCGCAGCCCTCTTACAATGGGAAATCCAGCAATTTTGAAGAATTTGGCAATTATGGGTTTGCAGAGGCTTACAAAGAGAAATCCAGCGGTGCTCGATGGTGGAGGATGATGGTGAAGAGGGACTAGATTGAAGTAAATTTGAAATATAAAGGGTTAATTTTTTAGAATTAGGAACAAATTATAACAATGTGTAAACATTGAGGGTTTTAAGTTCAAGGTTTCAGTTTAGTGTTTTGGATTTAGGGTTTAGAGTTAAATCATTTTTAATTAAAAATAGGGCCAAATTGAAATAATGTGTAAATAATGAAGGTTAAATTTGTTATTATTTTTCAAATTAGGACTAAATTGTTTGAATATGCAAATGTAGAGGACTAAATGTGTTATTATACAAAATTTATTAACAGCCAGGTCACTTTCTTAACGCCATTGAGAACTCATTGACCAAATTGAAGCAAAACACAAAGTTTAATGGTAACATTGAAACAATTGAAAGTTTGGTTAATAAATTGAATAATTAACTAAAATTTAGTGATCATTTGTGAACTTTACCCAAATGACAAAAATACATAAATATTGTCTTTAAAATTTTCCCAAAATATGACACAAGCTAGTTTAATTCTAAAAATATTGTACTTTCTACAGTGTTTTTGAAGATGATAGCAAACTATCCCGTCTTTGAATAGTGAAATCTTAAAAAGGGAGCAAGAGACACCATCTATGAACATTGAAATCTTAAAAACGAGAGCAAGAGTTACTGTCTTTGTTTGGGCTTAGCGCCACGTGGCAGCCAGTCCCACATGTGATCAGGCCTGCATGGCAGGTTGGTTAAGCGTGGCAGTGCAGGGCAGCTTTGGTGGCATGCATGCATGCAGAGGTGAGATGGCACCTCGAGAAGTGTATTTTTTTATGATTGGGGGATGTGTTGGTTGGATGAGTAATTGAGATTTAATTTTATGATGTTAAAGAGAGGTTGAAGGTGAGAAATGGTAAAAGGAAATTTTTTGGGTTGATAGAGTAGAAGGAGAAAGAAGATTTGGAGAAAATATTATAAATATGGATGTGTATTTAATTTTTTGAATTTAGCAAAATTATTTCATTAATTTTTATTTAAAATTTTAAATTGTATGTTATATTGTAATTAGTACGAAAATTTGATTTTAATTTTTTAATTTAGTATTGATGATGATTAATATAAGTTTAATGTTTGATGTTTTGAATATTTTTGTGTTAAATAGGTGATTGAAGGTTTGGAGAAAATTGTGAGAAAATTGAATAAAGAAGAAGAAGGAAGATTTGGATAAAATATAGTAATTATATGTGTATTTTATTGTTTAATTTAAGTTCATTAGATTTATTTTTAATTTTTAAATTGTATGTTATCATATTATACATTATTATTATATACTATAAGAAAAAACGATTTCTAATTTTTGATGTTGAATATTTGGAGAAAATATATTTAGTAGATGTGTATTTTAATTTTTAATTTAGGTTCATTAGTCATAATATTATTATAGTTAGTAAGAAAATGTGACTTTTTATTTTGAATTTAGTATTGATGATTAATGTAATTTTAATGATATTATTATGTATTTTAAAATTTTGAGTATTTTTAATATAATACGTAGCTGTGTATTATTTATTTTAAATTTTGTTTTAGAATTTAATTGCATATTGTAGTTTATATTTTTAAATTTAATTTAATAAGTTGATTTTAGTTATGTAATTTTAATTAATGATGATTGTCTTTATTTATTTAAATTTAATTTAATAAGTTATATTTATGTCTTTTTGCCATTTAGTTATGTAATTTTAAATGAGTAGTAGTTTATATTTAAATTGCATGTATGTAGTAGTAGTAGACCTAGTAGAATTGTCTCGGGTTATTTTTTATTTGATTATGATTATTATTTTTAATGTAGTAGATTTAGTCTCGGGTTACTAATATTTTCTTACTTGTCATGTAGGATGGCTGAGCAAGCTCCTCTGTTGCATTTACAAGATCAACATATTACTAGTCTTAGGGTTGATGAGATGGTACAATTTTTTCAATAATTTATTTATTACGTAATCAGTCACTTCTGTATTTTTATTAATAATTATGTTTAAATAATGCATTAATTATAGGATATAGATGATACATTTAAACATCATCGGAGCATGGAAAAAAATGCCTTAGACGATAGAATCATCATTTCTTACAAATGGCGGGATTTTATCATGCGACATTCCTTCGTGAGTACAAGTTGGTTCTCGGGTTGACTATCGCTCTAATTTAGTGTTGGAGACCAGAAACACATACATTCCATATGCTGTGTGGAGAATGTTGTAGCGACCTTAAAATTTTTGAAATTCAAATTTGTCGAATGAGATCACTAAAAATGAGTAATAGGGTTCATTTTGTTTTTATTTTTTGGAAATTTTTGAAAATAGGGAATCCTTTAAAAATTTCGTATTTTTGAAAAAAAAATAAGACTTGGCGTCGCCACCGGCCACTATAGTAGGCCGGACACCATAAAAAACAGAGATTTGTTTGAAAGCCAGTTCGGGAGTCAGTTACGAATGGGAGAGTTTTGGCACCCCACACTGCCCAAAAATTGGTACCGTAAAAAGAAAATAAATGATTACCGCTTTGTTAATATTAAACTTTTTGAATTAAAGTGACGATTAAATTAAAACCCGGTTATACGTGCGAGTAGATTTTAAAGGTCTCGTTATTCGAAAGTTAACAGCAAAACCACCATCACTACGTTTGATACTGGCCGCTTTTACAAGTTTAAAAACTATGGAGAATTGTATGAGTAATTTAAAAAGATGAAATGGCCCAAAAGTTTGTTTGAAAACACGGAGGGACCGACCGAGAATAAAACCACTTTTAAAATTACCAATTCAATCTGAAGAGGGATCAAATTGCAAAGTTTTGGAAGATCCTACGGATTGCGGCTGTAGTTTTAAGACACAGAATGGCCGCGGGTGTTAATATGGGGAGGCGAAAGGTTTAAAAAAACTTTTTCTTTTTTTTTAAAACGAGTATAAAACTCAAAATTTTTACTAAAAATAGAAAAAAATCATTTTTCTTCAAAACTCAGATACCCTTTCTCTCAACCTTTGAAATCGAATGAATCTGATGGCCCTTTCGTCGCGTCGGCCACCGCTCGACAGTGGCCGACAAACCCCCAAGCAAGCCAAAACCTCCTTTTTTCTCCTATAAACCTAAATCTGAGCCCATATATGAAAAACGATAAAGCCCCTTTTCATTTTTGAAAGCCAAAAACTGAAAACCCATTTTGAGTAAAAACGGAACCTCAAAACCCAGATCTGAACATGCTCTCTCTTGAAAAGAGCAAAAACCCTCCTTTTTGTGATATAAAAAAGACATCTAGACTCAAAAGAGGTTTGAAAATATCAACTCCCTTCCATCAGTTCACCACTTTAGGCCCTGAGGCTGTGGGTTTGTCACAGGCGACAAGAGCATAGCCAAAAGATTCGACGGTAAACCTTCTAACCCTATACCCATTTTTTTGATTTTTCATGCTATGCATGCAAGTATAAGAAGGAGGTACTTCTAAAGGATCTTGTTTTTTGTATTAGTTTCTGATTTGTTTACAATATTTTTATGGGTTCGGTTTTATAACCGAAAGGGGTTACATAGAAGAAAAAGAATAATATTTGTTGTTATAATTGCTTCTGAAATCCGCTGAATTCCCCTGAAAATCGCTCTTTTTGATGCCTATGCCTTTAGTCATGTTTTTGCCAATGCTTGTTTATTTTGGTTGCATGGATCTTCGTGGCCGCTTGGCGAAGAGGAGGAGACCAGAGAGAGGTTTTGGCAAGGTAGACGAATCGTCAGAAGGCGCGCATGAAAATCCAAGGTGTCAGTGCGTACGTCACACGCGCGCGTGAGAGGCAGTGAAAAGTCGCACATGGGTGCATGAGGGTTTTAGAGTGTTCCACGGGTGATCTGGGCCGTCCATTCAGATTCCAGATCTGATGGTTATGATCAACGTGGCACTGACAGATACGAGGGCTTTTAGGGTTTCTGCTTGGTGTTCGATCTGGACCGTTGGATTCAGCCTTGATCGGACGGTCATATTGTGGCCACGCATAGAAAAAAAGATAGGGCATTAGGGTTTTTAAATATTTGGGCCATACCAGGCCAGTTGTAATATGTTATTATTATTTTTTGGGTTTTTAATTGTAAGTGGACTGCTAAAAAACAATTGGGCTTTTTATTAATTTAATTATCTAATTAATTTTTTATTTCTTTTCAATTTTTTCTTTTTTATTTATTTTTATTTAATAATAATATTATAATAATATTTTAATAATTTGATAACACTAATTGAAAATGCATATAACAATAACTACAACCGTGATTAATAATAATGGCAAATAAAACTTGGTAATAAATAACATGAGTAAACCTAATATGCAATATATTTTTAATTTTTCTTTTTTAATATTTTCCTTCCTTTTCAAATTAGATCAACACATAATAAATAATTAAAAGAAAAGACCATTGTTAAAAAATAAAAATAAAAAAGGTTAATACCCCAGATAAAATTAGTGATTACAGCTGTCTCTTTACTTATCCTTGTGGAACAAGAATAAAGCAAAGACCATAAACACTAATTTTATCCAACTTTCTTGTAAGAAGATTTCGAGCTACGAGTTTTTCCTATATAGAACCGTTCGCTCTTCCTTATCCAGAAATTTTAGAACTCTGAATTCTTCCCATGTAAGGCCTGAAGAAAAGAAGCCCCTGAAGTGATGCCTCAGTCATCGATCGCCTTGGCATAGGGTAGTACCTCACCTCGAGGCTACTAGAAGGTTTTCATTGCGACGGATGGCGGAAAACCTCATATTGATGTCTCGATTTCTAGTCTCCTTGACACCGAATGATATCTCGCTTAGAGACTGCCGGAATGCCCTCGATCTTTATCGCCTTGGCATAGAGTGGTACCTCGCCTTGAGGATCCCGAAAGATGATATCCCAATTTCTGGTCGCCTTGACACCGAATGATATCCCACTTAGAGACTACCAGAATGTCCTCGATATTTATCGCCTTGGCATGGAGTGGTACTTTGCCTTGAGGATCCCAACAGATGATGTCTCGATTTCTGGTAGTCTTGACACCAAATGATGTCTGGCTTAGAGACTACTGGAATGCCCTCGATCTTTATCGTCTTGGCATGGGGTAATCATCGTTCCTAAACAACTAAAAGTTTCTTGACTCTTTGTTAATATCTACCTCTTCTTTCTTGAAACATAGGATTCACTTCCTTTTGTTCTTCAAATACCTGAAAGAGACAGACACAATGATTTGATGATGCTAGTTAGCATGCTCCTACCTTAAGGATGCCTAACTATTAATGATGCATGACAAATAAAATTTAGTCAATGCTCAGACGCCTTCTTCCTTGGCGTCTTACTTCGGTTTCTTTCATTTTCTTCTTCGTCTTTGCATATTTTTTGTCACTTCTTGTGTCAGTACTCAACCCCCGTTTAACCCTCATATTCTTCCAAACTTCACTCTAAATCATTCATTTGGGTTTTCCTTAGAGACTCTTTTAGAGCGCCCTTTCGGGTTTCATTTTTTGCCTTCTTTTTTTTCTTTCTTTTTTTCATTTTGCTTTGCTTTGCTCCTTTTCTTTTCTTTTCTCTTGGGGTGCCCTTTCGGGTTTTTGCCACTGGCTCTTCCGTCTTGGACTTCAATACAGAGGGCATTCGTCATCTTTTTGGCAAATCTTGTCAACTTTGCATGCCATGTCCTTTAGCCTTGACTTTTGCAGACTCTTTTTGACAGAATCAATTTCTATCTTGGAACAACATGCACTTAATGGGTTAAATCAAGTAATGCCAAGAAATTCTTTGTTTTTCAATAATCTATGTCAATCTATTTACATGATGCTCATGAGAAATAAAATCTCAATAATATAAGAGATGTTGGAACAATTTGAAAGTCATGGCAAACATGAGAAAATGAAAAAGATATAAGTAGTACATGGTGCAACATCCCCATACATCAACTGTATGAATGATGTGAGAGCCCATCGACCGTGGTAGATCTCTCACTGCCCGTCCTAGACTGAAATTTCTGATAACCAAAAGGGATTTCACCATAAATCGAAGTAAGGCCCCTCAACTGTAATAG
Source organism: Hibiscus mutabilis (assembly GCA_019671005.1). Classification (NCBI taxonomy): domain Eukaryota; kingdom Viridiplantae; phylum Streptophyta; class Magnoliopsida; order Malvales; family Malvaceae; genus Hibiscus; species Hibiscus mutabilis. The sequence continues at coordinate 44,981,077 of CM033726.1, read as the reverse complement.
AGCCTTCTAGATGCTAAACCTTAATATTTATCTGAACCGTCCTTTTTGGATTTTCAATTCAGACCCCCTTTCAATCTCAAGATGTTCGTTTATGAGTTTTCATCTTGAGCCATCCTTTTTAGGCGTAATACTTCTTGACGAAGTCTGAATTTACGGGATTGCTTAATTCTTTCCCATCCTTTTTAACAACATACGTTCCTTCCCAGTTAGGCATCCATTTCCCCCAGAAGTCCTTTTGAATTGGCAAGATCTTTTTGAGCACCAAATCCCCCTCTTGAAACTCTCGTGGGCAAAACTTCTTGTTGTAAGCACACATTATCCCCTTTTGATACGTTTGTCCATTACAGATGGCCCTTAATCTTTTCTCCTCGATGAGGTTCAACTGATCAATCATTGCTTGCATCCATTCAGCGTCATCCAACTTTGCCTTATTCAAAATTCCAAGTGATGGAATCACCACCTTAATAGGTAATACCGCTTCTGTACCATAGACCAAAGAATACAGTGTTGTCCCTATGGAGGTCTTTACATATATCCGGTAAGCGAACAGTGCAAAGGGTAGCTTTTCATGCCAATCCTTGAAAGTGTCGGTAGTCTTGGCTATAATCTTCTTGGTATTCTTGTTTGCTACTTCCACTGCCCCATTCATCTTGGGACGGTAAGTAGTAGAATTATGGTGCACAATCTTAAACTATTCACATACCTCGATCATCATCTTATTGTTTAAATTGGAAGCATTATTAGTGATGATTCTTTCCGGCAAACCGCAACGATAAATAATTTTTTTCTTCAAGAATTTACACACGGTTGCTCTTGTGATGTTAGAGTAAGAGGTAGCTTCCACCCATTTGGTAAAGTAATTGATGGTCACTAGGATGAAACGGTGTCCATTAGAAGCTTTCGGGTGTATTTGACTGATGACGTCCATGCCCCAAGCAGCAAAAGGCCAAGGTGAATTTATGGTGTGGAGTGGCACTGGTGGAGAATGTAATATATCAGCATAGATCTGACATTTGTGACATTTTTTGTATATTTAATGCAATCTTTTTTCATGGTAGACCAGAAATACCCATATCGCATGATCTTTCTAGCCATTGAGAATCCGTTAGCGTGGGTTCTGTACAAACCGTCGTGTACCTCGACTAAAATGGTCTTAGCCTCTCGAGCGCTAACACATCTCAATAATATCTGATCCTTACTTCTCTTGTACAAAACCTCTCCATCAAGGATATAACCTGACCCTAATCTTCTAATAGTTCTTTTGTCGTTATCATTGGCCTCTTTTGGGTAGGCCTAAAACCTGATATACTGAAGGATATCGTAGTACCATGAGTTGTCATCCTCCCCCTCTTCCAAATTATAGCAGTGGGCCGGTACCTCAAAAATCTACATCTCAATTGGCTTCATTTTAGCCTTCAGGCTTGCCTCAAACATGGAAGCCAGAGTTGCTAGGGCGTCAGCCATCTGATTATCTTCTCTTGGTAAATAAGCGAAGCTGATTTCTTTAAAGTTTTTAACCAACTCTTGGATTAAATTATAGTACTTGACTAGATTCTGATCTCTCGTCTCACATTCTTTACGGAGCTGGTAGATCACTAAAGATGAATCCTTGAAGACTTGAAGCACCTTGATTTTTCTTTTTATGTCCGCCCGAATTCCTATAACACAAGTCTCATACTCAGCTATATTGTTGGTACAGAAGAATTCCAACCTACTTGTAAAGGGATAGTAGGCCTCTTTAGGAGAAATTAGCATGACCCCTATTCTATGGCCTAGGGCATTGGATGCTCCATCAAAATAGAGCTTCCAAGATTCATTGGTGAACTTCTCCTCAAATAAAGAATCGATCAGATATTCATCTAAAAAGCTAAAATCCAACGGCTCATAGTCATCTGAGGCGCTGCTTGCCAAAATTATATGACACCACACTTCTTTTTACCGCTTTCTGGCTCACATAAACGATATCAAATTTAGACAATAACATTTTCCACTGGGCCATCTTCTCGGTTAGTGCGGGTGCCTCCATTAAGAATTTTAGTGGATCTACTCGAGAGATCAAGCAAGTAGTATGATACAACATGTATTGCCTGAGTCGCTTAATAGCCCACACTAGGGCATAACATAGCTTTTGGATCAATGGGTATTACGATTCACACTCGGTGAACTTCTTGCTCAAGTAATAAATGGTCTTTTCTTTCTTGCCCGACTCATCATGTTGCCCTAGCACACATCCCATAGAGTTATCAAATACAGTTAAGCGCAGAATTAATGGCCTGTCAGGTACCGATGCTACTAAGATTGGGGCATTGGTCAAATACTTCTTAATCTTTTCTAGGGCTTCTTGACAATCTTCATCCCATACACCCAGATTATTCTTTCGGAGCAATCTAAAGATGGGGTGACACTTATGGTCAACTGAGAGATGAATCGAGAGATGTAATTCAACCTTCACAATAATCCTTAGACTTCTTTTTGAGTTTGCGGTGGCGGAAGATCCTAAATTAGTTTCACCTTATCGGGGTCAACCTCTATTCTCTTTCGGCTAACCACAAAACCTAAGATCTTCCCGAACGTAACTGCAAAGGTGTACTTGGTTGGGTTGAGCCTCAACTAGTACTTCCTCAACCTTTGGAACAATTTCTTCAAATTGTGGATATGCTCTTCTTCAGTTCGAGACTTGGCTATCATGTCGTCCATGCACACAAGGTCACCATGGCTCTTTGATAAGTTGCCACAACATTTTTCAACCCGAAAGTTATTACTTTATAGCAAAATGTGCCCCACATGGTCACAAAAGTAGTCTTTTCCATGTCCTTGGGGTGCATTTTAATTTGATTGTACCCAAAAAAGCCATCAATGAATGAGAACCACGAATGCCCCGCAGTGTTGTCAACTAGAGTATCGATGTAAGGCAGAGGGAAATTATCCTTGGGACTCGCCTTATTAAGGTCTATAATTTACGCACATACGCACTTTTCCGTCCTTTTTGGGTACCAAGACTATATTGGCTACCCACTCCGGGTACTTGGCGACTTTCAAAAATCTGGCCTCGAACTACTTTTTTACTTCTTCTCTAACCTTTAGCAACATGTCGAGTCTCATCCTTCGAAGCTTTTGTTGGACAAGCTTGCATTCTAGTCTTATAAGAAGCTTGTGAACCACAATATTCGTGTTTAAACCCGGCATATTTTGGTATGTTCATACAAATACATCCTTGAATTCTAAAAGCAGCTCCACCAAATTTTGTCTCACTTTTGATGATAGAGTAGTACCAATCTTCACCTCTTTCCTTTCTTTTTCGGTTCTTCTTAATGTGGTAGAATCTATTTCTCATCACTTGCCATCAATCTTAACAGTTCATCCGGGACCTCATATTCTACCTTATCATCTTCTTCGTCAATTTTTGTCGAGCATGGGGGTTGTTCAAAATCTACCCCAGGATTAGATTCAGAATCATTCATACATTTAATGTTAAGAGGCCTGCACGAATTTGAAAGTATGTATTGGGAATAGAAATAGTTTATAAAATAAATGAATAAATGAATAAAAAATAAATAAAATGAATAAAATGTTTGCCATTTGAGAAAAAATACGGAAAGCATCATTTTCATTGAAAGCGAAATAAAGTTGACATAGTAGTCTTTTTACAAATGATCCCTATTGCTTTCGGGCAAAAGCAACGGGGTGGTTCTGAGCATTACTCTAATTTGGTCCTAAAAACTACAAGCAGGTCCATGCTGGTTCAATAGTCGAGCTTCTCTCCCGGGAGGCACGGACGGATCTTGGCCAAAGGTTAGACAGTCTTGTCACCCTCGGAGATCACGTTTACATCTATTCCCTCCACAACTTCACAGATCAACTCTTCGTTGAGGATCTTTTCATTCTCTTGGTTAGCTTCTTGGACCTTCAGCTCAAGATTCGTGATTCCACTAAATATGAAAACATTCTTGAGATCCGCATAAGTAATGGGAGCCCACAGAATATCCTCTCCTCTAATTCAGGTTTTTCGTTGTTCTTCTCTTCTCTTCCATTCTTGTTTCTTTTGCAGAAAGTTAGGCTTATATCCGAGCCCAAAATAGTTATGCTTGTGGATAACACTTATAGGTCGCAGGCATCCTCGCAAATTCTTTCCCAAGCCTCTTCCCATTTTTGCTCATCTTCCTAGCGTTTCTGACACCACCATCTTAGTACAGTTTAATAGTCTCAGGCATGGAATCATGTTCCATTTGGCAACGAAAGTGGCATTGACTAATTTAAAAGCCCTAAAGGCACATTTTATTGCCTCATCATCAGTCAAAATATATGGCGCATCAGAGGTCATTGAAGCCATGATATCTTGCTCGGCGTTAACTCTTACTAGCTTTCCTTTGACGACGAACTTTAATTTTTGGTGTAGGGATGACGGAACAACACCGGCGGAGTAAATCTATGGCCTTTCCAACAGACAGTTGTAGGACAACCGAGTGTCCATCACCACAACATCAATGGTATACTCGGTCGAACCAACGAGCAAAGGTACTTTAATTTTCCCAACCATGTCTCTTTGGGTTCCATCAAATGCACACACAGTATTCTGACACGCTTCATATGTGAGCTGTCGTTTGGTAGGTGTTACAGAGTAGCCAAAGGCATAACATTTAAAGCGGGGCTATTGTCGATAAGCACTCCCCGTAGTACATGACCTTTATAGTGAGTGGTAATGTTTATGGCCTTGTTAGACCCCATACCTTCCTCCGGTATCTCATCGTCACCAAAGGTGATATGATTATAGGCAATAATATGGTTGATGATCTGGTCTAGCTTACCAATCAAAATATTAATTTTCACGAAAGTTTGGTTTAATACCTTCAACAGTGTCTCACGATGTTTTTTTTAGTTAAATGGGAGGTCGAATACTGAAATCTAGGTTGGCTGCTTTCTGAGTTGATCTACCACACTGTACTCACTATGCTTTAAGAATCTCAAAAATTCTTGAGCTTGAACCTCAGTTACTAGCTTATTAATTTTTTGGGGAGGCTCTTCTCTAAATATCTTTACGGGTTCAAACTCGGTTACCTTGCCTTTACCCCTTGACTCTTCTACTACCTTCAAAGTTTCTGGAGCGCAACACCGATGACTCCTTGTAAAATGCCCTACTTTCTTTATCCCTTTGGGGTTTAGTTTCATTGGCTCATCTCCCGCAGACTTTACTTATGTAACTGGCTTCTCTTCTTCTTGCGAACTTGAACATCCTAGTATAGAGACATTAGCGGTGTAGTTCCACAAAACCATCCCGGTATCCTTGAAGGGAAAGATGTCGTGGCAGAGATTATAATCATAGGGGCCACCATAGGACCCTCTTCCCGTGGTGTGTTTTCTTGACTTGGTTTGAGGCCAATGACCAATGGCCTTTTTACACTGTACTTGGCATCTGGAGCATCCAACGTGCAAACTTCTGACTCGTTTCTTCTTCCTCAAACAATTCAATTTCTTTACTATCCATCAATTTCTGAACCACCTGATGGAACTCCTCGCAGTCTTGTATCTGATGATACCTTGACTGATGGTACTTACAATAAGGGCCACAACCTTTCTTTATGATCACCATTCCTCGGTCAATGAGACGAGCCATACATAACTGCTGAAAAACCCATATCAAAGGTGACTTTACTTTAGACACACTCTTCTTTACCCTTTTAACATATCCTTCTTCAAGAGCGTTTACACCATGACCTCCATGATTCAGTAAGGGGTTGTTGGCGATACTTGGTTCCCTCAATTATAATACTCTGGTCTTGATCAAATTCTGAACGAACTTTTTAAACGCCATGCAATTCTCAATCGAATACCTCAGAACATCGGCATGGTACTCATAATGTGCCTTGGGGTCATACCATGCTGGATAAGGCGGGTTAAAAGGGGTCACATGATAAGGTCGAACCAGATCTACCTTGTACAACTGCAAGTAGATTTCTTTGTAGGAAATTAATAGTGGAGTGAAGGACTTACTCTCATTTTCTTTCTTGGGCCTCCGATCTTCCCTTCTATTAAAATTTTGAGGGTTCCCAACCGAAGCTTGGGGCTGAGATATGGTGAGGTTCTTGACCGCCTCATAAGTGTTTGTGTTGTTAGCTTCATGGCATTTCTTCTTGAACTATTTGCGCGACGGTTCCCCTCCATCGATTCTCTTACTTTTGCTGGTTGCTTCAATACGTTCGTCAATCATTATCATGTCGGCAAAATTGCTAATAGGGTTACTGATCAAACGATCATAGAGTGTCCCTTTTAGCGTATCCACGAACATAGGAGAAATATCATTCTCACAAAGAGGAGGTTGAACTTGTGCCGCTGTGTCACGCCACCTCTAATCATATTCACGTAAGCTCTCGTTACGTGTTTGCTCTATTCCTTGCAATAGGAGCCGGTTGCCATCTCGTGGCAGGTCCCATAAGACTATCTTAGAAATAGTGTATTAATAGCTTCTCATTATTAGTAAACCCAGACATTTTACGAAAGAACATGGTTATATGCGCGGTTGGGCAAGTTTTCCCATCGAACTTCTCAAATTCTGGGGGCTTGAACTTGTACGGAATTTTTACATCGGGGACTAGACTGACATCTCTAACGTTCAGGCCATAAGAACCATCATCGTCCTCTTTCACCTAAAATTTTTCTTCAAGATCTTTTCTAGTCTCTTCCAACTGCTTTGAGAACTCTGCCTTCACTTGATTCAGTTTTTTTCTAATTCATCAAAGTCTACCTGGGGCATATCTCAGCATAGGTGCCCAACTGACATCTCTAACATTTGTAAATGTTACACCCGGCTAAAGTGGGGCATAGGTGCCTACCTGATGAGATGAGGATACCCCTTGTGGGGGGTTCGGTGTAGGATTAATGAAGAGAAGGTTTTTAAAGATTAGAGAATATGAAGGGTCTCTCGAGTTCTGAGTAGGGTTCACGCCGGTACTATTCCCTCTTAGGTCTTTCCTGTGACTGATTTGCAGCATTTGAGATATTTCCCTCATCATATCTTGCTGAGATTTGATGATGATGTCTCTCAATTCTTGTTGTATTCGCTCCAACTGACCTCTAAGATCGGCTTCTAATTTTGCAAAGCTTTCCTCCATGATCCTTGCTTGTAAATAAGTTCGATATATGTGTAGAATGATTGCAATTTATCTTTCAAATTCTGTCACAACATTCTCATTATTAATTACGTGACATAATCAATTAATGCAAATTATATGCGATATGCAATGCATGAATGAATAAAATGCAAGAATGTATGAAAATAAAGGCATTGATTCTGTTGGTGATTGCCCTCGAACAACTTTCATTGAAGATTAAAATATTCTCATTACAAAGAAAGATAAACTCCTACAGATATGCCCCGGCCCTAACTCCTAACTCTTTGATAGCTTCAAGCAGTTGGATGAACCTGGGTGCCTCCTCTATGTCTAGAGCTACAGAAGGAATGAGGGATTCAGCTTCGTTGGCTATATCCCTCACGTTCTAGGCTACTTCTTGCACTTGCACCATTAGGTCAGTGTTATACTGATCTCGATCTTGAATCATGTGAGTAGCGTCGCGAAGGCGCCTCAACCAATAATTCTCTTCTCCCTCTTCGGCTTCTTCAAGAACCACAATTCTTCTGAGCTAATCTTAGACTATGGCCTTTAATGTCACAATCTAAGCTCGGAGTGTTTCATTCTCTTACCAAGTAGCTTAGAGCTAAAGAAAGCCATTTCGAGAATGTATTCATAAATGGACCGATCTAGCTCCCCAACCCTCTCTTCTAGTTGAGCATTCTGAGCTTGGCTCTGACTCAAGGTCTCGAGGGTAAAGTTATACAGACCTTACATCTCAAATAGTCAATTTTTGATTTCTTGGGATTTTCTCTTCCACGGGGTATCATCCATCACTTGCTTACATTTCTCAATTTCTTATTTAGCCTTTGCTCTCTCTCGCTGAATTGTGATTCTAGCAATCTTTCTTTCATTTTCGACTGTTTGCTTGCATTTCTCTACCTCTTTCTCGAGTGCTTGCTTACCTTTCTTTCTCTCCTCTTCGACCAAGCGTATCCCATTCATTCTTTCCTTTTCCACCGCTAGAAACTTCTTTCGATCGGCATTTCCTGCTAGATCATGTAGCTTAAGAGTATCTTTTTGGTAGAGAGCATTCTTTTCCTCTAAATTTGCATTAAGCTTCATCAATCATTTGATAGTCTCGTCTCACTCATCCACATCTAGGTTAACCATATAAAGCTCATTCGCATGCTCGGTTTGCAAAGCATCCATCCTCTTCTTCACTTTCTCTAGCTCGCTTCTTAGGATGTCGGCCTCAGAAAAAACCATTCTCAAATGTTTTTCAAGTGACATAGTCGACCTTTGATCAGGCTCCGAAGTCTTCTCATTAATTCTTTTGCGCATCCAAAAAGCGTAATCCAAGGTAAACATGTACTTTTCGTCTTCTTTTACCTTTATAGGGTAGCAACGATCCCACGCCCTAGAGGCAGCTTGGACCTTCTCCATATATTTTTTTTTAAACAAAAACTCGGCGGTGCTCAAACTGATAGTGACGGGAACAAATTGTCGTGACCCAAATTGCCTTGACACCAACAGATGAGCATAAGCAATTCCACTGTATAAGCCTATCATCATCAACCAGTCATAATCTCAATATCTATATAAGAATCGAAGGACCCTACCGAGCCAAGGCACCCTTCACACAATATCCTCATCTTGAATATTTTTGAAGATAAATGTCCATTTCTGTTTGTCTGGCTCTTTATACCATTCTTTCGCTAGATACTCTCGCAAAGGGGAAAAATCTCCTAAGAATATCCCAGGTAGAACCCTAGTCGGTGTTTTACAAAGATGAATCTGAATCCATACCTAACGTAACTGCGTACATCCCCTAAAATGCCCTTCTTCATGCTTTCGGCTCGTGTTCAAGGAAATAAAAGTTTCAGTCAAGATTGTCGATACTGGATTGGCCTTCTTTTTTAACCTTTCGATCAATTCCAAGATGGGTACATCAATGTTACCCAAAACTCTAGGGAAAATGATCAGACCGTATATCCCCAAAGTGAATAAATCCATCTTTACACCCTCTTCCGGGTGTGTCGGTATAACATCTCGAATGCACTCTTATGAAAAAGTGGTGCTATAATCTCAAACCTAAATTAAACCCTTGGCCCAATCTTCACTCATCTCGGCTAAGGTTCTAAGATTCAAAGGGTAATTTTGGGACTTTGACGGCTTTGTGTAAATCCAATCCTTGTGAATATTCTTCCAATTAATCAAAGTCATATATTCCTCCACCGTGGGAATCAAGTCTTTCCCATTAAAAATGAAGCAACAAAAGGCTGGATTCCAGAACTGAAAGGTGGCTCTGAGCAGAGGTTGATTGACTCGGACATATATCAAAAGTGCTATATCACCATAGTTTTTGTAACACCCTTAACGTATACTCGTATACTGAATATACGTAAAAGATGCTACTAAGTTAATAGGAAAACTTGACTTAAATTTTTTATGCCAAATTTACCTCGCAGTTTAACCCTTTCTCGATTTTGAATTAAAAACTGTGTTAGGCTGTTGTAGCTAGTTTTGACCCTAAAATTGTTTTATAAAATTTATAAATGTTCTTTTGAAATAAAATATTAATCAGGGTGAAAACTAGGTACCCTACCTAGACCATTTCTTGATTTTAAATTTATTACGCGATTATGGTTAAACAATATTTAACTATGTCATAAATCATAACCATTTGTAGAAAATCATTTTCTAAGTCCATACATTCATATATATATATATATATAAATATATTATAAACTTAAGTTTACCAAAGCAATTATCCACTTAAAGTTTACAAACCATTTTACTCATTTAAAATACAAACTAACATATACTTTAACCTTCGTACATGCCACTAGATATCAACTACTGTAAAGATGTACATACCGTAATTCTTATTATAATTTGATCTCCAAAAGATAGCTCATCCTCACTAGTCTTTCTCGGAGAACCTACGTGTAAAACAATATCACACACTAAGTACGAACTTAGTGAGGCATATAAAACAGTTTATTGAAACATAAAATAGTACAATTGATATGTTATATAATGAGTGTATTACTCATTTTCTATAAATGGCAATATGTCGTAATGTCAGTATATCATGTATTCTTACTAACACGTAAATCATGAATCATCATTATCACATATATATATATATCATGATCGTCTCCATCAAATATATCATGAAACATCTATATCATGTGTATATCATGAATCATCTATATCAAGTATGTCATGTGTCATCTTTATCATGTATATCGTGTATCATATGCCTATTCAGGTTCTTTCATGTAACTATCTTGTATTATTATCATCGTGTCTGGCTAGAGGCCCATGGACCCCATAGCCTATCTGCACCGTAGTGCCATATAGAGTACCTACTTGAGAGGACGCTATTTGCTCCTAATATAAGGACGCTCTTTGCTCCTTATATTAAAAACACCTTGTTAGTGCCAATTGCACTATGGGCTTGGATCCCCAGGGTGTATCTTGTTTCATTTTAATCTTGTTATTATCCATGTTCCATGTATAGACATGCATTTCCATTATGCATAATAAAATTCTTACCTCGTATTCCACTGAAGCTTGCATTTACTGAAATATGCAACAGGTCAAATTTTATATAATAATGCAATGTCATTTTCAATTTAGGGTCGAATTATCACAAGTCTTCATTTTTTCATCATTATGCAAGCATACAAAAATGCACTCACATGTTTATGCCAGACAGCCTCACTAAGCTCACTCGATATTCTTTTCCTTCTTTTTGTTACTCGGGTCTTCCTCAAACTCCTTTTGAACTATAGAAGACCAATCGCACACATTTTATCACTTTTCTGTATTAGACTTAAATCTAATATTACTAACTTAATTCCAAGACATAATTATTCGAATATAAAATATTTCTGAAAATTTCCCAAATTTTCATGTGATTGCCGAATTGGTCCCTAGGTCCTTAGTGACCATTTTGAACATCAATCAATTGTTCAAGCTCAATTTGAACAATTTCCAATACTATTTACTTATTTTGGACTATTATCCTTTTAGCCCTTAAACTTTATAAAAGTGACATTTTAGTCACTACACCATATTTGTACACTTAATTCATGTACAAATTAATCATTTACTCATTTCCATCATTTCTAGAATTTTCCCTTAACTTTCAACTTCGTCCAACTTAGTCCTTCAAAATTCTTTTATTTCGAAATAGGTCCCTAAATTTTTCTTTTCTTGACATTTCAATCCCTTAACTTCCATAATATGCTTGAATATTCAATTCTATAAATTTTCCATAAATTCAAGATCCAATTGCAGCTCGATTTTCTCAGGAGAAATTATATGTGAAGGATCTGATCGATACCTTCGTAGCATGGACACGTGAAACACATCATGAATCTTACTCATATCCGGAGGTAATGCTAGTTGGTAAGCCACTAGTCTAACTCTTTTTAAAATTTCATATGGTCCAAAAAATCTAGGGCTAAGCTTCCCTTTCTGCCCGAAACGTAGCACTTTCTTCCTATGAGAAACCTTTAGGAACACTTTTTCTCCAACCTCGTACTCGATATCTTTTCTCTTTTTATCTGCATAGGCTTTTTGTCGATCTGCTGCGGCGTTGAGATTATGTTGAATAATCATTACTTTATCTTTCATGTCTTGCGTTAAGTTAACTCCTCCAATGTTTGAGTTATTTTGAACATTTCGATCTTGCAATTTGAACCAATTAAGAGGAGTTTGGCACTTTCTTCCATACAATGCTTCGAAAGGTGTCATTTTAATACTTGCTTGATAGCTGTTATTGTAAGCAAATTCAGCCAAAGGCAAGTACTTTTCCCATGATCCTGCAAACTCGATTACACAATCTCGTAGCATATCCTCCAAAATTTGTTTGACCTTTTCAGATTGCCCATCTATTTGTGGATAAAAAGTTGTACTAAAATTTAATTTAGTACCCAAAGCTCCATGTAACGCACTCTAAAGCCTTGAAATAAATCTTGGATCTCTATCTGATACTATCGATACTAGAACACCGTGTAGTCTTACTATTTCCCGAACATAGAGTTCTGTATATTTATCCAGTGAATAATTCATTCGAACTGGAATAAAATGAGCAGATTTTGTCAGTCGATCCACAATGACCCATATTAAATCCTTTTTGCTTGGTGTAGTTGGCAAACCTGTTATAAAATCCATCGTCACCCGTTCCCACTTCCACTGGGGAATAGAGGTAGTCTGAAACAATCCAGAAGGTACTTGATGCTTAGCTTTTACTTGTTGACATGTTAAGCATTTTGCCGTGAATTCTGAGATTGCTCTTTTCATTCTTGGCCACCAATATCGAGTCCTCAAATCTTGATACATCTTGTTACTTCTTGGGTGCATAGTTAATGGACTATAATGGGCCTCTGTTAATATATCCTTCCTCAGATTTTCATCATCAAGAACATACACTTTACCTCGATAATATAAACAACAATTAGGCTTTATCTCATAGTCATGTACTTCTCCAGCTTCATCTTTTCTCCTCCTTTCAAGATATTTTTCATCTATGGACTGCAAATCTTTGATTCAATCCAACAAAGTTAGCTTTATCTAAAATTCTGCTGTCAAGGAACCATCTTGTTCCAATGACAACTGTGCATCCATCATGCGCAAAGCAGAAAATGTCTTTCGACTAAGGGCATCTGCGACTACATTAGCCTTCCCAGGGTGATAATCAATAACCACGTCGTAATCCTTCAAAACTTGACCCATCTTCTTTGTTGCAGGTTCAGATCCTTTTGTGTCATCAGATACTTCAAAATTTGTGATATGTATAAATATGACACTTTTCACCATACAGATAGTGTCGCAAGATTTTTAAAGCAAAAATTACAGGTGTCATTTCCAAATCATGTGACAGATAGTTCTTCTCATGAGTTTTGAGTTGCCTTGATGCATAGGTTAATACACGACCTTCTTGCATCAATATGCAACCCAAACCACAATGGGATGCATCACTATACTTAGTATATTCCTCTCCCGGTTCTAGTTAAATTAAAACTGGTGCCTCGGTCAGAATTTTCTTTAATCTTTCAAAACTTTCCTGGCACTTCTCTATCCAAACAAATGGAATACCCTTTCGAAGCAGCTGGGTAAGAGGCATAGCAATGATGGAAAAATCCTGCACAAAACATTTGTAATATCCACCTAATCCCAAGAAACTCCAAACTTTAGAGACATTTTTTGGCACTTCCCATTTAAGAATAGCTTGTATTTTCTTGGGATCAACTCTTATTCCTTCTAATGACACTACATGCCCAAGAAAAGTTATCTTTGACAACCAGAACTCACATTTCGAAAACTTGGCATATAGCTGCTTATCTCTTAAAGTTTGTAATACCACTCAAAGATGATAATCATGATCAGCTTCAGTCTTCGAGTATACCAAAATATCATCTATGAAGACCACATCAAATTGATCCAAATAGGGTTGGAATACCCTATTCATCAGATCCATAAATACAGCAGGGGCATTTGTCAATCCAAAAGGCATTACCAGAAACTCGTAATGTCTATAACGAGTTCTGAATGTTGTTTTTGGTACATCTTCTTCTTTGACTTTAAGTTGATAATACCCCGATCGAAGATCTATCTTCGAGAACACCGCTGCACCTCTAAGCTGGTCAAATAGATCTCCAATCTTTGGTAGTAGATACTTGTTCTTAATGGTTACTTTATTCAACTGCCGACAATCTATACATAATCGTAGGGAACCATCATTCTTCTTCACAAATAATACCGGTGCACTCGATGGTATACACTCGGTCGAATGTAACCCCGATCTAATAACTCTTGTAATTGAGCTTTCAGTTCCCTTAATTCCGTAGGCGCCATCCTATACGGTACCATTGATACAGGCTCAGTTCCAGGATAAACATCAATCCCAAACTGTATTTCCCTATCCGGAGGCAACCCTGGTAGCTCGTCCGAAAATACATTAGGAAATTCTCTCACAGTTGGGATATCTTCAATCTTCTTAGGTACTATTTGTTTATCCACCACATAAACCAAACATGCTTCACATCCATTGTTTAACAGTCTTTGAGCTGTCATTGCAGAAATTACTGACTCTAAACAGTTAGTTCTTTCTCCTACAATGATCACTTCAGAACCATCAGGTCCTTGAGGTACCAACCTTTTCTTCTTACATTTTACATCTGCATCGTATGTAGATAGCCAATCCATTCTAAGAATGACTTCAAATTCATGGAATGAAAGTTCCATTAAGTCTGCAAGGAACTTAATCCCTCAAATTTCTAATGGACATCTTTTGCAAATTCTAGTCACTCATGCACTATGTCCAAGAGGATTACTGGCAATCACATTACTAGATATTTTCTTCATAGAAATCTTTCTTTGTTATACTATTTTAGTGCTAATATACGAGTGAGTCAAACCCGGATCAATTAAAGTAAATACTGGTTCACCCAAAAGTCAGAATGTACATGTGATAATATCTGAATAATACTTTTCTCCATCAGTATATATATTGTATACTCGAGCTAGAGTCTAAAATTCCTTATTGGATGCAGCCTCATAAACTCCTTGTGTCGATGTCCTAAGTTGTCCACCACCACGACCTCAACCTCGAGAAGATACAGCTATAGATTTTTCAATCTGAGTAGGCTTCTTAGACTACCCCTCCAGACAATCCTTGATATAATGCTTAGTACTGCCACATCTATAGCAGGCTCATGTGATTGTTCGGCAGACTCCCAAGTGTTGCCTTCTACAAATTTCGCACTCTGGAATCGTAGGCCTGCTCGATCCAGTAACTGGCGTCTGAGTATTCTACCATTTCCTTGTAGAAGGAATTTTTTGAGTAAATCTAGACTCAGCTATGCCTTGTGATCGATTACCTCTACCTTGTTTAGACTGTATTGAGATAGAAGTATCACTGGACCTTTTTTATGCTCGAGATAACTTAGCTTTAAATCGCTCCAAATAGGATCTTTCCATCGCCTTTGCTCTGTTCACAACCTCTTTAAAGTTTGATACATGCCCAATAGAATCTCTTTGGGCCTTGGATGAAGTTTCTCTATAAACCACTGACATCGAGACTTTTTAGTTGGCATTAACTCAGCTACATACCGACTCAGTCTATTGAAATCTAACTCGTACTCATAGAAAGTATGAGTATCTTGTTTAAGATCCAGGAACTCCTGTAGCATCTCTCTCCTAAATTTTTCTCCAATATGCTTGGCCTGAAATGCTTCTTGGAAAAATGTCCAAGTTATTTCAGCATCCGGTACTAGCTCCGTGGCATTAAACCACCAAATACGAGCATGTCCTCTCAACAAGAAGACAGCTCCTTCCAACTTTTCAGCATTGGAGCAACCAAGCCCTTCAGTCAGGATCTTAACATCATTTAGCCACAAGTCGACAGCCATCGGACCAACTTCTCCGTGAAATTCTGGAGCTCCCAACTTTTTAAGTCCTTTCGCAGTCGTTGCTCTAACTGACGCAGGTACAGGAGCTAGTGCGAGCGCTGGAGGCTGAAGTCTATTTACCATAGCCTCCAAAGCTTGCACTAGTGCTCCATATTCTTGCGCTGGAGCTCTTTGATGCATTGGTGGTTCAGTCAGGGAAAGAGCGAGATGTGGAGCTTGCGGTACATTATTACTCCCACTTTGAAATTCCTCATGTTCCTCGCGATCCATCATCTGTCGTGACTCAGCAGTATTTGACATTATTCGATACTGCAATAACCTATTCATACATATATACAAGGAGCATAATCAAGTTATACAGATAGTAAATCAGTAATATGACATCCTAGGGGCATGTACTTAAAAACAGATCACATTAGAGTTGGTTTAGCCTCCAGAATCAGCTAAACCTATAGCTCTGATACCAATAAAAATGTAACACCCTTAACGTATACTCGTATACCGAATATACGTAAAAGATGCTACTAAGTTAATAAGAAAACTTGACTTAATTTTTTTATATGCCTAATTTACCTCGCAGTTTAACCCTTTCTCGATTTTGAATTAAAAATTGTGTTAGGTTGTTGTAGCTAGTTTTGACCCTAAATTGTTTTATAAAATTTATAAATGTGTTTTTGAAATAAAAATATTAATCAGGGTGAAAACTAGGTACCCTGCATAGACCCTTTCTTGATTTTAAATTTATTACGCGATTAGGGTTAAACAATATTTAACTATGTCATAAATCATAACCATTTGTAGCAAACCATTTTCTAAGTCCATATATTCATATTAATATATATATTATAAACTTAAGTTTACCAAAGCAATTATCCACTTAAAGTTTACAAACCAGTTTACTCATTTAAAATGCATACTAACATATACTTTAACATTTGTACATGCCACTAGATATCAACTACTTTAAAGATGTATATACCGTAATTCTTATTATAACTTGATCTCCAAAAGACAGGTCCTCCTCACTAGTCTATCTCGGAGAACCTACGTGTGAAACAATATCACACGCTAAGTACGAACTTAGTGAGGCATATAAAACAGTTTATTGAAACATAAAATAGTACAATTGATATGTTATATAATGAGTGTATTACACATTTTCTATAAATGGCAATATGTCGCAATGTTAGTATATCATGTATTCTTACTAACATGTAAATCATGAATCATAATTATAATATATATATATATATATATCATGAATCATCTCTATCAATTATATAATGAAACATCTAATCATGTGTATATCATGAATCATCTATATCAAGTATGTCATGTGTCATCTTTATCATGTATATCATGTATTATATGTGATACGAGCATGAGAGGGGTCAAAATAATCATCTTGGAAAAGAAGTTGAAACTGCTTTGCAAGTCAGAAACATCAGTCAACTTGCGAAGCATTTTTGGATGGGATCCAAGCATTTATGGGTCAACATGTCTTCTTAAAACTTGTCCAGCTGCAAAGTAGCTTTCCAACGCATCTTGAAACGCCTCAATCGGACATCTGGATCTCAAGATACGTCTATTTTAGCGAAGACAGCGCATGCAGAAATTCCTATACGGGATTAATATGGGATTTTTGGATAATTACGAATTTTCAAGATTTTATTTTATTATTTGTAATTTAAATCAACATAGGATTCTACAATATCTATTAGGATCAGATTTATTTAATTAAGATTTTAATTTTAGCATTTATTTATTATTAGAAGTTACTTATCTAATTAGGAGATTAGATTTTAGCATTTATTTATTGTATTTAATTCCTAAGTTTAGTAGGATTAAAACTTCTCCATGGCCTATATAAAGGAGGCTTCACCTATACTGTAATTCAGATTTCATTGATTAATAAAAAGTTCTCTTTGGAGATTTTAGTATTCTTTGAGTTTGCAAGTGTTCGATAAACTTGTCTAGAAGCCATCTTCAACATAAGATCATCGAGTTCTTGTGAGGGAGATCATCTTCACACTCTTGCTTGCCTAGGTAATTGCATCTAGGAGGGTGGGTTAGAGCCGCTTGAGGTTGCTTGCTTAGATAATTGCGTCTAAGAGGTGCGAGGACAAAACAACAACTATCAATTCATCACGCCATCTCCACATATTCAAGCTTCCTCCATTGACGCCACCACCATAAGCAAATCTGAATTTTTAGATTTGTTCTTTATTTTGGTTTGTTTTGTTTTTTCTTTTTTAATTTGCGCTGCTCTCGATACCAAATGATAGAGTAGCGCAAATTCAATAAAGAGAAAAAACAAAACAAACTAAAATAAAGAACAAATCTAAAAATTCAGATTTGCTTATGGTGGTGGCGCCAATGGAGGAAGCTTGAATATGTGGAGATGGCGTGATGAATTGATAGTTGTTGTTTTGTCCTCGCACCCTCTTAGACGCAATTATCTAAGCAAGCAACCTCAAGCGCTCTAACCCACCCTCCTAGATGCAATTACCTAGGCAAGCAAGAGTGTGAAGATGATCTCCCTCACAAGAACTCGATGATCTTATGTTGAAGATGGCTTCTAGACAAGTTTATCGAACACTTGCAAACTCAAAGAATACTAAAATCTCCAAAGAGAACTTTTTATTAATCAATGAAATCTGAATTACAATATGGGTGAAGCCTCCTTTATATAGGCCATGGAGAAGTTTTAATCCTACTAAACTTAGGAATTAAATACAATAAATAAATGCTAAAATCTAATCTCCTAATTAGATAAGTAACTTCTAATAATAAATAAATGCTAAAAATAAAATCTTAATTAAATAAATCTGACCCTAATAGATATTGCAGAATCCTATGTTGATTTAAATTACAAATAATCAAATAAAATCTTGAAAAATCGTAATTATCCAAAAATCCCGTATTAATCCCGTATAGGAATTTCTGCATGCGCTGTCTTCGCTAAAATAGACGTATCTTGAGATCCAGATGTCCGATTGAGGCGTTTCAAGATGCGTTGGAAAGCTAATTTGCAGCTGGATAAGTTTTAAGAAGACATGTTGACAAATAAATTCCTGGATCCCATCCAAAAATGCTTCGCAAGTTGACTGATGTTTCTGACTTGCAAAGTAGTTTCAACTTCTTTTCCAAGATGATTATTTTGACCCCTCTCATGCTCGTATCAATATGTATATTCAAGTTCTTTCATGTAACCATCTTGTATTATTATCATCGTGTTTGGCTAGAGGCCCATGGAAACCCTATAGCTATCTGCACCATAGTGCCATATAGACCCTTTGCTCCTCATATAAGGACTCTCTTTGCTCCTTATATTAAAAACACCTTGTTAGTACCAATTGCACTATGGGCTTGGATCCCCAGGGTGTATCTTATTTCATTTTAATCTTGTTATTATCCATATTCCATGTATAGACATGCATTGCCATTATGCATAATAAAATTCTTACATTGTATTCTACTGAAGCTTGTATTTACTGAAATATGCAACAGGTCAAATTTTATATAATAATGCAATATCATTTTCAATTTAGGGTCGACTTATCACAAGTCTTCCCTTTTTCATCATTATGCAAGCATATAAAAATGCACTCACCTGTTTATGCCAGACAGCCTCACTAAGCTCACTCGATATTCTTTTCCTTCTTTTTGTTACTTGGGTCTTCCTCAAACTCCTTTTGAACTGTAGAAGACCAATCAAACACATTTTATCACTATTCTTTATTAGACTTAAATCTAACATTACTAACTCAATTTCAAGACATAATTATTCGAATATAAAATATTTCTGAAAATTTTCCCAAATTTTCATGTGATTGCCGAATTGGTCCCTAGGTCCTTAGTGACCATTTTGAACATCAATCAATTGTTCAAGCTCAATTTGAACAATTTCCATTACTATTTACTTATTTTGGACTATTATCCTTTTAGCCCTTAAACTTTATAAAAGTGACATTTTAGTCACTACACCATATTTGTACACTTAATTCATGTACAAATTAATTCTTTACTCATTTCTATCATTTCTAGAATTTTCCCTTAACTTTCAACTTCGTCCAACTTAGTCCTTCAAAATTCCTTTATTTCAAAATAAGTCCCTAAATTTTTCCTTTCTTGACATTTCAATCATTTAACTTCTATAATATGCTTGAATCTTCAATTCTATAAATTTTTCATAAATTCAAGACTAATCACTAATTTTTTTTAAATTGCCGAAGTAGTCCTTGTACTTCCAAAAAAATTAATTCTGATCCTTAAACATCAATTCATGTTATTTCAATCATAATTCATCAATAAGTGCTAAAATAAATTTTCAATAATTTCCCCTAATCTCTCAAAATTTTTGAAATGGTCCCTATAACTTCAATTGGGGAAATTATTTAATCTAACATCAAAATTAAGATTCCAACATCATAATCCATTCAATATCATCCTCAATTTGATTCCCTAACCAAAATCCCCAATTCTTATGGTTAGGGTTTATAACATCAAACATGGAATTTATTCAAATTCAAGCTTGATTCCATGTTTAAATCATCAATTCAATTAACTACTACTATAATTTCATCGTAAACTACCATTTCCATAATCAATCTTCATCCATAACATGAACCAACTTGACTTTTATCATGCAAAAATACTATCAAAATGAAGAGAATCAAGTGTAGAATAATTTACCTCAATCAATTTTGCTTGAATCTAAACTTTAATCCTTTAATTTTGGCTTGAAAGATGATAACTTTTCTTTTCCCCTTTTTTCTCTAGTGTTCGAACAGCCTTGGGACGTAAAAGATGATATTTTGCTTATCTTTTAATATTAATCCACATGTTTTAAAGTAAAATGAATTTTTAATTCATTTACATAGTGAAATTACTATTTTACCCCTTTAATCCAATGGCCAAGATTCAATCTTATCAAAAATCAATGGCCATGATTTATTCCAAGTGTTATTCACCTTCCAAATTTGCCCTCAAAGTTTCAAAATATTTCAAAAATGCCATCCACGGCAAATGTCCAATTTGCCCTCCAACTAGTCTTTATTTACAACAAGTCTTGAAAATTGCCATTCCATCAAAATTGATCCAAATTGGTTCCAGTCCAACCGTCCATGTCCCGAAATATCTTAGATTTTTATTTATGGCATTTATTCGATCCAAAAATTCGAATTTCACTCGTACGATTTTCAAATTTTCTCCATTTGAATTTTTAAAGCTTTATAGCCACTAATATAAGCCTTGTACGAAAAATCCAGGTCACACGAAAGTGTCACTATTGGGGGTGAAATATTCATTTACAGGGTTAGATTACATAACTTTTTGAAATTACACATTGGTCCCTAAACTTTTCCAAAGTTCACACTTTAACCCCCTAAACTTTCAAAAATTACAATTTGGTCACTAGTCCAAAAATTGGGATATTACAATTTTGGTAAAAACAAATTTTGCAACCGGCGATCCAATCCTTCCCAAATTTGTTTCAAATCCCATAGGTCATTTTGATGTAGACTGACATATGTAAACCCCGCTACAATACACTCGCTCGGTAAACTGTCACCTTGTACCCTTTGGTTAACCTCAGACCAATGTCGAACGGCTGAGTTAATTTCCTCCTTCTTGAGGTACCTTTTATCCATGATGAAAGATTTCAACTTGGCAAACCACTCGAATCAACACCTTCATGTTATGCAAGGCATATGCGAAAAATATATGCAAAACAAAATAAGATAAAAAGAAACAAGTCAGTACCGGATAAAATCAATAAACATATAAAAAATAAAGCAGGAATTTAAATCAAGCATCAAACAAAGCAACCCTATATATCTTTTCTAAAGAACCTAGGTTAACCGTATGGCTCTAAAGGGGTGGGCTTTCTATGTTCTCTATATGCAGTTTTGGTTCTAAACGGTACCCGAACTGTCCTTGCTGTCCCCTCCTAAGGGTAGAAAGGCCCTCGGTCATCACCATTATAGGCTCATCTCAATCGAGTTCAATTCAGGGGGACCCTTTTGCTAAGTTCGTATGGGGAAACAATATTCCCACGAAAACATAGGGTAGTCGAGCCCCAAAAGTACTTATTGAGCCCATACGGAGGAACAATATCTATATGAAAGCACTAGCGTTTCCCCCACTTATAAGGGCAGGTTTAAATGTCAAATTTTAAATGGTTTAAAATAAACTTGCATTTATAAACGAATATTAATTTAATCATCACTTTAATTCACAACTTCCGATATTAATAAAGCGACAATTATACTTTTCTTTTTTTAAAAAATGGTCTGATTCTCTTTAGTTTTAAAAATCAAAATTGGTCCACAGCGGAGTCTCCAGCTGTAGCAACCTTAAAATTTTTGAAATTCGAATTTGTCGAAGGATATCGCTAAAAATAAGTAATAGGGTTCTTTTTCTTTTTATATTTTTTGGAAAATTTTGAAAATGGGGAATACTTTAAAATTTTCATATTTTTAAAAAAAATAAGACTTGGAGTCGCCACCGGCCACTAGGGTAGGCCGGGCACCATAAAAACCAGAGATTTGTTTGAAAGTCGGTTCGGGAGTCGATTACGGATGTGAGAGTTTTGGCACCCCACACCGCCCAAAAATTGGTACCGTAAAAAGAAAATAAATGATTATCGTTTTGTTAATATTAAACTTTCTGAATTAAAGTGACAATTAAATTAAAATCCGGTTATACGTGCAAGTAGATTTTAAGGGCCTCGTTATTCGAAAGTAAACACCAAAACCGCCATCACTACGTTTGATACTGGCCTCGTTTACCCCCTGAATAACAAGGCACCGCATTAGCAAATTAAAATCCCAAATGCAATATTCAACTGGCATGGCATATAAACATAAACATGATGTAAATAAAGGCATGGAATAAATTTACAAATAAAGGATCCTAAATATCATACATTAAAACACTATATGACATGAAAAATATATTATATACAAATAATAAGGTTATATATATTAACATTTAAACTATATAAAACATAATATATTTAAAGCATATAATATATACATATATATACCATATAATATATTATCATATACTACAAAAAAGTTATATAATATATACACATGTATGTCAACCATATATCACATACTATATACATCAAACCACATTATGTACCCATAGATCTACAACATAACAAAACAATAAATATTAAACATGAACAGTAAATAGGACTGAAAATTTAAAGATGCATAAAAGGGGAAAACAAAGGTGCTTCATCACTCGATTTAGGACCAAATTAAATAAACCTAGAAACTGGAGGACCGAAAAGGGGATTTTTTTAACTTAAAATCAGATTAGGGTGGAAAATTGTGGCAAAATTACATGTTTAAAAAACTATGGAGGACCGTAGGAGTAATTTAAAAAGAAGGAATGGCCCAAAAGTTTGTTTAAAAACACGGAGGGACCGACCGGGAATAAAACCACTTTTAAAATTACCAATTCAATTTGAAGAATGATGAAATTGCAAAGTTTTGGAAGATCCCAAGGACTGCGGCTGTAGTTTTATGACACGGAATTACCAATTCTTTTTTTTTAAAAGAGTATAAAACTCAAATTTTTTACTGAAAATAGAAAAAAATCATTTTTCTTCAAAACTCAGATAACCTCACCCCTTTCTCTCAACCTTTGAAATCGGATGAAGCCCAGATCTGAAAAACGATAAAAGCCCCTTTTCGTTTTTAAAAACCAAAAACTGAAAACCCATTTTTGAGTAAAAACATAACCTCAAAACCCAGATCTGAACATGTTCTCTCTTGAAATAGCAAAAACCTTTTTTTCTGATATAAACAAAACATCTAAACTCAAAAGGTGTTTCAAAATGTCAACTCCCTTCCATCGGTTCACTACTTCAGGCCAGGAGGTCGTGGGTTTGTCACCGGCGACAGGAGCATAGCCAATAGATTCGACGATAAACCTTCTAACCCTAGACCCATTTTTTGATTTTTCATGCTTTGCATGTAAGTGTAAGAAGGAGGTACCTCTAAAGGCTCTTGTTTTTTTGTATTACTTTCTGATCTGTTTACAATATTTTTGTGTGTTCAGTTTTATAACCGAATGGGTTACATGGAAGAAAAAGAATAATATTTGTAGTTATAATTGCTTCTGAAATCCATCGAATTCCTCTAAAAATTGCTCGTTTTGATGCCTCTGCCTTTAGTCCTGTTTTTGCTAATGCTTGTTTATTTTGGTAACATGGATCGTCGTGGCCGCTTGGTAAGGAAGAGGGGACCAGAGAGAGGTTCTGGTGAGACAGACGAATCATTAGAAGACGCGCGTGGAGATCCAAGGCATCAGAGCGTACGGTACACGTGAGCGTGAGGGGTAGTGGAAAGTCGCGTGTGTGCGCGTGAGGGTTCTATAGTGTTCCACAAATGATAGTGTTCCACGGATGATCTGGGCCGTCCATTCAGATTCTAGATCTGATGGTTATAATCAATGCGGCGCTGGCAGATATGAGGGCTTCTAGGGTTTTCGCTTGGTGTTCGATCTGGACCGTTGGATCCAGCCTTGATCCGACGGTCATATTGTTGTTGCACATAGAAAAAAAGATGGGCATTAGGGCTTTTAATTATTTGGGCCTTATCGGGCCAGTTGTAATATGTTATTATTTTTTTTGGGTTTTTCATTGTAAGTGGACTGTTAAAAAATAATTGGGTTTTTTATTAATTTAATTATCTAATTAATTTTTTTTATTTCTTTTCTATTTTTACTTTTTATTTAATAATATTATTATAATAATATTTTAATAATATGATAACACTAATCGAAACTACAGACAATAATAACTACAACCGTGATTAATAATAATAGCAAATAAAACTTGGTAATAAATAATATGGGTAAAAAATATGCAATATATTTTTAATTTTTCTTTTTTTAATGTTTTCCTTCTTTTTCAAATTTGATCAGCACATAATAAATAATTAAAAGAAAAGTCTATTGTTAAAAAATAAAAATAAAAAGGGTTAATACCTCAGATAAAATTAGTGATTACAAATGTACGATCACGTTAGAAGAATTGGTTTTTTTATTGGGGTCTCGGTAAATGGGAAGCTATTGGTCGAGCATACTCCCGGTTCAACTGCTGAAATTTGCCAAAAGTACCTTGGGAAGGTGCCATATGGAACTAATGTGAAAGGGCCTCGTGTCAAATTGACTTGGTTGCAGAGTGAATTTAGACTCAATCAATATAGTACGGTTGATAAGATTTATAAGGCAAGTTGAGCATATATTCTGGAGCTGATTAGAGGGATACTGATGCCGGATAAATCTGGCAATCTGGTCCATATACGGTATTTACGTTTTTTGGATACTCATTGGGAAGCTGGTTGTCAATATAGTTGGGGATTGGCCATATTAGCATTCTTGTATAATGAGTTGTGCAAGGGCGTTATACTAGAAAATGGTGAAAAGGTAAAAGGTATTGGTGGATGTCTGTTGTTATTGCAAGCATGGGCTTGGCAGCAACTTCCATTTTTTATATCGATTACTCGAACACAGATACAATTTCCTCTTATTGCAAGGTAAATATCCTGATTTTGAGTTGAATGTTTAAATTAAATTTACTTGTTTTTAAAATATTATTGTGATTTGTGTGCAGATGGTGCGAGAAAAAAGCTTACAAGGGATTAATGCAAAACAACGTCAGAGTATGTAGATCTCAGATTGATTTATATTATCAAGATCAGATATCTGAATGGAAAGTTTATTTGGTTAAATATATTATTTGCATTTTAATTAGATGTATTATTATAATAATCATATTTTTTGCAGTTTATTTGGATGCCGTACAATGATGGCCGCATATTTCTACCAGATTATTTGATGAAGGATTTTGCTTTATAGTGTAGTGTTACACCGCTGATCCACTTTGCTACTGTCGAGTTCCACTTTGAATATAGGGTGTTGAGGTACTTTAGCTTCTACCAGCCCATTCCGCATATTCCAGTCGATCATTGCTTTCTTTACAACTATGATGGATGCGACAGGCTAGATGTAGATTGAAAAGTCATACATGTCAAGTACCTTAATATGTGGAACGACTAAGCTTCATCGTTGACGTATCGCATTCCAATACAAGCTGATGATTTTGATTTTGAAAGTTCAGAGTACATGATCTACTATCGTAGTAATGGAAAGCCATACTTAACTACTCTAGAAGGACGGAAAAATGCCGAAGGTATAAGAAAAAATATGGTGGTAAATGTGAATCATCTAATACTGCATTGGACGTATCTAGGAGTAGAAACGTTTGGAGTAGAAACGACGAAGGATGGCCAACCACATGGGAGGTAGATATGTGCATATTAATGCCGACAACTATATGGGAAAGAGAATCGCCTCTTACATGTGTATAACTAGAAGTGGGTCCGAGCTCCTCAGATAATAAAAGGGTTTGATGATGTCGGTTTATACAAACTCGAGTTTTATCTGCCACAGTCACCTATTTACTCAAACTTTGGCGTGAACATGGATTTTCATGAAATGAAAAATTTCATGTATTCACCAGAGATTATGGGAGGGCAGAGCGGTTACATGGATTTGTTCACAACACTGCCTCATATGCCCTCGATGACTGAGAAGGTGAGCAACACTGAAGAGGACACTAAAGAGGATCCCGAGGCACCATAGAAGCCACAACGTGATCGATGAGCGTCGCGACATTATTATTCGACAACGCCCCGTCATGGGCAGAAATTATATAAGAAATGATTTTCTGTCTTTTTGTCATTTTGTGTAATACATTTGAGTTTGAATATTATTGTTTATTATTTTCCACTGTTTTTTATTATTCACATAATCTAATCATCTTTAGTAATTAGTGAAACGCTTTTCAAATCTGACTGTTTGAATTGATTAATTAGTACTGAAGTAACTTAATGATAAAAGTTAAAAATTAGAAATAGATAAAATGTAAATGTTAATGCTTTAAGATCGGGAATTAAATTACCCAAATTATTGAATTTTTATGTTTTGGTCACTATCTCATAACTTTTTCAATTGAACTCTGATTCAGTCGTCGTTTTTTAAGTTCAAGTTTTGCGTGAACATGAAATTAAAAATATTTCCTAATGATAAAATGTAAAATTTCTCTGGTCCTTGAAACTTTTAGAAATTTATAGATTAGACCTTAAACTTTAAATACTTAGCAATTTGGTCATTAATTATTAAATTAGAATTGAGCAATATTATAGTAGTAAAAACAAAAATTAATAAATAACTAATTAATACTGATGGAAAGTATAATATTTTGGAATACAAACAGAAATCACTGAGACATAGAGACATATCTTGGTTCATTTGAACAGTTTGACCTTGAATGTCATTTAGCCCTACATATGGTACATCTCTTTTGTTGTCATCTCTCTCTCTCTGATGAAGATCCATACTAGTATAGATGTGAGTCGATCTAGGTCTGCCAGCTGGAGTTCTACGGAGCCTAGGATCCAGTAACCATTTTTCATGCTCCACTAACGGCTAATACTTTGAATTCGCGATAGGTGGGAACTCACTTATGTAAATATTTACCATTCTGTAGAGATTGAAGCATTCATCAACATAGGTGTACGGGTCAACCCCTACAGCCACACATGTTGCAACTGCATGAGCACAT
Source organism: Hibiscus mutabilis (assembly GCA_019671005.1). Taxonomy (NCBI): domain Eukaryota; kingdom Viridiplantae; phylum Streptophyta; class Magnoliopsida; order Malvales; family Malvaceae; genus Hibiscus; species Hibiscus mutabilis. The sequence continues at coordinate 44,953,937 of CM033726.1, read as the reverse complement.
GGATATCGTCATGTCTGGAACTCACTACATTCACACCACCTACGTTTGAAATTAACTCAAAATACATTTGAGTAGTCTACTTCGTTGTTGCGTCTGGAACCAAAAACATCAAAAGTCTGATTCATTTGGTCGAACCCGTGAACATTCATCGATTTTGTATTCTTCACATTATTTTGTATTTTCGTTACAAGATCGGGAGCCCAACTTTGCCCCTTATTTATTAAGAACTCGATTTGCTTCCCTTTAATGGTCCAAACTTTAGCCAATCTGCAGTACATCTCTTTCACCAAGCTTACTATTAGGAGATGACGTGATCCTTTTAGTACTCCATTTATGCACTCCACAAGGTTGGTTGTCATTTTCCCGTATTGTCTACCACCTTCATCATATGACTGGGCCCATCTTTCCCTCTCGATACTGTTTGCCTAACTCCAAATATGCTAGCCGTACTTTATTAAGTTGCCCATCTTACTTTCAAAATCTAGCCGCAGTAATAGATATTCGTGTCATAATATATGTTGTTAGTATCGAGAAAAATCAAAACATATAAATGGATATGCATATATAATGTGGTTTGAAAAAACAATACTTACCCATACTTGAAATCTAACTGTAAAAGTATTGGTTTTCAAACTGTTCGTAACTGTTCTTACCAATGTGACGAACACAATATGCGGGATATACATACAAAAGTGTCCAACAACTTCCATCTCGATTAATTGATGATTTGATACATGTCCCTCGATTAGATATAATGTAGACCTCATCTTCTCGGAAGACATGCTCACGTAAATTGCTCAAAAAGAAATTCCAAGCTTTTTTCGTCCCGTGCTCAACAATTGCGAATGCAATCAGGAAGACATTGGTCTCACCATCTTATGCAACGATGATCAACAATACATGAGAGTATCTCTTGTACAGCCATATGCCATCGACTTGGACCATACATTTGTAATATGGAAAGCCTTCAATGCATGGCTTGAATGCCAGAAAAGTCAATGAAAAAATTTATGCCCTTTAACAAGTTGGTCTTCTTGGTTGTATGCATCCGAGGTTTGATACCTTACTATGGTACATGGGATAAAATGTATCATTTCTAGTACTAAATTCGGTAGCTCAAAGTATGACTTATCGTAATCACCATACACCGACTACATTGCCTTATCCCTTACACGACACCCATTCTTATATTTTATCTGATATCTAAACTGGTGCGCAATGGTTGCCTAAATAACTAAAACGGGAACCATTGGATTTGCTTCAACCAACTTCATCACGTGATAGCCTATTATATTCGAGTCTAATTTACGGTGCTCTTGGTCGATGAAAGTTCGTAAACATGTTTGATGACCATTGTACTTTGTGACCTCCTAAGCATTTTTCCTCTGAATCTTTGACATTCAGATCTTCTAATTGCATTCTTGTCTATATTTCAAACACTTGACAAAGAAAGTCCTCGGGCTAGATTCTAGAACAACCTAGTCCACATACTTCTTAATGTTATACTCTTTAACTACCAATGTAGCTTCATTCTTTTCATTAAATTGAAGCCTAACCGATTATTCACCATGCTAACTCGAAGTTAATTGGGGCATATTCAGGAATTGACGCACCTTCATCGAATTGAAATCTACTAAGCTCATGTGAGTAGGAGGTTCATACCATGTAATGTCATCCCCGGTCGAAACAAATTCTCTAAGATCAAAATTAGGGGCATCACCAACGCTATCAGAGAACAAATCGAGATCTCTAATATCTTCATCTTCTTTGGAATCTTCAAGATTTTCTCCCTATCGACTTTGTAGGTTTTCCACACCAGTATCAACAATCAGCCCACATGATGCCGCATATGTCGAAAGTCTAGATGAATGAAATGCACTCGATGTCCCACTTGCCAACATTGCGACAAAACTGCCTCCAGACATATCAATCTCATTATCAAAACATATTTGAGCAGATTCTCCAACTACGTTTCTGGATAGGTCGGGAACATCTTGTACCTCAGCAAACAACTTGATATTTTGAATATCAATATATTCATGCTCTGCAATCATTATTCCAACATCAATATTATCTTGGAGAATGGTTGCGGAATATCTGACACGTCAGCCATGGTACCGTAAACCATGAATCTCAGCTCTAATTTTCTCAAATATCTTCTCCTTCATTTCTCAAATTCCTTTTCAAATCTCATCTTCGTAGTGCTTTCAGATTCAAATACAACCCCAACATCAGTTTTCACCATTAGTCCATTGTAATGGACAATCGTCATAAATATGTTCTTGCTCATTTTCTCTACATGTTCAAAACAATATATATATATATATATATATATATATATATATATATTCAATCAGAATACACAAATTAAAATGAACATACTAAATCAAAATGAGCATACTAAAATTTAAATTACTGTTACTAACATCGGGGAATAGTTCTTTTGAAAATATATATTTTTTTTATAAATATGCTAAATTAATTTTTAAAATATATTTTGAATATATTTTTTAATATACTAAATTATTGTTGTCTTCATTTTAACCATATTTTGAATATATTTTTTCGATTCTATTTTTTTAAAATATACTAATTGGTAAAAATATACTAAAAATTACTAAATTCTAAACAAAAACTTAAAATGGAAGATGGATGGATACATAATTTAAAATTAAAAAACTAAATCAACTTACTTACTTGTTGGCTACAAAAAAATTCACCAAATCTCCCTTATTTTTTTCTCCAGATATCCAAACTACATGCATAAAATATACTAATTATATCAAACATACAAAATAAAACGAACAAACTAAAATAAAGCTTAAAAACAATCGAATCTACTTACAATATTTTCTCCAGTAATTTCTTTTTCTTCTTCACTCTAAATTTTACTCAAAATTTTCTCTTCAACCTTACCTATTTAACATAAAAAAATTATAAAAATTTCCCCTTAACTACCCGTACTCCTCTTTTAATAACATTAACAAATTTTTACCCTCTACACTATAAATTTAAAAAATACCCTAAACACCCATTTTTTAGCCATGCATGCAATTTCAAACATAAAAATATTCATGCATGCCACACCTGCCCCTACCACCTGCATCGGTTGAACCACACCTGCCCATCATAAATGCTGAAGACGGGGGGAGGTGGCTCTGTCTTTGAACAGTGCTCGCGCGACTGGCTAGCTACCACATGGTGTTGAGTCCACTGTTAGAAGACGATGGCTCTTTCTCCCTTCTTTGAATTTTTTATTTGAATAAATGAAAATAAAGACGGGATGTTTTGCTATCAACTTCAAAAACACTGTAGAAAGTGCAATATTTTTTGAATTAAACTAGCTTGTGCCTATTTTAGGAAAAAAATTGAAGACAATATTTATGTTTTTTTGCCATATGAAAATTATATGAAAAAAGAGAAGAGAGATAAATAAAATTTTGTATAGTTTTTTTCTCTCATTTTGCAATATTTAGAAGAGTTTTTTTGTCGTCTTCAGCACGACCAATGTGGCCGGATGCCATCTTGGCTCTCTTTTTTTCCCTTTATCATAGTTGTTGCACTCTTTCATCCCATTTTCATTTTTTATGACTTCTATAGAAGTGTTCGTTTGTGGCTCAATGGGAGTTTTCCCTCTTGGCATTTTCTGGACCAACCTCAGGCTTCATAGCGTGGAAGAACAAGGGGTGTCCACTCGTCGTCGCTAGATTCTAAGGGGTGGATGGAGAGCTTTCACTTTTGTTTTTTTTAGTTTTTCCCTTCTTCCTCTGTTGGTTTATTTTATTTTGCTGGCGGAGTCTTCTGATTTGCTTTCGTACAAGCTTGGCTTGGAACTTGAATTTTAGTTTTCAACAGTTATTGTTGTTGCGTCGAATGGTGATGTAATGTGTTTCCTTGTTTTCGATCGGTTCGTATGAAGCTCTCTTCCGTTTAACTTCGCATTTAATCATTCATCCCCAACGACCGCCTCCAAAACCCATATTCATTTCTTCTTTTGAATGAGGGAAGATTCAAATCATGTTTTGGGAACATATTGATTAATCTATTTTCCCTTTCAAACATCCTACTCCTGATGCGAATATTGTTTCTTCTCTTCCCAACACTTTGTTTGTTAACAAGGTTGTTGGTTATCTTCAGGGGAGATACTTCCAATTCTTAGCCAATTTTCTTTGTGATAGAGCCACTTTATTTTTCACCTCTTTCTTCAACGAACTATCTAATGACTAGGTCCTCAACGCTTCGTAATGGAGAGGCCTTTCTCTGACCTTGGAGCTCTCTTAGAAGGTGTTTTCTGTTTCAAGATTCTTCAAGAGCTGCAAAAGCTGTTTTCGTTTAAGGGATGAATGTTGATTGTTATAATTTCATTTTCATCACTTTTATTGGCTTCCTTTGTTAATCATCGGCTTTGCTTATGTTGGTTTGCCACGATCATTGTTTTTGTTGGCTACAGTCTGTTAGCCTGTTGTTGCTGTGTTGATGATTGTTGCTCTCAATCTCTAACAGAGCCTCCTTTGTTGTTTCTCCCTTTCATGATGAAATTAAATTTTAATTTCGAACAAAAAAATATGAAATTTATTATGACTATCGTTAAGATTTTCATAATTTCTTTACCAAATAATATTTTTATACATATAATTATTAGACAAGTACGAAATAATATAATCAAAGCTATAATTTCTTACATACATATGAAAAATATCAACTTAATCTTAGAATGACAAAAAACTAAATTTTTAATATAAAAAATATCTATAAAAAAACTAGCTAAATTACCATGTAGGTCTGACGCAGGGATGGATCGCGAGAGACTAGAGGGGTGGTGGCCCCTTAAAAACTTGAAATTCAAATATGATTTAGATTTTTAGGAAATTTTCTATGTATTTCCTATTAAAAATCTATTTTTGCCCCTAAAATTTTATAAATTCGCCCCTTATAATTTTATAGGTTCACGCCTAACATAAAATTTTGCATCCGTCTTCGTCTTGCGTATAAAAAAAGATAAAAACAGTAGCATAAATATTAGGAAAGTATATATCTCTAATTTTTTTTATACATATGAAAAATATTAGTTAAATTGAATTAATATCATCAAAGCGATTTTTTTAGAACAATTTCTACCTAAGAGGAGAGGAAAGAGAATTTTGCTCCTACTAGTCTTGAACTCACAACCTAAGAAAAGGGGAGGGTGTCAACTGAGACCTTTAACCATCTGCTCTAGAGTTTGTTGACAAGGCTATGATATTTTTTAATATATATAAGAAGTATTATTAAAAGATCATGGGTAAAATACTTAAATGACCACCTAATTATGCGGTTGGTATCGATATGACCACTATACCTTTAATTTTGTCATTATGATCAGTTAACTATTTAAGTGGTGTTAATCAAGTTACCTACCGATAAAATTTAATGGGGAAACTGGCATGGCTGTTAAATAAATTGATATAATTACACATTTTGTCCTCACTATTTATCCTCTAGTCAGATAGTGACATGTGTCACCACCTGATTGGAGGAGTATTTTTTTTCTTAATTTTACTTTATTTAACTAAAGTTTTTCCATCCAATCAGATAGTGCACGTGTTACCATCATATTCAATGAGAAAATTTTTAAACCCAACTTGCCTCCAACAATATTTGATCTTGGGTTAGGTGGGAGGAGTGAGGCAGACACAACCGTTGAGCATATACGTGCTTAAGTTTTACAGTTTTTTTTATTTAAAGCTATCTTCTGTGTGCTAATTAAATGAGAAAAATATTAATTTTTTTCTAATAAAAATATGACTAAATTGATAGAATTTATAAATAATGAATCTAAATTTATTAATTTTTCAAGTTATAACCAAATTAATCTAATGTATAAATATGGAGGGTTAATTGTGCTAGGGGTGTTCAATTAGTCGGTTCAGTTAACCGACCGAACCAAACTACAAAAGAATCATTAACCGAATTTTTTTCCTATTAACCATTAACTGAACCGATTTTTTAAAAATTTTAACCGAACCGAAAAAAGTTTGGTTAATTCCATCGGTTTTAAATTAACCGAAATTTGTTATAAAATTTTGGGTAAATTACACAAATGATCACTAAAGTAGGTTAAAATGATCTTTCTAGTCATTAAACTTTCAAAACTTATAAAACAACCATTAAAGTTATCGAATTATTGCAAAATGGTCATTGATTCATTGCACGTTATAAATTATTGATAAAGATTGAAAATTTTAATGATCATTTTTAATAATTCAATAAATTTAATGATCATTTTGTGCTAATTTGATAAAGTTTAATGACCATTTTTATAATATATCAAAAAAATCAATGATCATTTTATATTTTTTAAAAGTTTAGTGACCAAAAATAAATATATGTAATATATAAAATATATAGTAATATATAAAAATTTTGGTTAATTTGATTAATTAACCTATTTCAAACAGAATTAACCGATAACCGAAGTTTAAAAAAATTATTAACCGTTAACCGATCGAACCTAAAATTAACTGAATTGATTAACCGAAAAAACTTCGGTTCTGCCAGTTAATTCGGTTAAAACAAAAGTTTGAACACCCCTAAGTTGTGATATTAAACAATTTTACCCAAACGGTCATGTCACCCCCACTTAACGACATGTAGGGCTCATTGACCATTTTATAACAAAAAGTGATAGTGTAATGACATTTTTATAATAATTAAAAGTTTAATAGTCAAAATGAACATTTAAACATAATTTAGTGATCATTTGTAAATTGTACCCAATCTTAAAAGGACACGGACGTACTTTGTATTACCCACACCAAGTCACCAACACACTTTAAGGACCAATAAATAATCTAATCATAATTCTATAAATAATTTGGGAGTAGGGGTGTTTTGCTAATATTTTTTCCTTTTTGATGTATACAAATTAAGAAAAAAAAAACAAATGTAGGGGTCAAAAACAAATAAAACCAAATAATAGATTTATATATTTGGGCTTTTTAAAGTCTAACTTTAACCATTAAAAACATGGGCTGAGCTACCAACTGTTAACCCATAATTTTTAGGGCATTGAAACTGATAATTTGAACTATTTTTTTTAAGTTTTAACCTCCTCCGCCGCCACTGTCGCCACGCACCAGCTGAATACACTTGCACCAGTCCACCGCCGCAGTTGATTCTTCAGTTCTCATATATCTCTGCCGCATCTAATACAGATTAAAAGCTCATCAATTTTGATCCAGCTTTGTTCTCTTAACGATTTTATTAATAATTCGGAAAAGAGATGGATATCGATGGCAAGGGAGATTCCGTGGAGGAGCTCAAGAGCCTCCGAATTATTAGTCTTGATGACGATGATCACGACGAAGACAACGCTGTAGATGAAGATGATAATGACGACGACGAAGACGATGAAGAAGAGGAGGAAGCTGTAATTCTTGGGTTCGTAGAAAAGCCTGAACATAACTGGTCACTTCTCCGTCAACAGTTTCCAAGCAAAGCTGGAGGCATCCCAGTAAACATTTTTTTTGCTTAGTTATTTGAATAGTAAAAACATGTACATTTTTGGGATTTTATGATATTGTTTTCTTTTTAGGCTTGGTTGGACCCAGATAATTTACCTTCAGGAATGTCTTGTCTTTGTGATACATGTGGAGAACCTTTACAATTTCTACTCCAGGTACCCTTTACAATTTCAGACTTGTTCTAGTTTAAACCCGAATCAGTTCCTGTAAATGTCGTAGTTTGTCTTATATTTTTGTGGTATTAGAAAAATACGAGTGCTTGATTACCGTTCTGAGTCACTCTGCTCGACTCGTTACTTGAAATTTGAAAAGCTGAACCTATTTTGATAGTTATAGTTTGACTTATTTACACTCTGGAGTTTTGCTCTTTGATTTGAGTTAACCACATGCTTGAGAGATAGAGGGGGAGAAGTAAGCTGATTGTGCTAATTCTCGTATTGATTGAACTATTAGGTTTATGCTCCATTAGTTGAAAAAGACTCAACATTTCATCGAACATTATTTGTATTCATGTGTCTGTCCATGAAATGTCTTCTCCGAGATCAACATGAACAATGGAAGCGCCATCCGGATAAGCAATCAAGGAGGTATATTAACAAATATCTGTCACATTCTTTTTGTTTCCCATTTCGATGTTAGTATTTTCGATGTGCTTTATCTTGTTGATTATGTATTGTTTTCTCAAGTGTGAAGGTTTTCCGTTGCCAATTGCCTCGTGCTAATCCTTATTATTCAAGTAAACCCTCTGAAGGCAATGTGACTGACAAACCATTAACGCCTGGAGGTAGCTTTGGATTCTTAATTTTACTGCTGAATTGTTCACTTTATCTCAAATTTAATGACAAAAATTGCATTTTTTTGGTGTATTATATCTGTGTGAGAATATAACTAAGTTGGTATAATCTTACCATTCTTTATGTGCTTGATTAGAAAGGTGAGTTTTGCATCAAGTTCACATCTTTTGGTTTAAATTGTATTAGGCAGCGCAATAGGGGAAGTTGTAACAAAAAATATATAAGTGGAAAGACACGAGAATGCATTTCCCTTCATTCTCTAGGTGGAAATAGAAGTAGGAAGGAATTCCCTTTCATTTAAAATCTTTCAAATTTAGTTCATCCATAAATGGGAGGATAACAGAGGGAAACTATCGGCACTTTGAATGTAGTTGTTTAATTCATCCTCAATTTCTTTATTTTCTTTTTCATCAGACAAACTTGTTTCCTCTCTTCTACTGATTTCTTTTCACAATTTCACTCTCTTCTTCATCCTCCCCATCAAGATCATATATGCGCTGTGAAACTTGAGTTTTGTTCTACAAGTTTTTTGCAGATCGCTTGATTTGAAATTTGAATAGATTTGAGAAGTGATTAAAAGAAGGAAACTTCTTAAATTTTCGATGCAAAGTTTCTTATGCCCCATATTATTACTTGAACAGGAAAGTGAAATAACAAGGAAGAAAGCGTTTTCAATCATGAGAAATAACACTTCTCTTGAGTGTATCCAAAATTTGAATATATTTGAGAAGTGATTAAAAGACGGGAACTTCTTAAATTTTCGATCCAAAGTTTCTTATGACCCATATTATTACTTTAACAGGAAAGTGAAATAACAAGGAAGAAAGCGTTTTCAATTATGAGAATAACAATTCTCTTGAGTGTACCCATAATGCAGTATTCTACTGCTGTTGATTTCATGTTATTTTCTTATTTTTATTTCTGTTTATATATGTCATTGAATACTGGCTTAAGTTGTCGTTGATGTGGGTTTTTCTTAATTGCCTTGTTCGTGTTTATATACACTCGATTTTCCCTTGATGTACTTTATAGTGATCACTTTATTCCAGGGGTCAATATTAGATTCTTGTTGTATTACTGCATTAGCCAACTCAAATTGGGTTCACCAATTCCATCAGCACTGATAATGTGTTTTATCACCTTGTATACGTGTTGCAGCTCCACTCTGTAACTGGTGTGGCACCTGGAAAGGAGATAAGTTCTGCAGTAGTTGCAAAGTAGCACGATATTGCTCACAAAAGCACCAGGTAGTTATGGCTGTCAAATTTTATTTATTTTCACTCGTGAGAACTCTATTTACCTTTTCTGTTTTCTTACATTTCAGGTCATGCACTGGCGCTCTGGTCATAAACTTGAATGTCAACAGCTTAGTCTTTCACCTCAGTCATCTGACTCCAATGCCTGTCATGGTGGAATTGCACAGATTAAAGCCCCAAAAGGCAAGTATTAATTTATATTACCCCTGGGTATTGACTCGGAATCAGCAATGCACATAGATTGGCAATTGGCATGTTAATGGCCAAGGCTTCTGCCATTTTCTTCTGGGATTACTTTTAAGAAAAAAGTGAACTTGTATTTGAACTGCAAAGTCTAAACAAATTTTGGTTGAGGATCTTTCTGGATTCTCTCTTGCTAAAATTTTGCATTTTAAACAGTTGCAAGCAAGAGTTTATGGCCAGAGTATGAGATTCAAAACGAACATGAAAGTGAATATGATACAGAGATGTCTGGAGACGAGGGCCACACTAATAATTCATTGATACCCAGGAACAGGGTTGATGACACAATGAAGTCACTTATGGATAATTTTGAGGTATTGATACCCGTACTGTTGGCTGGTGCAGTGGCGTGTCGATGAATTCTTGTTTAGATTCTCTTAATGCTTGCTTCCTTTGTTGCATAGGGAGATGGTGACAAAAAGAGTTGGGCTTCCTTCCAAGAGCAGGTAGCCAAGGCTCCTGAACAAGTTTTGAGGTGAGAACTTGAACACTTATTTTGACTTCGTGTACACTATAGGTTTAGGAGAAGCTATCACAACTCCAGCAATTACTCATGAGTTGTGACTCTGCCATGCTTAGTTTGCATAAACCATAAAGCACCCTGCACAGGTTACATTACCTTAATAGGAGGATAGCATCTTTGTTGCCCTGACTTCTTTTTTGTTGAAGCATCTGTGTCCAATTATTGTGTAAGACCCTTGTTACTAGGGTGGAGTATATTCCAATGGTGATTTTATGTTTTTTCTTTAAAGTCAGTTCTTTTGTTCTTTTTCATTACTTGATTTCTTATGTTTCTCATGTTTGTTTATTTGCTTGTTTTAACAATAACAGATATTGTAGGAGTGCTGGTTCGAAACCACTGTGGCCCATCTTAGGTGGTCGCCCTTCAAATGCCGACATTCCCTTATGCAACTATTGTGGTGGTCGCCTATGTTTCGAATTTCAGGTACTTGGTAGTCTTACCCTCATGGAAACCCAATTAATATCAAGTTCATAAACGAGAAAACAACATCAATACTCCACGATAATCCTTTGTGGATTTTTTTCCTGGTTGATTTTAGAATGTTAATTCCTCGTCAAGATCTCTATGTTCGTTTGACAAAGGAAATCTCTAATACAAGTTCTTTGCAAATTTGTTGTTCAGATATTGCCCCAGTTGCTTTATTACTTTGGTGTGAAGAATGATGCAGATTCTCTTGACTGGGCAACGATCGCCGTATATACATGTGAAGCCTCTTGTGAAGGTGTAGGTTACAAACAGGAATTTGCCTGGGTACAACTTAGTACTTCTATTAATTACTCTTCATAGTGTGTTTTCTTAAAAAAAAATTAACATGTTTGAGGGATAAGTTGCTTCTAGTTTCTTATAATGACAGATTTTGGGATATTTGCTTGAAATTTATAGCTTAGTGGAGGTGATTTATTATTTTTGATAATAGGATGTGTAACGTGGTTTTTTATCAAACAGTAATATCCCTTTATGACAGAAACTATATTGTATGGTTCCTTTTTTTGGATACTACTGGAGCACTCTATGGCTATGGTTAAACTTCAAGACAAGCTCAGGACAAGAACATTTTATGGAGGTGCAACTGCAAGGGACAAACATGGCGTCTACAATTAGAGAAATTTTACTTATTGTTAACATAGACCTGTTACCCTGTAGCATATTGAGCACAGGTAACTTGGTTCAGAAGATTTTCTTCAAATGGGAATATAAGTACCAGGGTCCATGAAACCATTATTAGAAGATATACACACAGTAGGGAAGAACATGGGTATTTTCCTGAACCCACAAGACCACAAGGGGCAATAAGAGGTGAACATAAGTTTAGTTTATCAAAATAAATATTGGGTAATTTAGCATATGAAATTATGTAGGCCGGCCAGATATATGATTGTGTGGACAAATATCGTATGTTCTTTTTTGTTGTTTTTTATGTTTCAATATTAAAAAATAAATTATGAATTTTAACTTTAAATTCTAAATCTTAAACTCTAAACATTAAACAATACATCCTACTCATAACTCCATAAATTTTAAATCTAATTTTTTAGTGGGGCATAAATAAGAGCACCGAAAAAGAGTATAAAATTTTTATTCATAATTGTGTTCCTACTTGATATTTATTTTAGGCATTTTTAGGGGAATATTGGTTTTTGGTTTAATATTTTGGGTTATAAGGCAAGCTGCCATATAATTAGGGATCTACGGCAAAAACTACAGTGACTTGAAGACGTTACCTGTAGGTGGTGTCTTTTTAAATTTTTTAATAATTTAAATTTAAATTTCAACGAAGACGCTACCTGCTGGTGGCGTCTTCATTAAAGAGTGGTTGTTGAGCCGGTAAATCCAGCCAATTACTGCAGCATTGACTTGGGCAGCGGTAAAGGCGCGGTAGTTACGCGTACCCGAAATGTGCCTATAAATTGCAATGGCAGAACGAGTTGTGGGAGAGAAAAAAAATTGAGTGAGGAGTTGTGGGAGAGGAAAAATTGAGTGAGAAAGGTGTGGGTAAAAAATTGAGGGAAAGGTTTATTTTGTGTAGAGAGTTTAGGGAAATTTGAGTTATCAAATTTGGGTATGTAAATTTTTAGTTAATTTATAAATTATTTTATTATTATATATTTATTAATCTTATTTATTTTTTGTTGCAGGAGGTGAAGAGATTTTAAGATAAGCATTTGGAGCACATTTTCGTTGATTAGGTACTTATTTTTTCAATTTATATAAATTAAATGTAGATATTGTAGACATGTAAGATTTTATTTTAGGGTAATAATAATAATTAATTATAGAATTATAGGGTTTTAGGATATTAATAATAAGTTGAGCATTGAATTTGAATTTTTATTAATGTAGCTATGTAGAGTTTAAATATTTTTCTAGGGTATATTATATATTTTATTGTTTTATAAATTATATGATACATGTATATATATATATATATATTCTATTCTATAATTAAGGGAACCATATTCTAATAATTGTAGGTATATATTCGAGAACAAAAATTAGTATAATTAAGGGAACCATATTCGAATAATTCTAGGTATATTCGAGAACAAAAATTAGTATAATTAAGGGAACCATATTCGAGTAATTCTAGGTATATTCGAGAACAAAAATTAGTATAATTAAGGAAACCATATTCGAATAATTCTAGGTATATTCGAGAACAAAAATTAGTATAATTAAGGGAACCATATTCGAATAATTCTAGGTATATTCGAGAAAACAATTAGTATAATTAAGGGAACATATTCGAATAATTCTAGGTATATTCGAGAAAAAAATTAGTATAATTAAGGGAACATATTCGAATAATTCTAGGTATATTTGAGAATAAAAATTAGTATAATTAAGGGAACCATATTCGAATAATTCTAGGTATATTTGAGAAAAAAAATTAGTATAATTAACGGAACATATTCGAATAATTCTAGGTATATTCGAGAACAAAAATTAATATAATTAAGGGAACCATATTCGAATAATTCTAGGTATATTCGAGAACAAAAATTAGTATAATTAAGAGAACCATATTCGAATAATAATTTTAGGTATATTCGAGAAAAAAATTAGTATAATTAAGGGAACATATTCAAATAATTCTAGGTATATTCGAGAACATATTCGAATAATTCTAAGAAAATTAAGGGAACCATATTCGAATAATTCTAGGTATATTCTAGAACAAAAATTTGTATAATTAAGGGAACCATATTCGAATAATTCTAGGAAAATAAAGGGAAGAAATGAAATGAAGGCATTTTTTTAGTTATAATTTGTATATTCGAATAAAATAATAAATATTTTTTAGTTAAAGTAGTTGGTGTGCAGATAAATTTGAGATATGGCGTCTGATCAATTGTTGCAATTGGACCATATGCACATTTCATCTTATATCGGCGTAAGTAATTTGTAACTTATTTATTTATCTTCGAGTAAGAAATGTATATTAGTTATACAATGTTATTAATTAAATTTAATTTATTAAATGCAGGACGATCAACATTGCTTTCGTCGTCGAGGGACAATGACGGATGAGCCATCTGCTCGCATTGTTCGTCACTTATAGCAGGCGAGATTTTATAATGCGATATTTCTGCGTGGCTATAAGGTGGTCCCGGCATTTATAACTGCGTTGATTGAACGCTGGAGACCAGAGACCCACACGTTTTATTTTCTAGTCGGGGAGTGCACGATAACCCTGCCAGATGTAGCTTTACAGCTTGGTGTCCCCATAAGTGGAAATAGGGTCGTGGGGCAGAATAACTACAACGTATATACGATGTGCAACCAGTTCCTCGGGAAATTCCCTTCACGAACCGACATGAAAGGGTTACGTGTGAAGGTAACCTGGTTGGAGAATGCATTCAAGGTAACCAAGGACTCAACCGATGAAGAAGTTGCATGCGCAGCACGTGCTTATATCCTGCAGCTCATTGGTGGGGTATTGATGCCGGATAAATTCGGTAATCTTGTGCACACACAGTATTTTTCACTGCTGAAAAATTTTCGCGAAGCTCGTTCGTATAATTGGGGCTCTGCGATATTGGCGATCTTAGACCATGAAATGTGCAAGGCTGTTATTGTTAGAAATAGGAACAAGATATCCGATATTTGGTGGATGCCTTATCTTACTTCAATCTTGGGCATGGTATCGACTGCCATATTTGACACCTATAGTCAATAACCCAATTGAGTTTCCACTTATTGGAAGGTAATACTAAAATCAAAATGTATAATGTGTATTTTTTACTAAAATTATTTCGAATTAGTAAATAAAAATTTTTCTTTTTCGTGCAGGTGGCGACATGATTTGAGAAATGCGGGGGTGGTGCACAACAACGTTGTTGACGTGAAACTGAATATCGAATATGAAGGGAAAATCAGGTATTAAAGTTGGTTTAAAGTACAATCTTGCATACCCAAATATTTTTTGATAGTAATATTAATTTTTTTGACAATTTATTTGGATGTCGTACGACGATGCGGATGTACAGTCTTGCGTACCCCAATATGTGTGGGAGAATGCTCTATTTTGGGGTGCAGTTGTGTCGTTGATCCATTTTTCGATGGTTGAGTTCCAGTGCACTGATAGAGTCCTGCGACAGTTTTGGTATCATCAACTCGTTCCTGGTCCTCCGATTGATCTCAACGATATTTGCATAGGAGAACAAAAAATTAGGGTTGATGATAACTGGAGGCACAAGCAAGAAAGTTTCATTGCTCGTTGGAACAACCGAAACTTATATGTGCCAACTAATGTGACTCCACTCCAGGAAGATGATTTCCGTGACGATTCGGTTTACATGGTATAGTTTTATAACAACGGAAAACCATTCATGACACTCATAGAAGTGAGTCAGAGATGGCATACAGAGCATAGGTGCTCATATTAGTATGAAGTCGGTTCGTCTGCGCATATGGAGGACCTGCAGCCGCCACCAATTAATTCTGCGGAGTGGTCATCATGGAGTTTAGGTGTACCCTCAGAGCATGTAGGGGGAACATACGATTATGATGATCCATGGGATAGAGCACTGCAAAGATCCCAGATGTTCCATTTGTAGCACACTGATGTTGGATCATCCGGAGTGAGTGCGTTTCAACATCCACCTCTATACTGGCCTACTCCGCCCTTTTCCACTCCGCTATGTGCTGAAGATATGTACACGACACCACCTTCTATGCAGATTTTTGATGACCATCCAGGCGAAGACGAGCAGGATTTAGAGGACCCCCAATCGCCACGGAGGATGGCTCAACCCCCACGACGGTATGACCAGACATCTTCCCTGCATAGACAAGAGCTGCCGAGAATGAGGAGAAGATATGATATTTTTTCTATTTGGAATTTTCATATTAATGTTTAAACTTTTATTTGGAATGATTGCAGTTGTTAATATTTTTCAATTTTTATATATATTATATGAGATT
Organism: Hibiscus mutabilis; assembly: GCA_019671005.1. Classification (NCBI taxonomy): domain Eukaryota; kingdom Viridiplantae; phylum Streptophyta; class Magnoliopsida; order Malvales; family Malvaceae; genus Hibiscus; species Hibiscus mutabilis. The sequence continues at coordinate 44,938,195 of CM033726.1, read as the reverse complement.
TATATTAATTGTTTAAACTTTTTTATTTTTGCGATTTATATTAAAGTTGTTTAAACTTTTTCTAATTTGAATTTATTTTGTTTTATTATTATGGAAAAAACGCACTTAATTTAAAAATGTTATGTTACTTCATTAATGAAAGTTTACAAACTCATTCAAAATTGTTGTGATGGCCCGACAAGATAGTTAGGACGATTCGGACATTTATCTCTCGTGTGATCGGTAGCTCGGCAAAGTCCACAATGCCTAGTTTAAACTCCCTCTCGATCATCTGGATCATCCATACAAGTATGAATGCGGGAGGAAGTCGGTCGACCCTTTAGCTTTCTTCGAAGGCTGGGATTTGGTAACCATTCTTCGTATATTGGATATGTTGGCCAATATTTCTGATTTGGAATCGTCCTAAACATAGACCAGTAGATATTTGCCATTGTTTCCAACCTAAAACAATCGTCCACCAATGTATATGGGTCTATACGGACATGCATACATGCGGCGATTGCGTGAGCGCACGGGTATCTATATGCCTAAAAATAGCCACAGTCACACCAGTTCACATACAAGTTTACTCAGAACAATTTGTGCTCGTTCGAGCGTACCAGGGCTTGGACATTAAATTCAGCATCGTTGGGGTCGAAAGAATCCACTCTCATGGCAGTTGCGTCCTCTTGAAGTTTCTCCATACTCATTTGGAGAGTTTTAGGCCACTGTTGTCCCCTATTTATTTGAGAGTTGACATTTTTCCCTTTGTCGCACCATACTTTGCCCAGTCTAAAGTACGTCTCCCAAACAATACTGGCAATTGGTAGATGGCGCGTCCCTTTCAACACATAGTTGATAGCCTCGGCAAGGTTAGTGGTCATATGCTCGTAACATCGACCTTCATCATAGGCTTGTGACCATTGTTCTCTGGGAATATTAGCAACAAAATCATGTACACGTTCTCCGTGCCTTATAAAACGCCTAAACTTCTCATCGAACCTTGGTCGAACCGTTTCATACCCTGCTCGTAAAAATGTTAGTTAGAAAACGCAAGTCAAATATCATACATAAATAAATCAATAATTTTGACAATAACAAATTACAACTTACATGCGCTTAAAATTTCATGACGAATCTGATTATTCCGGAACTGAGCCTTTGCATTGGCGACAATATGCCGTATACAATAGGCTGGATAAGCATGTGGTGGTCTCCATAAACTTCTGGGCCTATCGATTACTGATAATAGAGCAGACCCTCTATCAGAAATCACACAAATCCCACCCTTTTTGATTACGTGTTGGCATAAATTATTCAAAAACAATTCCCATCCCTCGGCATTTTTCTTCTCAACTATGGCAAAGGCTATTGGAAATATATTCATGTCTCCGTCTTGCGCCACAGCAATAAGCAATATTTGCCTATATTTCCCGTACAGCCATGTACCATCAATTTGAATCATACGTTTGCAGAATGCGAATCCTTCAATGCACGGCTGGAATGCCCAGAATAACTTACTGAATATTCTTTTTACGGGAATTACTTCACCTTGTAGTGTTACCGCCGGCAACGTTTCATACTCCACTGCAGTTTCGAGGATAACTACTTGCATTGCTCGTAATAGAGCCGGTAGCTCATTATATGATTTATCTTAATCACCGTAAACTAACGCCATCGCCTTTTTGCTTCGCCATCCACACCTTATAGTAAGATGGGATGTATCCAAGCTGTGCACGGATCGATGCTACCAACACTGCAATGGCGATCATCGGATTCTTCTCAACCAAGAACTTTGTGTAAGCGCATATCAAATCGGAGTCAAGGTTTATGTGGTCCTGTGAGATTGAAGTCATGGTACATGAATGTTGATCAATGAACCTTCTGACCTCTCACATCTTCTTTCGTTTCATATACGAAACTCTTATCCTCCAATTACATTTGCTCTTATAATTCACGCACCTTACACAATATGTTCCGCTATCTGATTCAGCAACGCAAGATTGCATATGACGTCTGACGTAGTACTCCTTAATTGCTAACTGAACATCTTTCTTAGTATCGAGTTGACCTCCGAGTTTCAACTCTCCTTCGATTGAGGCTGAGGCTGAAGAATGACAAAATACACGTGCTCCATATTCTTGATCCCGCATTGCAGCATAGTCCACCTCATACATGTGGACTGGAGGCACGTAAGCTGGAAGATTGGGCTCCGATTGCTGCGGCTCTAGTTGAATATAACCCCAAAATGACGGCTCATTGGCCAATCTATATCTAGTAGACGCTACTGCCCAAACATCTTCCTCAACATCAAGATCATGGCCATGAGTAGCAGCGGTCCTAACATCATCAACATCATCAGCATCAAGCAACTCGACATCATCATTTTCTGCCACTGGTATAACATTTTCGTCGTCCTCACTGAAATTATCAACTATTTCGCCCCAACGACCATAAACGTTTTCGGTGTCACAATCCATCGTGATATTCGATCACACCACTGACTCTCTTAATTTACCAAAAAATTCCACCCAAAACTCATTAAACTTGATTTTTTTTAAATGAACAACAAAAGAACAAAAACTCTCAGGCAGCTCATCTATATATATCCAGATATTGACACCACCTGTAGATGGCGTCTTAAGAGGAATCTTATAGACCTGCACGCCATCTGCTCGTGGCGTCTTGTCGAGCCAGCTTTATTCGGCTGACAACGGCTGACCACTTTTACTGTAGCTGCTGGATTCACGGCTCAATTTTTGTAATTCGGCTCAGGTGGCGTCTTGATTGAAATTTAAATTTTAAATATTAAAAAATTCAAAAAGACGCCACCTTCAAGTCATTGTAGTTTTTGCCGTAGATCCCCAATTATAGGGCAGCGTGCCTTATAACCCAAAATATTAAATCAAAAACCAATATTCCCCGAAAAATGCCTATTTTAGGGTGGAATAGAGATGTTTTAGGATTTGTGGCTATGGTTGAAAGCTATATTCCTTCTACTTCTATTGAAGTAAAGATGTTCGGGACTTGTGTCCTAGGCATATTCTGATTAGTATGATAAGCTTAGTTTTAAAAGGTGGAAAGGGTTCTTGGAGTTTAGTCATAAGGTGAAGGCCTGCGTCTTTCGCAGGTGAGACATTTTTTGTATTGAAAATTTATAAATTAATTTTGTAGTATATTTTGTACCCATAACAACATAACATATCATATTATGGATGTTTAAAGATTAAAATATTTGATATTATTAAACTAACAATACACAAAGTAATATAAAAAATTATAGTTCAAACTAAAAACAGGAATTGTTCAAAAAAATAAAAACAAAAAAAGTAGGAAGAGAAAGCAAACAACCAATTATATTCAATTAGATTTGAACTTTTTTTTTGAAAATGGATTAGATGTCTCCTCCAAAATTATTAAAATAGAATATTTTAGAATATTAATAAATTTATATTATATAATTTTATTATTTCATTTAAATTAGTAAGTATTTAGAAATAAATCTTATTTATTATTTTAATTTACATCAAAATTAATATTAAAGTTATTTTTTAAATTTAAATTAGTGTTCGAATCACGAAATTAATAATGCTGTTATTTTCATAAAAGTAAATAAGAACAATAATGACAAAATCCAAACAAAGAGTTAAGAGTAGAAAAGACCCTATTAAATCGTCCTTTAGGCCCTCACTTCACTCGGAGCAGCCGCACCATTTCCAAGTCAGACTACGCAAAAGAACAAAGAAGAAGTCGAGCTGTATCTCATTAGGTGGCTGAAAGCCTGAAACTGAGAGAGATTTCTATAAACTCTAGGTAGCGAGAAGTTGAGGGATTTGATTGTGAAAATATGGCTAATTACGGTTGAAAGTCGAAAAGATGGCATTTACATTTTTCATTAGGTGTGCTTACTAATCTGTTTTTTGTTTTATGGAACTATAATTTACGTTTCTCTAACATACAGAATAGATTCCGATCCTGAGATGTTGAATCTTCTCAACAATTTATGACTACTGCAGATATCAGCCTCCAATTCGATTAGCAACCGAAGCTTTGGTCGTTGCATTAGTTCATTTCATCTTTGCCAGCATACATCTTATGTTGTTGTTTACTGGTTCAGAAGCTGAGGTGACAAAAGATGGCTGCTTGTGTTGTGTGTATCTTTATCAAACTCCACTGTTCTACTTGTATTGCTTTTTTAAAGGTTAGTCACTGTGTCAACATCTGAGCTTTAATTTGAGTGAAATTCTTAATTATATTCGAATCAAATTCGAGTTTTTTTCCTTTCAGATCAAATTATCTTTGCATCAAACTGAGAAAGATGGAGATGCCAACTAGTGTCACTTGATGGCGAAATATGACAAGCTGACAAGGATGATGAGGTTGAGGTTAAACATCAAGTGTTCCAACATTTTGTAATGTATACATGTGCTCGCATAACTTTTTTTTCCAAAGATATTTCATTCTTGTATAATTTTCGGCTACATAAATAGTGATATATTGGTGTTGTATTTTCAAAGCGGAAACAAAAAGATTACATATTTTGACAGAAACGAAAGTGGGGCAAGAAAGTAGTGGCAGCGAGAAGCTCTCCCTTTCAGTGAAACCTACGTTACATGCAAAGTCAGACAAAATCTACGGTCAGGATGAGCCCCACCTATTCACATCCTCTTCGTGATGGATGACAGCCACATGCAACACTGGCCATCAATTTGGTATGTAGCACTGCCACTGCACAACAGATTGCAAATCCTCGATCCCTCAAAGAGTGGTGATCAACTGAGGTTTGCCCATATGATGGCAATTACAACTCACACGGGACCCATGTTTTCTTTCTGTTCATCCTCGAGGACCAAATTAGTCTAATGAAATGAGGCGTTAAGTTTCGTAAGCTGAGAATGGAGAAAGTTAGATTAGGAGGGATACTCTTATATCGAACATTTACAAAATTCGATTTAAATTAGTCGGTCATGAGTTAAATACCAATGGTTAAACAAAAAATGTACACATTAATATAAGATATATTTTAAATGTTATAAAGTTATTATAAGGGAATAGAAATTCTCTACCATTTTTGAAACCCTTGTTGTTTATGCCCCACACTAAAAAATAGGTTTAGGGGGTAAGGTTAGGATTTATGATTAGGGTATAGGAAATTGGAAGTAAGGTGTATTTTTTAGGGTTTAAGATTTAAAATTTAAGGTTAAGACTTAAAATTTAATTTTTTAGTATTGTGACATAGAAATAGACAGAAGATTTTTGTCCATTATAACGACAATTATACGATACGAGGTACAAGTGCCAAAATTCTTGATGCGAGAGAATAGGAAAAAGGGAGAAATCCCAAACAGCAAATTAATTGTTGATTTTTGTGTTATTATGCATGAAAATCTGATAATGTTGGATACTGGATGAAAATAATTAATATGCAACCTTAAAGTTTTGTCTAGGTCTTATGTAAAAAATAATAATCATTTGTCTAGGTCTCCGATAAAAAAATGAAAATATTGTAGTCGCCAAATGGATGGAGTTTGCGTATTAATAAGAGGGGAGAGAGTGGTGCTGAAGAGTGAAGAACAGTGTAGTTGAAGTTAAAATCAACATCAAAATACTATAAATAGCAATGATTTCATCTAAACATGGAATACATGCAACATGTGTTGTCAAGGTACCTATCTAGGTATTAAACCTACTCAACCGTGAAGTTACAATGGTTAGGGGTGAGCAAAACTCGACTCAAAAAAATTGATTTTTTTCTTTCAATTTTGAGTTATTCGAGTCAAATCGAATAACTCGAAAAAATTTCAATTTCGAGTCCAGTTCAAATTTTCAAATTTCGAGTTATTCGATTTTTCGAATAACTCGAAAATATCCCCTGGGCTAATTGCACATTTAACCCTTGTAATTTTATTTTCAGTTTTATTTCAGTCATATCTTCTTTTTTTATTTTTGCCATTTAATTTTCTTTTATTTACAATTTGGTCACTTTCTAGGTTCGTTTTTTATTTTATTTAATGCAATTTTTATTTGTATCTTTTATATTATACTATTTATTTTATGTTTTTAATTTTCGTATTTAATTTATCACTTTTAATTTTCCGCATTTAGATTTTTACAATTTAATTTACGTATTTTATTTTGTTCATCCCGATCCGCTTCTGAAATTTTAATTTATGTATTTTATTTTCGTTAATCCGATACTTTCTGGATATTTTAATTTACGCATTTATCTTCTCTAAATATTTTCAAAATGTATTCGAAACAAAAAACCCCGCCATAAAAAAACCCTTATACCTCAAAATTTTAGTTATTACAACGATGCGTTTTAAATTTATCAATATTTCCTAAACCCTAAACTATAAAATATATTTTGACACATTCTTTTCCTCCTTCCACTATCTTTGGTCTCGCCTTGGCCTTACCTAGATAAGAATGAGGTTTTTAACGAGGCCCGTAATTTAATGAAATGACTCGAACTTATATGTATGTAGATCTTATATTATTAGAGAAAGCCGTTAAATTTGAATCAAAACATACTATAATATTATAAATAGTTACAATTAAGATTTGTACATAAACTCGAAAATTCGACTCGACTCGAACTCGCTAAACTCGACTCGAATCAAAAAAATTTCAAATTAAGTTCAAGTTGTAAAATTAAGCTTGTAAACTCGAATAACTCAAAAAAATTTGACTCGGCTCGCTCAAACGCTCACCCCTAACAATGGTCTGTCTGAGAGGAGTAGACTAAGAATATTATTACCCATTGGGTCATAAAAAGTTAGATTCAACCATATTTTTTTAATCCAATGAAAATTTCATTCACATATAAATGGAAATACAAACGAAAGGTTGAAAAGACGACCCGAGAACAAGACCCGAACGGTCCACATAGGCACAAACAACATGCCCAAAAACACACACACACACGAGGAAATCGATTTCTCGTCAAAGTAAAAATGCTGGTGGATCAAATTCGAAAGTTTTTTCACTTATTTATTACAGATTTAAGATTGTGGTTGAATGATATAAATCGCTCATTTACTGCATATTTAATATGACAGTTACATGCAGGGGTAGATCCATAAACTTTTACTTGGTGGTTCACCAATCAATAACAAATATAATTTTATGTAAACAAAAATAATTTGAATAAGTTATTAAAAACTACATTTAAAAATTATATAATTCAGATTACAAATTACATAATAATGATTACAAATAAACTTAATTATTGAAAAAAATAAAAAAAATAGTAATAAAAATTACGGGAAATGAAAATAATGAAAGTGATAATAATAATAATAATAATAAAATAATCATAATAAATATAATAGAATAGAGGGAAAATGTATAAAATAATAATTATAATTAGGCTTAAGGGTGTAAAAAAATCTGAATATGTCAAGTGGCAACACTGTGACACAACGTGTTGTACTAACTGATAAAAAATTGTTAAACTCAACGGTCAATGTTAGTCAAAGAACTTAATTCATTCAATTTATTGGTTTAAGGGCTTAAGTGGGTGCAAAAAAATTAGGGACTTAATTGACTTTTTTAGAAAAGTTCAAGGGCTTTTTACACCATTAAGCCTTAATAATAATAATAACAAAATATATTAACTACCAAAAAATAATAATGGTGTTTTATAATAAAAAATAAAAATCTAATAACAATAAGTATACAATACAATTAATAAATAATGAAAATAAAAATAACATGCTAATGGGTCAAATTGAAAGAAAATAGAACTTGAAGGAGTCAAAATAACAAGTAATTATGTGAAATTATATCAAAATGAATTATAGACAAAATTAGAAGGACTAATATAGAAACTAACCCCAAAAGAATAAATATAACCCTTTCAAAACCACACCAGACTTAATACGAACATAAATTTTCTACCACTTTTCGGTGCCATCAAACTAAAAAATTAGGTTTAAGGTTTAGGGTTAAGGTTAGAGGTTAGTGTTGGGTTTAGGGAATTAGGAGTATGGTGTATTTTTTAAGGTTTATGATTTAGAATTTAGGGTTAGTGCTTAGAAATTAATTTTTAATGTTGGGGCATAGAAAAGGCCCCCGAAAAGAGGTAGATGATTTTTATCTGATATAATACATGGAAATATTTTTCTTTTTTAATGTGGGTCACGTGACCCACCAGACATATAGATGCATACACCCCTGGTTACATGGTTTAAATCATACTTAATATGACAGCTACAAACAAATTAATTTGTTTGTCATTATTACTGTAAGTGATTTGTCGATTTTACCCCAGCTTTCAAACTATAAATAAAATGCTTCAGATTCATTTTTAGTGTGTCTCAAAAACATTCTCAATGTGTTTCATGCTATCGAGAAGAGAGGGGCAATACCACTTTGTCCAACTTCAAAATTTGGGTGTACGAATTTTGAAGGCGCTGTGTTAACCTCGGGGGGCATCGTCTAGTCCAGCAATTACACCAATTGGGGTGAATTTGTTTCTAAGGCAGTGGTCATACCACGACACAATAAATGGAGCAAATGGTTCAATCTCTTTTAATTTGCTTTATTTCATCCAATTAGTGCTAACAATTTTATTTCGCAGTTATATTTCTAACAATATAGAAGCAAATTATGCTGCTATTAAAACGTGGTTGAAATTTAAAGTAAATTCAGCTTTTGAGAAAATATTTTCTCAATGATATGCACACCATAAACCGTCAGTGTGAATGTGACGTGATTGCATGAATTGTATTTTGAGATGGTGGAGACGGTTAAATTTTGGCTTATCTTACTGAATAAACTTTGGGTTGCCTTATCGAATTAAGTTGGCTTTATAGGTGCTAATAATCTCTTTTAATGAGATTAATGGAATTTATAATTCCTTGTGACATTTAATTTTTTTTAACGTTTAGATGGAGGAAAAGGAAAAAAACTATGAATAAATATCATATTTATTCAAATATCGAGATTTTGACAATTGTTAAGAGAATGGTTGAATAATCAATTGAAAATTATAATGTTTGATTAAAGTCAAACAATTGTTTCATGGCTTTGAGAATTCATGATGAGATTCTTTTATGATAATTTTTTAATCTCGATATTGCGAACGAAAAAAAAATTTGGATTAAGATGGTTGTCCTCGTGTTGGACCTTTAAAGTACCCTATCCAGATTTGTCGAAAAATATGAATAAAGTGGGATGCTAAGAAGTTGTTTGACTCATGGATTTGTTGGCATAAATTCTATTATGGGTGAACAACAATGATAAGGTAAGCTCTACGAATGAGTATGAGCAAAATATTGTTGGATTAAAATTTCTTCAATCAAATATCCTTATCAATGTGTTGATTTAATTCTCAGGATCTGCGAAAAATTCTTAAATGGATTATCGAAAAGTATTGTGATAATACAAAATGTGCATGTCTAGGGATCTGTTCTATGATAGACTTGGTATTTAAGCGTGCCTAGTGCACCACATCTCATTATTAGATACCTACCCGGTGCATTATTCTTTAATATGCTCACTATTCTAATTTATAAAATACTATACTAAATGATACTCTTTAACTTAATGCAGAAGTTAAGAGTGATATTTGATAAATCTTATTAAGATAAATTCATTTGGTCTTAGTATATGGAAATCTTTTGTGGTCTCTTTAAGTCAATAATTTTGACTAATATGAACGAAAATATGATAGACATCAGTGCTACTAAAAGATGCTTGTAGCTATTAAATCTCTTTGAGTCATTTTCCTAAGTAGAGGAAAAAAGATGGTCTATCTCAGGAGTTGTGTTGAAATCTCTTGTAATAAACTTGAGATAATTTTTCTATTGTTAGGAAAAGTTTAAAAATCCTTATAAATATTTGTATAATATTTTGAAACACTTCTTATGAGGAATTGGGAAAATTGAAATTCCTTTTGAATGAGAAAAAGTCATGAATGACTACTGATGAGATATAAGGAATTTCATAATCGTTGGAGATTATGCATAGTAATCTTAATGATTATACTAATCTTAATGATTAGTAACTTCTTAAAACTTTGAAAATATATTCATGTGTATACAAGATTTTAGTTTGCTAAAACATAGTTTTTTGGTTAAAACTCATAGCAAACTTTACTCTAGTATGATTGAGTATTTGTTTACATGTTGTCCAAGACACATATGGATTTATTTCTATCTTAAAAATGTTAGAGATGTGGGGGTGTCGTAAAATGATGGTTAAAGTTAAAGAGGAACCTAGTTGATCCGCTTACAAAATGTTAAAGTCGAAAGTTGGTTCTAGATTCGTAGAGGGGGTGGATCTAAAGCCCATTGGTTGAGGAATTCACGGTGGATAATGACCAGCTCTTTTTAGTTGTATACCCAAGTGCAGGTTGTTGTCAACTAATAATTCTCGAGAGTCCGAGGTTGAGTCCGTAAGAAAGTTTGTTTAGAAATTACAAGATTATAAATTCAAATAAAAATTTCTATAAAGAGGATAGTTGATTAAGAATAAATAAACAACGATACAAATGAAAGATGCTAATGTTTTGAGAATCCACTCTTGCTATTATATTAAGATTAATTTTTATTCATTTTATTACTCAATTGAAGTCTACATGATTAAGGAAAATCCAATCGGAAGGTCCTGCAATGAAAGTCCATTGTCCAATTTCCAATGTCCATAATCAAAGTCCAAAGTGCAATAAACAATGTCCAATAGTGCAAAGGTATAGCTTTTGGTGTTATATGGATTGGTGCAATCAAAATTAATAAAACAAGTCCAAGTATTCACTATGTCAATTTGTTTTATCTATAATAAATCAAGTTAATTAAACCAAGCATTTATTGTGCCAAATTATTTATCTATAATGAGGCAAGGTTCTTAATTTACCAATATGAATATTAGCTAAGTGAATTTAACATCATATACTAATTTAACATGATTAGTTATACGTTGAGAATTTTAAACTAACCTTTAGTACATACCAAGAGCTTCATCCTTTCACCTCAACAACTTGACTTAGAAATACATCATAACCATAAAGAAAATAAAATTTGGTTTACAAAAACCAAACATAAGAAAGAAAATATAAAGATGAAAAAAATTAAAAGATGAAAGAAAGAAAAGTGATCTTGATTTCAAATACAAAGCTACAACAAAGCTAACAAGATGATTTACAAGGCAAAACTAAAGCCTATTTATAGGAAATTTGTGATGCTAGATGACAATGGAAAGTGAGTTTTCAGCCACATTTCTTGACTTAAAAAGTCTTTCTATATATGATGATATCCTTAAAATGTCAAAATTTGTCATCATGTTGTCACTACTTTGAAAATGTAGTAGACTCAATAAGCTTTACAACGATATCTCATAGGCCAATTTTTGAGTTTGGGAGCTCAAGTTATTGTCAAAACCGTGCAACATATTGAGTGCAGAAATTTAGTTCGAGTTTATTGAGTCTGTTTTCTCAATTTAAGCATTTTCCAAACTCCTTTCACCTTAGATCGTCTTTGGATTCAACTTCATTTATTTCATAAATACAATCACCAAAACCAACATATCTAAACCTGCAATTAACACAAAATAACATAACAAAAGTTCTAAAATTGCAACATATTTAAAATACAAACCACAAAATATGAAATAAATAAAAACCTACAAATGTCAATAAAACACTGCAAATGTTTGTACTATAGATACTAAAATGATGCTATATTAAGAACTCATCAAATACCCAACTTAGTTATCTAAGTTCAATGTGGTCAAACGAAATCGTGGAAGGACTCATAGGGTACATTTCTACCTACCTATCCCTATGATGAATAATGTACATGCACATGAGTAGCTTTATTACTCTTAATAAATTCATAGCTAGGCTTTGGATGGTTTTAGTGAGGAAGACTTGATGAATTTACTGATTTTGGATGAATATTTACTCTTAAATGCAATAAATACAGTTCTGGAGCCTTCGGTATCGATACCTATTCATTAAAAACTAGCCGATAGAGCATTTAAAACAAATGGGTATCAATACGCTACATAAGCGTACCAGTACGCCCTCTTTGGGAAATAGCCGTTAGAGGCTAAAATAACATTGGGGTATCGGTACGCCTCAACGCGTATATGTACGACCCCTTCTGTATCAGTAGTGATGAGCCTGTACCGGTACGGGTTTTCAATACTAAAAAATCACTGTGGTTGAAACATTTACTCGTATCGGTACGGGGCTAAAGAAATGGCTAATTTGGCTATTGAAAATCGTTTAAAAATTCCAAAAGCCTCTTAAAACATTTCAAACCTATTTTCAAGTTGTTTGGACTTTAATACACATTTGCAATTTATCCCTTTTTGATATAATAAAACCAACATGAAAAATTGTTTCAGTGATTCTCCCCCTTTGTAAAATAATTTTTGAATTAAAGAATATATATTCAAACGAATTAAAAGCTCTCCTTATTCATTTGAAAATTCAAAATTTCAAAACATTCTACCCTTTTTTGTTATATCAAAAAGAATTCAAAACTAAGTTTGAAATGACATAAAGTACAATAACAATGGAGATTTTTTTAAAAAATTGACAAGATAAGAATTTTGTTTTAAAATGGCTCCCCCTTACTCAAGCATCAAATAGAATGTTAGTCCAACAATTCATGATTAAAAGAAATTGAATTTTAATTAAATATATCAAATAAAAATGCAAGAAATTCAATTTAAATTTACCACTTGAATCAAAGGTAGGATGTGAAGCCTTTCTTCTTCAAGTGATCTTCCTTGTGTGCATAGAGTTTCCATGATTCATCACTTTGTTGATCAATACTCCATCACACTTATAAAAAGACAATCAAGTAATTTTTGGTATCCAAATTGCTTTGGATCCAATGGCATTAGTTGCACAAATTTTAGTCCCCTTAAGAATCTATTTTTTCAATTTCATCATTTTTTGAAGTAATTAATCCTTTTGGGACCCTAATACTTCTAAAATATTTACCGTTCAAAAATCTAGGGGCACTAGATTGTCTTTGATAAAAATTTGATTTGTTAGAATCATTTTTCTTTTCAAAATTTTTACAAATCAAATCTTTTTCTTTCTTAAGATCATCTATTTCTTTCTGATGATCATTTTCCAAACTTTGAAGCAAATTTTGTAAATTCAAAACTTTAAGCTCAAAATCTTTGATTTTTGCTTCAAATTCCAAATTGGTTTTAGAAAGCATTTCATTTTTTATTTTCAATTTTGAAATCAATTTCTTGTTTTTAGAAAATGAAGCATTGAATTCAAAAACCGATTCATCATAGGCTTCTTGTAACTCATTAAAAGTATAAAAATTTGAACTGGATGAGTTAGAAGTTACCTCACTCTCTTGGAGGGCCATGAGACATAGGTTGGCTTCTTCATTTGTGGAGTCCTCATTATTACTCCATGTATCCACATATGTCTCTTTCGGGTTCAACTTGAAGTTTTCGTAGTTGAGGTTGATTGGATCGATCTTTGTCTCATTCACCTCATTTGTACCTTCATGGATCACTTCAAGCTTATCCCATACCTCATTGGCATCTTCACAAGAAGAAATTTTAGCAAATTCATCCGGACCTAATGCACACAAGAGTATGTGCAAGGCCTTTGCGTTTAACTCCATCTTCTTCTTGTCATCCGCACTCCAATATTGCCTTCTTCGTTGTGGCACGAACGGTCATTCTTCAATAATGTCCCAAAGATGGAAGTCAATGGCCTTGATGAAGTACGTCATCTTGTTCTTCCAATAGGCATAATGTTCACCGTTGAAGAATGGTGGCTTGTCGATTGATTGCACCATGAACACCAGTTGATTTGTTAGTTAATCGAGCTTTCCGAGATCACCTCAATAAGATGTTAATCCTCTCGATTGAGCCTCGCTTTGATACCAATTGTTGGGATCTATTTCCTCAATCGATTTTGTTTCCAAGTGGTGGAGAAGTTGGATTTTGGGTGATTGGTGATGGAAGCAATAAAAGATAAATGACACAAGAATTTTAGAGTGGTTCGAGCTTCTAACCAAGCTCTACATCCACTACTTTATCTTCCCCACTAAGGATTTCTAAATTCACTAAATGAATTTCTTTCTTTTTTCCCGGGCGCAAGAGGCAACCCTTACAAACACTAGACTTATACCCCCAAAGTCTAGCAAAACACTCTTTAAACAAAGAGAACAGAAAGCAAACAAAGAAATTCTCACTAGGTAGATTGTTTGCACAATAAGCTCACTCGCCCAATCATAAAACACTTGAGCAAATATTACAATGAAAGCTCACAAGTGTTGTCTATGAAAAATATGAAAATTTGAGCATTTTATAATCAGAGGAATGTTGGCTTGTTGATCATTAGTTGTTCCAGGTGCTTGAAGGGTCCTTTTATCCTCCCAAATGAGTTCCTAGCCGTTGGTGACTGTTGGGGATAAAATAGAGCCGTTGTGGACTTTTTTCCCCGTAATAAATGCAGTTATGGAGCCTTCGATGTTGGTATGCGGGTGTCCATATTGGTACCTGTTCTTCAGAAACTAGCCGTTGGAGCATTTAAAACAAATGGGTATCAGTACACTACATAAATGTATCAGTACGCCCTTTTTGGGAAATAGCCATTGGAGGCTAAAATAACATAGGGGTATCAGTACGTCTCAATGCGTATCGGTACAACCCCATTTCGTATCGGTACGGATGATCTAGTACCGGTATGGGTTTTCAACACTGGAAAATTATTGTGGTTGAAACTCTTACTCGTATCGGTACGGGGTATACCGTATCGGTAAGAGGCTGAAGAAGTTTGGCTATTAAAAATCGTTTAAAAACATGCCAAAAGCCTATTAAAAATTTTCAAACCTATTTTCAAGTTGTTTGGACTTTTATACACATTTGCAATATTTTCAAATTAGTCCAAAACTATTTTTCAATTATTATATCAAAACAAAATTCCTAACACATTGTTTTCTTATTTTTCATTTTTAAAACATTTTCAACGAAAATAGTGAAAATGTTTTTTTTATGTTTTCTATTTTTCATTTTTTTATTTTCTACAAATTATTTTCTATTTTTTACAACCAAACATGTTTTCTCCATCGTTTTTTCTAAGAAAATAAAATGAAAGCGACCTATATTCTCTAAAACCAATAGACCTGTTAATTCAAAAATATCACAGTGACACTTTGGTAAAATTTGTTTTGAATTAATCATATATTCTCAAACAAAAAATTGCAATATTATATATTTTTCCATATAAATTGAACAATGTAATGTAACATTACTAATAATGTGTCAAATAATATGTTGCCTCATCTTGTATGAGTTCGAATCCCGACATTTGTTTATGTGGTATCTCTCTACTTAATAAAAAAAATAATGTGTCAAACAATGTTGCATTCTGTTAATCATATTACTGAAGATAATCTTACACTCCATGAATAAAATGCTGCTAAATGTTTAAATTGTTTGAATTGTATATGAATTATATATGTAAATAAATAGTGATGCAAATATTTGAGAATATTTTATCAAGATAAATAAGATAATTATTTTCAGATTAAGTAGAGAGATATAACATTCCTAACGTGAATGTTAGAATTCGAACTCTTATAAAATAAGATAATATGAGCATCCTTGACTACTCAATCAATTAGTGAATCTCAAGATAAATAAGATAATTAGAACACAATAACTGACTTGTTAAGGATTTTGATCGATTACTTAATAGATCAAAAAATGGCTCGTAGAAAGTAGGAAATTTTCATCACTAGGGCTGGGCGTTCTATCGAGTCGAGTCAAAAAATATCGAGTTTTTTGAGTTTACAAGTCCTATTTTACGATTCAAATTTTATTTGTAAATTTTTCGAATCTAGTCAAGTCAAATCGAGTCAAATTTTTGAGTTTATATACAAATTTAATTGTGATTATTTAAAATGTTATAATACATATTGATTTCAATTTAAACAACTTTCTATATCCATATACGATATACATATATATTTCTTAATATTTTCACATGTGATATACATAATATATCAGGCAGAATTGACAGACTCGACTCGAACTTGAAAATTATCAACTAATTACTAAAAATTTTGAGTTATTCAAATTTTCATTTTATAACTCAAACTTTATTTAAAATTTTGTAGAGTCGAATTTATGAAATTATGAGTCGAGTCAAAATGAGTCGATTTTTTGTATCGATTTGAGTCGAATAATTCAGTTTTTTTCGAGTCGACTTTTGCCCATCCTGAGTTCTTTCCACCACGTCATCCTTATGACCAACCAATAAAATGCATACATTTTATTAATTTTTTCATGTCATCTTTTTACCAAGTGAATCTTCACTCATATTTATTGTAAATCAAATTTAAAAACAAAAATTTTTAACACGAAAAAATTTAATAAAATAAATATATTTTATTAGTTTATTTCATAAATAAGGTAGTAAGAAACACTCGTGATATAAGTTCTTAGCGATACTAAAATTGAAAGTGAATTCAAATATTGAATGCTTATATTTGAATTTAAATTTGCGCTGAATTCAGGACGGTAATAAATTAGTATTAAAACCCGAAAAATACAAAAAGGAAATGGAAAACAAGATAATTTTGGATTTCTGATATTTTATCATCCATGGTTGCCCGGCTTTAAATTCCTCGCGGAATTTGAAAATTTCAAACTTTTTAAAAAACCTTACAGGTCAAATTGTAGCTTCATCCATGGCGTCCGCCGTGGAACAATCTTCTTCCCGGCGAAATGATGAACAATCCGAGTTCAGTTTGAAAGAGTGGGGTCTTAAAGCTCGAATCCGCCCTGAAAACACTGTTTCAAGAAGATACTCAGGTTCGTACATCAGAAATTCCAGAGAAATTACAAGCTCATTCCGATCCAACTTCACCATTTCCAGCGCTACGTCGTCTCCAGGATGTTCATTCAAAGGTAACTCTCTTGTTCATTTTTCATGGAGAAATTCGGTTTCGAATCCAGTGTTTTTAATCTGAAAGTTCCGCATCATTTTTGAATTCAGTATTTATACTAAATCTTTCGCGTCACTTTTACAGATGGATTCGATCCTTCAACTTATTCATTCACCAGTGCTCTTAAAGGTAACTTCTAAATCATTATTCTTCAAAAATTTTGCAGAGAAACATAATGTGTTGCACATATTCATTCACTAATTAAAGTATTAAACTCTCGGATCCATATTCGGATATGCCTATAGAGATTTGAGTCCTCCAATTACATTGAAATCTTACATTCTGGTATTCGATTTACACTCGAGTTTGAGTAACATAGATTTAAGAACCGACTTGCTGGTTGTGCAGCATTACAGGCTCGGTCGTTGTATAATAGCTTGGAATGCTCACCGGAGGGGTTTGCTTTAAACTCCAAGTGGAATGAAGCTGAGAAGTACATTTGCAATCCTCTTTCGGGAGAGTTTCCAATGGAATGTTTGTCTGCAAAAACACTGAGCGGAAGATCATTTCGCAAATTAACAAACAAAATCACCGTTTCTGCTCCACTGGTTTACCCCTCAACAACGGTTCAGGAACACATTGCTCACTGCCCTATTCCAGGTTTCTGAATCTCCCTCATGTTTTGAATTTAATAAAATCAAATTCAACACTAAAGTTCCAATCGGTTTTCGAATTTCTCATAATATTGCTCGGCCATAAGTTGAACTGCTGAAATTGCTTGATTTAAGATTGGATTGAAGTTTTAGTTAACTATCTGTTTGCAGAAACGACAGCTGAGAGCTTGACTAGAGATGCTGGAACTCAAAGTAATCCAAGCGATCCCATTTCTGGTAGTCCTATCTCGGTTTCAACCCCTCCAATTTTAGAGAGAGCATTGAATCGATCAGAAACTGAAAATGAAGATTCCCCAATCTCTAACCCTAAATCAAAATCCGATGAGCAGGTATGTTCTTTCATGTATTATGCCGATAAACTAGCTGTTTTTTTACCGAATATAATTAATTCGGTTCATAGCTATTACATGGTTGCATAAAATAATTGAGTTAAATCTGAGTTTTATTAAACTTACTTGCTACCTAAAGAATTCAACCACAAAAAGAATACTTTAATATATTTTAAAAGAGATTATTCTCCTGCACCATGTGAAATTTAAAATTTTATACTTCTTTGGATCAAAGTAAATAGATCAAAGTAAATAGATGGCTAGCATTAACAATAAAAAATAAAAAGATTATCTTACCCATTTATTTATCTTTCATTTATAGACCGTTGGCTGAACGTAAATAGATAACTTAAATTAGCAGTAAAAAATAAAAAAAATTATCATATGAGAAAAAAGATTAACAATAATAATTTAAATTTTATATAATATAAATAAATCTTAACCAAATTTTAAAATTTTAACATCATAATTTATTTTCTTAATCCTGAAGTAAAGTCATGGATCTTGGAGTAAAAATACTCTACCCTTTTGTCCCCTATCTATGTTCCTACATTAAAGAAATATAATTTAGAGGAGTTTATATTTAGAGTTTAAAATTTATGGTTTAATTTTTAGGCTTTAAAGTTTTAAATATAAATTTTAAAAATTAAAATTAAAAGATAAAATTTATTTTTTTAATTTTGGTGCATAAAATAGAATATATATATATATATGATTTTTGTTCTGATTCTTGTGACTATATATACTAAAATTAACTTTGAGATATAAGTGGTCACGTAACTTCCATTTATTGAGCTGTGATGCATTGATGAAGCTGCTTGCTGAGTCATTTGCATGTTGCGTGGCTTATATTTTCAAGACAATAAATAAGACAGCTAGGATTGGGTGAATAGAGATATATGATTACACTGTGCCCTCCCAAGTGGGGGACTGTTTAAGATCAGTTGGTCCCTCATCCTCACTCCTCACTCCTCAGTGGGCACAGAAGCTTAGCGGCTGAAAAAAAAAACACTCAACTAAAAATCGATTATAACAGAAAATTTAATTTTAAAAACTAGTAATTAAATAATTCATATCGATTGAATTCTGTTGGATTTGATTAAATAATCCATTGTACTTAAGGTCCCTATGTGTCTAAGATGTTATGCCCCAACTAGGCTGTTTTTTGCATAAATAATTGAGGTGTGTCCTTCCTAAGTGTGGGACTAAATGTCTTAATTGGTCTGGCTTTTTATGGGAACATAAATTATAAATCCCCACCTCTTAGATGTTATACTCCCGGCTACCCACTTTTCCTGTTCCTGTACCAATAATTGAAATGAAGACATTCCCCCAGCTACCCTTTATTCCTGTACCAATAATTGAACCTAAACATTACAAATAAGACATGCAGATAAAATAATAATAAAACGATATAATGTATACATATTTTGTAATAATGTTTAAAATATTTTATAAGTATATAATACTTCACAAATTACTAGCTTGTGTTATATTAATTTTAGAGATTTCGTATATTCAAAGTATGTTTTTATGAGAGCAAACAAATTTAATTAGTTAGTCAAACTACTCATTTTTATTCTCTAATTTTTTAAGTTATAATTTATAGACTTACTAAATTTTTTTTTCCTTATAATCTTTATTTTTCTTTTTCTCTGAGTAGAATTAATATTAGATAAAATTTATCAAAAAAAATTCTTACCAAAGGGGTCTACGTTCCAGCACACACTGTGGGGTATGTCTCTGATATTATTTGCAGGAGCAACCTTTTGAAGCACCAGAAATGAGAGTTCGAAAACATTTTTTTGGGATTTTCGAAACAGTTCTCTCTCTTTTTTCTATACTTGAAGCATTCTTAGTTTTTATAAGCATTGAAAAGAATTATTCAGCCTTTTCTTTTGTTCTTAAAAGAAGGGGGTGAGTTTAAGGTGCGCAAAGGCTAAAATACTGCACAATCAGAATGTTAGAAAATATAAAATATTATTTATACCAATTAAAATGCAATCTAAGTATTTTTCACGATAAGTTTCAAAACTTATCTATGAGTTTCATAATTTACCACCAACTTAAAATGTTATCAAATAATATAATATTTTAAGTTATAATTTGAAAGTGTTATTCAAATATTTTTTCACGACAAGTTTCAGAACTTGTCTCTTAATTTCAAAATTTATCATCAACTTAAAATGTCATTAAAAAATATAACATTTTTGATGATGTGGTTAACATTTTCAATTATGTACTTCCAAATATTTTGGTTGTGTTGTATTTTAGCCATAAATTAAATTATTGTATAGTAGACTCGCCCTAAAAGAAAGACAAATAAGAATTGTATAGTTTTTTTTTTTTTGTTATTTCATCCTTTTGATTCTTTGGGGCTCTAGTTCCAAATTGGGCTCTAAGGATGTAAAAAAAACTATACCCTTATCAAATACACTCCCATATCCAATAATTATACTTAAATTTGAATGAAAATAGACCAAATCAACCGAAATGTTTTTTAAAATAATTTATGAAAGTAAGAAAAGTAAAATGCATGGTTGAACGCATAAATTGATCGATATAATGGGTTTGGCAGGTTGAAGTGAAGGAAACAAAAGAGAAGAAAGAAGAAGCAAACATAGATGAAGAGGATGAGAAGATTCAGATGAGAGAAAAAGACGAAGAAATGCACTGCAATTGCATGTCATGGGTGAGAAAAAGGCAGAGAAACAAACACACACTTACCAGGAAAATTATATGTTTTCCTCGTCTTAAAGGGTGCTAATGATGGTAAATATATATTTATGAGAAGGATTTATTTTATTTTAAAACTAAAGTAGTTTTACAAGTTTTAGTAACGTTTTGTTTGATCAATATTTAAAATTTCTTCAACTCAAAGAAATAATTTCTTATACAATATTAAAACTAACCATAATATCAAAAATCGAAAATAAATGTACTTAAACACATTCAAATTCATAATTTTTGAGATGCATTAATTTTTTTTGACAAATTTTAATCATAATCTTATCTAAAAGGAAGAATAATGGGGGATTAAGGAGGAAGGAAGAGGGTGTTTCTTGTTTGTTTAGAACTCATGACCTAAGAAAATACGAGAGAACAAAGATGAGCAATTTGACCAACTGATCAAATATGCTCGCTCTAAAATTAAATTAAAACTTTACTGACAAAAAATATGGCAATATTTTTCCTTTTCAAAGGGCTGAGGATTAAAATTGACACTCAATTTATCTACATCCTGTATTTAGAATGTTATATATTTTGTATAAATTTCGATATGTTATTATTTATGTTATATATATTAGAGTAATACATTATGATACATAAATTATTAGAAATATTAATTGAAAACATAACACAAAAAATATAAACCAAATTCATACAACATAAAATTTAAAGTTTAAAATTTCTAAGACCACTTTCTTATTTTCTTTATTGAAAAAGAGTAAAGATGTTGATCGGTTAATACATATAGAGACTACTTTAAGTAATATAATTTTTTATGTAAAATATAAAAGATCATATTTGGTAGATTGTGAAATTCTTGATAACCTAATGGAATTAAAAGTTCAAAAAAGAGATTAAAAATTTAGAAATATTTATATTGTTGTGGCTTAGATTATGCAGAATAATAATGAAGCTAACAAATTAACTGATGAAAGTATTTATTGAGCGTGTAATTTTTTCTGATTGACTTGATATCTTATGCTTCTTTTAATGAAGTGACAACTCGGATGCTTGTTATATAGTTGTTGAATGCTTCGAGGTCTTATTTTAATGAATTCAAGTGGTATTTCGTATAGTCTTTGACTTTTGCTTTGCTGCAATAGTTTTGCACATCACCAGTGTTTGTAACAACCTTGATTCATGAATATATTGTTTTGTTTTAATCTACTTGATATTGTGGTTTTACATTGTGACTTGTCCCTATTCTTTTTGCGAGTATTGACAGCTATTTGAGTGGACAATCGTGTCGTTGATCATTTCTTAAGTGATTATTTGTCAAGTTAATTGTGTGTCCAATTATTTTACTTGTTGCGTGCTTTGGTCGTTCGGGGTCCTATTTGTAGTGTGATATCTCATAATGTATGTGCTCGATAAATATTTTCCTTATATAGTTTGTTAAATTTCTTAAATATCTTTTATTAAATTTCCTATGGACGTTTGGGGTCCTATTTGTGTTTTGATTTACTATTACCCTATCTGCTAGAGAATTGCAAGTCTCGTAAAATTTAAAACACCACAATATGAATGTTTTTAAATTTCTCAAATATTTGTTTTTTAATTTTTTACAATGTCAAATTTTAATATAATTGTTATAAATATTTTATTTTATAATTATAACACTTTATAATATTTGTAACTTTTTAAAAAAAAAGAATATTTGTAAATTTTGATTTTTAATAATTTATAATTTATCATTTTATTTTTTTATCAGCAAGAAAGTATGGTTTTATTAAGGAAAACTCATACAATTTGAGACATGATCATATGCCTCGTTAAAAGCCTTTCTAAGCCTAAATGGAGGAAAAGAGTACAATATGACCGTGTTATACATCAAGCAAACAAAACACCGAAAGGCAAACATGGAAAAACATTCGAAACCAAAGTTCAACACAACCCCAAAGTCTAGACCACCACAAAACACCCCACACCCCAACATCCCTAGCAACCGAGATAACTCACCCACGACCACAGTCTCGTACATCCACACACGATGCATCGACCCCAACATGACACTATCAGATGCAAAGTGTCACGGCCATGCCGTCTAGGCCCGGTCGGCACGTCGTGCGGCACTTGAAAAGGGACCCAACCTAGACAAGTCAGCCTTCAACAAGCCCTTTATCCAAGGACTTAACTCGGAAGCGTCGTCTCATGATCCATCAGGCAACATGCTCGTCGAATATCGTATCTCACGGGGCCTAGCGAATGCTAGCGGCCAACCCCTGACTCTCACGATGAGCGCGATATGGGGCCCTCTGGCCTCAAACCGTCCCTAAGAGGTCATCCTAGAGAGATATCATGCCATTCGCTTGGCTACAATGCCCGCACACCTAGGTCCTACGTGGGCCTAGGAGAAGGTCACTTACACCAAGGCAACTCGGCTGCTAGCGCTTGGCGAGGAGGATGGTGGAGACCCAACACCAGACCACTTCCCCCTAAAGAGCTAAATAAACTTACCAAGTATGACGCGAGTAGACATTGCTTTGTCCCAAACGAGGACACTTTCTGAACAGGGCCTTCATCGCCTTTCCAAAGCATCTTAACTTGCATCATCGACTTGGTAACTCTTCAGGGATTGCTCATATCATCACTCGGTCCGCCTTTGCTCGGTCCCGAACAGGCTTGTCAAGGCAAGATTGTAATACAATAAGAGACAGCTTTGTCACTCTCTCACACTTCCTCTCATCGATGTAGTCCCATAAGAGATGGTTCTGACATTCTCTCCACTTTTTCTATTGATGTCCTCATCGATGTTGATACCAGTTCTTCATCACCTGATGAGTCGATATGGACATCTATGGCAGCTTATCCTTGATCTATGCTTTATCTTATACGCTTCTCTAGCCCCATTATCTGAACATTCAAGCCTCGATCCTGGGTTCCCTCAATTCCTTTATGACTATGTCGTATATACGTAACCATCTAGTCTGAATATGAACTCATTATGACCCAGTTCCGCTCCATTAACGTCAAGTTCTAGATTCATGCTCCCACACTTTTACTCTGATTATGGCGCGAGCAAAACATAAGTAGCGAATCTTTGACTCAACCAAGACGTGCCTTGTAGTGTCTTCGTGTCCCACGATCTAGCCATAGACCTACAAAACACAAAATAGCATATATGCCCATATGCAAGAGAACTATGACTCGCCACACAATGGCTTGCTCTTCGGTACCAAGCCCATTCGCCAACTGTGTCCCACCGTATAGTGAGATCTTCAAAGCAATGAATGTGTCACCATCTGGCCAATATCCAAGCGGGCAAGTACAGGTTCACCTTGCACTTAATTGCTTAATGATGTAAAATGATCTCTAGTTACCAACATGATACAAGAATGTACTTGTCTCTTTGTCTTTTCTTTATATGGCATGTACTATAAGACATACAAGCAAATACATTAGTGATAACCTATTCATACAAGTCTCGAATGATACCTGGTTGGCAAGTATTGCCTTACGCATTCACCATTTGCCGAGTGAATGTACATATATGCCCCACTCGAACAACCTTGCTCTCATGAACTCATACATCTTAGCTTTCTAGCGACTAATAACACTTTTACCACAAGCCAACCCGCCTTTAAGGTTATCCAACGTAGCGTACAACTTGTCTCGCTTCTCTCTGCATCATTCTATCGACGTCCTCATCGATTGAACAGAAAGAATTCCTTCGTTAGTTAGAGGTACCATTGTAACCTGTAAATACTAACTTTCCCTTGACCAAGTTAGGCACTATTGTGCCACAAAACCAACAACATTCTTCTTTTCAACACAACAAGCGCCTCTACGCTGAACATAAATGAACACCATATTGGGTTACTTCCCAAGCGACATCATGCTAGGATAATCATTTTGGTTAACGACGGGTACCTCTATGCATTGTTTGTAATATGATTTCCAGGCATGCATCATCGATTCACAAGTAGTCAGCTTCTCAATACTGAGGTAACCACAGTAATTAATGTCAGACACCTCTTGTGTACTGATTTCACTATGACTACCCAGCTAAGACTTCAAGACATATTGAGTTCCTCTGCACCAAAACAACCATAGTGCGTAACGTCAGTCACCTTTGTGAACTGATGACACTATGTTTGAACTCGTTTTGCACCTCTGTGCGATAAACGATAAGTGCCTCCGCACTGAAACAACCATAGTGGTTAGCGTCAGTCACCTCCGTGTACTGATCCCACAAGGTTCAACTCGTTAGCACCTCTGTGCAATAAGAAATAAGTGCCTCTTGTACTGAAACAACCATAGTGGTTAGCTTCAGTCACCTCCGTGTACTTATCCCACCAGGTTCAACTCGTTAGCACCTCTGTGCAATAAGAAATAAGTGCCTCTTGCACTGACACAACCATAGTGGTTAGCGTCAGTCACCTCTTGTGTACTGATCCCACTAGGTTCAACTCGTTAGCACATTTGTGCAATATAAAGATCGAGCACCGCGTATGCTTCGATCTTCATAGTGGTTATCGATAGGCACCTCTGTGCGTTGGCTCCACTATAAAACTCACATGCATCTCTGTGCCACAAATTCACAACCGAGCACCACTGTGCTAAAAGAAATGAGCGCCACTGGGTGGTGACAATAAGCAAGCACCTCCGTGCCTGAAACAATAGTCAGGCTCCTCCATGCACTAACCAATCCTCAATTTGTTTAACATTATTGACTCACCCAACCTACTCCTATTACGAGGGCGCTTAGTGTGGAGTCAAGTTTCCTTACCCTGCCTACCTCAATTGCCAAGGCCCTTGGCGTAGAGTCAGCCCTCCCTGCCTACTCCACTCGTAAGAGCGCTTGGTACGGAGTCAACCGTCTGGGGACACCATCCATGCAAAAGTACACAACCAAACCTAGCTTAAAAGCCTTGCTCTGATACCGATTGTCATGGCCATGTCATCTAGGCCCGGTCGACACGTCATGCGGCACTTGAAAAGAGACCCAACCTAGACAAGTCAGCTTTCAACAAGCCCTTTATCCAAGGACTTAACTCGAAAGCATCGGCTCATGATCCATCAGGCAACAAGCACGTCGAATATCGTATCCCGCAGGGCCTAGCGAATGCTAGCGGCCAACCCCTAACTCTTGCGACGAGCGCGATATGAAGCCCTCTGGCCCCAAACCGTCCCTAAGAGGTCCTCCTAGAGAGACATCGTGCCATCCGCTTGGCTCCAATGCCCGCATACCTAGGCCCTAGGTGGGCCTAGGAGAAGGTCACTTACACCAAGGTAGCTCGGCTGCTAGCGCTTGGCGATGAGGATGGTGGAGACCCAACACCAGACCACTTCCCCCTAAAGAGCTAAATAAACTTATCAAGTATGACGTGAGTAGACGTTGCTTTGTCCCAAACGAGGAAACTTTCTGAACAGGGCCTTCATCGGCTACCCAAAGTATCCTAACTTGCATCATCGACTTGGTAGCTCTTCAGGGATTGCTCATATCATCTCTCGGTCAGCCTTTGCTCGGTTCCAAATAGGCTTGTCAAGGTAGGGTCGTAATACAATAAGAGACAGCCTTGACACAAAATGCCCTACCAACTTGCCATATACAAGATCGTCTTAATACAATCGCCTCATCATTTGTGACTCCATATGCTACATCACGATCCAAATTCTCTAGTGACTGTTGGATTGAAGCAATCGCCTCATCCACATCCCCAAACTCTCTTCGATTCCACGTATGCAATAATCATTTCAAATGTTTAAGTTTTACCACAATATTTTTATCACCAATCCCAGAACTCATCAATCTTAACTATTCACTCCCAATTTGATTAACACCATTTCAACTATCAAGCAAAACATTTAGAAATTGAAATGGTCGCGGTCCCTAATTTCGATCATCACACATCAACAGCAACGAACAATGATCTAATATCAAATGAGACAAATTTATTTGTTGTACATGCGAAAAATAATCTAACCACGAATTAGAAACCAAGAACCGGTTAAGCCTGATACACCGATTACCTAACCCGAACCACGTAAATCTTTTCCCACATAAAGATAAATTGACCAATCACACTTCGTTAAGAAACACCTCGAATTCACTTGAACCAGACATCGTAAAGCTACACCTACCCCTCTCGGAAGAATTTCGCACAACATTGAAATCCCCGCCAATACAAAGCAAGCCTTAGGCGTCTCCAAATAGAACCTGAAATCTCGCTCCAAAGTATTACTTGGCTGGGCACATCCCTTGGAGCGTACACCGCAATAACATTTCATTCACACAAGTCGAGCACCTAAAAACCTTTAACCAATATAAAATGTCTACTCACCATCGAGGATTCCAAGCGAAATCGATTCAATGCCTCCTGAAGCACCTACGAAAGGCGAAAACACATAACCAAAATTAGCAGTCGACCATAAACGAGCTACAATCCCATTATTTACCACCTCCAATTTACTCTCCTGTAGTAACACCATATCACAACGTTGTTTTCTCAACACATATCGTATTCTTATTTTTTTCTGCACTTCTCATCCCACGCACATTTCAACAGGGGATCTTCTTCTGCCTTCAGTTCGACTTGTGCCGATCCCCAATCACTCGAGACAAATCTTTAATAATATCTTCTTCCTAACCTCGTGTACATATCCCCACTAAATTACATATCTGTAACGTATCCACTGCCTCACACACTACCTCTTGGTGCTGCACCCCACACGCTTTTGTGTTTCCAGACCCTTTCTGAGGTCTACCCCGTTTCTTTTTTGGACTCTCAATCGTGACCGCACACTCTATCAAACCAGTTTCCACGGTAATATTTTGAGTCACATTTACCTCACCGTCTTCATCATTTGATATAGCAACCGCATCAGAACCAGCTGCAATAGAGTTAATATCCAACTCCAACTCTACACCTTGATCCTTATCCATATTTGAAATTAATTCCTCCTGATAAGGAACCAAAGCCTTATCCAAATTCCCCGAACCTATCAACTCCTCTACTTGTAGTGACTGTGATGCATATTCATCCAACTCTCGAACCTCTCTTTCACACAAAACGTATTTGAACTCATCTCCCTCGTACATATTCTTGGAACCTAGCTTTCTAATTTTTGGCTCCGCCCAAGCCTCATTCCCCCTCCACCGAGGTTGGACAACAATGGATAAATTATTTTTTCTTCTCTAGCAACCGCATTCAAGGGTTTCTCAAAAACTCTATGCCTCTTCACACCCCTCGCTCTCTCGTCAATTCCCTTTAACAACATTGATTCTCTTGTTTTCATACCCTCTTCATTACACGATACACCAACGTTCAAGTCACCTTCCCCCGAATTAGATTCAGAATCAGACCTAGACTCACTTTTCTCACTTGCAGTTGATAAGAACACCGGTGCCAGCTCCAAAACCAGGACCCGATTGTTGGCTGAGGGTCCCACAATATGTGGGTAACCCTTCACCATTTGCACCTATTTTTCAAAGCGTTGATATGTTTGTCTCCCATATTTATTTGTTTTTGACTTTTTAAGCCTTTAATTAAGGCTTAGTGTATTATAGAATGCGTTGGGCAGATTTGAAAGAAAATGAGAGGTTGCAGAAGCATGTTCGAGAGAAAATAGAGGAGAGAAAAGCCATATTTTTAGCTTTACACATTAGTGATCAACTCTTCGATCGGAGGTCCATCCATGGTTTGAGTGAGCTAATTTTTGGACAACAGCTAGGTGACTTGGTGTTCTTGACTTTGTACTGTCGAATTTTTCATCCGAGTCTTGTAGCATCAGAAATTCCCATTTTACAGCAGCTGTGTTTTTTGGTGATGTTCTCTCATTTTACCCTCTTTTGCTAAAGACTACTTGTTATCAACCTTGTTGGAGTTGAATGCTTGTTGTAGGTTGGATATTGTAGTCTTGTAGTTGAACATTTGATTATAGTGGAGCTTTTGATTGGACTCTAAAGTCATATGGCTTTTACCCTTGATTTAGAGGGGTTTTCCACATAAAAATATCGTTGTCTCGATTTACTTGTGTTGTGGTTGCATTGTTGATTTGTGGTTGATTAGTGTTGCTAGAGAACATGTTTGTGATATTGTGCTTGCCATAATTATTGACTTGAGTTATAGGGAGAAAAAGAACATCGATTGTACTTCCGCTTAGTTTCGGTTGTTCGGTTTCTTCCCCAATAAACTGGTACCAGAGCTTGGTTATTGTATCAGATAAATGACTATGTTGAATGGCACAAATTATCAACTTTGGCAGAATAAAATGAAAGACTTGTTTGTAAAAGCTTTGCATCTTTCGGTCTTTGTTACTCAAAAACTCGATTCAAAAAGTGATGATGAATATGAATTTGAGTATCAACAGGTGTGTGGCTATATTCGACAATTTGTTAAAGAAAATGTTTACAACCACATTGATTAGTTAACACTTGCTCGCACATTGTGGGAGAAGCTTGAAAGGTTGTATGCTTCGAGGTCGGGCAATAACAAATTGTTTATGCTAAAGAAAATGATGGCGTTGAAATACAGAGAATGAGCGTCTACAGCTGACCATGTTAGTGAGTTTCAAAGTGTGATGAATCAGTTGCTTGATATGGGTGTCAAATTTGATGATGAGATTTTAGGGCTTTGGTTGCTTGCTACTCTACCGGACTCTTGGGAGACTTTTCGGGTCTCACTCATTAATTATGCTCTACATGGTATTATTACTTTGGATTTGGCTAAGAATGGTGTATTGAATGGAGAGGTTAGAAGAAGATCTCAGGGTTCTACTTCATAGTCCGAGGTGTTGGTTACCGAGAACAGGGGAGAAACAGAGAAAAAGATGGCAAAGGGTAGAGATAAAAGTCGAAGCAAGTCAAGATCAAGATATAAGAATATTGAGTGTCATCATTGTGGTAAGAAAGGTCATATCAAGAAATATTGCTACAAGTGGAAGGGATAGGACAAAAGCGGTGCTGATAAAAATGATCGAAATGATAATAAAAAATCTAAGCGTGTTGCTACTGCTACTCGTAAAGATTTATTGGTCATTTGTGCTGAGAATTTGGTCAACCTAGCATGCGACGAACTAGTTGGGTGATTGATACTGGTGCTTCAATTCATGTCACGTCGATGAGGAATTTCTTCATATCTTATACTCTTGGTGATTTTGGAGTATTGAAGATGGGTAATGACGGTTTGGTTCCAGTTATTGGCATGGGAGATGTTAGCTTGGTGAGCAATAATAGAACAAAGTTAACTCTCAAGGATGTCAAACATGCACCGGATATCTGTTTGAATTTGATTTCTGCAAGAAAGCTTAATGATGAGGGATTTTGTAACACCTTTAGTGAGGGGCAGTGGAAGCTGACTAAAGGCTCCTTAGTTGTGGCTCGAGGAAAGGAGAGCTCAAATTTGTACTTGATATAGGTTTCGACTTTCAGAGACACTGTGAACATGACCGTAAATGACTCAACTGAGTTATGGTATAAACAACTTAGTCACATGAGTGAGAAGGGGCTTAATTATTTAGCCAAGAAGAATCAAATTTCGGGTTTGAAGAATTATGCTTATTGTCTAGCGGGGAAGCATAGAAGAGTTTCTTTTAAAAGTCATCCTCCACATAGAAGATCAGAGTTGCTAGAGTTGGTACATTCAGATGTTTGTGGTCCGATAAAGGTAAGGTCACATGGTGGTGTATTTTATTTTGTGACTTTCATTGATGATTGTTCAAGAAAGCTGTGGGTCTACACTTTGAAGTCTAAAGACCAAGTTTTTGATGCATTTAAACAGTTTCAAGCATCAGTTGAAAGAGAATCAAGGAAGAAGTTGAAGTGCATTCATACTGATATGGTGGCGAATACACAGGCCATTTCATGAGTATTGTCTACGACAGGGAATTAGACATCAGAAAACTCCACCGAAGACTTCACAGTTAAATGGGTTAGTTGAAAGAATGAACCGAACATTAATTGAGAGAGTCGTATGTTTGTTGTCAGATGCAAAGTTGTCAAGATCATTTTGGCCTGAAGCCTTGAATATAGTGGCGCATGTGATTAATTTGTCACGTAGTGTTCCTTTGCGAGGTGATGTACCAGATGGAGTTTGGTTTGGTAAAGACGTGTCATATGATCACCTACGTGTGTTCGGTTGTAAAGCATTTGTTCATGTTCTAAAGGATGAAATATCCAAGTTGGATGTTAAGACTCGTCAGTGCATCTTTATTGGTTATGGTCTAGATGGTGAGTTTAGTTATAGACTCTATGATCCAGTTCAGAAGAAGCACGTGAGAAGCCGAGATGTTATCTTCATTGAGGATCAGACCATTGATGACATTGATAAGACAGAGAAAGAGGATTCACAAGATAGTGGTGACTTGACCGATGTGAATCCAGTTCCCCTATAACCTTCACCGAATTCTATTCAGGATGATGTACATGGTGATGTTAATGATGACCAACAGGACATAGGTGACTTTGATGCTCCCATAGATGATGTCGTGAATGATCAACAACAAGCACTATAGCTCCACCAGCAATTTCAATTCGAAGATCTTCTAGAGAACGACGATCTTCTATCAGGTATTCTTCTGATGAATATGTTCTTTTGACTGACGGTGGAGAACCTGAATGTTATGAAGAGGCTATGAAGAGTGAATGCAAAGATCAGTGGGTTGAAGCAATGAAAGATGAACTTCAATCCTTGCATGATAACCATACTTTTGACTTGGTGAAACTGCTTAAGGGCAAGAGAGCTTTGAAGATTCAGTGGGTTTACAGGCTGAAGCAAGAAAACAAGTTTTCATCTCCATCATATAAAGGTAGATTGGTCGTCAAGGGTTATACTCAGGAAAAATGGGATTAATTTTGAAGAAATATTTTCTCCAGTTGTGAAGATGTCCTCTATTAGAACTATATTGAGTTTGACAGCATGATATGACTTAGAGGTTGAACAAATGGACGTGAAAACTGTTTTTCTTCATGGTGATCTGGAAGAAGAGCTTTATATAGAGCAACCAGAGGGATTTGTTGCACAAGGAAAAGATGACTACATGTGCAGGTTGAAGAAGAGCTTGTATAGTTCGAAGCAAGCTACTAGACAATGGTACAAGAAGTTTGAGTCTGTTATGGGGGAATAAGGCTACAAGAAGACTATTTCTAATCATTGTGTTTTTATTAAGATATTCTCTGGTGACGATTTTATTATCATTTTGCTCTATGTTGATAATATGCTTATTGTTGGTCGTAATGCTTCCAGAATTGACAAGTTGAAGCAAGAGTTGAGTAAATCCTTCATCGCAAAGGATTTGGGGCCAGCAAATTCTTGGCATAAGGTTGACACGTGATAGAAAGGCCAAGAAATTATGGTTATCACAAGAGAGGTACATCCAGAAAGTACTTCAGAGGTTTAGTATAGACAGAGCTAAAACGGTGAATACTCCCTTTGCTACTTACATCAGATTGAGTGTCAAGCATAGTCCTTCCACAGAAAATGAGAAGGAATAGATGCAGAAAGTTATTTACTCTTCAGTCGTGGGTAGTTTGATGTATGCAATGGTTTGCACGAGACCAGACTTGGCTTATGCTGTTGGTACAGTCAGTCAGTTTCTTTCTAATTCAGGCAGAGAGCATTGGAATGCAGTGAAGTGGATCATGAGATATCTTCGTGGCAGTTCCAACTTGAAACTTTGTTTCGACAATAAGAAACATGTCCTTGTTGGATATACAGATTCATACATGGCCGGGGACATTGACTCGAGGAGTTTTACTTCAGGTTACTTGATCACCTATGCAGGAGGAGTTGTGGCATGGCAATCGAGATTGTAAAAGTGTGTTACCTTATCCACCACCGAATCAGAGTTTATTGCAGCGAGTGAAGAGTGCAAGGAGATGCTTTGGATGAAGAAATTTGTGCATTAACTTGGTTTTACTCAAGAGAGGTATGTCTTGTATCGTGACAGCCAGAGCGCGATCCATCTTGGTAAGAACTCAACTTTTCATGCTAGATCTAAGCATATTGATGTGAGGTACCATTGGATACGAGAAGTTTTTGAAGCTAAATTGTTAGAGCTTGAGAAGATTCATACCGATGATAATGGTGCTGATATGTTAACTAAAGCCTTACCAAGAGGGAAGTTTAAAGCATGCTGCTTGATGGCCGGCATGAAGACATTCCCCATATAGTGGGAAGGGGAGATTAGTTGGGTGAGGGTCCCACTATATGTGGGCAACCCTTCACCATTTGCACCTATTTTTCAAATGGTTGATATGTTTGTCTGCCACATTTATTTGTTTTTGAATTTTTAAGCCTTTAATTATGGCTTAGTGTATTATAAAATGTGTTGGCCAGATTTGAAAGAAAATGAGCAATTGCAGAAGCTTGTTCAAGAAAAAACAGACGAGAGAAAAACCATATTTTCAACTTTCCACAGCAGTGATCAACTCTTCGATCGGAGGTCCATTCGTGGTTTGATTGAGTTGATTTTTGGACAGCAGCTAGGTGACTTGGTGTTCTTGACTTTGTACGGTCGGATTTTTCATTCGAGTCTTGTAGCGTCAGAAATCCGCATTTTACAGTGGCTGTATTTTTTGGCATTGTTCTCTCATTTTACTCTTTTTTGCTAAGGCTACTTGTTATTAGCCTTGTTGGAGTTGAATGCTTGGTGTAGGTTGGATATTGTAGTTGAATATTTGATTATAGTGGAGCTTGTGATCGGACTTTAAAGTCCCGTGGTTTTTACCCTTGATTTAGAGGGGTTTTCCACGTAAAAATATCATTTCTCGATTTACTTGTGTTGTGGTTGCATTGTTGATTTGTGGTTGATTAGTGTTGCTAGAGAACATATTTGTGATATTGTGCTTGCCATAATTATTGACTTGAGTTATAGGGAGAGAAAGAACATCAGTTGTGCTTCCACTTGGTTTCGGTTGTTCGGTTTCTTCCTCGACACTAATAAACAATATCCTGCACCATAACATCAACAAATACATCAATCTTATAAAAAATGAGTAGTAATAAGCAAATTAGTCTTCTCAAAAGAGCTAGGATATAACATTTCATCATCAATTTCCACCAAACAACCCCACAAGGCTGCAAGATTCTCAAACGTTGTTTGCGACCAAGCATGCATAGATATACAAAATGCCTATATCTAAACTCGTCGACTATGAAAACGTGACATCTCCCCAGACCACTATTCCACCCGACTAAACCACGAGCACAAAGCATCCCCTGATTGCAGAAATGATGAACGCTCTTGTAAACAAGTGAACATAATCAACACCGCCAAACCCGCAATCCTCATCAATGAGAAACCAAAAAATCATGTCGCCTCCAATTCCTCAGCCAAAACACGAATATTTTAATGTCGATGACACAAACCAATAGCACACTGACTAAGCACACCCACAGAATTAACATCCACCTCACCCGAAACTTTCAACCTCCCTACACGCCCATCCGCTTCCATCAACATTTGGCGATGGTTCTTTCCCCGACCCCACAGGTGTCGCCGATTTCTTCCAAACCTTTGCCGAACATTATGTTTGGCCTCAAACACCAAGATCACTAATCCGAGTAAACGCGATCCATGAAAGCGCTCAATTGCTTTCCTTGATACTACCCTTGTTGCCATCCGCACAAAGACAAAATGCCGGCTATTTCTCGCTCTCTTCCTCAGAATGAAAGAGTCCATGACCTCACCATAACTATCAAAAGCCAAGTGCAAACCCTGCCTATGAATACCCTCAGATAAATTCCCCGGGCTAGTTTAGCATTGCTTTTGAAAAATAATTTTTAAAAGTGCTATAAGGAATTTTAAAAAGTTGGTTGTAAGATTTTAGTGTTTGGCAGTGCTGTCAAAAAGTACTTTTAAGAAGATAAATGACCATTTTGGACATGATATTGTAAGTTATATATATGTGTGTATGTATATATATATATATAAATGATATTCAAATTCTTTAATGTTATAATATATGAAATATATCAGCTTAAATTATTATAAAAAATTTAAAAATATTTTTATTAATAAATATATTTTTTAACAATTATACGTGTTTCATGAAAATATAATAAATTTAAAAAATTTAAACTAAAAAATAATTATTAATTATATAATTATATCTTCGTAAAGAATTATAAATTTATAAATTATAAATAAACACAATAGCAAATGAAGGGTAAAATTATAATTTGGCTCCCAAAAGCACTTTTACAACCGCAAAAGCTAAAAAATTTAGCTTTTACGTTTGAGTTGAAAAACACTTTTCAAAAGTAGTTTTTCTCCGAAAGCAAGATGTTTAGCATTGCTTTTAACCTCAAACTAGCTTTTGGAGCTAAAAGCTGGTTTGAAAAGCAATGCTAAACACAGCCTTGCAATCCCCCGTGACGGTGCACCTCCTATCATGACGGCCGAAAGTTGTGTTTTTTTTTGTTTCATTTTATAAGTTTTAATATTTTTTAATTTTTGTTTAATTTATAATCAATTAAATTATTGAACTTTTTAAAAATTAATATTGCAATCAAACTCACTAAAAATTAAATATTGTCCTTATGCCACGTTTCGGCACTACCATGTCAACATTGTTTATGGCTGAGGTCAAGGATAATCGAAAAGTTAAATTAATGCAATCAATGAATTCAAAGATCAAATTAAGTGCTTTTTTACGGAATAGTTAAATTTATTATTTGGTAAAAATTCATGGAGAATGCCCCTTAAGTCAAAAATAAAAGAAATTTTAGGATTTTGAGGGATTCGGTAGCGAGAGAAAATTCTGGTGGTATTTCCATAAGCCTTTATTCTCAAATTGGTAAAAATGCAAAGTAGATAAATAAGTAAATATATAATAATCAAATAAATTATTATATTTTGATACAAAAGTTGTGTAAAAAAATTACACAACCCTTCTATAAAATTTAAATTTAAAATAGTGGCGGATCTTGACACTCAACTTTGGAGGGGCCAACTATTTTTTTTTAAATGATATATAAGCTGAATGTGGAGAATAATATTTTTGGGAAAAAATAAAATGAGTTTAGTCTGAAATATTTAGAGATTTGAAGTTATTTCTACAATGACCGTAGAACTCATCGTCCCTTCTCGAAGATATTGTAAAAGTCATCAAATTATCCTAACGACTTTTCAAGCTTTACTTTTTTTTTATTAAAAGCATACCAAAGTCATCTTTTCTTGACAACTTCCATTTTTTTTTCTAATTTTGGGACGAATTTGAAAGAAAGGCAAATATGAAAGATTGGAGTGAAAAATTAGAGAAGTTGGAGGACTGAATTAAGAAATTGGGCAGCAGCAACACATTCAAACCACTGTTTTTCTTTTTTTATTTTTTTATTTCAGTCCCTGTAATTTTAACTTTTTTCAATTTAATCTTAAAAAACATATAAAAGATGGAGCATAATCACCGAGAAGGTACGGCGACTTTACCTTTTTCATCAGAAAATCATCTTAGAAACAACCCCAAATACCTAAATAAGTTCCAACTAATATTAAGGAAAATAATAAACTTTGAAACATTTTGAGGGGGGCAATTAAAACAAATTAAAAATTTCAAGGGTCTATTAAAAATATTTCAAAACCTTGGGGGGAGCATGACCCCCTCTATTGCCTATGATCTGCCTCTGTTCCCAAACCCTAGCACCCTAAAATCTAAACCTTAAACCCTAAACTCTAAATTCTAACCATAGACCTTAAATTTCACATGCTGCACACTAAACTCTTAAACCCTAACCTAAAACCCTAAAATTAAAAGGCTTGTGTAAACTTTAATTTATACAAGATTGTGTATCAAAATATTTTCCATAAATAAATAACACATATCCAACAAACTTTTAGAACAACATAAGAAGCTTTTTGATGTGGCACATATGTCACGCCAAAATCACAAAACCGTTTGGTAAACTTGGCATGCAAAGCTACTTTTCTACACTTCCCTTATTAGCCATTTACTCATTTTACATTTCTTTCTAATTCAGTCTCCTTGGTTAAAGCTTTTAATATGAAAACTGACCTATCATTTTTAATGAGCCCATATTTTTGGGTCATTAATCCAAATTATTTTTTCTCTATTTAACATACGATTCATAGGTCGACTAATCCGAATTGAATTTTGTAAAGATTCAGCATAGCCAACCCAATTTTCTCCATTATCAATACTGTTCATCAGATTTGAAAGATTCCAATTAGAACATTCACAAAAAATTGGTTCCTCGTTTCATCCTCTACCTCACCAAGAATATATGAAGGAAGAGTATTACAGTTAAAACCAACAATCTGGTAAAACCACCTCTGCCCCTTCTTAGGCTACAATTTATCCCTTTAATGGAGGACCCAAAATAATGGAGCACCCAAAATAATGGAGGAAGCAAAGATGAGATAGTGAGGTATACTTCATGAAGGTGATGCATTATTGTAACTGGAATTTGAAACAAGTCCAACTTCATAGACATTATTCTCTCCCTTCCCTGAGCCATAGAAAACATAAATTAAAATAACTAAAATAATATCCCTCATTATAAAAAAATAATTTTACACAAGTTTATAATTTTTTATATAAATAAATTAATTATTTAATAATCCAATTATCATAATTTAGTATAAATCATTCATGTAACATTCACTATTTCTTCAATGAAAAACTTCTCAACAGTTGAATTGAACAATATACTCAACACGCTGGTAAAATTTCAAATTGATTTAATGTTTTTATTGTATCAATCAATAACATTTTTATACATTGGAAAAATATTTTTATTTAATCAAAATTTGACTGATTTATATAAATAAATTTGAAATAGGATGTCGGATTGTTAAAATATAAATCATATAAAAAGTTATGCAAGTTTTATAATATAGAGGAAATATCCGCAACTTCTTTTACAATTAAAATTTTACACATGTGGATTCATTGACACATTGTAAAACTTAAAAAAAGTTTTACACATTTTCTAGATTGTTCGATTAATGAAAATCGATAGCTGAAATTAAAACTTTTCAATTAAGGATAACTCAATTATTTTTCTCCTGTAAAAATATTCACATCACCTACTGTTAGTCTCGACCATTAATTTTTACTAATCTAACGGTCCAAAAATATGTAAAACTGTCAAGTTTTACAATGTGTCAATATATCCTAAACTCTTAAGTTTAGTGTATGGTTTAGGGGTTGAAGTTGTAGGACATAAGGTTAAAGATTGTATAATTTAAATAGGATAGATTGTATAAATTGTTTTTATCCATATTATATATCAAAATATAACCCATATATATGGATAGAAAAGTGAAAACTCACCCACTTCAGCTGAGATGCCTGGTCCAAAGAACGAAGCAAATTTTCCCTAAGAAGCCATCGTTTTAGTTAAAGGTAAGCAAGTTGCCGTTTTCATGTTCTCAAAATTAAAGAAATTAAATAATAATATAATGTTGTAAAATATTAAGAAACTCACTAATGACAACTTAACAGATACACATGTTCAGGGTCTTTACTTGATATTTTTTCTACACCCGTATTTGGCCCGATCTAACTTAACTCAAAATAAGAGTCATTTACATCGGATCCAACCGGCTCGAATTATTAAATGCATCATCCAAAGTAGGCATAGAAAAGTAGCTAAACCCTTGGACAAGTCTATTAAGAGGTAAACACTAGAGTTATCAATAAACTGGTTGAATTCTACTTTGCCAAAGATGTCTTACTACCTATGTTACTTGATATGAATTTCAAATATGTATATATGTTCAATTCTTTTTAAAAAATTTTCCACTTACTTGGAGGTTTACATGTCTGAATATGTATTTAACACGAGCACCGAACACATGCTTTAAGAAAATGAAAAATTGAAAAGCACAGCTTGCTAGTTTACCAGTCTCTTTTCGAAATCCGATAACTCCAAAGCTTTAGCCTCAAAAACCAAGACCAAACAATATTTATCATCTTCTGTGACCTAAGAACATTGTAACAAAATAAGACCAAAGAATCAAACACCACTTTGAAATGAAAAGATTACAAAACTATGTTACTCAAACTTGGGTGTAAGTGTTGAACATTTATGAGTCCAACATGAGTATGTTCAATTTTTTCCCCTAAATTTTTCATGTATTTGGGGTGTTCTTGAGAGTCATATTCCCATACTTGGGTGTAAGTGTTGAACATTTATGAGTCCAACATGAGTATGTTCAATTTTTTTTCCTAAATTTTTCATGTATTTGGGGTGTTCTTGAGAGTCATATTCCCATACTCATCCAAACATGTGCCGAACACTGATACATCAAGCAAAATGAAAGAATTACAGCAGCACAGTGCCGAAATATTCTTGAGAAATCACACATCACACATGCTACTGTATATGCCCTAGGGAAAAGGGCGTTCCTGTATCATTCACTTATTAATGTACTCTTAAATCGTGTTCACCGAAGTTGGGAATGGCAGAAAACAATAATATTTTTCATATATGACAGTTGGCGATAAAAGATATTCATGCTAGAGATTAAATCTAAGTTCGAAAAAACTTACTTCTTCCTAGATCATTTGAAGAATAGGAGGAATTCCTCCGCCCTGAGAGTTGATGCAGAAAAAGAAACCGACATCAAAAACTTAAATCTGGATGCAAGAAAATTTACAACACGTGGCAAATAGAAAATAAATCAGATGCAATTTCCCCCCTTATATGTAAGATAATTTTTGTTATAGTTTCACAAATTAAAAGACATGCCGTATGTTACTTCGACTCAAGTGTGAGTTTCAAATAGGATATTTGTTTGACATGGGTATGATAAGATTTTTCCAAGTTTTTCTCTATATTTGGAGGATCCTTATAGAGATCTTATCTCCATAGTCATTTTTCAGGCACGAGCAAAAACAAGCACTTAAATAAATATAAGGAGGCAAAGTGACATAAGTCATACCAAACCAAACTGGAAAATCCGCTTCAATGCCTCATCCAAATGCTGTTCATCCCCGTAACGGTATCTTGTAACATCATTCCTCACCTAAAGAAAGCTAAACAAAAGTCATTTTTTGACGTGATCCACAAAATTAGAAAGTGTAATAAGAACGGATGTCGTCCAGTGATATTGACAAATTCAAATTAGAATTTGAAGAAAATTAATTTCACCTTATTTAGCCATGGAACATCTGAACTACGTTACTTGGATTCAGGTGTGACTGTCGGACATGGGTTTTATTGAAGAACCTCGTGTTGATTATCTTAACAATTTTGTAACCAAGTTAGAATTGCCAGAGTTCGAAAGTACCTGCTCAAGGATAGGAGTGGCACAGGTTTCCCTTAGCATTTGAGCATCTGAATAGGTCACACATGGCACCGGTTTGAGTTCTGCATACTGTAATACAACCAACAACCAGAACTTATGAAACTAACTGCTTAATATCATATATCTGTTATGGGTAATTTATTGTTTTCTGAGATATATATATTTGGAGGGTCATTGGAATATTATAGCCCCATCAATCAGGATATGTGTCAAACACGACTCCAATAAAAATGGAGAGTAGGAACATTGGAGCTTGTCATAATTGACAATAAATCTATTTATACTATTACAGTTTTTAATCTGAATTCGATGCCATTAGGGAGGTCTAATTAACAAGCAATTTCATCTTCCAAATGAGCAGATTGTGGTGAAAACACTCAGTCCAGCTTTACCAACTTAAGTCAGGATGAAATTTAAAACATGTTTGAAAGGTCTTCATGTATCAAGCAACAAAATGATTTCACATATGCATTTCAATCCGATTCCAAGGAAGAAACCTTTACCTTGAGGGCCATTCCAATTATCGCACGAGGGAAGCCGTAAGTCAGCATTATTGCGGACCATTCGGATCCTGGGAGAATGTTAAAATATGCCCCAAAACCGTACCTGTATGTTCAACATTTAACAAGGGATAGCCAAAATACACTGAAGAGAAAGAGGGAAATGCCAACAGGTAAAGAACTCACGAGAGGAGAGAAATTCCAACACCGAGTCCAATAACGCCAAATGAAAGCTGCAAATGAACAATTATCAATAATCATATTCATCAGAACATAAACACTTATCAATAATCATATTCACTATCAAAGTAAGACCTAATGCCCATTGCCCTCATCACATCCCCTGTGGGGCGTCATCATTCAATGAAGATATTCAACTGAAATGAAACTTAAATCCAGATTCAATATATTACATTCAGCAGTTTGGTGGTATATTCCAAGGTTTTCAGTTTTCACAAGATAATTCTGCTACTCATGGAGTAAGTGTCCCATTATATACATACAAAGTACTAACTATTTCTCTAACTAGTTTAAATCCGAATTAAGGAAGTGAATATCTCAAAAGAGGCTAACTAGGAAATATCAATATGTCTTCAAGGTAGGCCTAGCATTTCGTAACATAAAGGTTCTAAGTTTGGTAGTAAAAATGATGAATGCCAATGGAAAGACCTTTTTTTATTATAGAGAGATATTACATTCCCATACCGGGATTCAAACCCATACAGGATCTCCCAATGGAAAGACTTTACTATACTTTTTTGTATCATAATCGTATTTAGGGTATTCTACATATACACTTTTATATGATAATAATTTGTATTATATAAATCTTAAAGAGTCTGTGTCGTGTCATATGAGGCCAAAGAAGAGTGCTAAATGCAGACATGCAAGAGCTTAGTTAGATTCTAATTTCGTGTTTGTTGAACTCGATTTAAGCATGCACATATATATATATATATATATATATATATATATTCAGTGACCCCAATTAAAGTAAATACTTGAATTCTCTCAAACATATACTAGGCAATAAGTAATGGTTCAACAACTCCCAATTCAATACATCAAAACTCTTGTTCCAAATCAACCAAACGAAAGATACTATAATTTTTCATTTGTATTAAAATCAAACCTATACTTCAACTAAACAATCAATCTCAACCATCAAAAAACCAAAATATAAGTTTTTACTGTTTCCACACACAAAAAGGTTGAATAATAGATTAATTACCTTAGAAAATGAGAATTCATCATCATTGACAATGGTTTTTGCAGCAGAAGGCTGAGAAGTTGAATCGGCTGCTTTTGTTATGAAAGTAAGCTTAAGATAATGGGGTCTGGGGATTGATGCAGAGGGGTGGCACAGACGGTTCGGTCGAGGCGGCGGATGTAAAAACCAACGGCGGTGATTAAGGTAGTGATGTTGGGAATGGATAATTATAGCCGCCGTCGACGGTGGCGATATTGCTTTCATTGATTTATTTCGTAATTTCTCTGTTTGCCTTTAGAAATCACTTCAGTTTCCTTCTTCTTTTACTTCTCATTTTTATTTTGGTCTTTTCAAAGTGGTTTGGAAATTGGTACAAATGAGAGGCTGTGGTTCATTTCTGTCTTAGCTTCATGCTTCAACCGCCAAATAACATAGGACTCTACGTGTCACTCACGTTTTTCTCTAACATTTTTTCTTTTTCTTTTAATTTGAATTTTATTATTAAAATACTTTTGGTATTTATATATTCTACTTTAATTTATTTTGTTAAATTTTTACTATTTACTGATATTAAATCAAAATATTTATTATAGGTAAGGATGGAGAAATTATATCATACAGCCTCTTTATCATGTCATTCATGGTTCAAACTAATAAAAATCACACACACTATATTAATTTTTTCTATGTCATCTTTTTATCAAATGAATATTTATTCATGTTTACCGTAAATCAAATTTTAAAAATAATTTTTACAAAATAAATATTCACTTAATAAAAAATAATATTAATAAAATTAATATTTTATTAGTTGAGACTATAAATGACGTGGTGAAAATAGCTCATGAAATAATTTCTCGCAATAATGATATTTTTTTCCAAACCCTTCAGATATCGACTTTATCTGACGTAATAAAAAATTTAAAACTTTATTTATTTTTTTATTTTTTATTGTTATCACCGCCATCAACCAAAGCGCCTCACACCAGTAATTTCTTTTTCTTTTTCTTTTTCTTTTCTTCTTAAATTTTTTTCATTTTATTTTTTCGTTCTTTTTCTTCCTTCGATGTTTTTTTTTTCATTTTTTTGTATTCCATTCCTCTCAGTTTTTTTGTTTTATGTTATTTTGAAATATACATTTTTAAGGGTACCCTTGGTGCTTCGGAACATTAGTTCCTCTCGGCTTTGGAAGGGTTTGAGTATCGTTTGGAACGACGTCCGTAATAATTTGGTTTGGAGTGTTGGTTCAGGACATGAGGTCGATTTTTGGTATGATTCGTGGCTTAGTGATGTCTATCCGTTGATCAATTATATGGCACCTAGCCTTGCGGGGTCAATCGGCCATGTGACCGTGACACAAATGGCCTCTCGGTCTGGAGAGTGGCATTGGCGTGACTTTGAGCATCTTCTCCCCACCGATATTCTGCTTCAGATTGCTGCGACTAAGGGCCCTTGTGATTTGGTGCCTTGCGATGTGGTAGGGTAGAAGGGGAATCGAGATCGGCTGTTCACGATCAAATCGGCGTCACTGCGATCGAACCTTGTTCTTCAGGTAAATCATAATTGCCATCCGTGATCCACAAGTTCAAGGGTTTGCCTCGGATTAAATATTTCCTTTGGTTGGTGTGCTGGAAAAAGTTAATGATAAATCAGGAGCGTGTTAAGAGGCGTTTTGCGACTGATAGTAGTTGTCAAGTCTGTGGCGTAGCTGTTGAGGATATAGATCATGTATTTTGTGAGTGTCCGCCTGCTTTTCACTCTTAGAATGAGCTTATTAAGCCGGATAAGCTGTTGTAATTTATGGATATGGAGCTCACTGATTGGGTTGTTGCAAACATCTCGGGGTCGAGGGAGTTTGCAAGGAACAGAACTAATTGGGAGATGGTGTTTGGGACAGTTTTTTAGAACTTATGGCTCAGCCGCAACGTGATGGTTTTCGATAGTCCACTTGCTGGTCATGATACCATCATTGCACGCAAACAATATTTGGCCGATTTATGCCTTCACGCGGTTGAGGAATCTCAAGTGGAGACGAGCATGAGTGCCACAAGTCAGTGTGGTCCAGCTCAATGGCATCCACCGACTGCTCCATGGGTTAAAGTCAATACTGATGGTGCCCGAAGAAAATCGGATGGGAAAGCGTCGTGTGGTGAAGTGGTGCACGACAGTACCGGTTCGTGGAGGTTGGGTTTCACCAAGTTTTTTGGCATTTGTTCGGTTCTAGATGCAGAGTTGTGGGGTGTTTATTATGGCCTGATTCATGCATGGGATGCATGGTATCGTCGTGTGATGCTTGAGATTGATAGCCTTGAGGTGGTCTGAGTTCTTGATAGTGGTTATTAAGGTGGCCATTTCATGCTTTGGCGTTTGGAGGATTTGTTTCGGCGTGATTGGATTTTGAAGGTGCAACATGTGCGTCGGAACGATAACAAGATTGTCGATACTCTCGCGAAGCATGCATGTTTGGATAGTTTGGATATGATTTATTTTGCTGATCCACCAGCTTTTGTTGTGTCTGACGTTTTGTTGGATTCGTTGAGTTTTTAGGTTTCATTTATATGTTGATTTTCTTGTCATTTTGTATCGTACTATCGTGTGTACTCTTTTTCTCTACCTAAGTTAAGGAGGTTTTTAACGAGGCATACGATATTACTTCTTTGTGTATGATTCCGTAGAATGAAATCATACCAGTTTACCGAAAAAATATACATTCTTAGGGTATCATTTGTCTTCTTTTTTTCTCTTATTTTGTATGTTCTTTTGAAACATATTTTTAAC
The DNA here is from genome assembly GCA_019671005.1 of Hibiscus mutabilis. Taxonomy (NCBI): domain Eukaryota; kingdom Viridiplantae; phylum Streptophyta; class Magnoliopsida; order Malvales; family Malvaceae; genus Hibiscus; species Hibiscus mutabilis. Next base: position 44,893,897 of record CM033726.1, on the reverse strand, counting down.
CGTTATTTACGTAAATCATCATTGAACTTTACTCTTAAACTTATTTTAGTCATTGAAGTTTGAAAATGTTCAATTTACTCATTGAAATTTAGACATTGAACTTTTTGTCACTAAAATTTAGACATTGAACAAATTTTGTCACTCTTAAACCCCAAACGATAGTAGATGGTGGTCATTCGGTCTCAAATTTCACCAGTCTCTCTATATCGGACCTTCTGTCTGAATTCGACCTCCATTTTGTTAAAAAGTGCTCTAAAGTTCATAATTCGGCTAAAAACCTTCTGGTTTCTTTCTCGCCGATCTCTTTCATCTGTCGTATGATGAAATATGTTTCTCAGTATGTTGTTTCTCTCGTGCCGATGAATATTTTCTCCATTCGGATCTTGAAGAAATTTCTTTGCCATTCGGATCTTGAAGAAATTTCTTTGTTCGCCGGTAAATAAACGTCGTCAAAAAGTTAATGGGGGAGTAATAAAAAATGTTCAATGTCTAAACTTCAGTGAATAAATTGAACGTTTTGAAACTTCAGTGACCAAAATAGGTTTGAGAGTAAAATTTAGTGATGATTTACGTAATTTACTTTTTTCAATTAAAAAAATCATTATTTAAGCTAATTTTCTGTTTAATAGCTTTAATATTACTTTTAATTGCATGTTATACAATTTGAGTTTCATTTCAAGTTACTTTGGGTCTTTTTTCCTTGAAAAGTAAGTCTGTTGGTTGTCCGAATTTTTTTAGAAAATATGTTTAGTTGCAGAAAAAATATTAAGTTTGGTTGCTGAGAAAATAATTTCAAACTCCTGTCTAGCAGAGATGGATTTCTATATCTAATTTCTAGACGTATTCGTTGTGTGTGAAATACCACAAATATCTTGAACAGTATATATATATATAGGCTTAATAGTCAGAAAGGTGCCCAACTTATACCCCTTTTTTCAGTTTGGTGCCTAACATTTTTTTTGGGCCACTTGGGTGCCTAACGTTTCCAATGTTACTCAAATAGGTGCCCAACCGATACTGTCCGTTAATTTTCATCATTTACTTCCGTTAATGCCACGTGTCAGCTTCTTAAAATTCTAAAATTATATTTTAAAATAAATAAAACAATTAATAACTGAAAAAACCCAAAATTATCACAAAATAGCCCTAAAAATTAAAATACCTAACACCTAAACCCCAAATCCCGATTTGGGATAATTTCACCATCGATTGCCACATCGTCGGCCATCACATCCTTCGCCGGACCATTGCTACTATTTACCCTATCACCTTGTCGCCGGAAATCAATCGACGCCGTGTGAAACGTCAAAATCATCGAATGGTTCATTCGAATAATTCACGACGAACGGCAGCATAACAGATGATCAACGATGTGTAGGTCATTCGGTGAGGGGAGGGCATTTTGTTCCGTCGCCGGAAACGCGACCAACGCCGATGATAGTGGCCGAATTTAGGGGGTTAGGAATTTGAGGACTATTTTGGGATTATCTGAAAATTTTAGGATAATTTTGGGTTTTTTCATATGTATTAATTTTTATTTATTTTTAAATATAATTTTAAAATTTTAAGAAGCTGACACGTGGCACTTAACAGTGAAAATTAATGGACAATAACGGCTGGGCACCTATTTGAGTAACGTTGGAAATGTTAGGCACCAAAGTGGCCCAAAAAACGTTAGGCACCAAACTGGAAAAACTGGTATAGGTTGGGCACCTTTCTGACTATTAAGCCTGCATATATTGGATCAAGGTCGGGCCACCAAAAACTGAAAACTCCCTTTGTCATCGCTAATTATATGACATTTTAAATATTAAATTGCATTCATAGAAGGAGGACATAGTGTCTTATATTGAACTTGACTATAGGGGTGGAAATCGGGTGGGGCGGGGACGGTTTTGCATTTTTCATTCTGTCCTCAATACTTGTGATTACGGTTTCGGGTAATTCTCATTAAATACTTTGGAGTTTTTTTGTCCCTATACCCTCCCGCACGGATCCTACGATTTTTGGTAAATCCCCATCCCCCCAAAAATAAAATAAAATTACTATTTTATTGATCAAAATAAATGGCCAATTCAGTTTAAAATATAAAATTTGACTACTTCGATTGGAAGCAATTACGAGATGATGAAGATTGAAAGGATGTTGTGTTGGGAAAGATTTAGACGAGAGTTTTAGGTTATATCTAAAAACTAAGATAGAAACATGTTGAGAAACTTGAGTGTGGCTAGGTTTGAGAGAAAGTTAAAGTGATAATAATATAGTTAGAGTTTTTTTATTAAGATATATATTAGGAGTATATAGATAAATAAGTATATATATTTTTTGAAAATCTTGTAAAATATTGGGATCCTTGCGGATATTTTTGGGGATCCTCGTAGTTATTTATACTGTCACGGTTCGGTTATCCCCACAGTTCGGATATAGCAATCCCCATCCTCATCTCCATTTGAGCTTCGGTGATAAAACTTTTCTCGTCCTCGTAGGTGAAGATTTTGGTTATTCTTTATCCCGTCGGTTCAAATCTCCACAGTTTTCGGATATTTCCCACTCAATTCCCACCCCTAGTCTACTAGGCAACTTTCTTCTTTTCGGAATATATGTCAATTTCAATATCAAATAAATAAATAAATAAATAGGCTTAATATAAAAATAAAGGCCTAAAATTTTTTTGGGCAACAATAGATAATTAAAGTTTCGTTTTGATAATTTTAGGTGCCTTGTAGTTAACTATCACTAAAAATTTGTTAAACAATTAAAATTTGACACGTGGCAGGTTTTACTTTTTAATTTCTTTAATAATTTTTTTTATTTTAATAATTTTAAAATATTCAAAAAAAATCTAAAATTCTAAAAGAAAGTCAAAAATAGTCCCCAAATAGTCACCGCGGCCGCCGCCGAGTCACCCCTTCAGTCTTCGCGTAACACTCCGATCTAAACCCGAAGCGCTACATTCGGGTCACCCAAAATCTGACCTAACAAATTTCATTTTTTAAGCCGAAAGTTTAACCATTATCAACATCAAATCATTCATAATTCCAATTAATTTAATAAACATTATAAATCAGTTTACAAAATAGGAGCTCCGAGTTGAAAACATCGTATATCAAAATAATAGTTCAAATAAAGTTTACAAACTTAACATTTGTAAGGTTTTATGAGTACACCCGTTTTGATACGGTATTTATCTGGATTTAAGTTATTACTTACATGTACCGATACGGTCACAACCGTTTCAATACGGTATATCGAGATCTTCAAGATCTTTGCATTTAATTTTTTGACCGTTGCCTTATTAGTTATTGGAATCATAAATTTTTTATTTTCAGTTACCCGTATTGGTACGCCCCTTAGCGTACCGATGCAATTTTTCAACTCAGATTCCAGTGAGCAAATATCGTACCGATACGGCCTTGCCATTTCGATACGCCCCTATTTTTACTCTTTGCATGTTTTGATACGCCCTTTCGCGTATCGATACGCTACTGCACAACGGCTTTTTTTTTTCTTTTGATAGGTACCGATACGGCTCTTCGCGTATCGATACGGTTGGTCACCAGACAATATTTATTGCAGAAAAAATGGTCCCCAACGGCTATATTGATGACTTCAACCTCCCAAACGGTTAGAAATCAATGAGATGGTATAAATACAAGTCTTCAAAGCTGCTACAACAACTATTGAACATCCATTGAACAACTATCAAGAATTCAAGCAAAAATCCAACCTTTGAGTTATTAGAGTCAAATTCTTTGTAAACCCACTTGAGTGAACAAATTTGTATCATTTCATTTGTCAAGTTTGGGTTGTGTGGTCTTGTAATCTGGGGAAATACTTACCTTGTGAGGGTTTTATTCATTTGCCATTTTCTTTCTTTGTAAAAGAGTGAATCATTCAAAGCTTTGGGTAGAAAGCTTTGAACTTGTAACGGTTCCCTCCTAAGCCTAAAAATGGGAAGACTTCATAGTGAAATTGTTGAAATCCTTAGTAGGAAGCTAAGGTAGTGGACGTAGACCTTGTTAGAAGGTTTAGCCACTATAAATCCTTGTGTCCCATTGTTCATACTTTCTTAAATTGCTTCTAAAATTTTAAATTTCCAATTCACCCCCTATTGGCCACTTTCTCAATTGATTGATCATCCCAAGAATTAGTATCAGAGCCACACTCAATCGAAGATCTAACAACCGTTGAGGCGATCCTAGAAGGTGATTCAATTAATAGAAGACCAAGCAATGTCATCTACTTCCAGTAACCACCTATATGAATCTCAATCCATCACCAAACCTCTATACTTCAATGGGGATAACTATCCCTATTGGAAGAATCGCATGAGGCTCTTCATCAAATCCCACGACTACCTCCTATGGGATGTAGTCGAAGATGGACCGGCTATTTCGATAAAGAGAAGGTGATCGGCTCGTTTCGAAGTCCAAGCACGAGATGACCGATAAAGATCTGTAATCACTCATTTTTGTCCGGGTTTTAGTATTTTTAGTATTGTTGTAATAATAATATTAATCTTAAAAAAAAGAAGTAAAAAAAATTAACAATAAAAAAGGGGGAAGAGACTGGAGCACAAGGTTCCACGTCACCCACCTCACCCCTATAAATATGCATCAATTGGCAATTGAAATGGGCAGCAAGAATTTGGATCGGTGGGATGCCAAATAAGAGAGCAATGCTCTCGGCTACCCCAAGGCCAAGGGGTAATCCCCTCGGTCCTAACCGGTTCGATCGGGGTCCTATTTTAGGTCCGATCTAGTTAATTTTTTTGGAGAGGTCGTGGTAGATCTCGGTGGAGTTTCGTCGGGGTTCGTCATTCGAACTCCTAGTTAGGTATATTTTCTTTCTTTTTTATTTATGTTGTAATTTTTATATTTTAATGAAGTAGTAGTTAATTTAAAATTGTGTTTTTATTTTGTATGTTTATCTATGTTTTAGATTAGTATGTTTTAAATTTATGTTTTATATTAGTGTTTTATTTATGTTAGATATGTTTTTATTTATAAGTTAGATTAATATGTATGTATGTTTTAGATTATTATTTTATTTATGTTAGATATGTTTTTATTTATCTGTTAAATTAATAGTTATGTATGTATGTTTTAGATTAGTATTTTATTTATGTTATGTTAGTATTTCATTATGTTAGTATTTATTTATATTTTTTATCGCAAGGTATTTATTTATATTTGTCATGTTTTTTAAGTTTGCATAACGAACATATATTTTGTCAATGCAGTGCCCTTTTATTCGAGCGTAAACGGGGCCAGTATCAGGCGTAGTGATAGTGGTTGGACGTTTACTCTCGAATAGCGGGGCCTTTAAAATTTACTCGCACTTATAATCAAATTTTAATTTAATCGTCACTTTAATCCGGAAAATTTAATATTAATGAAGCGGTAATTATTAAAGTACCAATTTTGGGCGGTGTGGGGGTGCTAATCCTTCCTCATCCGTAACCGACTCCCGAACCCGATATTTTGAAATCTCTGGTTTTCTACGGTGTCCGGTCCACCTTGAGTGGCCGGTGGCGACTCCAATTTTAAATAAAATGTGGGTTTTCTAAAACTCCACGCGGAAGAAAATATTTTCAAACAAAAACAAAAAACCACATTTTTTTAGCGAGAAAAAACATTGCTACAGATGGCGACTTCGCTGGGGAAATTTTTGTTTTTTAAAAAAAATAAGAGAGTCGAGTTTTTTTAAATAATTATCGCTTTACTAATATTGGAAATTCCGGATTAAAGTGACTATTAAAGTAACATTAGGTTATAATTGCGCGTTTATTTTAACGCATTTAAAATATGGCATATAAACCCGTTTTTTTTAAGTGGGGGGAAAACGCTAATGTTTTCGTGGAGATATCGTTCTCCCGTATGGGCCTAGCAAGTACCTTCGGGGCTCGAGTACCTTATACTTTCGTGAGGATATCGTTTCTTCGTATGGGTATAAGCGAATGGGTCCCCCTGAATTGAACCTGGTTGAAAGGAGCCTATAATGGGTGATGACCAAGGGCCTTGCTACTCTTAGTAGAGGACAGCAAGGACAATTCGGGTACCTCTTAGCACCAAAACTGCATACAGTGAGCCGTAGGAGCCAACCCTTTAGAGCCATGTGAAACTCTGCCCGATTAGTGGTCACCCTATTTAGGCTCTAGCGCCTTGTTTCTTGTTTATGTACAGTTTTTATTACTCTATTTTTGTTATATTTATCATTTGTTTTATTTAATCATTTTATTTGGTACTAACTCGTTTCATTATAGTCTTATCGCATTGATTTCACCTGCATCATTGCACAACATCATCACAATCTTAATTTTGCATTGCATCGATTTAGGACACATTTTGCATGCATTCATTTTCAGAATAAAAAAACTGGTCCTCAGGTTGCCCCATTAGATACAACAAAGTTGGTCGATCTAGTACCTTACAGAACCTCTACAAGAGCATGATCTTGGGGCATGTACAAAAGTATCCCCACATCTTTTACAAACATTATGCCTCTAACAAGGCCTCAGTCCGGGGGCATTCTTTGCCAAGGTCCAGCCTCCATTGTCGAGTCAAACTCTTGCATCTTTGACCACAGTCTGTAAAATTGCACCTAATCCAAAAAAAATAATAATAATGAACTGTCATGAACCAACACAATTTATAAACCCAACCTATGGGGCAACAGAATCCACACTCAAAATGTCAAATTCAAGAGCAATTTTAGACGATGTCATATGAATTAATAAAATGTTGGGGCATGCACCCAGATGACTGATCGAACCCAAGTTGAGGTTGGGGCACCGTCACATACAAAAAACCAAGATCCTGACGAGACCAGTGAGGAATCAGGGGCATCCCTTTGAGGATAAAATAAATCATGTCACATTCATGCATTTAGATTGCATTCATCTTGCAAACGTCATACACCTAGATTAAGTGCATACACCAAAGTCACCATGCATTTAGGGTAGACACATGCATTAGATACATTCATGCAATCTTGCTTGTACATAACAGGTATAGGAAAAAGATCGAGTACCCTGACATGGGGGCAATGATAAGAAGGCCAACCCTAGTCTTGAAGGAGGCCAAACACGAAGAAGATGGAAACACCCAAAATAAAAGGTATCAGAGACAAAATCTTTGACAAATACTGACCAATGTTTTTCTTTTGTAGGATTTGATTCCTCCGACGATGGTGTGACGGATGCGAACAAAAATTCTTTCTAGATCATGCCCTATGTCGATAGAAAAGCCGGGTAAAATTTTTCCAAAAAAATTATTATCGCTGCCAGTGGCGTAGTCGCCCAACATCTTGTAAATCGTGCATTCGTCGGTGGTGGTACGCCAACTTAATGAAGATCTTGCCTCCATCGGTGGTGTTGCAAATCAAAATTTCCATCCAGATCCTATCTCTCCGCCGATGGTGTAATGGATCCCACATTTTGCTGATCTAGTCTCTCCGTCAGTGGTGTGACTGATCAAATCCTCTCCGATCTTGCCTCTTCGACGGTGTTGCAGCTAGACCTAAATTTTACTCGGAATTTACCTGTTTATCAATCAAAAAAGAAAAATAAGAAAGAAAAAATGAGAAAAAGAAAAAAGAAGAAGAAAAAAAATCAAAAGAAAAAATAAAATGAGAAAAAAAGAAAAAATCAAAAATCAAAAATAAAAAAAAAATGAGAAAAAGAGAAAAAAGAAAAAATCAAAAAAAGGAAAAGGAAAAATTGAAAAAAAAGAAGAAAAGAAAAAAATAAAAAAGAGCAAAAAATGAAAAATGAAGAAAAAAGAAAAAGAAAACTATCCGATCTTGCCTCTTCGTCGGTGTCGTAGCTGGATCAAATCTTCAGACATTGCCTCCTCGTCGGTGTTGTAGCTTGGTCAAATTTAACTGCCGGTTCTGCCTCCTCGTTGGTGTTGTAGCTGAACCAAATTCACTAAACTCCGGTCTTGCCTCTTCGTCAGTGTTGTAGCTAGACCAAATTCACTAACTCTTGATCCTGCCTCTTCGTCAGTGTTGTAGCTGGATCAAATCTTCAGACCATGCCTCATCGTCGGTGTTGTAGCTTGGTCAAAATTTACTAACTTTCTAGTTGTATCAATGATGTATCTCAAAAAAGAAAGAGAAAGAAAAAAAGAAAAAGAAAAAGAAAAAGAAAAAAAGAAAAAAGAAGGGAAAAATTAAGAAAAAAGAAGAAAAAGAAAAAAAGGGAAAAAATAAAAAAAATGAAAAAATGAGCTTTCAACCAAATTCTGATCATGCCTCTTCGTCAGAGTCGTAGCTTGATCACAAAAAAACAACTATCTGATCCTGCCTCTTCGTCGGTGTCGTAGCTGGATCAAATCTTCAGGACCTTGCCTCTTCGTCGGTGTTGTAGCTGGGTCAAATCTAACTTTCGGTTCTGCCTCTTCGTCGGTGTTGTAGCTGAACCAAATTCACTAACTTCTGGTCTTGCCTCTTCGTCGGTGTTGTAGCTAGACCAAATTCACTAACTCTTGATCTTGCCTCTTCGTCGGTGTTGTAGCTGGATCAACATTACTAACTTTAGACCATGCCTCTTCGTCGGTGTTGTAGCTTGGTCAAAATTCACCAACTTTCAAGTTTTATCAATGTTCTAAGAAAAAAGAAAAAAAAAGAAAAAAATATGAAAAAGAAGCAAAAGATGAGAAAAAAAGAGAGAAAAAAGAAAAAATTGTCAGTTTTCTGATCTCGCCTCTTCGTCAGAGTTGTAGCTGGATCAGACATCAGAACTTTCACCTATCGGTCTTGCCTCCTCGTCAGTGTTGCAGCTGGATCGAATTTTGTAGACCCTGTCTCTTCGTCGGTGTTGCAGCTTGGATCAGACATCAGAACTTTCACCTATCGGTCTTACCTCCTAGTTAGTGTTGCAGCTGGATCGAATTTTGTAGACCATGTCTCTTCGTCGGTGTTGCAGCTGGGTCGAACTCTCTTTAGGTATTAGCTTATTACCAATAATGTAGCAAGTAGAACTCGGTTTGGCTTCCCCAACAAACAACCCCCATTTTGAAGGTTTTGCTTCCCTAGAGTGACAAGGTAGATCAATCAAAACAAGAAAGAAGACCTGCGCCGAAGAGAAAGAAGATCTACCAAAGAAAGAAGACACGCGTCAAAGGGAGAGAATTTTAGCCAGATAAGACAAAAATGAGTGCTTTTGATCTTTGCTTTGTTCTCGTTTCACAAGAACAAGCAAAGAGGGGCAACTGTAATCACTCATTTTTGTCCGGGTTTTAGTATTTTTAGTATTGTTGTAATAATATTATTAATCTTTAAAAAAAAGTAAAAAAAAATTAATAATAAAAAAGGGGGAGAGGAGTGGAGCACAAGGCTCCACGTCACCCACCTCACCCCTATAAATATGCATCAATTGGCAATTGAAATGGGCAGCAAGAATTTGGATCGGTGGGGTGCCAAATAAGAGAGCAATGCTCTCGGCTACCCCAAGGCCAAGGGGTAATCCCCTCGGTCCTAACCGGTTCGATCGAGGTCCTATTTTAGGTCCGATCTAGTTAATTTTTTTGGAGAGGTCGTGGTAGATCTCGGTGGAGTTTCGTCAGGGTTCGTCATTCGAACTCCTAGTTAGGTATATTTTCTTTCTTTTTTATTTATGTTGTAATTTTTATATTTTAATGAAGTAGTAGTTAATTTAAAATTGTGTTTTTAATTTGTATGTTTATCTATTTTTAGATTAATATGTTTTAAATTTATGTTTTATATTAGTGTTCTATTTATGTTAGATATTTTTATTTATAAGTTAGATTAATATGTATGTATGTTTTAGATTATTATTTTATTTATGTTAGATATGTTTTTATTTATGTGTTAAATTAATAGTTATGTATGTATGTTTTAGATTAGTATTTTATTTATGTTATGTTAGTATTTCATTATGTTAGTATTTATTTATATTTTTTATCGCAAGGTATTTATTTATATTTGTCATGTTTTTTAAGTTTGCATAACGAACATATATTTTGTCAATGCGGTGCCCTTTTATTCGAGCGTAAACGGGGCCAGTATCAGGCGTAGTGATAGTGGTTGGACGTTTACTCTCGAATAACGGGGCCTTTAAAATTTACTCGCACTTATAATCAAATTTTAATTTAATCGTCACTTTAATCCGGAAAATTTAATATTAATGAAGCGGTAATTATTAAAGTACCAATTTTGGGCGGTGTGGGGGTGCTAATCCTTCCCCACCCGTAACCGACTCCCGAACCCGATATTTTGAAATCTCTGGTTTTCTACGGTGTCCGGTCCACCTTGAGTGGCCGGTGGCGACTCCAATTTTAAATAAAATGCGGGTTTTCTAAAACTCCACGCGGAAGAAAATATTTTCAAACAAAAACAAAAAACCACATTTTTTTTAGCGAGAAAAAACATCGCTACAAGATCAGAAAAAGCTTTAAATTAACGACAAAGCTATACACATGCTCTTTTGCTCACTTGGATTGGATGAGTACTCAAAGATGTTCTCATGCACTAGTACAAAGGAAATTTGGGAGAAGTTAGAAGTTACGTACGAGGGCACCAATGAGGTAAAGGAGACCAAGATTTGACTCTTAAATTTAAACTACAAGAACTTTAAGATGGAGCCAGAACAAGACATCTCAAAGATGTTTGATCGATTCTCCGTTATTGTCATTAGTCTCAAAGAATTTAGAGAAGTCATTTCGAAAGAGAAGCTTTTCCGAAAACTCATCTACTCACTTCTCGAGTCTTGAGATGGCAAGAGAACCGCCATAATTGAAGCAAAAGATCTCAAGACATTAAAGCTCAATGCACTCATGGGGTCTCTTCTCACCCATGAGATAATGAAGAAAGGAAAAGAAGAAGAAGAAAAGAGGAAATAAGAGATAAAAGTCGAAAAGAAAGAAGTGGAGAAGAAAAAAAAAGTGGAATTGCTCTCAAAGCTTCACAAGATGAGAGCGATTCGAGCGAGGAGGAAGATGGGGAATTGGCTATGCTAGCCAAACGATTCACTCGGCTCATGAGATATAACCGGGGAAGAAAGTTTAATCGAAGAAGAGATTTCAAGAGCAAGATCAAGGAATAAGAGAAGAATCATATTGTGTGCTATGAATGTAGAAAGTCAGGATATATCAAGATCGATTGTCCCTAACTTAAGAAGAAAGGATTCGAGAAGAAGAAGAAACACAAGGCCCATGTAGCCTCTTAGAGCGATGAAGAATCCTCAAAGTGATAAAGAGCAAGAAGTTGCAAACCTATGTTTCATGGCCTTTGGGGAGGATCCTAAGGTAACCTCCAACTCATTTAATGATCTTACTTATAATGAAATATTTGATGATTATAATGAGTTGCAAGAGGCTTATAACGAGTTAGTTTTGAAGTACAAAGAATCACATTTGAAAAATAAGAAAACTATTTCTAATTTGAAAAATCAAAACGATTATTTGATCAAAGCTAATTCGGAACTTGAAAAGAAGGTTTGTGATTTACAAGAAAATCAAAAATATTTTGAAAAGGAAAATGTTGATTTAAATAACCTTTTTTCTGAGCTTAATGATCATTACCACAAGGAGGTAAATGATCTCAAAGCTTCATTGAACAATATTGGGAAATCTAGTTTTGAAAAGGGACAATCTTCAAAACCCAACTACGTGAAAATGAACTTTGATAACTACAAACAAAGAGACTTCCAAAGGCCCTCTAAAGTAAGAGAATTAGGAGTGTTTGGGTTACTAAGGAACTTGTTACTTTTAATAATCTTAAGGCTATTGCTTTTTGGATTCCCAAGGGAACCAAGTATTTGGGAGCTAATACTCATGGACCCAAAATGATTTGGGTACCAAAAATCAATACCTAATCTTTGTTTGTATGGGAGCATTGCTACAAGGCCAAAGCTTCAAGTACAAATTCATGGTTCCTTGATAGTGGATGCTCAAGACATATGATCGGAGACAAGAGTAGATTCTTGGAACTAGATCTAAAGATATGAGGATTAGTGACATTTGGTGACAACTCTAAAGGTCAGATTGAAGGAATGAGTTCCATTGGTAATCACTCTTCCATACTTATTGAAAATGTCTTATATGTCAATGGTCTTAAACATATTTTGTTAAGCATAAGCCAACTTTGTGATAAAGGTTTCGTAGTGATTTTTGATATATATGGTTGCAAAATTATAAACGTCAAAACCCACAAAATCGTGCTTTTTGGTCATCGCATAGGAAACATATACACGGTGCATTTAGATGACATTCATATTTCTAATGCATATTTTGTTGCAAATGATGAACGTGATTCATGGCTATGGCATAGAAAGCTAGGGCATGCAAGCATGACTACTTTAGAAAAATTGGTTTCAAAAGATCTAGTAAGAGGTTTGCCTAAAATTAAGTTTTCTCTTGACAAAATTTGTGATGCTTGTGCAAAAGGCAAACATAAAAGAGTTTTTTTTCAAACTTATTAATGATGTTTCAACTAGTAGAGTTTTACAATTGATCCCCTTGGATCTTTTTGGTCCTATTAGAACTACTAGCTTAGGTGGAAAATCATATGCATTTGTTTTAGTTGATGATTACTCTAGATATACTTGGGTTCTATTCTTAAGTACCAAAGATGAAACTTTAGAAAAATTCATCACATTTTCAAAAATCACTCAAAATGATGTTGGTCAATTTATTACTCATATTAAAAGTGACCATGGTACCGAATTTCAAAATTTAGGTTTTGAAGATTTTTGTAACTCTAATAGTTTAGACACATAAAGTTAACAAGCTACATAGTTTAAGCACATATATGTATATTGAACCAAATAAGTACCTATTTTTTAAAAATAAATTTAAAGGTGAAAACGTTTATAATTTTTTTAAAAAAAGAAATTTAATCTTTGATTTTTACTCAATCAAACCTTTAATTTAAAAAAAAGTACAATTAATCATAACGATATTTTAAATATTTTTTATCATGTGTTGCAAGTATGTTGCATGTGGCCTTTCTAAATTTTTAATTTTTTATTTTAAAATTTTAAAAATTAAATTTTTTTAAAAAAAATTAAAATATTATTAAAAGGGTAAACTACACTAGTAGCCACCCAACTATTATATCTTTTCTATTTTGGTCACCGAACTATATTTTTTTGGTAAAATTGTCACTAACATTACATATATTTTCTATTTTGGATACTGACCGTTAAGTTTCCGCTAAGTTTTAATGGATATTGTGACATGGACTGGGACAATAACAATTTTAATCTCTAAAACTTATGTATTCTATCAATTAAGACCTAATTCAAAATAATTCAACAAATTTTTCGTCCTGTAACGACCCGATTTACATGTTAGTAATTCAGGTCGGTTATTCTAGTTTTGGATATTTGAATTAAAGACTAAATTGGAAGAAATTGATAATTTAAAGCTCAATTTAAGGAAATTGGTGACCATTTTGTAAATGGTTTAAAACTTGAGAACTTTAGCGTGGACTTTTGAAAAGTTAAATGGTCAAGTAAGTAGCTTGCCCATTTTTCTTTGATAGGCTATAATTTGGGTTAGAAAGAGAAAAATTAGAGGAAGTAATTAAAGATATGGGAGGGAAAGAGAGATATTGAAGCTTTCAAGTTTCTATTCACTTCAGTCTGAGTTGTTGTGTGTATCATTGTCACTACCATAAGCTTCGTCTCGTTGAGACAAGTCAGTTGATAGTCTCCCTATCACTGTCGGAGTCACCATTCGTCGGTTGAGAAAAATAAATAATCAAAACTTGGAGATCACAAAGTTTGGTCGTTCTCTGTCGTAAATAGTCGCCACAGTGAACTCACCAACTCAGACCATGCATTTTTAGAGTTGGCTGTCACATTTCCATCGTCGCACGGGTCGCCGCCTATGCATGGGCATGCTTCAACTGCGGTGGGGAGCTGGCCAGCTTTGGCCCAATGTTGTTAGGCCAACCGTTTAGGTCGACCTATAGAGCCGAGTAGCGGATCCAACGAGCTGGTCTACTAAGCCACCAAGCTGGTCCACCAAGCCCCTAGTAGAGTCGCACCATACTAGTTCACCGAGTTGCACTACTTTGATCGCACCACACCGCGTTGACTATTCGTCATTGACCGGAGTTGGCCATTGTTGACTTTTTTGGAGACCCTACTTGAGGGGTTTTCAACGTCCTAAGTCTGATTCGGCTTCCAGTTTCGTTAAATTTAAACCCGGTAAGCTTTATTTCCACATTCGAAGTTAATATTTAGCCCGATTATTTGTTCAAATACGAGTATTGATGTAATTCAAATTGATATGTATCTGAGGTTTATTAGGATGTTGAATATTAGATCGAGAGGGGTTGAAGAAGCACATTGGAGGTCGATCGTTGTAGGTTGGATTTGAGGTAATACTTAACTACCTCTTTGAATTAGTATAAATTAGGTTTGCCTGTTTGATTGAATATAAATATGTTGCATGATTTTTGTGTAAATTCGATTAAATTCGTGTTTGTGCAATACATGTCGGCCTTAAGTTTGATTAGATGTCTGAATTGTGTTGAGTGATTGGATTTGGGTTAGGGGTTTAGAGAACCTTTTTCCAAATTAAATTGTAATGTTTTAGGAGACGTTTTTGATACCTCAAAACCTTCAATATGATTAGAATTTTAGGATTTAAGATTCAGTTCGGGTTTCTATATCTATATGTGGGATTTGATACTATAATCTGGGTTCTGAAACTGTATGAAGAATTTTGATACTCTGATGTCTGAATTGTGGGATTTTGACAATTTTAAACCGTTAGGACTTTCGTGCCAACCCTTGACTTCAGTAACCATTAGAATAATCCGATAATTCATTTTCGACCTTTGAGTTAGTCAATTTTTCTCTTGAATTCATGATTTTTGTATTCGAGTGAATTGACCAAATTACCCCTTTGTTTCATAATTAGCCAAAATACCTTCATGGGGTAACTGACCAAACTATCCTTTTTCTTGAAGTGGACCAAAATACCCTTTTGGGTCCCAATTTCCAAAACTATTGTTTTGAGAGTGAATGACCTTTTATTCTGACTGATTATGACATTTGGTCTGTTAAATTTGAAAAATACCCTTGTGAGGATTAAATTCTGAATTTAGTTTTGTAAAGCCAAATCCCGATATTCCTTTCGAGTATTCGGAGATTGGGTTGTCTTAAGTTAAAGGAATATGCCGTTAGGGGTTCTAAGTTGTGTGCTTTCGAGTTCTTCAGTTTTGAGCGTACCTCTAGGGCGAGTGAAGCTTAGAATTTAGTATCATTATTCTGAGGATCTTAGGATCCTTGTTAAGGTTTAGCAACCACGGTTTGACTCAAGTGTTCTTGCTTGAGTTTCAATAAGATATGGGATTCTAAAATTCGGTGTAACTGAATTGGTAACTCCCGAGATTCGGCAAGTTCCATAGTTATTATAATTTTGTGTAAGTTCTGCAGTTCGGTGTTTCTGTATTTGATGTATGACGAATATATGCACGCAATTACGATTCGATTCCCGCGCAACGACATGCTATATATCTATATATTTTTTAGGTCGATGGATGATCCGTTCACGAACATTTAGCGTTTATTATATTAACCTGCGATTCAAGCATTTTGCGATTAAACCTGCTATTCAGATATGTTAGGTATACAAATGTGAGTTGTTGATTTACAATTTCTGAGTTGGATAATTAGATTATGTTCTAGGATGAAATGATTTAATTATTATGCAATGTATTATGCTATATTTATTATATGGTCTTCATACTTGTCTATTTATATTTATTCATTTTGATAATTATGTATTACGGGGCTCTCAAGCTCATTGTAATCACTTATTTTTGTCCGGGTTATAGTATTTTTAGTATTGTTATAATAGTAATATTATTAATATAAAATTAATAAAAAAATTTAAAAAAATAAATAATAATTAAAAAAAGAAAAAATACGTGGAGCATGTTGCTCCACGTCACCCCAAATGTCCCCCACCCCTTTGATTTTGCCTATAAATAGGCAAGGGGAATTGCAATTGAAGGAAGCAATTGAATCGGCCATGGGCTGGCCAATAAAGGGGCATTAGCTCCGGGCTAGCCCAGGACCGGGACAGTGTCCTCGGTCCTAGTCGGTTCGATCGGGGTCCTATTTTAGGTCCGATCTAGTTAATATTTTTGGAGAGGTCGTGGTAGATCTCGGTGGGGTTTCGTCGGGGTTCGTCATTCGAACTCCTAGTTAGGTATATTTTCTTTCCTTTTTATTTATGTTGTAATTTTTATATTTTAATGAAGTAGTAGTTAATTTAAAATTGTGTTTTTAATTTGTATGTTTATCTATGTTTTAGATTAGTATATTTTAAATTTATGTTTTATATTAGTGTTTTATTTATGTTAGATATGTTTTTATTTATAAGTTAGATTAATATTTATGTATGTATGTTTTAGATTATTATTTTATTTATGTTAGATATGTTTTTATTTATGTGTTAAATTAATAGTTATGTATGTATGTTTTAGATTAGTATTTTATTTATGTTATGTTAGTATTTTATTATGTTAGTATTTATTTATATTTTTTATCGCAAGGTATTTATTTATATTTGTCATGTTTTTTAAGTTTGCATAACGAACATATATTTTGTCAATGCGGTGCCCTTTTATTCGAGCGTAAACGGGGCCAGTATCAGGCGTAGTGATAGTGGTTGAACGTTTACTCTCGAATAACGGGGCCTTTAAAATTTACTCGCACTTATAATCAAATTTTAATTTAGTCGTCACTTTAATCCGGAAAATTTAATATTAATAAAGCGGTAATTATTAAAGTACCAATTTTGGGCGGTGTGGGGTGCTAATCCTTCCCCATCCGTAACCGACTCCCGAACCCAAAGTTTTCAAAATCTCTGGTTTTTACGGTGTCCGGTCCACCTTGAGTGGCCGGTGACGACTCCATTTTTAAATAAAATACGGGTTTTATAAAATCCCACGCGGAAGAAAATATTTCCAAACAAATAAAAAACATTCCTTTTTTAGTGGAAAAAAAACATCGCTACAGATGGCGACTCCGCTGGGGAAATTTTTGTTTTTCAAAATCAAATGAGAGTCGAGCTTTTTCAAATAATTACCGCTTTATTAATATCGGAAATTCTGGATTAAAGTGACTATTAAACTAACATTCGGTTACAATTGCGCGTTTATTTTAACGCATTTAAAATATGGCATATAAACCCATTTTTTTAAGTGGGGGGGAAAACGCTAATGCTTTCGTGGAGATATCGTTCTCCCGTATGGGCCTAGCAAGTACCTTCGGGGCTCGAGTACCTTATACTTTTGTGAGGATATCGTTCCTTCGTATGGGTATAAGGGAATGGGTCCCCCTGAATTGAACCCGGTTGAAAGGAGCCTATAATGGGTGATGACCGGGGGCCTTGCTACTCTTAGTAGAGGACAACAAGGACAATTCGGGTACCTCTTAGCACCAAAACTGCATATAGTGAGCTGTAGGAGCCAACCCTTTAGAGCCATATGAAACTCTACCCGATTAGTGGTCGCCCTATTTAGGCTTTGGTGCCTTATTTCTTGTTTATGTACAATTTTTTATTACTCTATTTTTCATTTGTTTTATTTAATCGTTTTATTTGGTATTAACTCGTTTCATTTTATTCTCATCGCATTGATTTCACCTGCAGCATTGCACAACATCATCACAATTTTGCATTGCATCGATTTAGGACACATTTTGCATGCATTCATTTTCAGAATAATAAAACTAATCCTCGGGTTGCCCCATTAAATACAACGAAGATGGTCGATCTAGCACCTTACAAAAGTTTGGTCTTGGGGCATGTCCAAAAGCACCCCCACATCTTTTACAAACATTATGCCTCTAACAAGGCCTCAGTCCGGGGGCATTCTTTGCCAAGGTTCAGCCTTCATTGCTAAGTCAAACCCTTGCACCCCTGAAATGTCTACATTGACCACAGTCTGTAAAATTGCACCCAATCAAAAAATAATAAGCTACCATGAACCAACACAATTTATAAACCCAACCAAGGGGGAAACAGAATCCACACTCAAAGTGTCAAACTCAAGAACAGTTTCAGACGATGGTATAGGGACGAATAAAATGTTGGGGCATGCACCCAGATGACTGATCGAACCCAAGTTGAGGTTGGGGCACCGTCACATACAAAAAAACCAAAATCCTGACGAGACCAGTGAGGAGTCAAGGACATCTCATTGAGGGCAAAAAAATCATATCACATTCATGCATTTAGATTGCATTCATCTTGCATTAAACCATTGTTGCAAACGTCATACATTTACATTAAGTGCATACACTAAAATCACCATGTATTTAGGGTAGACACATGCATTTAGACATAAAATTAGATACATTCATGCAATATTGCTTGTACATAACAGGTCTAGGAAAAAGACCGAGTACCCTCAACATGAGGGCAATGACAAGAAGGTCAACCCTAGTATTGAAGGAGGCCAAACACGAAGAAGATGGAAACACCCAAAATAAAAGGTATCAGCGACAAAATCTTTGACAATTACTGACTAATATTTTTTCTTTTGTAGGATTTTATTCATCCGACGATGGTGTGACAGATGCCAACATTCCAGATCTTACCCTCTGCCGATAGAAGTAGGGCAAATTTTTCCAGACATAGTCTCGCTGTCAATAGCACAACAATTCAACATCTTGCAAATCATGCCTCCGTCAGTGGTGGTACGCCAACTTAATCTAGATCTTGCCTCCGTCGGTGGTGTTGCAGATCAGATTTTCCATTCGGTCATGTCTCTTCGTCAGTGGTGTAACGGGTCTCACATTTTGTTGATCTAGTCTCTCCGGCAGTGGTGTAGCAGATCAAATCCTATCCAGACCTTGCCTCCATCGGTGGTGTTGCAAATCAAATTTTCCATCCGGATCCTATCTCTCCGTCGGTGGTATAATGGGTCCCACATTTTGCTGATCTAGTCTCTCCATCAGTGGTGTGACAAATCAAATCCTCTCCAAGTCTTGCCTCTTCGACGGTGTTGCAGCTAGACCTGAATTTTACTCGGAATTTACCTTTTTATTATAATTGTAGCTAAAAAATCAATCCAAAAAGAAAAAGTAAAGAGAGAAAAAAAGCAAAAAAAAATCAAAAAAAGAAAATTGAAAAAGAAGAAGAAGAAAAGAAATGAAATGAAAAAAGCAAAAATGAAGGAAAAATCAAAAAAATGAAGAAAAAAAGAGAAGAAAACTATCCGATCCTGCCTCTTCGTCGGTGTCGTAGCTGGATCAAATCCTTAGACCTTGCCTCTTCGTCGGTGTTGTAGCTTGGTCAAATCTAACTTTCGGTTCTGCCTCTTCATCGGTGTTGTAGCTGAACCTAATTCACTAACTTCTGATCCTGCCTCTTCGTCGGTGTCGTAGCTGGATCAAATCTTCAGACCTTGCCTCTTCGTCGGTGTTGTAGCTTGGTTAAATCTAACTTTCGGTTCTGCCTCTTCGTCGGTTTTGTAGCTGAACCTAATTCACTAACTTCCGGTCTTGCCTCTTCGTCGGTGTTGTAGCTAGACCAAATTCATTAACTCTTGATCCTGCCTCTTCGTCGGTGTTGTAGCTGGATCTACATTACTAACTTTAGACCATGCCTCTTCGTCGGTGTTGTAGCTTGGTCAAAATTCACCAACTTTCAAGTTTTAGCAATGTTGTAAAACAAAAAGAAAAAAAGAGAAAAAAAAGAGAAAAAAAGAAAAAAATATGAAAAAGAAACAAAAATAGAGAAAAAGAAAAAATAGAAAGAGAGAAAAAAGAGAAAATTTGTCAGTTTTCTGATCTCGCCTCTTCGTCAGAGTTGTAGCTGGATCAGACATCAGAACTTTCACCTATCGGTCTTGCCTCCTCGTCAGTGTTGCAGCTGGATCGAATTTTGTAGACCCTGTCTCTTCGTCGGTGTTGCAGCTGGGTCGAACTCTCTTTAGGTATTAGCTTATTACCAATAATGTAGCAAGTAGAACTCGGTTTGGCTTCCTAAACAAACAACCCCCATTTTGAAGACTTTGCTTCCCGAGAGTGACAAGGTGGATCAACCAAAACAAGAAAGAAGACATGCGCTGAAGAGAATGAAGATCTACCAAAGAAAGAAGACACATAAAAAGGAGAGAAGTTTAGCCAGATAAGACAAAAATGAGTGCTTTTGATCTTTGCTTTGTTCTCGTTTCACAAGAACAAGCAAAGAGGGGCAACTGTAATCACTCATTTTTGTCCGGGTTTTAGTATTTTTAGTATTGTTGTAATAGTAATATTATTAATATAAAATTAATAAAAAATAAAAAATAATTAATAATTAAAAAAGGAAAAAATGCGTGGAGCATGTTGCTCCACGTCACCCCAAATGTCCCCCACCCCTTTGATTTTGCCTATAAATAGGCAAGGGGAATTGCAATTGAAGGAAGCAATTGAATCGGCCATGGGCTGGCCAATAAATGGGGCATTAGCTCCCGGCTAGCCCAGGACCGGGACAGTGTCCTCGGTCCTAGTCGGTTCGATCGGGATCCTATTTTAGGTCCGATCTAGTTAATATTTTTGGAGAGGTCGTGGTAGATCTCGGTGGGGTTTCGTCGCGGTTCGTCATTCGAACTCCTAGTTAGGTATATTTTCTTTTTGTAATTTTTATATTTTAATGAAGTAGCAGTTAATTTAAAATTGTGTTTTTAATTTGTATGTTTATCTATGTTTTAGATTAGTATGTTTTAAATTTATGTTTTATATTAGTGTTTTATTTATGTTAGATATGTTTTTATTTATAAGTTAGATTAATATTTATGTATGTATGTTTTAGATTATTATTTTATTTATGTTAGATATGTTTTATTTATGTGTTAAATTAATAGTTATGTATGCATATTTTAGATTAGTATTTTATTTATGTTATGTTAGTATATTATTATGTTAGTATTTATTTATATTTTTTATCGCAAGATATTTATTTATATTTGTCATGTTTTTTAAGTTTGCATAACGAACATATATTTTGTCAATGCGGTGCCCTTTTATTCGAGCGTAAACGGGGCCAGTATCAGGCGTAGTGATAGTGGTTGGACGTTTACTCTCGAATAACGGGGCCTTTAAAATTTACTCGCACTTATAATCAAATTTTAATTTAATCGTCACTTTAATCCGGAAAATTTAATATTAATAAAGTGGTAATTATTAAAGTACCAATTTTGGCCGGTGTGGGGGTGCTAATCCTTCCCCATCCGTAACCGACTCCCGAACCCAAAGTTTTCAAAATCTCTGGTTTTTACGGTGTCCGGTCCACCTTGAGTGGCCGGTGGCGACTCCATTTTTAAATAAAATACGGGTTTTATAAAATCTCACGCAGAAAAAAATATTTTCAAACAAAAAATAAAACATCATTTTTAGCGAGAAAAAACATCGCTACACTCATTAAATTGTTCATCCACATAGGTTCATAGGTTTGAACTGCGTGGAGCATCGACATCGACATCGAATCTAAGAGTTCTAACAGCTTGGTTGCATAGTACTCGGCTTGTAAGTTTTGTGGGCATGTAGGTTATAGGACATAGTTCTCTAGAGTTGAGTTCGTACTTGATTTTCGTTAATTGGTTTCTGAATTTTGTTTTAATCTTTTGAAAATGTTTTAAATAAATGTATTATTAGTTGATTTGATTTTATGTCTTCAAATTATTTGACAAAATTTTAATTTAATTGATTTTTAGTTGTATTGGTTTAAATAAAATTAAGTTAATTATATTTTATTTGTAAGTGCTCTTGTGACCCGAATATTGCATATCGGTCTAGGGTATTGTATAGCCAAATTTTAAATTTTTTATTCTCTTTCTTCTTCCACTACAACAATGATATTATACTTTATAAGAGAGAGAAAAAAGAAAATCCCAAAACTTTATATTGCGTAGGCTATTCGTTCTATTTTTGCCCGAATCAACCCTATAAATACTGAGCCTCATTTACATTTTAAATACACCAGAAACAACTTTCCTCTTTATTTAGTTGTCTCCATCGTTTTTGAATTTGTTGATTATTTTCGGTAAAATATATTTTTGATTCATGCTCTCGTTTTTGTAATGAGAGAGCTAGTTGGATTATGTGGATACTATCTACAACAAAATATCTTTAAGGACAACGTCTTAATTCAACATATATTAATTTAAAAATCAAGTGCTGACATGACAGGATATTCGCTACATCATTAAGTCTTAATGCTATTAAAGACAAATTCAAATGTGTGATAGAAGGTTTAATCTCTACTCTAAGTATGGAGCAGCTTTAAAACTTGTGGTTATTGTCTGCATTCCATATGGACGAATAGCTCACGAATAATTAATCATTGAACTTGCTCCAATGAATATTTTGGGAAACAAAAAAATGTGTGATATAATCTAAATTTGGGACTAATGCGAATTTTTTTTTAGAGAATTAAGCTTGTTGATGTTAAAAATAGGCTGGCACTGAATGAGGGTGTGGACGAAAATAATTGTGGCGGTTTCAAGCAGTTAACCCCTTTGATTTGGGTGGAGAGCCGTTGTAGACGATGGTCGGAATAAGTGGATGATATGTTGAGGGCGGAGGTGTTTAAGGAGGAGCGGGCGATACTCTTCATGGACAAGTGTCAAGGCTAGGTACTAGTTGATTGACACCTATTGACGTGTTAAGTGTGTGGGCGAATTATTGTGTCAGATGGTAGACTCGACTAATGAGGTAGATGTACTTGGCATTTGCCTTAGCAGGTAGCAAAGGAACTTTGTGTGTTAGAGAAAACCTTGTCAGTTTTGAGCACTTAGGTTTGTTTTCCTTTGTCAAATTGGTTAATATTGATAGAAGGATTGTAGGACCACTTATCAAAGATGGAAAAGAATCCCTAGTTTGAAATTCGGAGTTTGTATGATTTGCCAACCAAGGAATTGGAAAGTGCTTGGAGTTCCGAGGGGTACTAAATAGAAGAAACCCTCCTTTTGTGACTTCTCACAAGGAGCGGCTGACACTATTAAAACAGGAAATGTAATGGTCTCTGTCTCTACACAGTCTTTTGATTTTGTTATCTTCGTGTCTGTTCCCAAGAAGAAGACAAATGAATGGATGCAAGTATCACGTGTATGGTTCCATTATTTTAACCATTTGTACTATGTACATCGTCCGTGAAAAAGTAAATTTTACGTAAATGAAATTGCAACATTAATAGATCTTTATTTATTTTTGGTATATTTAATACATAGTTCATGTTTGAAATTTGTAATTTTATCTCTGAATAATGTTATTTTTAAAATTCTAACATAAATTATTTTCTTGAAAGTATAATATGTCTTGTCATTGCATCCACCAATTATTGGTATTGATAAATTTTTGAAGAATTTACTTTTTATATTTTAAAAAATACATATTATCATATTAATATTATTTATAAGACAATTCTTTTACTGACTGTTGATGCCTAAAGTTGGTGGATACCGAACAAGGGAGATGAAGATAAGGACCAAAGTGGTGGCGGTGATTTTAGACGTTCACCCCAATAGATTTAGACAGAGAGTCGCAATTAGTACGAGTCGAAAAAGTGATGAGATGAAAGATGGAGTGGGAGGTTTTTCATTGTTATTCTCGTGTCTCGTCATCCTTAGCATGTGTTGATAATGTGAGAAATTTATCATGGGCTTGCAACTGCTATCTGTGGAATATTAAGTCTATTATTATAATAATTATTGATAGACTAATAAAGTAGACTCGGTTATTAAATAATAAGCTGAACTACTAAGTTAAGTGAACTTGATAATTGTCATGTTAAGGTACGACAGCTGAATATAAAATGTGGTCGAGAGAATGAAAATTTCGTAAACCATAACATGCTAAAAGATAATACAGAGAATAGAAACTTCGGAGGAACTGCAGTGAAGATTTACAAATTTCTAGAGTTTACATGTTTCGAAAAATTACAGATTTCGAAGGTGAATACAACACTAACGATGCACAAGGACAAATATATCTTAGTGGTAACGTGGCTGTTGGCCCAACACCACACCAATTCTCTGCAATTATATATCTTTTAACCTTTATGGCATATATTAAATTTAAATAAAATTATTAGATAACTTTTAATAGAAAATTATTAGATAATTAAAAATTCTTTTAATTAAAAAATATATTTTACCCTCAATGTCAAAGTCTAGCTTCATTCCCGACGATATACTAGATAATAATAATTCATTCGGGGACATTCAACAAAATTGAGAACAATAATACATAGACGATTTCCCTATAAATAAATAAAGCTCAAGGGTGTACTTTAAATTTTTAACTATTAAATTTTGACAATTTTTTTAAGATATTACTAGCACATAATACACTATAGTTTATTATATTGTATTTATAAATTTTTAATTTTTTTTATAAATTTTATAAATCTCTTAAAATTTTTAAAGATTTTTTTAAATAAAATAAAAAATTTCTAAAAATGTCAAGTGAAAACACTGTAACAGACACACTACACCAACAGATTCTCAAAAATTATCAAGATTTAATGGTCAAAATTGATCAAATGGCTTGATTAATTAAATTTCTTGATTTAATAGCTTAATTGAGTGCAAAAATGTTCAGAGACTTAATTATTTTTTTAAGTTAAAAAAATTTACACCCTTAAACCAATAGATAATTATATAAATAAATACTTTTTAATCAAAAATATATAAATAAATACAAACAAATATCAATTCAAATTTAAAATATTTTAAAAACCAAAAAATTCCTAAGCCAGCTATAGTCGTACAAATCCATAGGGGTACATTTGTATTGAATGAGCCTAGACTGAAAATGTGAAGGAAAACGGTGGGTCCATGCAAAATCTTAGTCTGGGGTATTGGGGCGAATCCCATACAATATAGATTGCATTTATCACACGTGGTACTTTACAATTGGACCAACAGAGATAAGTGAAGATTTAAATAGATTCCCCTACCATATCGCTCGTTTTTTGTTCCATAATGAAAAACACAAACAATGTCTGCAAATCATCATCTCTTCCATTAAACTCCATCCTCTTTGTTAAGCTCTTCATCTTCTTCAAAAAGGGTACTTAATTTCCCACGTTTTACACCTTTTTTTTTTACTTTTATGATTGCTTGTGTGTACATATATGTGCAGTGTTCTCTCTTTATTATTTATTGTACTTATATCCAAAAGTTAAAGAAGAAATATTTGGCATGCTTTGCGATATATATCTTATCATTTAGCATGAAACATTTGGATTTTTTTAGATGTTTATTAGATGAGATTAATGTGAAACTTAAGCATATGTAGCTTTTTTTTCAGTGAATCATGAAAGTTCACCAAGTGTTTGATGTTATAACCAAATAAAACCTTTTAAGAATTGTGAAGAGCATAAGATGAAAGCTTTGAACTTGGTGTTCTTTCAATGTTCTAGAGGTTTAAAACTAGGATAAAAAAAATGGTAATTTGGGTTTGTTTTGAAGAAACTAAAAAGTTTTGGGGTTGCTCCAATTTCCAAATGTCGAAAAGTTGGAGTTTTTATTCTATATATGATTAAATCAGGATGCTTTCATTAGTTCGATGCAAGCTTCATAGTTTATCGAATTTTCGTTTCTTGGACTGTGGCACTATTGCATTGATTAGTCAGGCTATTTTGATTCGAGCTCGGAATATGAGTATGTATTTGATATTTGAAAGATCATACTTTTATATCAATATTGATTATGTGTTGGAAAGTGTTTGAGATTATATTATTGCAGGAAAATAGCTCCTTTATTGTGGTAATCTTTTTCTCGTTCAGAAAAATATAAGTTTGTTATTTGTATGCCTAGTTAAACCCAAAAACAATGTTAGGTCCGACATTAGTATGCAAACATTAATGATGAGTCGAAATCGAATACTGCAAGAAAAATGATGAGTCGGAGCAATAACGACAGAAACATTACATTCATAAGTTTTTTTAATTATTCAAGCATTCCTCACAAGTAAATTTGTTTTTTTCCATTAATGATGGTTTGCAGGCTACCATGGCAGTGATTCCACTGCGTTTCAAAATGCCATATAATGATCAAAATCATGACTGCAAATGCAAGGGTTTGAAATGGCACCCATTGCCTATTTCTTTAGGTGTCTTAACAAAAGCTGAGATTGGGAACAAAAATGGAGGTTTTAATGGACTTCAATGGCGTCTTTGGATATTGAATGGTGTTCATCCGAGACCCTTATCCATGAAAGCATTGCCCAGAGAAAGTTCACAACTGACGTCTTTGGATTCTTATTTTCAAAAACTTAAAGAAGATTCAAATAAGGGGTCTTCAATGGAGATGGTTGATAGAACTGGAGAAAGTAGCATAAAGAAGGGGCTGCTGGAATCTCTGGAGGCTTATCTTGGCAAACTCGAACAAGGTAAATTTAATATGCCAAAAAGTTCTGTTCTTTCTGTCCCAATTTGATCCTATGCACGGACACAATCATGAACATAGAAAAACACATGTTGGATATACAAGAACTCCTCAGAAAATAAAAACAGTCATCAATGGTCATAACATGATCAAGAGAGAGGGTTGGATACATCCGGCGTTTACCGTGTTCTGTTGGTTTTTTACAAGTTCAACTGCTTTTATTGATTTCTTCAGATTCAATCCCTAAAAACCATGGTGAAACTCCTGAAGATAACCAAACTGTACTTCCATTTACTGTCTGCGAAGATGCTAAGATAGACGAAAAAGCAAAGTTCAGAAGCGATATTGGCTTCAGGATAAGAGATGTTAACAGTGTCTCAAAGGAGTCTGAAGCTTTGAAGTACTCCGATGAAGCCTCTCATCTCTACTTAATGTAAATCACTACCCCTCTAATTTTGTGTTTACTGCATATCTGGCAATTTTTTACATGACATCGAACAACATGTTCTAATCGTGTATGACTTTTACATGATCATGTTTTGTTTCATAATCACATCAACACATTTATGACATGACAAATTTTGTGTCATAAATGTGTAAAACACACATAACTTGCTTAAGACAGAATTAAGACAAGATTATCCGGTGTTAACAAAGCCCCTTGGGTTTTTGCTTGATTACTTGTCTCGATATATAGTTGTTAGTTTGTCAGTTCTAATTGCAAATCATGTTCATGCTCTGATATAATTCATTTATTCTAAGTGCAGAGGTTTATTGGCTTCCATAAACATTGCAGTTTTTACATTCGAAATTGCCAGTCCAGTTAGAATCCCTGAGTTGGAACTTTTTTCCATCCCTTCATTATATGGAGCCAAAATAAACGATCTTATTCTGGTTGGAGAATGGTGGAGGCTAGTGACACCAATGTTTCTGGTACAAGACTAAAACAATTGGGTCTGTGTTCATGTTCTTTTTCCATTTTGTTTCTTTTGCATGATTTCGTATTATTTGAAAGAATTTCAAACAAAACCGTAAATACTTGAATTTGTCTACTATTTATACTGTTGCGCTTCGTAGAGCTTTCATTTGCAGTTCAGCTCAGCAATGCTTTCTGGGCATGCAGATCTATGTTACTCAAACTTGAGTGTAAGCGTCAGATACATGTATGTGTTAGTTTAGTTAAACTTGTTTGTAAGTTTTTCGGTCAATGTGGTTATCCTTGGAGATCAAATCTTCACATTTATGTTTCGAACACAATGCCAGACCTAAATACTTCAAAAAATAGTCGAAGTACCATAGGCATAGGTTGACACAACTTATTGTCAAAGTAGCTTTGCTTAGCTTGTAGGAGATCAACTTGCAAGAAAAGAACAAGATGGTAATTAGGATCAACTTGCTGTTTGTCCTTCATCACCACCACTTGCCACAACACTTAGTTTTATGTCCAATTCGATCTTCCTTTTCGTTGTCTCTCACGATATTTCATTTTAGTGATTTACAATTTTTTTTTTCTGTTTTATCTACCATTCAACATTTAAATTACTTGATGGTTGATTTGGTGATGCAGCATTCCGGAATTCTTCATGTATCTCTTGGTTGTTGGGGGCTTCTTTCGTTCGGGCCTCAAGTTTGCAGACATTACGGATGGTTTACATTTTTCTTAATATATTTCCTCGGCGGGTTTGCCGGAAACTTGTTAAGCTTTTTTCATACACCAGAACCAACAGTTGGCGGCACGGTGAGTCACATTTTTTAGACTTTGCAATATCACAAAATAAGAAGAAAAAGAATATAAACACGAGTATCAGACATAAATACTTTAAGAAAAGTAAGATATCAAAACAAACAAATTCGAGTATAATTAATCAACTCTAACATCTCTTCTCAAACTAACTGCAGGGGCCAGTTTTTGCTGTGATTGGTGCATGGCTGATTTATCAAATACAAAACAGAGATGCAATGTCAAAGGCTAATTCAGATAGAATGTTCGAAAAGGCAATACTTGTGACAGCTCTTAGCTGCATATTAAGCAATTTCGGTCCAATCGATGACTGGTTAGATATGCTCTACTTGCGTTGTTTGAACATAATCATCTCATGTAGATCTGTTCATGTACCGAGCATGGTTGTTATTTGATAATGCTTTCATATTGGCAAATTATAAATGCAGGACACATTTTGGAGCTGCGTTTAGTGGCATAGCATATGGTTTTTTCATATGCCCGACGCTACAACTGGATGAGATTTCTTCAAGAACTGGTCAAGAAGAACAGATCAGACTTGTCGGAAGATTTGCCGATCCATGCAAATCACTCCTGTTTGCTGTTTTCATTCTTGTTTTCAGCTCTCTACTTTTCTTTATCGAACCTCCGATCGATACGACAAAATTAGGATTTTAGCTTAGTTAGATCATATAGTCATTAAAAGATGGCATGAAACAAGTCGGAAGTTTGAGTTTCCACACTGCACAACTCTTCTCCTATATACATACTATAGTCTCTCTTGTACAAAATGCATTTAGATAGTTATTTTGCGAACAATAATTATGTTTTGTGGTGCCATCTCCCTTTGTATAAATCAGAATAAAGTGACGATATTTCAACTCTTCATTTTTTTTATAAATATTGATGTTCGACGGGTGATTCTAGGTGAAGCAGCTTAGTGTGAGGCTAAAATGAGGTGGCTACATAATTTTTTATTATTTTTGTAAGAATTTGTGAAGACTGGTAAGAATTTGTCTAATTACATAAATTTTTATAAATTTGTGTAAGAATTTGTGTAACTACATAAATTCTTATCAACTTGGTAAGAATTTGTATAGATTTTGACTTAAGTAAGAATTTGTGTAACTACACAAATTCTTACCATTTGAGTAAAAATTTGTGTAAATTGTAAGCATTTGTGTAGCTGCACAAATTCTTACAAAAATAATAAGAATTTGTGTAGCTGCACAAATTCTTACAAAAATAATAAGAATTTGTGTAAATCTGTCTTATTTAAATTATGACTAAAATATAAGTAAATATATGACTCATTAAATATATTAAGAGATTTAAATTATATATATAATATAACAAGTTATTCAAGCAATAATTTTAAAAATTTTGACAACTGGCATGCCATTTGAGTTTTTAAAATCTAATTAGTTTTTAAAAATAAATTACATAATTAAAATTTTTAATGCATTTTAAGAAATTCACGAGATTATTAAATGTATTTTTTAATATTATAATTCGATTGCTAGGTAATATTTTAGTCCGATTTTAAATTTAAATAAATTTACGAACGCTTACAGACTACAATGTTTAGACCCGTATACATAGGAAGAACATGTCATCCTTTACCACATAGAGCATAATATATTACATGTATTTTTAGAAATTCATTTTTTTTGTTTAACCATTGGTATTCGACTTATTGATCGACTAATTTGGATCGAGTTTTGTAAATGCCTAATATGAGACAACGCTTCCAACACAATTTTCTTCATTCATAACGTCGGGATTCGAACCTCTAACCTTGCTTAAGAGACCTAACGCCTCATCCCGCTTAAGGATGTTAGGGGGCGGGTTTCACAGGGATTTGGCCCACTCCGCACCTAATTAAGCGAGGATGTTTAAAAGTTTTACGGGTGGTGGACGGGATATGGACAAAAATTAAACCCACCGTAAGTGGTGCGCCAGACGTAGGTATGACATGTACCCGCCCTATCCCCACCTGCCTGCCTCATCCCTACCTGCCCCGCATCATCTTCACCCACTTAGTATAAATGATAAGTATAATTAAGAAATGAACATTTTAAAAAATTACTCATTATTCCACTTATTTTTTAACAGGCTCTCACGCCCAACTCCATCGGTTTCCCACTTTTATCTTTTTTTACATGAAACCTTAAAATTACTCCCTATTACCCGACTGTAACCCCCTAGACCGGCCTATGCATAAAGTCCAATCTAGGAGATCACATTACTTACTAGAAGCTTTTCATAAAAATGCTTTAGTGATTTAGAATTATATTTGAGCACTAATTAATTAAAGCATAAGTAAAACTAAGTAATCAAAATAAACCTTTTTTTATAATATATTTCATCGTAATCCACATAATGCAACGTAATAAAACATATATCCGAAAAACATAGACTCATGTCACCGTAAATAAGACAGATTGGAAGATAGAAATATTACAACAAAAGACAAGTACATAATATGTCGATCTTCCAAGTGCCAAATCTGATAGCCTATCCAAAAGGTATCTGAAAAGAAGGGTTGAGGTGTGAGCTAGGGGCTCAGTGTATTCCAACATGCGCATACACATAAACATTTAAAACCGTCCAATTAATTATAAAACCATTTCATTAAAACATGCTATAAGGCAACCAAAGTTTTCATTTAAAACCTAGCTACCCTCCAACCGAACACCAATATACAATTTCCCCGTAATTAGAGGCTAGTCCTAGGCCTGAAGGCGTAGGAGGCCTAATTGGAGGCTGGTCCTAGGCCCAAAGGCGTAGGAGACCTAACTGGAAGCTGGTCTTAGGCCCGAAGGTGTAGGAGGCCTAACTGGAGGCTGGTCCTAGGATCGAAAGCGTAGGAGGCCTAACTAGAGGCTGGTCCTATGCCCGGAGGCGTAGGAGACCTAACTGGAGGCTGGTCCTAGGCTCGAAAGCGTAAGAGGCCTAACTGGAGGTTGGTCCTAGGCCCGAAGGCGTAAGAGGCCTAACTGGAGGTACAGTTGGATCTAGGCTATACCTTAGGGTCTCCGATCTCTCTCCAGTAACCCTAATTAAAATAGTTTATGCAGTAAACAATAATATCAAGAATCAATTGACATGTATATGTTTTAGTAAACAGTAACCAGAGAACATGCTATTAAATCAGACATACATGTATATAATATTTCAGGGAAAGCATATCACAATAAGTTCAGAAAATCATTTCAAACAATTCATATAAAACGGTAATTTGGCACATAAGGAACACACCTCAAAAGCTGGTCGGGATCTAACGAACACCTTCCACACTACGATCTGCAGCAGTGCTAGATCTCAAGATATAATGAATCAGGGTTACAATAAAAGAAAATCATTTCTAACCTAACAATTAATCTGTGGAGTTTTAAACATACTATAACTATAGAAGCACGCGAAGGTGCTGATCAGGAAGAGTCGGGCTGAGCAGACGAGCGGTCGAACGTATCTTGAGTACCTTAAACAAATAATATTTCATGTCAAAATCCTTAATCCAAATTTTTGCTCTTAAATTGAATAATTTAAATACTTATGCATGATTGGATTTAAGGTCGAATTTGAAGGCTTTAGGGTTAGAATTTCGAGAAACGGGCTTCATAAACGGACTCTGGACATTAAAAAATGTAGAATAAGAGTTTTCAAATTTTTGACTTTTTGGTTAAATTCAACACTGAAGTCAGCATGACGTCACCAGTCAAAGCCAATGATCAAAGTCAACGGTCAAAGTCAACAGTCAAAGACAATTGAGTTAACTCAGACGAGTTAACTCGGACGGGTTGACTCGGTCGGGTCAAACGGGTCAGGTTCGATTAGACCAGTTTGAAACGATTAAACCGAGTTGGATCGGGTTGAACCGGACCGGTTTATAGGTAAACCGATCACTGCGGTCGAAAATTGCCTCGGCCGGCGCATGGAGCTAACGTGCGGCCTTACACGGCCCCAAAATGCATTTTTCGGTCGAATCTATCACCTACAACGCTTCACCAACTCAGAAACATCAAAAATTTGTCAGAAAAATAACCCAAACTCATCTAACTTACCAAATCGGTCGAACGCCAGCGAAGATTCAGACGACAACGATCGGTCGATCGACAACCAAGGTCGGACTCGTCTCGAGGTGGGAAGGACGATGGTAGCCACCAAAATACAGGCAAACATCTAAGGCGGCCAGAATTTACAGGTAAACTCGTCGGAACCCTAGATTTGACAAAACTTTCGAACTCGATTTCCCGACGAATAGCGCAACGGTGGTACAAGTGGCTTTAGGGGTTTTGATCGGGGCTCAACGGGGAACAAGGTAGTGGTGGCAGCCACGACACGACAGTGAAGGATATCGAATGGTGGCCGAAATGGGGTAGGTGGGAGAGAAAATTTGAGGATTTTTTGTTCGAATAATGGGAAGTTGAAGGGTCTCAATCTGGTTTTATTATTTTTTTTGGTTAACCCAATCCAACTATTATTCAAAAGAGATTTTGGGGAAACACATCACTAAGAGCTACTTAGCTCATATGGCTGGGTGCAAGGCACAATGGCCACAGGTCACGGGTTCAAATCCCATAACCTGCAATCCCCTTTTTAAATATATAGGTGTTACAACTCCCCCTAAAGAAATTTTATCCTTGAAATTTACCTGAGTTGAACAGGTATGGAACTGCTCTCTCATAGATTCCTTAGTCTCCCATGTGGCCTCTACAGGACTACGTTTACTCCACTAGACCTTAACCATGACGATGCATCTGTTTCTAAGAACTTTTTCATCAAAATCCAAAATCTGCACAGGCTCTTCCTCATACGATAAGTCTGGCCTCAAATCAACGTCTTGAACCTGAATGACATAACTCGAATCCGGATGGTATTGTCTCAACATAGATACATAAAATACATCATGGATACGGCTAAGCTGAGGAGGCAACTCTAACTGATAAGCAACATGCCCAACTCTTTTTAAAATACGATACGACCCAATGAATCTCAGACTCGGTTTTCCTTTGTGCCCGAATCTTAAAACTTTCTTCCACGGAGATACCTTTAGAAAAACCTGATCAACTACCTCGAACTCAATGTCTTTTCTCCTCTAGACCGGGATGAACCAGACCGGTTTACAGGTGAACCGGTCACGGCGGCCGAAAATTGCCTCTGCCGGCGCGTAGAGCTAATGCGCGACCTTACACGGCCCTAAAATGCATTTTTCGGTCAGATTTATCACCTACAATGCTTCACCAACTCAAAAACATCAAAAATTTGTTAGAAAAATAACCCAAACTCACCTAACTTACCAAACCGGTCGAACGCCAGCGAAGATTCAGACGACAACGATTGGTCGATCGGTAACCAAGGTCGAACTCGTCTCGAGGCGAGGAGGATGATAGTAGCCACCAAAATATAGGCAGACGTCTAAGGCGGCCAGAATTTGCAGGTAAACTCGTCAAGAACCCTAGATTTGACGAAACTTTTGAACTCGATTTTCTGGCAAATGGCGCCACGGTGGTACAAGTGGCTTTAAGGGTTTTGATCGGGGCTCAATAGGGAACAAGGTAGTGGTGGTGGTGGCGGCCACGATGCAACGGTGAAGGATATCGAACGGTGGCTAAAACGGGGTAGGTGAGAGAGAAAATTTGGGGATTTTTTGTTCGAATAATTGGAAGATGAAGGTCTCAATCTGGTTTTATTTTTTTTTTTGGTTAACCTAATACAACCATTATTCAAAAAAAATGGGGAAACATATCACTAAGAGCTACTTAGCTCATATGGCTGGGTGCAAGGCATAATGGCCACAGGTCACGGGTTCAAATCCCAATACCTGCAATCCCTCTTTTGATATATATATGTGTTACAACTCTCCCCCTAAAGAAATTTCATCCTCGAAATTTACCTGGGCTGAACAGGTGTGGAAACTACTTTCTCATAGATTCCTCAGTCTCCCATGTGGCCTCTGCAGGAGTACGTTTACTCTACTGGACCTTAACCATAAGGATGTGTCTGTTTCTAAGAACTTTTTCATCAAAATCCAAAATCTGCACATGCTCTTTCTCATACGAAAAGTCTGGCCTCAAATCAACGTCTTGAACCTGAATGATATGACTCGAATCCGGATGGTACTATCTCAACATAGATACATGAAATACATCATGGATATGGCTAAGCAGGGGAGGCAACTCTAACTGATAAGCAATAGGCCCAACTCTTTGTAAAATACGATATGACCCAATGAATCTCGGACTCGGCTTTCCTTTGCACTCGAATCTTAAAACTTTCTTCCACGAAGATACCTTTAGAAAGACCTGATCACCTACCTCGAACTTAATGTCTTTTTTCCTCCGATCGACATAAGACTTCTGCCTAGCAAAAGCCTCGCTCAGACGGTCTCGAATTAGTCTGACAGTTTCCTTTGTCTCTCGGACCAACTCTAGGCCCAAAGTCTTCTGATCGTACAACTCTGTCCAACAGATAGAGGTACGACATTTACAACCATACAGAGCCTCATATGGTGCCATACGGATTCTAGCCTGATAAATGTTATTATATGCGAACTCGGTCAAGGGCAAGAAATCTTCCCAACTGCCACGAAAGTCAATTACACATCCTCGCAACATATCTTTCAGGATCTGAATCACCCTATTTGATTGGCCGTCAATCTGAGGATGGAAGGACATACTAAAATTCAAACGTGTGCTCAAGGCATTTTGAAGAGCTTCCCAAAATCGGAAGGTAAATCTCAGATCTCGGTCAAAAATGATAGACAAGGGCACACCATGAAGCATGACAATCTTAGAAATATACAACCTAGCCAGTTTCTCCATTGGAATAAGTGACTCGAACAGGAATAAAATGAGCAGGCTTTGTGAGTAGATCCACAATAACCCAAACTAAATCCTTTTTACAGGGAGTCAGGGGCAATCTAGTAACAAAATCCATCGTAAACCACTCTCATTTCCACTCAAGAATCTTAATCGGCTTTAAAAGTCCATAAGGATGTTGGTGTTTTGCCTTAACCTGTAGACAAGTTAGACATCTAGCCACATAATCTGAAATATCTTTCTTCATGCCAACCCAACGGTACCTCTGTCTCAGGTTCTGATACATCTTATCCCCACCGGGATGCATAGCATACGAACTACTATGAGCCTAAAAAAGAATGGCCTACTTTAACTCGGTGTCATCCGGCACATGGCAACGACCCTTAAAACACAGAACCCCATCCTGATCAAAGGCATAAGCAGATGTAGATCCCTTCTTAACCTGCTGTATGACAGGAAGTAAGGAACTGTCCAAAAGCTGTTTGGCCTTGATCTCCTCGGCTAAGGTCGGCTTAACCTATAACTTAGCCAATAAACTACCATCATCATAAATACTCATCCTGGAAAAAAGAGATATCAGGTCTGAAATAGCCTTATGGCTCAAAGCATCAACAACCATATTAGCTTTCTCCGGGTAGTACTCAATCTCATAATCATAATCCTTAAGAAGCTCAAGCCAGCGACGCTACCTCAAATTTAAACTCATTCTGCATAAGAAGATACTTCAGGCTCTTGTGATCAGTTAGATATAGCACTTCTCTCCGTATAGATAGTGTATCCAAATCTTCAAGGCAAAAACCACAACAGCCAATTCCAGATCATGAGTAGGATAATTACATTCGTGCAATCTCAACTGGCGTGACGCATAAGCGATCACCTTCCCATCTTGCATCAAAACACAATCCAATCCAGAGTGTGAAGCATCACTATAGACAGTAAAATCCTTTCCAGACTCAGGCTGGGTCAAAACTAGAGCTTGTGTCAAGGCTGTCCTTAATTTCTTAAAACTCTTATGTTGAGCATCAGTCCAAATAAAGGGTAAGTTCTTCCTCAACAACTTCGTCAGAGGGGCAGCAATGATAGAGAATCTTTTGACAAAACGTTTTTAATACCCATTTAAACCCAAGAAACTACGAATCTTAAAGACGTCCTTGGGTTGCTTCTAACTTACGATGACCTCGATCTTGCTCGGATCAACCTGAATACTCTGGAACGATACCACATGTCAAATAAAAGTCACCTCATTCAAACAGAATTCGTACTTACTCAGCTTAGCATATAACCGATGCTCCCTAAGAGTCTGCAGAACAATCCTCAGATGCTCAACATGCTCTATCTCGGTCTGAGAGTAAACCAAGATGTCATCAATAAACACTACCATGAACTAATCCAAATAGAGCCAAAACACACGATTCATTAGATCCATAAAAGCAGCAGGGGCATTAGTCAGACCTAAAGGCATCACTAAAAACTCGTAATGCTCGTATCTAGTGCGGATGATCGTCTTTGCAACATCAGACCCTTTTATCTTCAGCTGGTAGTACCCGGATCAAGGATCAATCTTTGAGAAAATAGAGGCTCCCCGAAATTGATCGAACAAATAATCAATCATATGTAGAAGATATTTATTCTTTACGGTCAACTTGTTCAACTTTCGGTAGTCAATGCATAGCCGTAGTAAACCATCTTTTTTCTTAACAAACTGAACTAGAGCTCCCAAGGTGAAGAGCTAGGTTGAATAAAACCTTGGTCAATGAGCTCTTGCAACTGAATCTTTAGCTTCTTAAGCTCCTTAGGAGCCATATGATAGGGGTTCATAGAGACTGGTGTAGATCCCGGATAGGTCTTAATCTCAAACTCCTCGTCTCTATCCAGTGGCAAACCGGGTAACTCCTCAAGAAACACATCAGAAAACTCTTTTACTATAGGTATTTATTTAATATTCGATAAAGACCCCTTTGTATTCAGAATACAGGCAATAAAGGTCTCGTAACCCTTCTAAATCATTTTGTCAGCAGTTAAGGTAGATACCCGCGTCTCTCTCCTACAAGAACCACTATCATGTCGTCAGAAGTCTTTAAAGTTAAGCTCACAGTCCAGACTAACACAGTGCTCAGTCAACCAATCCATACCCAGAATCAAATTAAATTCTTTTAATGGTAAAAACATCAGATCAGCTAGGAAAATTTCCCCTTGAACTTCAAGAGGGCATTGCCGAAAAACTTTATTCACAACTACAGATTGACCCACAAGGTTTATGACTGTAACTGCACTCTCTGTGATCTCAATCAAAATCTGAAGATCTTGAGATACGGATTTTGACACATAGGAATGGATAGAGCCGTTGTCAAGCAATGCAAAGTATAAAACAAAAAGATGGTAAAAGTACCTGTAATGACGTCGGGCTCATCTCTATCATCACTATACCAGGTAGCATAAACAAGCGCAGGCTGTTGGGCCTCAAACATAACTGGTCATCCACTATGCTGTGTTTTACCTCTACTATTAGACCTAGCAGCAGACCTAGAAGCTCTACTCTGATGATGTCCTCTAATCAGAGTCGGAACGAAAGCCTACGAACGAGAAGGAGTCTGAGAGGGTGTCTGTGGTGTAGAAGGTGGAACTGGACAACTCTTCATGAAATGATCTCTGGACCCACATCGAAAGTATGCACCTTACATCTTTCTACACACTCTTCTATTTCAATTACCACGATGTTCACAAGGATTGGGCTGCGAGGAACCTAACGAACCACCTGTACTAGCTGCAGGAGGTTGTGGGGTTGTAGGCCTAGAACCTAAATTACTCATCTGAGGAGCTGTAGTACGAGCCCGCTTATCGGGGCGTACTGAAGACTCAGAACCTGAAGGCCTTCTATATTATTCACGATCTACTCTGACACTACCAGCAATCATCAGCTCAACCTCCTCTAGATCTTTTGCTCGCTCTACCACTTT
The DNA here is from genome assembly GCA_019671005.1 of Hibiscus mutabilis. NCBI lineage: Eukaryota > Viridiplantae > Streptophyta > Magnoliopsida > Malvales > Malvaceae > Hibiscus > Hibiscus mutabilis. The sequence goes on along the minus strand of CM033726.1, from coordinate 44,856,029 downwards.
ATCAAACACCTCATCCTGGAAGGCGATGACCTTCTCGCATAACTCATTCCTGAGACCAAAAGTGAACTTGCGACACTTTTCTTTCTCAGAGGTGACCAGATTTGAACCAAATCTCAAAGGCCTCAAAAACTCTGTCTCGTACTCGGATACAGTCATATCTCCCTACGTTAGATTCTTGAACAACTCTCACATCTCCTTCAAATATCGTTCTCCGATAAATCGACTCCTGAAATATTCCTTGAAGAACTTCTAGGTCAAATGGGTAGCAGGGACGCTACTAATCATAGACTCCCACCAGGTGTGGGCATTCTCGTAGAGCATAGAGACGGATCCCAAATACCGCCTGGATAAATCAAGTCCCAACTGATCCATGTGCCTCTCTAAATCACTGATCCATTCATCAGCCTCAATTGGGGCACCTCCAGTAGCGCCCTCGAATGTCCTGGCCCCATTCAAAATTAGAGTCTGCAATATAGGTACCTCAGGTGTGGTGCCAGTCGCTCTAACCATGCTCTGAATCAACTATAAGAACTGCCTACTAAGTGTCTCATCAGTCATTATCGTCAGCTTAGAACTCGGTGATGATGCTCCTCTAACTGGACTCGTCATATCAATACTAGAGGTGGATGGTAAATCTAACGAGACTGTAGGAGCTACAAGAGTAGGGGTATTTACAGGGGTTGGAGGATCGACAGCCACATCATCTACTGGGTCGATGAATCTAATAGCTCAACCTCACCCACAGGAAGGTCGACGACCTCTATGGATGCTTATAACAGATGATTTTACGCTCTCTATACAAAGGTAAAACTTTAGGGTTAGAACTGGCACTAGAGTATTGCACACATATGAAACTTGGTGACATGGCCTTTTTTAAACACATTCGTAAAACATCTTATAAAACTGTTTATTTAGGACCCATTCATGGTCCGAGGCTTTTAAAATCAAAAGTTTTGATACCAACTAAATGTAACCCCCTATACCGGCCTATGCATAAAGTCCAATCTAGGAGCACATTACTTACTAGAAGCTTTTCATAAAATTGTTTTAGTGATTTAGAATTATATTTGAGTACTAATTAATCAAAGCATAAGTAAAACTAATTAATCAAAATAAACCCTTTTATAATATATTTCATCGTAATCCACATAATTCAACGTAATAAAACATATATCCGCAAAACATATGCTCATGTCACCGTAAATAAGACAGTCAGAAAGATAGAAATTTTATAATAAAAGACAAGTACAGAATATGTCGATCCTCCAAGTGCCAGATCTGGTAGCCTATCCAAAAGGTATCTAAAAAGAAAAGGTTGAGGTGTGAGCTAGGGGCTTAGTGTGTTCCAACATGTACATATAGATAAACATTTAAAACAGTCTAATTAATTATAAAACCATTTCAGTAAAACATGCTATACGACAACCAAAGTTTTTATTTAAAACCTAGCTACCCTCCAGTCGAGCACCAATATACAATTTCCACGTAATTGGAGGTTGGTCCAAGGCCCAAAGGCGTAAGAGGCCTAATTGGAGGCTGGTCATAAGCCCGAAGGTATATGAGGCCTAACTGAATGCCGATCCTAGGCTCAAAAGCGTAGAAGGCCTAACTGGAGGTTGGTTCCAGGTCTGAAGGCGTATGAGGCCTAACTGGAGGCTGATCATAGGCTCGAAAGCTTATGAGGCCTAATTGGAGGCTGGTCCTAGGCCCGAAGGCGTAGGAGGCCTAACTGGAGGTACAGTTGGATCCAGTCTGTACCTAAGGGTCTCCGATCACTATCCTAGTAACCCCAATTAAAAAGTTTATGCAGTAAACAGTAATATCAAGAATCAATTGACATGTATATGTTTCAGTAAACAATAACCAGTAACTAGAGAACATGCTATTAAATCAGACATACATGGATATAATATTTTAGGGAAAACATATCATGATAAGTTCAGAAAATCATTTCAAACAATTCATATAAAACGGTAATTTAACACACAAAGAACACACCTCAAAAGCTAGTCGGGATCTAACGAGGACATTTTTCACTATAATCTGCAGCAGTGCTAGATCCTAAAACATAATGAATCAAGGTTACAATAAAAGAAAATAATTTCTAACCTAACAATTAATCCGTGGAGTTTTAAACATACTGTAACTATAAGAGCACGCGAAGGTGCTGATCGGAAAGAGCCGGGCTGAGAAGACGAGCGGTCGAACGTATCTTGAGTACCTTAAACAAATAATATTTCATGTCAGAATCCTTAATCCAAATATTTGCTCTTAATTTGAATAAATTAAATACTTATGCATGATCAAATATAAGGTCGAATTTGAAGGCTTTCGGGTTAGAATTTTGTGAAACAGGGTTCATAAGCAGACTCAAGTCGTCAAAACTGTAAAATATGAGTTTTTAAAAAATTTGACTTTTTGGTCAAAGTCAACGCTAACGTCAGTATAATGTCAACAGTCAAAGTCAACTAAGTTGACTTTAACAAGTTGACTCGGTTGAGTTGACTCAGATAGGTTGACTAAGTCGTGTCAAATGGGTCAGGTCAAACGGGTCGAGTTTGATTAGACCAGTTCGAAATGATTAAACCAAGTTTGACCGGGTTGAACTGGATCAGGTTACAGGTGAACCAGTCACGACGGCCGGAAATTACCTCGGCCAGTGCGTGGAGCTCACGTGCGGCCTTACATGGCCCGAAAATACACCAAAATGCATTTTTCGACCGGATCTATAACCTACAACGATTCACCAACCCAGAACATCAAAAATTTGTCAGAAAAATAACCCAAACTCACCTAACTTACCAAATCGGTCGAACGCCGGCGAAGACTCAAACGATAACGATCAGACGATCAGCAACCAAGGTCGAACTCATTTTGAGGCGGGAAGAACGATGGTGGCCACCAAAATACAGGCAGACGTCTAAGGCGGCCGAAATTTACAGGTAAACTCGTCGGAAAACCTAGGTTTGACAAAACTTTTGAACTCGATTTCCTGGCGAATGGCACAATGGTGGTGCGAATGGCTTTAGGGGTTTTAATTGGGGCTCAACGGAGAACAAGATGGTGGTGGCGGCGGCGGCCACGACGCGACGGTAAAGGATTTCGGACGGTGGCCGAATCAGGGTAGGTGGAAGAGAAAATTTGGGGATTTTTGGTTCGAATAATGGGAAGCTGAAGGGTCTCAATCTGGTTTTTTTTGTTAACCCAATCCAACTATTACTCAAAAGAAATTTTTGGGAAACATGTCACTAGGAGCTACTTAGCTCAAAAGCAGAATGGCCACAGGTCACGGGTTCAAATCCCAATACCTCCAATCCCTTTATATATATATATATATAGGTGTTACACCAACTCTTTCAGTTTCTCACTTTATCTCTTTTATACGAAAGCCTAAAATTATTCATCATTAGCCTAATTCGTAACTCGCAAGATGCTATTTTCCTTCAATACTCTCTTTCCTTACAAGATACATCAATAGAAAATTTATCCGATATTTTTCTATTGTAATTGAATGTTAGTTGTTAAGTTTTTGGTTTTTGTTTTTGTTCTTGTCATGTGCTTATTTTATCTTATTCAATTGGGTGATATTTAGTTTTAAATTGTTGCGTGGAGTACATTTCACGGTATTGTTATTATTATAAATGTTGACAATTAGAATAATGTCACATTTGTGGTGGAAGTCTATAGAACAAGTATTTCATATTTTTTTCATAAAAAATTAATTTATATTTATTTAATTAATACTTGTAAATATATTACATAGAGTGATCGTGTAATAGGTATAATAGGGATTAGGTGGGTCTCAAGATCCACGTGAGTGGTGAAGCAGAGATGGTATAGTCTTGTGGATCGCGAGACAGAGATAATTTTGAGTTTCGTAACCACAACGAGTCGTAGAGCAGAAATAGATATGAAAGTTCTTTAAGGGATAGCTGTAGAAGAGCACTCTCTTCACATGCTAAACCGAATTGACATTCCTAATCCCGTTAGATTAACTGATTGTTGATTAAAAATTTATTTTTAAATGCATTAAAGATAAGACAAGACTTATCTTGCTAGACCAATTAACATTCCTAATTCTGCTAGACTTATTTGATATTTCTAATCTAAGAGTGACCTCCGAAGTTGACTTTAGAAAAGAAAGAAGAAAGAATTTACTTCAAAAAAAAATTAAATTCAACAGCAAGACAACACAATCACTTCTTTCCGACTAATCATCTATCGAACCCTCAAAGTCATCCGCCGACAAAAGAAAAGATCTAGTCCCAAAACATTGTGACTCAGGAAGAAAGGTCAAAATCGGGAGGAAAGTTCTTCAATGAACCACCTAAAATCTTTATATAAAAGTCAAAATAAAAAAATCATCTAAAAATAAAAAAAAATTGAAGAAGGCCGGACGACGTTAGATGATGTTATAAAAAAAATCGGTATTTTATAATGAGAAAAAAAAATTCTTTAACGAGAGGGAAAAGTTTTTAGCATTTTTTTTAACAATTTTTACTCGGGGAGAGAGAATAAGAAAATTTGCTCTTAATAGGTATTGAATCCACAGTTTAAAGAAAAGATGAGGGTATGAAACCGACAATCTAGAGATAGCAAAATTACTCGAAACTCTCCCCGACCTGATGTGCCCCGCCTCGTCTCGCCCCGCCCATGTATTTTCTCTTAATTTTCAGGTTGGGGGGTTTGATAAAAATGAGTCGGGATTGGGGTGGGTTCGGGTTAATGTAAAAATTACTCGACCCGAATATATTAACTATATATTTTTATTGTATTTACAAAACTACCACTCCTTATATATACTTATTTAGGGTTTTAAGATTTTTATTTTGTTTGCCTCTGCTGTTCCTACACTTCTCCTTCTACCCTCTTCTTCTTTTCTTTTCCATTATTCAAATGTTTCTTTCAAGTCTTCAAATATTTTTTTTCAGTTCGTTTACTTCTTGTTCATCATCACTATAATTCCAAGGCTAACAAATCATCAGCAGCTGTAAAAGTTTTTATAGATTAAGATTTTTATTTTCTTTATAAAGTAGGAATTTTCAATGTTTTAATCTTTACATGTATTTAATCTTTCTTGTACGTCTCTATAAATTAGAGGTTTGGGTGTTTTATATCCACTTTTTATATGTTGTTTCAAACACATAAATTAGGGATTTTGGTATTTTTCTGTCAAACTCATTTGGTGGTTCTAATGTAGTTATCTCTGTATATAAATTGGGTGATGTATATCCATTTTTTAATGTTGTTTCATATTTTTAAATTCAAGCCCCTTGTTTGATTTCATGTTTTTTTTTATTGTCCCATTTTTTTACTGCTACATGCTTCCCAGATCAAGATGCTGAAGATATGATTTTTATTTCGTTTGTTGGCTTTAGATTTTCAAAATTTAGAAGATAGTTCGGAGCGGGTCGGGGCGGGTTCGGGTTTTGATACTCATTGATCGGGTCAGGGTTGGGTCAGCCAAAAACCCGCCCCGTTGCCATCCTTACGACAACCTAGTCGTTTAAATTAAAATCAAATCGTACTATAGCATGATAAATAATTACAATTAAATTCATATAAGAACTTGAAAATTCGACTCGAATTCCATAAACTCGACTCAAATCGAAAAAAATTTAAATACAATTTGAGTTGTAAAATATGACACGTCAACTCGAATAACTCAAAATTTTTTTATTCGATTCGATCGAACACTCACCCCTAATATTAACTGAGAACTTTAACCAATTGCTCTAAATATTAGTGGCATTTTTTAACTTTTTTTTTGAAGAAGGGACAAACTGGCTAACATTCACAAAAACACAAGAACGACGAACAACAGAAGAACGGTTACTAATGAACCGAAGAACATGGGACGAAGGAACAGAACCAAATGAACAAAACAAGCAAACCAGTACAAAAACAAAGGACTGAACAGAACAACTACACAAAGAACACAAACATGAACAACAAATCCAACAACCAAGGTCGAAGAAGCACAGCGCCAACAAATTCATAGACTCCATCTGCATGTCGTTCTGATGGTCACCGGAGGATAAGATTGATTCATAGGAATGCAGAAAAGAAAGCTAAACAAATCGTTGCGTTTGGATCTAATATCACGAACGTTTGAAGGAAAGCAGAGCCGAAAAGCACCGCAAACGGCCATCGTCGATAGACACAGAAAGGAGGAAACGACGAAGATTCACAAAGACACCCATCATCTACCCCAACCTACAACAGAAAAGAAAGAGTCGGGGGATTTACAGGGGTTGGAGGATCGACAGCCACATCATCTACTCGGTCGATGAATCTAATAGCTCAACCTCACCCACAAGAAGGTCGATGACCTCTATGGGTGCTTATAACAGATGATTTCACGCTCTCTAAACAAAGGTAAGCGGTTCCCTCTTATGTTAAGAAAGAAGTTCGATCCATAGTCTTTTGCCTCGTTTCCTTCAAGTGTTTTCCGTCAGAAAACGAAACTTTAGGGTTAGAACTGGCACTGGAGTACCGCACACATATAAACATATGAAACTTGGTGACATGGCCTTTTTTAAACACATTCGTAAAACATCTTATAAGACTGTTTATTTAGGACCCATTCATGGTCCGAGGCTTTTCAAATCAAAAGATCTGATACCAACTAAATATAACCCCCTATATCGGCCTATGCATAAAGTCCAATCTAGGAGATCACATTACTTACTAGAAGCTTTTCATAAAATTGTTTTAGTGATTTAGAATTATATTTGAGTACTAATTAATCAAAGCATAAGTAAAACTAATTAATCAAAATAAACCATTTTATAATATATTTCATCGTAATCCACATAATTCAACGTAATAAAACATATATCCACAAAACATAGGCTCATGTCACCGTAAATAAGACTATCAGAAAGATAGAAATTTTATAATAAAAGACAAGTACAAAATATGTCGATCCTCCAAGTGCCAGATCTGGTAGCCTATCCAAAAAGTATCTGAAAAGAAAAGGTTGAGGTGAGAGCTAGGGCTTAGTGTGTTCCAACATGTACATACAGATAAACATTTAAAATAGTCTAATTAATTATAAAACCATTTCAGTAAAACATGCTATACGACAACCAAAGTTTTTATTTAAACCTAGCTACCCTCTAGTCGAACACCAATATACAATTTCCCCGTAATTAGAGGTTGGTCCTAGGCCCAAAGACGTAAGAGGCATAACTGGAGGCTGGTCCTAAGCCCGAAGGCATATGAGGCCTAACTGAATGTCGATCCTAGGCTCAAAAGCGTAGAAGGCCTAACTGGAGGCTGGTCCTAGGTCTGAAGGCGTAGGAGGCCTAACTGGAGGCTGATCATAGGCTCGAAAACGTAGGAGGACTAACTGGAGGCTGGTCCTAGGCCCGAAGGCGTAAGAGGCCTAACTGGAGGTACAGTTGGATCCAGGCTGTACCTAAGTGTCTTCGATCACTATCCCAGTAACCCCAATTAAAAAGTTTATGCAGTAAACAGTAATATCAAGAATCAATTGACAGGTATATGTTTCAGTAAACAGTAACCAGCAACTAGAGAACATGCTATTAAATCAGACATACATGGATATAATATTTTAGGGAAAACATATCATGATAAGTTCAGAAAATCATTTCAAACAATTCATATAAAACGGTAATTTAACACACAAGGAACACACCTCAAAAGCTAGTCGGGATCTAACGAGCACCTTTTTCACTATGATCTGTAGCAGTGCTAGATCCTAAGACATAATGAATCAAGGTTACAATAAAAGAAAATAATTTCTAACCTAACAATTAATTCGTGGAGTTTTAAACATACTGTAACTATAAGAGCACGCGAAGGTGCTGATCGGAAAGAGTCGGGCTAAGAAGACGAGCGGTCGAACGTATCTTAAGTACCTTAAACAAATAATATTTCATGTCAGAATCCTTAATCCAAATCTTTGCTCTTAAATTGAATAAATTAAATACTTATGCATAATCAAATTTAAGGTCGAATTTGAAGGCTTTCAGGTTAGAATTTTGTGAAACGGGGTTCATAAGCAGACTCAAGACGTAAAAAACTGTAAAATATGAGTTTTTAAAATTTTGACTTTTTGGTCAAAGTCAACGCTAACGTCAGTATGATGTCATCAGTCAAAGTCAACTAAGTTGACTTTAACGAGTTGACTCGGTTGAGTTGACTCAGATGGGATGACTCGGTTGTGTCAAATGGGTCAGGTCAAACGGGTCGAATTTGATTAGACCAGTTCGAAATGATTAAACCAAGTTTGACCGGGTTGAACTGGATCAGTTTACAGGTAAACCGGTCACGACGGCAGGAAATTACCTCGGCCAGTGCGTGGAGCTCACGTGCGGCCTTACATGGCCCGAAAATATACCAAAATGCATTTTTCGGCCAGATCTATAACCTACAACGATTCACCAACTCAGAAACATCAAAAATTTGTCGGAAAAATAACCCAAACTCACTTAACTTACCAAATCGGTCGAACGTCGGCAAAGACTCAGACGATAACGATCGGACGATCAGCAACCAAGGTCGAACTCGTTTTCAGGCGGGAAGGACGATGGTGGCCACCAAAATACAGGCAGACGTCTAAGGCGGCCGAAATTTACAGGTAAACTCGTCGGGAAACCTAGGTTTGACAAAACTTTCGAACTCGATTTCCCGGCGAATGGCACAATGGTGGTGCGAATGGCTTTAGGGGTTTTGATTGGGGCTCAACGGAGAACAAGATGGTGGTGGCGGTGGCGGCCACGACGCGACGGTAAAGGATATCGGACAGTGGCCGAAACGAGGTAGGTGGAAGAGAAAATTTGGGGATTTTTGGTTCGAATAATGGGAAGTTGAAGGGTCTCAATCTGGTTTTTTTTTGTTAACCCAATCCAACTATTACTCAAAAGAAATTTTTGGGAAACATGTCACTAAGAGCTACTTAGCTCAGATGGTTGGGTGCAAAGCAGAATTGCCATAGGTTATGGGCTCAAATCCCAATACCTGCAATCCCTTTATATATAGGTGTTACACCAACTCTTTCAGTTTCTCACTTTATCTCTTTTACACGAAAGCCTAAAATTATTCATCATTAGCCCAATTCGACTCGCAATATGCTATTTTCCTTCAATACTCTCTTTCCTTACAAGATACATCAATAGAAAATCTATCCGATATTTTTCTATTGTAATTGAATGTTAGTTGTTAAGTTTTTGGTTTTTGTTCTTGTCTTGTGCTTATTTTATCTTATTCAATTGGGTGATATTTAGTTTTAAATTGTTGCGTGGAGTACTTTTCACGGTATTGTTATTATTATAAATGTTGACAATTAGAATAATATCACATATGTGGTGGAAGTCTATAGAACAAGTATTTCATATTTTTTCATAAAAAATTAATTTATATTTATTTAACTAATACTTGTAAATATATTATATGGAGTGATCGTGTGGTAGGTATAATAGGGATTATGTGGGTCTCAAGATCCAAGTGAGTAGTGAAGCAGAGATGGTATAGTCTTGTGGATCGTGAGACAGAGATAATTTTGAGTTTCGTAACCACAACGAGTCGCAAAGCAGAAATAGATATGAAAGTTCTTTAGGGGATAGCTGTAGAAGAGCACTCTCCGCGCATGCTCCGCCGAATTGACATTCCTAATCCCGCTAAATTAACTGACTGTTGATTAAAAATTTATTTTTAAATGCATTAAAGATAAGACAAGACTTATCCTGCTAGACCAATTAACATTCCTAATTCTGCTAGACTTAATTGACATTTCTAATCTCAGAGTGACATCCGAAGTTGACTTTAGAAAAGAAAGTAGAAAGAATTTACTTCAAAAAAAATTAAATTCAACAGCAAGACAACACAATCACTTCTTTCCGACTAATCATCTATCGAACCCTCAAAGTCATCCGCCGACAAAAGAAAAGATCTAGTCCCAAAACATTGTGACTCGGGAAGAAAGGTCAAAATCGGGAGGAAAGTTCTTCAATGAACCACCTAAAATCTTTATATAAAAGTCAAAATAAAAAAAATCATCTAAAAATTTAAAAAAAAATTGAAGAAGGCGGGACGACGTTCGATGATGTTATAAAAAAATTCGGTATTTTATAATGAGAAAAAAATTCTTTAACGAGAGGGAAAAGTTTTTAGCATTTTTTTAACAATTTTTACTCGGGGAGAGAGAATAAGAAAATTTGCCCTTAATAGGTATTGAATCCACAGTTTAAAGAAAAGATGAGGGTATGAAACCGACAATCTAAAGATAGCAAAATTACTCGAAACTCTCCCCGACCTGATGTGCCCCGCCTCGCCTCGCCCCGCCCATGTATTTTCTCTTAATTTTCAGGTTGGGGGGTTTGATAAAAATGAAGTCGGGATTGGGGTGGGTTCGGGTTAATGTAAAAATTACTCGACCCGAATATATTAACTATATATTTTTATTGTATTTACAAAACTACCACTCCTTATATATACTTATTTAGGGTTTTAAGATTTTTATTTTGTTTGCCTCTGCTGTTCCTACACTTCTCCTTCTACCCTCTTCTTCTTTTCTTTTCCATTATTCAAATGTTTCTTTCAAGTCTTCAAATATTTTTTTTTCAGTTCGTTTACTTCTTGTTCATCATCACTATAATTCCAAGGCTAACAAATCATCAGCAGCTGTAAAAGTTTTTATAGATTAAGATTTTTATTTTCTTTATAAAGTAGGAATTTTCAATGTTTTAATCTTTACATGTATTTAATCTTTCTTGTACGTCTCTATAAATTAGAGGTTTGGGTGTTTTATATCCACTTTTTATATGTTGTTTCAAACACATAAATTAGGGATTTTGGTATTTTTCTATCAAACTCATTTGGTGGTTCTAATGTAGTTATCTCTGTATATAAATTGGGTGATGTATATCCATTTTTTAATGTTGTTTCATATTTTTAAATTCAAGCCCCTTGTTTGATTTCATGTTTTTTTTTTTATTGTCCCATTTTTTTACTGCTACATGCTTCCCAGATCAAGATGCTGAAGATATGATTTTTATTTCGTTTGTTGGCTTTAGATTTTCAAAATTTAGAAGATAGTTCGGAGCGGGTCGGGGCGGGTTCGGGTTTTGATACTCATTGATCGGGTCAGGGTTGGGTCAGCCAAAAACCCATCCCGTCCCGCCTCGCCTCGTTGCCATCCTTACGACAACCTAGTCGTTTAAATTAAAATCAAATCGTACTATAGCATGATAAATAATTACAATTAAATTCGTATAAGAACTTGAAAATTCGACTCGAATTCCATAAACTCGACTCAAATCGAAAAAAATTTAAATACAATTTAAGTTGTAAAATATGACACGTCAACTCGAATAACTCAAAATTTTTTTATTCGATTCGATCGAACGCTCACCCCTAATATTAACTGAGAACTTTAACCAATTGCTCTAAATATTAGTGGCATTTTTTAACTTTTTTTTTTGAAGAAGGGACAAACTGGCTAACATTCACAAAAACACAAGAACGACGAACAACAGAAGAACGGTTACTAATGAATCGAAGAACATGGGACGAAGGAACAGAACCAAATGAACAAAACAAGCAAACCACTACAAAAACAAAGGACTGAACAGAACAACTACACAAAGAACACAAACATGAACAACAAATCCAACAACCAAGGTCGAAGAAGCACAGCGCCAACAAATTCATAGACTCCATCTGCATGTCGTTCTGATGGTCACCGGAGGATAAGATTGATTCATAGGAATGCAGAAAAGAAAGCTAAACAAATCGTCGCGTTTAGATCTAATATCACGAACGTTTGAAGGAAAGCAGAGCCGAAAAGCACCGCAAGCGGCCATCGTCGATAGACACAGAAAGGAGGAGACGACGAAGATTCACAAAGACACCCATCATCTACCCCAACCTACAACTGAAAAGAAAGGAAAAGAAGAAACACAAATCCAACACAAAACAAAACAAAAATAAAACAAAAGCAACGAATGGTGGAGGCGACGCCTTCCCTCCAACCATCGTTAGGATAAACATCCATTGAGTACCGACCAAGCAAAACGGACCGAGAAACAGTCTCCCCCCAAAAATAGGTACAAGAGAAAAAGGAGAAGCTCGAAGGCTAGCCATCAGTCATTGAGGGAGATCAGACAATTCATCTATGACGAAACTTATTATGCCAGAAGAGAGACGAGCACGGTCATCGACGATTAGTGATCAGCTTTGAGAAATAGGAGAGATTAGGGTTAAAAGCTCTAGAGAGAAGGCAGAGAAAAAGTTTAAAGAAAGAGAAAGTGTAATGCATTTTTTATAATAAGAGTAATTTATTAAAAAAGGATTACAACAAGGCTCTTAAAGCAGAAGGCAAGGCAGTAGCCCAATTAGCAGGGCAAAAATAGTTTCTAACAGCTTTGGTAAGCCAATCTGCAGCCACATTACAAGCTCTTTTGATAGAAACAAAAGAAAAAAATAGATACGAGGAAGACATTTTAATAATATCGTCTTCGATAGCCGCAGAATCCCATGTCGAGAGATTCTTTGAAGAGATCCGTTGAATAACACTGGCACATTCCGATTTAAGAATCACTCTATAAAAACCATATTTAATAGCCAAAAGAGTCCCAAGTCTGACCGTTATTGCTTTAGCAGCAGGGGCAGAAACAGTCTTGAAATGGCTGGTTCTTCCTCCAAAAAACCGACTAGCTTTATCGTGAATGATAGCCGCAGCACCTGCATTACTCATCTTCGGATCATAAGAAGCATCGCAATTAATTTTAACAAATTAGGACCAGGAGGCCTCCATTGAAGAGGGCTTTCAGATTTATCAATAGCTGGACAATGTTCCTCTATTGTCACACACCTAAACTCAGCAAATGCTTTAACAGTCTTTCGCCAAACGTCTCATGGTGAATCCACTTGACCTGAGAAAATGAAACCATTTCTAGACTTCTATAACCCCAGCAAAGAAAATCAATCAACTCAAGACCATCAATGAACATTCCATTCTCATCAAGTGAGCATAATTTCTTCCACCATTTAGAAAAACCAGGAAAACCGACCTCATTCGGGGAGTATCCAAAGCTCGATGCTTTCCTGTTCATTTCCACATCGAGGGTATTAGGAACTGACAAGAACATAACCATGGAAACGAGCTTTTAAATTTTCATTGGAGGCAATGATATTGTGGCTTGCTCTCCAAATAAAGTTCTTAATCTTTGGGGGGACTTTGAGGCCCCAAATCGATCTCCAAAAGCCAGGATCCTTCGACATGTCCTCGCTAGAGCTTAGTTGAGAATATGCAGTAGGGGAGTTAAAGATAAAATGATAAACTGAATAATCCCCATCTTTGTTATGGAACCAAACCATCTCATCTTTGCACATGGGACCCCCAATGGATAAAGAACTTATCGCATCCACCTCAGGACTGGAAAACAACTGAACATGCTTATCTTTTTTTCCATTTTCGATTGACCATGTAACACCCGGGTTCTGGGCTTGAATGTTTTGAGGGTTGGTTCGAAGGTCCGGTGGACCGGTATTAGAGGTTTGAGTTAGTTTCGGGATTTAATCGGATTGAATATTTTCAAAGGTGATAAAAAATTGGAAAAATGTGGTAAAATCATTATTTAGTATAATGATGATTTTGGTAAAATCAATTTTGGAAAATGAGATTTGGAAATTGGACATTTTGGACTAGTGACCAAAATGCAAACTTTGAAAACTGTTTTTAGTGACTGTTTTGAAAAGGATCAAAACTTTGAATATTTAAGGAGCTAATTATCCTATATATTTTTAACAGATTTCTCCCTTTAATTAATTGATTTTAAATGGGTTTTAAAAGGCTTTAAAAGTGGAGAGAATTAATAAATCGTATTTTAGACTTTTAACAAAATTCACGTAACAAACTTTGTAACTTCTTTCTCTCAATTTCTCTCCAGCCAAACTCCTTTCTAATTTCAAGTTCTTCAGGTAAAAATCAAAGGTTTTGATTTCCATTTGATTTCCTAATGCTTTTTCATCAAATACTTATTGTTATTCCCTTGATTTTTCATGTTTTATTAAGCAATTAAGGGAGAAATCAACATTGGAGGTAAGGATTCGTTCTTCTCCTCTAATGAAAGGTTCTTTACTGAAATTCTCAAGTTCTTGATCATTTACAATTGTTTTCTAAGGTGTTTTGATAGTTTAATTAAAGAAAACTTGGTTTAATTGTGTTTTGATTTAGGAGATTTATAGATCTTCGTACTTGTTCTATTTTGATGGGATTTTGATCAGATTAGATCATGATTTTGATGTTTAATTGAGTTAATAACTTGGTTTTAATATTGCAATCCCGAAACAAGTTGAATCTCTAATGTTTAAGGTGGTTAATTAAGGGTTTTTGGGGTGAAAGTTGGGTTTAATCTTTGCTGGAAGTAAAAGGAGGTTGGGAAAGGGTTTTTAAGTGTTAATTGATGAGGTTTGTTGGATTGAATCGTTATAATAAGGTTGGATTAAGTTTCGAAAGTGGTTGATGATGATTTCGGTACGTTTCGGATAAGTTTTGAGTGGGCAACTTGAGAGTTGCAGGTAATTGCTTGTAGGCAATGGTTTGAATACATAATTATGCATTTGCCCTCTGGTTTTGTGTGGTTAAAACAGGGGATAATCAAAGCGACGAAGCTTGACGTTGATTGTAGCTTGCTAGAAGCTTGATTCGCATTGGCGAGCAAAGTGTAGCGTATCGGTGAGTGGATACGGTTTAAACACCTTTAAAAGGGTTAATAGAGGTTGTTGGGAGTTTAGGTTAAGTTTGAAACACTTACCTAAGCTCAAAAGTAAGTTTTCCCTCTTTTGCTCTTTAATATCGGTTCGGATATGAGCATGTGTAATTCATGTTTAGGTCGTGAACAAGGTTTGATTTACTTGCTGGAAATGCATGGTTTTGAATGCATATGCAGGGGTTTAAAAGTAAAAGAAATGCTAGTGAGCATTGGTTTTCATTCCGGTCGGGAATGATGTTGATTTGGCAATATAATTTGCATATGTGGTGATTCTGCATAATGCATAGTAAAATAGTGGGTAAATGGTTTTATAAATGATATATTAGCTATGTGACATGATGAGATAACATTCAGATATAGTTGGCATGCCATTGGATGAAGTGCACTAGAATATGTTAAAAATCAATCGTGGATAAGAGTCATTGAGGTAAGCAGTTGGCTACTCGGATTATAATGTTGTCACTTGGGTTGAGTGGTCGGTTCCCTTTGTTGATGTTGATCTTGCGGTCGGCAAGGGTATTATATCATGCGATCGGCATGGTATGGGTCATGGTAGTGGTCGACTATCATGGGAGATCCGTGTATCCGAAATGTAAGGTTAACGGTTGGTTACCTAAAGATTAGTGGTTAGATAATTAAGGGTAGAGGTCGTCTATCCGGGGTCACTATAAATGCCAATATATGAAAATTCAAGTATTGAACTTATTTTATAATGCTTTAGAATTTAAGCATAATTTTGTATATAATGCTTTGGAACTTAAGCATGGGTTTATATATAATGCTTTGGGGATTTAAGCATGTGAATTATAATGTGTTGCATATGGTCGGTATGTATGTTTGAATTGGAATCCTTGGAACATGCTTAGGTCGTAAGCATAGTTTGAAAACAAGTGTTTAGTTTTCAAGGGTTATAATGCATCATTGTTTTATAAGCATCCTCACTAAGCAAGTGTGCTTACGCTCTCTTTTCCTTAATGATAAGTTTGGGGCTGCAAGGGCAAGGCCAAAGTGATCCAATGACAATAACTAGTTTGAGTATGAACTTAGTTTATGATTCTGGTTAATAAGGCAATGTGTTCGCCATATTTTGGGGATTTATATTTATGTTTTTCCATGAGTTTTAAGCATGTGATGTGTTGGATTTTATGGTTGTTTGATGTTGTTTGAGTTTGGGTGAATCATGCCTATATTGTTGCTAGCTAAGTGCTAGAGTATGCATCTAGTTGGATTTATTTCGTTGTCATGGTTTGATGTTTCAAGCAAGTTTGGTATGATGTTGTAAATGTGCAAGCATGTTGAGTATGCCTTAAATGTACCAAATGGGAGTTTTGGTTGCTTGGTGAAATGATACTAGGATGCATGCCTATAGAAAGTCTTGAGTGGTATAAATGCCATGAATGGTTGTTAAATCTGTGATGCTTTGGTTAGTAATGTATCTTAGTAATGTTGTATAAGTGTTTGAAGCATGTTGGAGTGTTTTGGATATCATCAAAATGTGTTTAGATAACAATTTGGGACATTACAGGTCCAGGCGTACAGGTACGGGTGTCCCTGTTTCGGTACAGGTAAGCCATTCTAGGCTTAGCATACCTGTACGCGGGAAACTATTTCGGTACGAGCTTAGGCTATTTTGGCCAGTATTTCGGTACTCGATGAGGCGTTTCGATACGATACAGTGTTTTCATAAAGGGTGTTTCGATACGCGAGGCGTAGCGGAACGAGTTTTGGCTACTGGAATTCTAGGGTTTCAAAATAACGAAGGCGTATCGAAACACCCATTGCTGTAACGGTACGGTGGCAGTTAAGTTTAGTATTTGGAATCTTCTGAAGTTCTGTATTCTTACATTTTAGTCCCAAAATGTTGTGGATGCAATTGAATGAGTTTGGATGACCTTTTTGACATGTACGCATAAAACCTGCTTAATTAAATATTGGTAACATAAAAATGAGGTAAGACCCTGCAGTTTTCTGAATTTCTAATATGGTCACTAGTTTGCAAATGTGATCAATTGGATGTCAATTCGATGCCCGATTGAGTTAAGTTTTCACTGGAGATCAGTATGAACATGTAGGATAATAATTATGTATATAGAGAAGATAAAAGAAAAAAATGGATGCAGTTCGAGTTTTATCTTCTCAGTTTACTTCAATAAACCTAATGTAGCCGCTTGGTTTGATCTTGTGCCTAGACCGGGTCGAGGGGGTTACAGACCACATCAATAAGGTCAGCCACATCAATAAGTTTGAGTTTGGTACAAATATTCGATAAACTTTGGGTTGGGTCATTTCAAGTGAATTATTTAACGCTTTTTACGAACACGAATCACATTAAAAATAAATATTATGCACTAGAATGAACAAAACTATCATCATTATTTAAAATATTAGAGTAAATTACAAAAAATAGAAATAAATAAGGGTCAATTTCAGTGAAAAATAAAATTTTAAGGACTAACATGAACAAAATATCATCATATTAAAAATATTGGACTAAATTACAAAAATATAAAAAATAGGGATTAATTTTGGTTAAAAAATAAAATTTTAGGGACTAACATGGACAAAAATATCATTATATTAAAAATATTATACTAAATTATAAAAAAATGAATAGGGGTAAATTTCAACTAAAAATTAAATTTTAGGTACTAGACTAAACAAAAATATTATTGGACTAAATTGACAAAAATATAAATAAAAACACGCAATTTTGACTAAAAATTAAATTGTAGGGACTAGAATAAATAAAAATATTATTCGACTAAATTACCAAAAATAAAAATATATATGGGTCAATTTCGGCTAAAAATAAAGTTTTACGGACTAGAATGAACAAAAATATCATCTTATTAAAAACATTGGACTATATTACAAAAATTTAAAATAAATAGGGGTCAATTTCAGTTAAAAACTTAGGGACTAATATGAACAAAAATATACCCTTAAATTGAATTAGGGATACTTGTGACTAAATTGAATTAAACTAAAACTTAAAAGTGAATATTAGGACTAAAATGCAACATTTAAAGCACAGCAGGACTTAAAGGGTAATTAATCTCTAACCTAAATTATAGATGGCTTATTTCCCTCTAAAATTTAGTCCTTCCCTCTAAAATTTTAGACCGTTGGATTAGACCTGGCAAACTTGACCCGAGAACCGAAAATCGAACCGATTTACCCGAACCGAGACCCGATATGGATCCGAACAAGATGACCCAAATGTGACCCGAAACCCAAAATAAACTGAACCGAAATCGATCCGAATTCTAGAAGAACCGATATTGACCCGTAACTGATTTGACCCGAACCGATTTTCACCTGAACCGAAAGTAACCCGAAATTAATTTGCTCAAAACCGATCTAAACCGAACATCAATCCGAAATAATATAATGTTTTATTATCCTTTTGTATCATAATAGTACTAATTAATCACTACATTTGATAAAAAAAGTAGGAGGGAAAAGTAAAATACTAATATACATATTCTAGTCAATTGCAAAGAAAGGGGGGAACGTAGGAGGGAAAAGTAAAATCCTAATATACATATTCTAGTCAAATTTGATAATATATATACACATATACTCGAGTCAAATTTTTAGGTAATATTTCAAAATGCTCATCATATGTGCATTTATGGTCTAAGGTTTGATTTCATGCCCATAAAATTATCTCTCTTTTTTTACGTGTATTTTGAAAACCTAAACCCTAAATTCTATCGTTCTAAAAACCAGCATCGAATATGAAATTAAAAAAATATAGTTATAGGATTGGATCGGGATTCGTTAGGTTCAGGTTAAATGATTAATACCAATGATGGTTGATTTTGAAACATTGAATGATTGGAACTAAACCTAAATGATAATATTAACAAATAAAAAGACATGTTTTTACAAGAATATATGATTAATTCTTTATATAATATACACGATTAGATTCACACCTAAGTCCAACTCAAAACAAATTGGCCAAAAAATTTAAAGATTTACCCGACCCGATATCGACCCGACTCGAAAACATCCGATCCGATATTGACCCGACCCAAAAACAACCTATCTGATATTGACCCGAACCACTGATCTAATACCCGAATTAACCCGAATCATCATAGAACCGAACTAAAATTCGAACCAGACCCGAACCGATCCGAATCTAAACCGAATACAGACAAACCGAAATCAACCGAAACGATCCGAATGACCCGTTTGCCACCTCTACGTTGGATGATGGTAATAAATGAGTGTAAAACTAAATGAGTTTTATACCATATAACTGGATCCCATCCCTTAATTTAAATATATTAACTTTATAATTTTTAATTAAATATTAATTTAAAGTTATAATTTAAATAAATTAAATATACACTAATAATTTTAATTGAATACATTATAATTAAAAAATATTTAAATATTAATTAAATACATTATAATTATTAATTAAAATAAAATTATTAAAATAATATATTTACTCTAAGTATAAATGCACCCTTAAAAGGGTCTGGCCGAAGGCCTAGCCCCCTAAAAATATTATATATATATGATCCTGATCGAAACGTTATTTTTTAAAAAATTTAAAGAATAAAAATGAAAAAATATAAAATATAAGTGACCAACCATTTTGTTTACCCTATAAGAAAAAAAAATCAATGGCATTAGCGCCAAAATCCTAAAATCTTCCCACTATTTATAATATTAAAATATATAATTATAATACTAATTTTATTGAAACCAAAGGCATTTAAAAACTCTTCCTGCCATTTATAACATTAAAATATATAATTATACTCAAGTTTACTTCATTTTCATCAAAATTGTTTATCAACAACTTTAATTTGTGTACAATAATTAAAAATTACGGTATTATAATTACAACTATGAATCTAAAACAATAGAAACGGTTAACCTTCTAATATTTGGATTTTATCAAATCAACAAAAAGTTTTCAATCTTCCCCAATAAAATTTGGTCAAATTAATCAAGAAAATTTGGTTAAGTTAATAAAAAAGACAAATGAATATCTATACTTAGTAGTGTCAAGTGTGATTTGGTTAAAAGAAAACATAAATATATAGAAAACATAAATATGTTTTTTTTTCTTTTTTTAAAATTTTAATTGATTATATATGTAGGGACTAGAAATTTGGAGTAGAATAAAATAAAATAATGAATAGGGGTTAATTTGGAGTAAAAATTAAATTTTAGGGACTAGAATAAATTGGATTAAATCGTCAAAAATATAAATAAATATGGGACAATTTTGAATAAAAATTAAATTGTAGGAACTAGAATAAACAAAAATATTATTAGACTAAATTACTAAAAATATAAATTCCACTAATTCCCTCCAAAATTTTAGGTGGCTTATTCCCCTAATTCCCTCCAAATTTTGGGTGGCTTTTATCCTCCAAATTTTTATATTAAAAGTAAATTAATCTCAAACCTAAAAAATGGGTGGCTTATTTCCCTCAAAAGTTTTGTCTTTTCTCTTTTTTTACCAATTGTTTTTTTCAACCAATTGTTTTAGTTTAATTCAATCGAGTCCCAACTTAGATTAATTTAATTGAAATTCCACATTTAGTTTTAGAATTCTTTTAATTATGTCCGTGATTTATGCTTCTAGATTTTAGTTTAGCTCAATTAGATTCTAAGTTTAATGAGTTAATTCAATTCAAATATTATTATTATTATAACATATAATAAACTTTGATTAAGTATAATTATACACAAAATTTTGATATGGATGTAAACATGCAATTGTACTCATGATAACATCAACATGGAAGTTAAAACTTTAATTTAGTTCAAACTTAGTAGTTCAACCTTGACAAATAATTTATATTGAATGAGTTACTAAGCATATTGAATTATTACTAAGCATTGAATTATTTAATAAAATTTCAAACTTAGTAGTGTCCAATGAATATATAAATCCGATCTTATATTTTTTGATATTTTTAATTGATTATATATGTATATATAACAAAAAGATTATTTAACACTTTAAATTGATTTTAAAAAAAATAATAGTTTACATTTACCAACACTTTAAATTAATCAAATCATCAAATCATAAGCTTCTTCAATTACATGTTAGGTAAATCAAGCCAGGTCAATATTAGTTCAGGTCAAACAACAGGCCGGGTTCAAAACAAGTCAGGTTAATTAACAGGTCGAGTTCAAAACATGTCGGATAAAATCGGATATCGGGTCGATTTAATCGGGTAATATCGGTTATCTGCTAGGTTAGTCTCGGGTTCGGGTTCGTTTCAGTCGGGTGCAGATCGGGTTTTGGGTCTACAGTAACATATTCAATTCGGGTTCGTGTCGTTCTCAGTCGGATGCAGGTTGAGTTCGGTTACTACAGTAATAGGTCCAACTCGGGTTCAGATTAATAACAGTCAGTTACATACCAGTTTCGGATCATCGCATTTTCGGGTTAAATCAAATTTTGACTCGAACAGATTTCAGTCAAATTTTTAAATTAGATCAACTTTTTATCCCGAAAAAATGAGTAGAAGCAATCGGCACTCAAATCCAGAACAGATGTCAAATCAATGTAACAAAGAAGCAACCAAGAACACATTCAAAAAGGCAATGCCACAAAAACTTACAGGAGATCAAGAAAGCTTCATCATCGGGAAAAAAAAGAAAGAGAGAAAACCACTTACAGAGAAAAAAAACCTTTAATCATTCAACAAAAACTGAAGCCCCAAAACACCCTTCGAGCCGTACGCTAACGCCTTCAACCAAACTCCCAAATCAGACCAAAACTCCACAAAAAGGACCGGCGGTGCACTTAGAAGGGGATTCCACACATCAAAGCTGTAAACGAGCAAAACCTCTTAACGAATTTTGCGAACACGGTTGGGATTTTTTTGGGGGGAGAAAGCTAGGGATTTAGAAGTCTACCTAATATTTTAAGATAACTTGATAATATTCTAGTGTAATGCATGCCAAAGCAGAACTAATATTTTTCACACTAAATGCACGTGTTACAATCGAATTCGAATGAATGATAAACCCCAACTAGGCCGAGCAGCTATTGCAAGATGCATTACAAAAGCAAAAACCAAACTTTTTTGTTTTTTCACATAAAGCCTCCCATCTCTCTCTCTCTATACATTCTGATATTCCCCCATTGTTTCAGCCGTCTTCAATACTTTTCAATGGCTTCTTCTTTTTCATCTTCTGTTATTGCTTGGTTTCAACTCTGACCCCTTCCTTTCTTTTAACTCATTATCAGTTTATTGACTTATTTGCTTCTCATTCCTTTTCTCTTTTTTGTTTTAATCTCAGGGGCTCCGGCGAAGATGGCCAATTGGGCATCGGAAACAATGAAGAAAGAGAATGGGTTTGTGTTGTCCAAGCTATTGAGTCTCAAAATGTCCGCTCCGTCGTCGCTGGCTGCCGTAATTCTCTCGCTATTTGTGATGATGGCAAGGTCTCCGCCGCAACTCCCCCTTTCTGCTTATACATATACATATATTCTTCTTGCTGTTTTTGAAGTGGGTATTGATTGTTTATTCAGTTGCTTGATTCCATTTTGGTTGAAAAATCTCTTGGTGTTTCGAAACGAGCATCGGTTGTTTTTCAACTGTTCTAACTTGGGTTATCTGGGTTTTGATTGATCTGTTGTTGATTTTGCTACTTGCCTTCATTCACCTTTTTGGCTTTTTAGAATATCGCTTCGAACAAAAAAGGGACTTACCAACTCGCCGCCGGCCGAGTGGTCAGTAGCTCTTCCATTTGGGTTTGACCCGGCCTGATCCTAGAATAGTCAGGTCCGATATGATTACTGAATATCCGAGTGTTGGACCAAAATGAAAAAGGAAAACAACAACAACTAGAGTTAATTTCATAATTTATTGAAATGAATGGATGAATAGAATACATCACCCTTTCTATCCTAATCTTGTTTGTTTTTTTTAATAAAAATAGAATCATGCATTTTATTTTCTAGAAAAATTATTTGCTTCAAGTATGTTACTTGGGATTCAGTGTGAGTCTCGGTGGTACCCAACATGGGCATGTTTATTTTTCTTTTCCAAGTTTTTCCATGTATATGAAGGATAATATCTCCACACCTCTTTCCGAATATGTGTTGGATATAGATACGTCAAGCAAAATGAAGTGTTCGAAGAACATATGATGCTACTTTTGCTTTTTAGTTTTTGCTTGCTGAAAAATGTATTTGTACACCAAAGCAAATGATATTTAGGACAATTAAAAGTAAAAATGTGATTTTATATGGAAAACAAATTAGGTTATTTTACTAATGTCTAGAATAGTTATATTTAATCTTGTGTTGAATTTTAGTTAATATTTTGTTTTCCCATTTTACTTTTTCCTTTTAGCAACTTATGAGGAAGCAAACAGCCAGCATGGAAGCAATAGTCAACTAGAGCATTAATGTTTAACGTGTTTATGTGCAATTCTGCATTTGGAAGTAAAAACAAATAGCAAAGCAAAAACCAAACAGTTCCTTAGTTTCTCAAATTCCATTTCTTGCTCGGTGTTTTGACAGAGATCCTTGTTTGAGCTGAAGTATTTTACTCCAGTAACCAGAGGATTAGTTGGTTTCTTGGTTTTCTGTAATATGAATCTGATAATGTATGGTTTTGCATATGCCCATTTCCCTTGTATACTCGGAATTTTAATATCTGAAGTTTAATTTACTTTTTGGTGTTCTCTGTTGAACTTCAGTTGTTTACATGGGGATGGAACCAGAGAGGAACCCTTGGGCATCCTCCTGAGACCAAAACTGAGAATATTCCGAGTCAGGTTAAGGCTCTTGCTAATGTTAAAATTGTTCAGGTAACTTTATTTCAGATTGCGGTGCTTGCCTGTTAAATCTTTTTCATAGTATTTTTCTATGGGGTTTTAATTATATTTCCATAACATATGGTTGCTCTTGCATGCTAAATTGTTATTTCTCTATTGATTCTAGGCGGCAATTGGTGGGTGGCATTGCTTGGCTGTTGATGATGAAGGCAGAGCTTATGCCTGGGGTAAGCTCGAAAGTGTCACTGGACGAAAACAAACATTATACTATCTTTGCTAAAGGAGTAGCATAGGGTATTCAAATAATAAGTTTGTTATGGAATGTAAATTTATTTGTAACTGAGTGGATGATAGTAGGTTAATTAGTCGGTTTCTGGACTTGGGGAGATAGGGTTTAATTGTCCGTTGCAATGAATGCTATGAGTGAAGTATGTATTCAATGAATGTAATCATATGATGTGTGTTTGTGCAGGTGGGAACGAATATGGGCAGTGTGGTGAAGAGCCTGAACGGAAAGATGATACCGGTAGGCCTTTGAGAAGGGACATTGTCATTCCTCAACGCTGTGCGCCAAAGCTTGTAGTTCGCCAGGTAGTTTACTTAAATTTGTCTGTTCTTTTAGTTGACGTTAAACCAGATTGCATGAATCCTGGTGCGTTGTTTCTCAATAACCAGTTTGAATATAGTTAAGGCACCCTTTTATGGGGCATAAATTATGCTAACAACTAGCTCCATTGTCTTACTTGAAGCATCGGTAAAGAAGGTATATTTTAAAGCCCAAAATCTAAATGAGTTCTAGTTATCATTTAAAAAGTCAAGACATCATTGGTAAAGCATCTTTAACCTTGATGCTTTTACCCCATGTTATTTCGAATCCTTGTTTTTGTTGAATTCATGTGTCTTGTACCCATGTCCCACACATATTTGGACATGGGTATGGGGATGTGATCCTCCTAGGACCCCTCCAAAATAGATAAAAAAATTTGGAAAAAGTTGAACATATCCATCGCAGAAACATATTCATGTTTGACACTTGCACGGTTGCACCTAAGTCTGAGTCACCTACAAAACATATTCAAATAATACGGATATAAAAACTATCTACGTTATTACCAAAAACAAGCCATCTGCCTTTTTTTATTACATAATTTAGTATGTGGTAATTATTGTTATTCCAGAACTATTATTCTCTTTAACTAAAAGGTAATCAATGGAAAGTAGGGGAAAGAGAACAAAAGAGGGAAAATGTCTGAAACCGTCTCTTTTAGTTCCCCCATCTCCCTTAACTTGCATGTACTCTATTAGTTGATTCTTGATACCTATGTTGCTCGGACTCTTCATTTTTCTTGAATTACTTGTCAATGATCCATGGATAAGAGGATACAGCCTCCAAGTATTCTCCAAGTTACATGAAAAAACTTCGAAAACCTAACCATACCTGTACCTAACCCTCACACCCGAGTTTGAGTAACATAGGTTGATTCAGATACAACATAGAAATCTTTACTGTTCTTATTTTTTTATCACATGACAAGAAGCATTTCTTTTATTATTCATTTGTATAATGCTTATATGAGGTTCAAAATCTTTTAGTGCCCCTAAGCAAGTCATGGTCGTGTGGTGAATAACTATTTCAAGTCATGGCCGCGTGGTGAATAACTATTTCAGCAAACGATGGACTTTATACATCTAGTAATTGTCATGGCTGTGGTTAATCCTTGGTTTGGCTTTGATTTTTGATTATGCTTAATTTATTTTACGACATTTCTCCGTCTGCATTATTATTAGCATATTTTCCATATGGCGTTGATTCATTTGTCCTACATCAGCTGCCTTTCCGTATATGATGTGTGTTTTCAGTGGTGGAGCTTAACCTATATTTGTGTTTAATATCTGTGTAATTGACTTATATTTTAGGTAGCTGCTGGAGGTACTCATTCTGTAGTGCTGACACGTGAAGGATATGTATGGACCTGGGGTCAACCTTGGCCACCTGGAGACATGTACATTACCTTTTAGTCTAAATTTTCTAATTTTCTTTATGCTAGGGGTTTGCTAGCACTTTTGATCATTTTGGAGGAGTGCAGTTAATAATCTTGATTCTTGATAGCTTTCTGCATATCCTTAGCATTATGTTATATCATTAATGCAAAATCCTGTTCCCCTTTCCCAGAAAACAAATATCTGTTCCTGTGAGAGTACAAGGTCTTGAAAATGTGAGACTTATTGCGGTAGGAGCATTTCATAATTTGGCTCTCCAGGAGGATGAGACTTTGTGGGCTTGGGGTAATAACGAATATGGACAACTTGGAACCGGAGATACTCAACCAAGATCACAACCTATACCTGTCCAAGGACTATCTGGTCTCACTTTGGTATGCATTACATTGTTAAGTTCCCTACTAATGTCGTATTTAGTTAGTTGTTGGTCGTTGGCAGTTGGTATTTAGAAGGCTCGGTACCATTTGGTTGGAAAGGTTGGAAGTATAGGCCACAAGGATTTGATGGTCTGTCTATGAGAAATGTTAAAATTGTATTATTACATTGGCTCGTTGGGAGTTTGTTATAGTTTTATACTAATGGTAGATCTCCGAAGTCTCAACTTCTCAACTACTGCTTTTACGTTGGATACATTAAACATATAACCTCAGTCTCTTATGTTTATTTTGTTACAAACATCTGTAATCAGATAAAAATAATAATAGTGTCAATTCTTGCTTTTGTTTCTTCATCCGTTCATTTAAAGTTCTGTTGTTTAGTGCTCCTAAGGTTTTATTCAATAACTTTGCCCTATTTTCTTGGCTAGTTTTGGTTGTGTGTATGTTTATTGATAGTCTGATCAGCCTTTTATTTGTCTGGACGTTTAGGTTGATATTGCGGCTGGTGGATGGCACTCCACTGCATTGACTGATGATAGAGAGGTATTTATCCTTTTTTAGTTGGAGAAAACGAAAATAAAAATGTGTATCTAGTGTAATCAAGAGATTTATCATGTTTTAACTTCCAAAATTCTTGTTCTAGAAGTTCTACTTATTCTGAACAATGCCAAGCCCTTTTTGGCTAACTGAGGATTGAGAGTATAAACCAGCTTTATTGTTAGGTCCATTTTTTATGTTTATTATTTTTCTGAATTTATGTGTACACGCCTTTTTGTTTTGGATTGTGTAAAGTATTCCTTGAAAAGCTACATTTGTGTTTGTCTTTTATTAGGTGTATGGTTGGGGAAGAGGGGAACATGGGAGGCTCGGGTTCGGAGATAATGACAAGAGCAGTAAGATGGTGCCACAAAGGGTTCAACTTTTAGCTGGGGAGGATATTGTTCAGGTATTGCATTTCGATTTTCAGTGAAACAGGTACATTGTACTCGCTATTTGAATTTTCGCAATTTTCAGCTTGATCAGAGTAAGTAGTATAAAGGATACCTATAATTAAGTTATAGATACGATGACAAAGAAGCATAAATGCATTTTACTGCTATATGTACAATTTGATTCATGGAATAATAAACACTTGTAATGCACCCGTTTCTTACCGCCAGCTTTATTTTGGTCCAGGTATCTTGTGGTGGAACGCATTCGGTTGCATTAACACGTGATGGGCGCATGTATTCGGTAAATATACTCGACATTTCTTCTTCTGTTGCTTTGCCTGCTAAATGCAATGGATGGCATGATATTCCCGGAGTAAACAAATTAAGCAGATGAACCTTTATCCAATGGCTAGTCTTCTTCCAATTTTGAATTTGCAGATATTTTATATATTTTCTTTGTCTTGGTATTACCCATGCGAAAGATGCCATAGCCCATAGATGCAGGGATGATTTATCACCCACTTCATCATTGCATTACAGTCGAATATAAATCATGCTGACCGTGACTGATTTTTATCATGGCAGTTTGGACGAGGTGACCATGGACGGCTTGGTTATGGCCGCAAGGTAACGACAGGTCAACCGATGGAAGTCCCTATCAATCTGCTGGCTCCAAAGAGAGTCAGTGGAAGTGGTGCTGAAGGGCATTGGATCTCTAAACTTGTTGCTTGTGGAGGCCGCCATACGCTTGCTATAGTAGAATGGAAGGCTGATGAATCCGATTCCAAGCCATAACTGAACAATACTCTCTCTCTCTCTCTCTCTATATATATATATATTGACTTACGAACAATAAAAGAAATTCTAACACTTGGGTTTGTTGGATGAAGGTTAAGCTGAATGAATAAACTTACATTGGGTGTTTATGTTTTATTGATAGATTCTAAGGCTTAGAATCCGTTATTAAAGATTGGTTATATTTTGATATACAAGTTAGTGTAAAAAATCTATACACAACTTTTTATATTTAAGCTGTAAAACTTTAAACCTAGATTCTTAAATCTTAAACCCTAAATTATAAATTTTAACAATAAATCTTAAATTCTATACCCTACAATCTAAATTTTTAAACCCTAAATTACAACCTACATCTCTAAACCCTAAAATTGAAAGACTTGTGTTAACTTTAACATATGTATCAAAGTTTTTTCTTAAAGATTTAAGTCCGGATGTCCAATTGGTTCATTTCTTGGTTCAATCAGTTAAATTGGATGATTTATTTATTTTAAACTCTAATTACTTATTTAATGCAAAATAAATTATAAAAATAGTTCATAATTAAAATAAAAATGCATTAAACTGAAGTTAAACTTTTTAATATAAATCTAAGAGATGTTTTTTTTAAATGAAATATATAGAAAATTTGGGTAACATACTGATAGTAGCCGAATTTTTAGCATGTTTTCATTACGGTTATTGAATTTTTAAAACTTTAATTACAGTCACCCAACTTTTATATCGTTTTCGTTACGATCATTATCGTTAGTTGCCGTTAAAAAATGCTGATGTGGCATGTTATTTTTTTAATTTCTCTCTTTTTTTTCATGTCCAACTCATCATCCAATCTTGGATCCATCATTCCTGCCACCGTCTCCGCTGCTCCACCACCACCCTCAAACCTCCCTCAGCTTTGGTTCCACCATCATCACCACCCTCAAACCTCCCTCAACTTTGGCACTACCATCATCGTCAACAATTGTCCCCTTTCAAGAGTAAAGGCTCCCATCCCAGTCATAAGCTCCAAAATAATAACACACAGACTAGAAAATTTTCTTTTTTAATATTATTTACGATTTTGACACCTATAAAACATTAATTTTTGATCTAGCACTTATTGCATGAACTCGTCTATATGGTATGATGAATATCTATAAAAAAAACCATGTAAATTGAGTTTCATGAGTTTTTATTTTTTTTAATGAAACTGTCATACTAATTAGATGATTTACTGTCATTCTGCTATATAGGGAATTAATTTTCAATCCGTAAATAATATTAAAAAACATAATATTTCGGATAAAAAAAGACACGTTTAAGGGTTAAATAATCGATGCTCATTAATATCCTTAGTGAAGGGCATATTCCATCTCAGTATGGGTGAGATGGAATGCAAATGGAGCTCCACAAGACTTCAATCAGTTTATCTTTTACATTTTATTCCATGGATTTACATAGCAACTCTCTCGTTTTTGTTTTTTTTAGGTGTGAACTCTTTTTCTTATTGTTATCCACTAGAATTTGATCGTCAAACTTTTTGTTATTTTTAGACATAATAAACGGGAAAATAATTTAAATTTGCAACTAATCAATCTCCTTAATATGTTGTAGCTCACCCACATTTAGATGCAGGTGAGAAACTAAGATAATAGGTCACGGATGAAACTAGGATCAAACATTGATATGGATAATAGTTCATTCAATTTTTAAACTTAACTAATATTTAATTAAAAAATTTAAAATTTTATTACACCAAAAAATTTGGAGGATCAACAATCGCTCCCACCCAATAGATGACTCTGTCCCTGCAACACAATTTGCCCCTTCAAAATTTATGACATCATTCTGACCCCTTTAAGAAATAAGAAATCTTGGACGAGTTAAATGTGGTCAAAAAGGAAAGGAATATATAGTGAATAAAGATGGCAAAGCCAATTTGCAGAAATCCATAACTTGAAGTTTGATGGATCATTACTTCTGACTTTCAGTTTGTAACTCTGGCTTGCTTGAATTTTCTATGCGAAATCTTTCCATTGGTCCTACTGAATATTTTTGCAATCTTCAGGAGCTGTCATCATCATATAAACATATGTATGATCTCTTTCGACCCCTTTCTTAGCCTCTCAAATACATTTTAATAATACTAGTATTTGGAGTAAATACATTTGATCGGTTGGCCAAGCTGCTCATCTTTGTTTCCTCCTATTCTCTTAGGTCATGAGTTTTAGACCCACTAAGAGCACTCCTATTTCTTTCCCTCTAAATAGGATTAGGATTAGATTTAGGATTTATCAAAAAAAATTAAACTAATATTTGAGACATGCCTGTACATTTGAAAAATACTTTTTTGATAAATTCTAATTCTAATATGAGAGAATAAAGATGAGCAGCTTGACCAACCAACCAAATTATTAATATGGCTATAAAATAAGAAAGTATTGTCCAATCAAGCCTATGACCATTAATGACAAAATGTAAGCAGGTTTAGTTTTTTTTAATAGTCATAAGGTGATTATGAGGGGTAATATTTTTTAATCTTTTGATAAGACATACATCTTGTAGATAAAATTGCTCGAACCTGAGTTTCTTAAGATGAATATCATTTTTTTCACTGAGTCCATTTGTTGGGTTCAGGTTTAAGTTTGATAAAATTAAAAAATAATAATAAATAATTAAGTATAAGATGGAAGTATAAATTGATGGGTTTTAATTTAAAACTTATGTGATTGAATTAGGTGAGAATAGAATGTCAAAAGTAATCTTCATCGAAAGATATGATTTTTTTGGTTTAAAAAAAAAGAATATTTGATGTTGAGTGCCAATTTGTCCAAATTGGATGAGCATATTCGCTCCTAATGCATGAAATGCTTTCACGTAATGAACTCATATCCTCCGCCCCCTCCACGACGTGCCTCTTCTACGTGTGCTTCCCTTTTATTTATTTACTTTAAATGTTTGCATAAAAATAGTTTTAGATTTTAAAAAAATATATTAGAGAAGAGAGTAAGTTGTGGCGGAATTTGTGATAAGAGTTTAGGGGAGTGACTTAAATTTTTTAAAAAATTAGAAGTTTAGACTAAAGTTTTCAAAAATTTTGGGGGTTTAACTAAAATGTTTAATAATTTTGAGAGATTTATGAGAGAGAATCTAATTAAAAATTATGAGAGATAACTTTAAAAATTATGAGAGAGAATCTAATTAAAAATATTCAAAAATTTAAAGCTTAATATGGATTTTTAAAAAACTTAAAGGGATCAAATTAGTTTTTTTAAAAAATTAAGAGTCAAATTCTAATTTTCTAATCTCCTGTGTCCCTTAAACCTTCCGTCCCTGGAAGTAGGGACTGTGAATGAATCAAAGACCGAGACTTAATATCAAATATTTTCTTGGGCGTTATTATATAAAAAACCCTTTTTAAATAGTTATTTACGTAAATAACCCCAACCAATGTTATTTAGAAGAATAACCCCTAAATCGGCCACATAAGGGACCTCGCGTTCTGGAAAATTCGAGCTATGACCTCGCGTTCTACACATAGCGCGGTCCGTCCGACTTGGGCCGACTTTTCATATTGTATAATTTAAAATTACTGGATAAAACCTCATGTTTTCCAAAACGCGAGGTCCCCGAGATATTGGATATATCGTGGCAGAAATTAAAGGGACCTCGCGTTCTATACAAAACGAGGTCCTCGTAATCCAGGCTGAAATACAAAGGTGTATAGGCATGTTCGAGGCATTTTATCGTGCCATTAGCCCAATAATTTTGGTAATTTTTAAGCTTAGAGACGTATTATTAGAACTTATCTTCCATTTGAGATTGATATTGGCATGTACGAGACATTGCACAATGTACAAAAAACGCTTTGAAAATAGTTTGAACGCTAGTTTTTGTCCAAGAATAAGAAGTTGAAATGGCTTGGTAGGCATGCTGGAGGTGTTTTCCCGGGTTATTATTAGAAAAATCTTCGTAATATTTTAGGTTAGAGGACTAGTATTGGAACTTATCTTTCATTTGGGACTAATATTAGCATAGAATAAACATTGTAAACGGTATAAAAATGGCCCTGAAAATGCTTCCAAAGCTTGTTTTTGGGCATGAATAAAAAGGTAAAATACCTTGAGAATCATGTTTGATGGGTTTATCCAGGAAGTTAATCATCGCATTTGCGTAATTCTTAAAGTCATAGGCGTAGTATCAAAAGCGTATAATTATAATTAAAAAGAATTGTAATTAAAAAATAAGAAGCTAAAAATTTTAGCCGTTCAGTAATTGTAATTATAAATCATGGTGCCGAAGCTAATTTTTTTGCGTTGAAATGCTTCCAAAGCTTATTTTTGTTGATGAGTTACACGATAAAATTATTAATTTGAAACAAATACATAAAATGAAGAAAATAAATTATTGGGTTAGGCCACATAGACAGCCAAAATCCACCCTAAACACGCGGTCAATTGTATCCCTAAACACGCAGATAAAATAAATTACATAGGAATTGATTTAGACGAGAGGTGTCATAGTTTGTCCGGGTTGTATGGCCACCGAGAGATGTGTCGTTGATGTAGACAAATGGTGCCATAGATCGTCCTAGTTGTTGGAGCCCTAAACATTCTTCCGCAATATAGCCAGTCGATGATTAGCTTCATGGATTTCGTGAGTACCCAATAATCATCATCATCCACAATGCTAGATGCTCCAACTATGTTACATGCGGTGGTTTTTCTGTAGCCTTCACGATGAAGGCATACGAATAAGTTACCGACAGCCTCGAAGAAAAGGTCAAGACTGATCTCGACGCTTAAAAAGGACCACTAATTCCCTGATATTGTGATTTGCCATAGATCTTAAAACAAAACATGGGAGACACATATCGCGAATATTATTGACCGACCAAAATAATGTAGTCACCGTATAAATGCAATTACTTATACCAACAGATCGCAATATCAGGGAAATAAATTTGTAAAACAATTTTCCTGATACGTGATATGTTGCCATTAGTAGCAACAATTATATATTCTCTTCGAATCTGATATAGATTTTTCTCAAGCGACAGCAAATGCTGGTGGGTTTGTTTGCCCTCGTTTCTGCCTTATATAGGCAAACATTTGCGCCCTCCAAAACGCAAAGGATTTGATCACATTTTAAATAGACCTCGCTATATGCAGAGCACGAGGTCCAGTTTTTTTAATTATGTTTGAAATCTCAAATTCCACTGTCTATAAATAAATTGTATGAGAGAAGCAACAAATGGTTTGAGTGAATTCGTATTGATTGGTGTAACATTTTTTTACACTTGTAATTGTAATTGTAAGTAATTGTTATTTAAAACTGGGAATTGTAATTGTAGATGTAATCTTTAGATGTTAAGCAATTGCAGTTATAACTAATCTGCAATTCTAATTAGCAGGTGTAACAAGCACTTGAAAAATGGTTTCTAAGCTTTTTAGGGTAAGAATAACAATTAGCAGGTGTAACAAGCGCTTGAAAAATGGTTTCGTAATATTTAAGGTTACAGGCCTAGTATTGGAACTTATCTTTCATTTGAGACTGATATTGTCACAAAGGAGACATTTTAAACGGTATAAAAATGACCCTGAAAATGGTTCCAAAGCTTGTTTTTGTGCATGAATAATAAGGTAAAATGCCTTGAGAGTCATGTTTGATGGGTTTATTCTAAAAGTCAATCGGTGCAACTGAGTTGCTTATGTATTCATTTTATTTTATTTTAAAATTAATTGGTATTAGAACATAGGAATTAAAATCCGTAACCGTGTAAAAAATCACGTTTAAAATGTTTCAAAAACACTAAAAACTGTAACCTTAACGAAGAGATATTGTTACTTAGGAAAACATTAGTACAATAAGAAAGTATAATTACTTAATACGGGGGCCTGAGCGATTAGGACATTTGTTCTTCTGGTGTCCAGGATTCCCACATCTACTGCATAGTTTTGGTTGTCCAGTTTTTTCTCAATGTTCGACCAAATCTTTATCGCCATAAACCTTGTTGATCGTGGATGACCCTCTTTTTGCGTCGTAGTCCAAAATTTGGCCATATGATAAGTTCACCATCAACTGCGGTCGGATCAATTTCATTTTCGATTGGAGGAAACTTGTATGCATAAACCTTAGAGACGGTTTCAATTAAGTATATTGGGTCAACCATTGTCATGTAGTGAACCCGTATAGACGAACAAGCAGCAATGACGTACGGACACGGGTACTTGAATATTTAGAATACACTGCAATCATAGGTTTTTTTGTTCTAGATTAACCACGTATGAGTTATGTTGTATGCCTTCCAACGACTTCGAATATTCTGATACACGAAACGAATGTTCTCAGTGCGAGAAGCAAGTAGCAGTCATCGTATTTGAATACTGCGCATAGTTCTGAAATTTATCGCGAAGGTGTAGGTGGACTGTGTGGCCGTCTTCCATGTAGTCTGCTGCTTGTTTTTCTAAGGTTGCAAATATGGTAGCCAACCGATAATATGTCGCCTTGACAACGGAGGTGATAAGCAAATGATGCACTCCCTTCAATGACGAATTCACTGCCACAGCCAAGCTCGTTGTCATGTGCCCATATCGTTTACCACCATCATATGATCGAAGCCATTTTCCATTGGGATTGAAGCAAGGTATTCATAGCCATATTTGTTCCTGAGTAAAAGTTCTTCAAACAGCTCGTCAACCTCTTGCACGTAATGCGAGTTCCCTATAAAAATGATAAAGTTGTTAACGATGAATAATAAATATGAAGGTATCTTAAATGAAAAGGAGTGGAGGAAGACGTACCCATTCGAAGCATAATTTGGTGTTCATCTTCATTCTTGTACCTTTGTAAGTAGTTTGCAGCAATGTAGCGTAAACAATACCGATGATGAATATGTGGAGATTGCCAATATAGGCTCATACGCTCGATCGCCCATAGGAGCGTCGTGCCCCTATTAGAAATAACACATAACCCATCTTCTTTTTCATGCATAACATGAGATAGCACATGTCTTCGTAAGTTCATAAGAAAGAATAACCATGAGTCAAGATCTTCTTTTTCGACTATTGCAAATGGCAATGTGAACGATTTTTCTGTTGTCGTCTTGCGTAACCGCCAGTAACAAAGTTTGTGTGTATTTTTTGTACAACCAAGTGTCGTCGATTTGAACCATCGACTTGCAATATTTGAATGCATTAACACACTACGAAAATATCCAAAATAGCAGGTGGAATTGACATACTCCTCGTACGACACAATCATTTTGGTATACCGGTACAGTTTCCAACAAGTCTTTGTACGATTCCTCCCACTGGCCATACCGTTCCCGGTATGTGCTTTTGCATCAAGTTTAGCCAC
Organism: Hibiscus mutabilis; assembly: GCA_019671005.1. NCBI lineage: Eukaryota > Viridiplantae > Streptophyta > Magnoliopsida > Malvales > Malvaceae > Hibiscus > Hibiscus mutabilis. Next base: position 44,821,064 of record CM033726.1, on the reverse strand, counting down.
GACCGCAAGTCTTTGTACGATTCCTCCCACTGGCCATACAATTTCTTTATGGCCTTCACCTTGCGTACCATGCATTGTCGTACAAAACTATGTAGCCGTACTGAGATTTGGCTGCAGCAATACACGTGGCAACCGTTACACGCAGATTTGCCTTGATCGGAGGAATAAAGGTGTCATAGAGCACGTGCACATCCAAGTTAGGATGGTCCTGACTGAGTCTATTGACGGTGCAAGTATGAGGCCCCTCGAGTCTTGTGATCTGTCATAGCCGGTTTTGTTTCTTCAAGCACGATACATGAACCCTCCAATTACACCCCTGCCTCTTGTGGGCACATTCCGCAATATAGTAATCCGATTGTGTCTTTTTCACGGTCGTCGTAACAGAGTTACATATGTTGTAGTTCTTGATGGCAGTCACGGTGAGTTCTTTTGTCTAAAAGGTCATCCCAATATTGAGTTCTCCATCAGCACACCGGTTGTACTGTACAAGTTTTGGTAATTGCGAAAATTCTAGATTGTTGAAGGCTTCGATATTAATCATCGTGAAGTGTGATCGTGGCTGGTAAACAGAAACTGAGATGGCATGATGTTGAACGTTGGTAGGTCGGGCATGTTCTTCGTTGCCTTCAACTAAATCATCTAATATGTCGTATTTCTCTACTTCATCGGGCATTTTAAGGTCTTCTGGTTGATCATAGAAAGGGTCTTTCTCATCACCATCGAGCCCTGACTCTCTTATCGGTTATTCCTCGCAGTTTTTTAAACCCAAAAATTAAAATAGGTCTGGGTCGTTGAATGCTACGGCAACAGATGTAACAATTGCTCATCGATCGCGAGCCCGCTCACGAAACATATTACCAAAATAAAGATCAAGGTCGCCAAAACTAGCAAAAGAATATCTCTCCACAGGTTGTTCAACGTAATTCGCACTATGGATATATGTTGAATGTCGTTCAGATGTGAAATCGTGTAACGGATAAAAGGCTTCATAGTCTTGCGATATCATGTAGTTTTGTGATGATGATGCACCGAAGTCAACGTTCGGTGGCAGGTTTAAGTCAAAGTCAAAACGCGCTACGCAAGAATGTCTTGGCGTAGTAGATAATGATTCCTACGACGTCAGTAGTATATACTTTAACGGCTCTAAATTCTTTTCACGAGCATGTGAAACATTGTTCCTTACTTCTTTTATCAATTTATTATGCGTTGGTTTCCTCAGCAACTGTAGGGTTACAGTATTTAAAGACTGAAAGACGACGCCGAGAGATGCGTCGGCGACCATTTCGCCATTATAGTATACCAACGCAGTAATACTTCCTCGTCGCGACACATTTTGAGAATAAATGCTGGATCACTCGGAGTAAACACTGGATCACCCGGAGTAAATGCTGGTGTCTAATATAAGGGTCCCAAAAGTAAGTTTTATCAGAGGAACTCACTTCATGCAGAACGCGAGGTCCTAAAATTTCCCGCTCTTTGTAAAATGCGAGGTCCACGGGGCAGGTCAAGGCAGGGCAGGTCCTAAGATTTTCGTCTATAAAAACGTCAATTCATCGTAGCTATAATGATATTATTTGAGCTCTACTCATTCCTCTATAATTGAACATGTCAAAAAGATGGCAAGATTTTCTGTAATCATATTCTATTTCAGAACCTATTTTTACACCTTCTTCAACAGCAAGATCAACAAAGAGGAGTTATATGATTTGATTTCAACGTACATTCGTGAGGAAACCACACGACAAATATCTTGTTTGTTGGCGAAAGTACCCGTTGATGAGCCTGGCCCTAAAACGCATTACATGCTCCCCTTATCAAACGATAAGGACCTTCAACAGATGTTTAGAAGCTACACTCGTGTCATGGGGTCAAAACATCGAGTTGAATGTAAAATTTGATGAAGATGGTTCTTCATCAAAAAAGAAGGAACAACTAAACGTAACTTAGGTTGATAAGTAGTTAAATATTTATAATGAAAAATGAGAAATTGTAATTATAAACTAAACCTATAATGTTATCAAGTTACTTTGGTTGTTGTGTTGTTGTTAAGTATTTATAATGAAAAATGAGAAATTGTAATTATAAACTTATATATATAACATATTTTTTCGATTAAATGATAATTCAGTCATTTTACATAAATAAAAAATTACATAATCATCCTAATGACGCCTATGTCCACCCGTACCGCACCGCGGTGGACGATGATCCCGAGCCGGATTCCTTTGAACAAGACCACCACCACCATCATCGTCGTCATCATCATCGTCATCATAATCACCATCCCTAAATACATTTGGAGTCCCACCACTCGCACTAGGACCAAAGTAGAATAAGTTCTGCTGTGGTGTATGATCAACAATACCGGGTCCGAACTGTGAGACAATGACGAAAACTGATAAACTTGAGGAACATATGCAAAAGGTAATGTCAGATAGTAGATCGAGGGAACCATCATAAGCGGATGAAACACGTCTATGAAAAAAACCTTCTGACGAACTCTCCATTTGATAGAACAATAGACTACTACCCGTGGGTTGAAATGAAGAGAAAGTCGAGTGTTGGAATGCATATTCTAGCACCGATGTCTCTGGCTAATAGGCTGACTGAGGAGGTGCTTGCGCTATTCCCCGATAATGATGCCCTGGGAGCTTGTGTTCTTTTTCTCTGGCCACCTCCCCCGTACGGGTACTACGTTGCGTCAGAGGACGCTGCATCGGCGGACGATTTGGGGGAGACACTTCTATTTCTTGCTCTCGCTCCTCCGGGGATAGTAGATGTGGCTTTCTATTTTAATGGTACCACAACATATACTCAAAGGTAACGCTATGGTCCCGAATGCGTTCCAAAATACGGGGCCGCTTATCGAAACGGGTCAACCACTACTGCACCACACCATGTGACGATGGCCCCAATAGACTCTGTCTTGCCTTGTCCTGTTAACCTGTACAATGCGTCCAAATTGGGTGGCTCATCCGGAATCCCTTGGACATAGTTGAATTGCCGTAGCACGTAGTCTGCAGGATGCCACTCGACTATCTCGTAGTGTATGAGTGGGACCATCAGAATCCAAACATGCTCACTCTGCATTATTTCAGGTGGAATGCATCCCTTAATATCAATATTCTCGTACGGCGTACACATGAACTACAAAAAATATGTAAAATTAGTTACATAAACTCGATTTACAAAATATGATTTTTATATTCAAAAAATGTAATCGATTAAAAAAATTTACCCTATCTATCTTATCGATCAAGAGTCGATAATCCCACTGGGTGGTCAGTAGTCCCACGTGTGTTAATTGATCCAACCACCTATAATTCAAAAAAGCATTTCTAAGTATTCTAATATTAAAAAAATATTTATTAGTACCTCCGAACAAGTGGGAAATGGAATGAGGTATGGTTTCTAGGTGTCGGGCTTAAAAATAGCATTTGAAACCATACCCAAGACTGCAGTAACCAAAGACACCCCCAATGGCACGTCTGTCCGAGTCGACGATTCTGCATAACTCCTAAAAAAGATATGCCAAGACTGCCCTTCTCCAACATTTGTTTTTGGACTCCACAGTATTGTCCAGATGAGGCAACCACATCAAATGGACCTTGTTTTGGGATTTGTCTGGCATCAACAGCCCTAATAAATCATAAAATATGGGCACGAGCAAACCGCTACAAAAATAATTTTTATCATTATTAAATTCTTTTGAATAAAATACAATTTTACAATAAATAAATAATAATAAACAATAAAAAAATTATACCATCTTCGTTACTTCATTAGTGTCTGGGGGTAGGTTCGTCAAATTGTTGTCCAAGAAGGTTATTTTGAGTTTCCTACCATCTAAATCCTTCGCCACCGGCCTCAGTCCAAGCAAATTTTCACGTATAGTCGACCAGTCTACCTCCGTAATGCCGATGATAATCTCGCTTTCAACAGGCAGACCGAGATGAAATGCAACATCTTGTAATGTAATAGTTCCCTCACCGCAATGAAGATGAAATGCGTGTGTCTCGGGCCTCCACCTCTCTAGCAATGCATTTATCATCGGTTGGTTCAACTTCGAATCGTCAAATAGGTGGGAAACATGGCCAAAACCGAACTGATGCAAATACCCGACAATATCCGGATGTGGTGGTCCCTTACAATTGATATAACAAACCAACGCACGTTTATACCCCTTCAAATTAAAATTAAAATACGTTCACACCCGCTTATAATAACAATTTAAAAAATAATTAACTAATTAAAATATCAAGTAATGACTAAATAAATAAAATATTAACAATTTTAAAAAATAATTAACCAATTAAAAAATTACCGCGGGGTTTGAGCGCCATAAATCAAACACGTGTCTGTCGTCCAGCCTCAATAATATCGCCATATTACCGAAAATTCGAAGACTCTATAAATAAAAATAATAAAGAATAGTAATTGCAGAACAAGAGAAGAGAATATGATAAGATAAAAGTTGAAATACTGGGCCCTATTTATAGGATTCCTCGCTCTCATGTGAAGCGGTGTTCATAGACCTCGCTATTTGTAAAATGCGAGTTCTGTTGAAAAGACGCAACTTTTCAGTCCGAACGGATTCCAACTGTTAGACTGGAACTCGCTTTATGTTGATAGCGAATTCCAAGGGTTTTTAATTTTTTAATACTTATTTGGTGATTCGAATAATATCTTTTAAATACCATATTTTCTTTTAAATTTATTAAATACTAATAAGATTTAAATACCATATTTTTTAAATTTATTAAATACTAATAAAATTTAAATACCATATTTTCTTTTAAATAATATATTTTTTAAATTATATCTTAATCCTAATAAATATGAAATCCATTTAAATTAGGACTTTTTGATTTCAAATATCCTACAATAATTAGAATATTTAATTTAAGAAAATAAATATTTTTATAATTAGAATCTTTCCAAATAATTAAGATTTCATCTGCTTAAATCATCTTTCAAAAAATTAGGATCTTACAAATATTTAGTTTAAATTACTTTTTTATATACGGTTAAACATCTTCTTTCGAATACTTAAAATTTTTCAAATAATATAATTACATCAAGTAAATAGGCTAAATTATATATTCGAATAAATATAATATGTTAATTACACATTAAAAAATTAAGTCAAGTTCAATTTTTAATTAAGCTATAATTATAACCTTTTAAATATATTTATTAGGGTTTAGGTTTCAAACGGTCAATGAGAACCTATATGCAAAGCGCGAGTTGTATACAGTAATTACCACGATACATTAATGTGCCCTTTCAATTTCTCGGGGACCTCGCGTTTTCCAAAACGCGACTTTTTATCCACTAATTTTAAATTAAGTTATCTGAAAAGTCTGCCCACGTCGGACGGAACTCGCTATTTGTAGAACGCGAGGTCATAGTGTGCGTTGTCCAAAAAACAAGGACGCCTTACATGGACGATTTGGGGGTCATTTTTCTAAATAACATTGTTAGAGGGTCATTTAAGTAAAAAACTATTAAAAAAAGGTTTTTTTATATGAAATTGCTGATTTCTTGCAAGTCTTAATTCAATTTCTGGACAATCTCTACCTTAGTGTCAAAGGTAGAAATTTGTTTTAAATTCTATTCTCTTTTTTTTTAACGATATGATAATATATTTATCATGTAATTTGTGTATACAAAATTAGCTTTCAAGTGTTTGACAAAATGTGTGATAGAAACAATGCCATCAACTGTACTGTTGAATTCTATATTCCATTATTATAATTTAAGTGTTGATAAAGTTTCAACTTTGTTCTAAATCTCGGACACGAATGATTCTTAAATCCAGCATTCCTCCTCGTACGTTTCAAATTCCAACAATCGTATGCTATTTAAGAAATACTATATATATGTCAACCATTAATTTTATTAAAAAGGAGATTCAGGTAACGTATTAAAATTAAGGTCACCCACGTACTTTTATTTTACCGTGACACGCTAATTATAATTAATTGAGAAATTATATCATAGGTTATTCCTGCCACGTCATTTATGATCTCAACCATTAAAAACCGTTCATTTTAATAATTTTTCATATAATCTTTTTACCGAGTGAAACTTCACTCATATTTACTGTAAATCAAAGTTAAAATTTATTTTTACCATGTGAATCTTCACTTGGTAAAAAGATGACATGGAAAAATTATTGAAATGGACGATTTTTATTAGTTGAGACCATGAATGATGTGGCAGAACGGACCTATAATATAATTTCTCTAATTATAGACATAACAAATACTATTATCACCAATATCATCAAGAACATAAAAAAGCCAAATTTAAAAAGAAATACTAATAAAGAAGTAGCCATGGATATATTAATATCAGAAGAGTAAAGTAATCAACACCATACTTGTAGAAGAGTATTCTTTTTTGTTATGATATTTTTATATATCGTGTAATTATGAATAGATAATAGATGTTGAAAATTAAAAGTAAAAACTAATATACGTCAATATTAGGCTAAGGCGTTAAATCCCTTAAGTAATTAAATTTTAGCGTTGTAAATGGAATATATTGAATTGAAAGGGTTGTCTAGGGATTAAAATCGGGTACTCTATCGGGTTTCAGGTCAAGTCAAATCAGGTCGGGTCAGATCAGATTCGAGTTATGTTAGGTCAAGTTAATAGTTTGACTCGAGTCGGTCGGGTCCGGGTTGACTCGGGTTAGGTGAATGTTGGGTTGATCCCAACTTAAACTTGGTTCGGCTCAAGTCGGGTCAATACCAAGTTCGGGTCTAAGTAGTTAATTATCGGGCTAATTTGGGTTCGAATAGACTTCGGGTCGGGTCATTCCAGATATCAGGTCAAGTTCAGGTCGAGTCACGTCAGTTTCGGATAAAATTCAAGTCGAGTTAATTTAGTTTCGGATAGACTTTGGGTCGGGTCAAATTAGTTCACGTCGATTTCGGATAGACTTCGGGTCGGTTCGAATTAATTCACTTCGATTTCGGATAAAGTTCAATATATAATTATATTAAAAATTAACATTTTAAAAATTATATGAATAATATTTAAAAATATTAAATAATATTACACATCTTTAGAAAAATTATATGAATAATCTTTATTTTTTAAAAATTTAAAATCTTAATTCAATGAGTATATATATGTGTGAATAATCTTTAAAAATATTAAATAACATTACAAATTTTTAAAAATTTTAAAATTTAAAATCTTAATACAATATATATATATATATAATTCTATTAAAATTTAAAAACATGTGAATAATCTTTAAAATTCTTAAAATTTAAAATCTTAATTCGATGAGTATATATATAAATAAAATTTAAAAATTATTAAATAACATTATAAATTTTTTTAAAAAAATATATGAATAATCTTTAAAAAATTAAAAATATAAAAAATTAAAATCTTAATTATATGTGTATATATATGGATATTTTTTAAAAATTATTAGATAACTTTACAAATCTTTAAAATATTATATTAATAATTTTTAAAAATTTTAAATTTTAAAACCTTAATTCACTGAGTATATATATAAAATTAAATTAAAATATTAAAATTTATTATTAATGAATAATCTCTTAAAATTATTAAATGGAATTTACAAATCTTTAAAAAATTATCTAAATAATATTTTAAAATTTTAAATTTTAAAATATTAATTCAATGAGTATATATATAATTATTTTAAAAATTTTAAATTTATAGGAATAATCTTTTAAAATTTAAAATCTTAACTCAATTATATACCAAGGTTTTTAATCTAGGACATTTAAACCTATAGTAATTAAATATATTCTTCTCACCAAAACAACATTTTTTCCCTTTCTTAATTTCTTTCTACAATTACTCTCTCCCACAATACAAGAACATATATTTAAAATTATTTTTTCATTTCTTGCAAAAGTTAAAGATTCTTCAATTTCTGATTTAGAAGAAGAATCACTTCTAGTTTAATTGTTAATAATCTTGTATGCGCTCTTTTTTATATATATATTTACTTCAATATTTATAGATATTGTAATGACCCGAACTTTGGAATCCGAGAGTCGAGTTGATCCGAAGTGTGGGCTTCGCATGTAATCCAAGATGTTGGGCTCTTAGGAGTGTTTTGGGCATGCCTTAGTGGTTTTGGGTTGGAGTAGGATGTCTTGGGAAGGTTAATATGGTAAAAACATAATTGGAAGACAAAAAGGGCCGTGGTTGTTTAATTTTCTGCAAAAAGGGGAGGGGTGAGGTCACCATTGTTTCCTTCTCCCACTCATTCTCATCTCCCAACCAAATTTTGAATGTTTAAGGTGAAATCTTTATGGGTTTTGAGTGTAAATCACGTTTTGACGATTGAGGGAAGTTTGTTGAGCAACAAAGGATCTACACACCAAGGTAAAGATGAGTTAAAATGGTAGAGTTTGAGGTTTGGGGGTTAGTGTGGATGAACGAGAATGGATCTTTGAAGGCTTCTTCCTCAGCTTTAATTCGATGTTAGTACACTACCCATTCTTACGAATTCTTGCAACTCATAAAATTAGGCTTTGTGAATGATTTGAGTGTTCATGGTTTGATAAACTTTGGTTGATCTTTAATGGAAAACTGTAGATTTGGTGTTTTTAAGGCTTAAAATTGGTAGAAACTCACTTAATAACTTCACAATAACTTGTAGGTTCGATTTGAGGCGTAACCATAGGGGTTAAGGGGTTGAATATTGAATTTTCGAACTCTAGGTTTCGAAATCTGAGTTCGAGTATCGGTACGGGGTGGGAGCGTATCGATACGCCTTTATATATAAGAGGGCAGGTTGTGAGGAGAGTACCGGTACGACTTTCCGTGTATCGGTACTCCATGTTTGTAAGAATTTCGGTGGCGAATTCGTGTAACAGTACATTTGGGGCGTATCGGTACCCACGGTTACATTGCCTGGAAAGGCTTTGTGTACCGGTACGCTAAGGTAGGCGTATTGGTACGGGTAAGGATCGGTAAGGGGTGATCCAAGTACCGATATGGAGTATCGATACGACACGGAGCGTATCAGTACAGCTTGAGGTTTCAATTTTTTCGAACCTAATTGGAGTATCGGTACTTATGGGAGAGTATCGATACTTAGAGGAGAGTACCAATACTCATTTCAGAGTATCGATACTCGCTAGGCAATCTGCCCAAATTTTTATGTTTGTGTTCGAGGATTCTATAATTTGTGGCTAAGGTTCTAATGGGTCTCTCCTGATATAAAATGACTGGTAAAACCAAGAATGCGTGTTTCTTCTTGCATATATAGAATAAATGGCTAATTGAGTTTAGAAATGAAAGTAAGTTGCTAAGGTTAGCAAATTTTAGGGATCCTTGGTGGATCATTTGTGGTTGTGCCGGGTAAGGGCACTTGTTTGGTTTTGAGTCTTTGTTTGATAGGATCCGGATACCCAGTGAGTGAGTGTTACAACACATGAAGGTCATCCGATGCGAGATTTCGGGTGATGAAATGAAGACCATCCGATACGAGATTTCGGGTGATGATATTTGCTCGATGCGAGATTCTGAGCGAAGACTCAATGCGAGATTCCGAGTATACTGCTCAATGTGAGATTCCGTGCAACTCGATGTGAGATTCTGAGCATGGGTGGGTTTTCAGCGTCGGGTGACATTGGGCCTCACTCATGGTTTGTTTATCTATATGTTTATGTTGTTGAGATGTTGTTTGTTCTTAGCATGTGTTTAGGCAGTTATGGTAGCGCCATTGCTTTATCTTATCTTGATATCATTCATGTTGCATTGCTTTATTTATGATTTGCATGAAGCATGGTCGAGTGGCGGTGTATCCACTGAGCTTTGTTAGCTCAGCGTTCAGAATCGTTGTTTTCGTTTGTAGGTTGGTAGGTTTGGCATGTTCATGGAGGAGCACCATCATGGAAGGATTCCAGCGTCTCGTCTCTTTCAAGTACAATACTTAGATCATTGGGCTTTGTATTCGTAGGAACCTTTTGTACCTTGTAAATTGTATTTTGATTCAAACGATCGAGTCAAGGTTCATAATGAAATTTTAAAAAGAGCTCTATTGTATATATATTTCAAATAATACTTATATTTTAATGGATTAAATAAATAGATTTTGGAAATTATTGTGGTTTTGGCTAAACTAGGTTGGAATTTTTTATGGTTGGGTTTCAAGCTTGAGGCCCAAATGTGACATCCGGGTCGAGGGTATTACAGATATTGATTGTTCACTAATGGTTTTATTGCTCCTTAATGGATTTCTTATTTAGTTTTTTGAACTTATTGGTTGATCTACCGACTTTTAATTTTATGTGTTCTAGTTATTTTGTTTAACTTTGCATATCTCTCATGATTCGAAGAACTGGGATGATGTTAGGTCAAGTCTGTAACAGGTCGAGTCAAATCAGATCTTGGGTTGTTTCAAGTTAGGTTATATCAAATATTTGTCAGGTTAATTTCGGTTCGGGCTCATTTCATCGGTTATCACAATATCAGGTTCAATTCGGGTTCAAGTCGTTCTCAGGTTGGGTACAAGTCAGGTTTGGATCTAAAATCATCGAGTCCAACTCGGGTTCGGGTTAACATCAGGTCGAACTCGGTTGTGTTCGGGTCATCATCACTTCGGGTCACAACCAGTTCAGACTCAGGTAGGTTTCAGTTTGGTTTTCAGGTCGGGCCAGTTTTTACACCCCCTAAGGTCGTCCCATAATGAATCTCTACAACATTCGGTTCGAATTAGTCAATCAAAAAGAAAATATAAGTGATTATACCAGAAAACAAATAATAGTTAATACTAGTCGGTAAATGTTAATAAAATCAAAATCAATTGTTCTGCTTTATCTTAAAATAAATATAAATAAAGTTGGTATCAATATGTAGCCGACCACTTTGATAATAGAAACTTAAAGATGTGGAGGTAAGGAAATATTCTATATATATATTAAGTACAAGAACAAAATCTTTGAAATCTCTCCCAACTTTTCCACCTTTTCCTTGTTTTTTTGTGCATTTTTCTTGATCATATTAAATGGGATATCTCTAGTTAATTTACTCCTAGTTTAGCTTGGTGAGTATTTGGAATGACATGTATATAAGATATTAATTATTTAATTAAAATACGATCAGTTATAAAAGGAGATACGAACATAAGACAAATATATAACTTTGTCAAGATTTTTTATGACATGAATTATTAATTGTTCAAATTCATATTTAAATAACTTAAATATGATTATAATATGATAAAATACATAATGTGGATTTATGAAACACCAAATCTACTTAGTGAGATGCGGATAGTTTGACATTAGTTCTATATTATTCTGGATAAAAAAATGGTAGCATTGACTTAGCTTACAAGGTCTAAATCAAGGTCGTCCCTAGACTTGGGCAATAAGAGTGACGGTTCAGGGTGGCCCGTTGGCCACTAAAAGATAAATGACTATGGTTGATGGCCCCAAAATTTGATAAATAACCATTAATTTACGATAAAATTATAAGTTTATACACAAAAGAAAGTAATTATAGTTTCTAGGGAAACTGGGTTGTAAAGGGAAGATATTATGGCTTCAAAAATTGGGCTGTAAAAAAAAAATCAATAATTATGGCTTGTTCAAACCCCTCCCCCGTCAAATATCTTCTTCAAATTTATTATTTCTCATATAGACCGTTAAAAATTTATAGTGGTCTCACGTCTCATAATAAGTATAAAGGCGTTCAAAATTTAATTAGTCTCCACGTTAGTGTGTTTTAGGGTCATAATTAATATTTTAATAATAATTTATTTTATTTTTCAATTTCTAATGAGAATAAAAATTTTAAATACACTTATAAATAATTTTTACATTGTTCTTGTTCTTCACATCTCAATTTCTCATCTATTTTTTCTCTTTCTTTTGTTATTTTCTCACAATTTATTTTGGACTATTTATTTATAATTTTTTATTTGATATTCCAAGAAGACAATAACTTATTTATTCAAAGAGATTGTGGTTTATGAGATTTATTGTTACTGAATTATAACTAAATTTAAGACAGAGCTTCAACGGTAAAGACTCAGGTGCTATCATTTTATACTTTTTTCTTTATAATTTTTATAATATAATGTTAACGCGAAAATATACTTCAAGTAGTGAAAAAAGAAAAAGAAAAAAACGAACACAAGAATTAGTAGAGTCACAAAAGGAAACTTGATTTTTTTTCGAAATGAATAGAACAACCTTCATATGATGATGGATTGTTATCCAAATATTTCAATTTGTAACGCCCTCGACCTGGATGTCACATTTGGGCCTCAAGCCCAAACCCAAAACCAAACCATAAAATTTTCTTTTCAAACAGGATCAACCCATCAAGTTGCAAAAGCATTTAAAACCAACGATCAATATATATATATATATATATATATATATATATATATATATATATGTAAATAAAATATTACGTAGGAGCTCCAGTTTAAATTTAAGATTTTTGAAGGTACAATTTAAATAGTACAATTTCAAAATAATAATTACAGACTCCACATGTAAGGTCCTATGAATACATAGCCCATTAGACTCAAATACCGTACTCTGAAGACCACCACGTGCTAGAATCCCGGTCTGATAGTGCTTCACGATCCCGCGATCCAACGGTCAACCTATGCACGAAAACAACGATTCCGAGCGCTGAGCTTACAAAGCTCAGTGGTACACATCTACTCTACTGTACTTCATGCTAATCATAAACGTAAGCATGCAAGCTAGTACGAGCAAAAAGGAAAGATAAATAAACATGTGGCGCTACCATAATCGCCTAAACAGATGTCATAGCACAACAACACCTCAACAATACATCAACATAAAGATAAACAAATCAAGAGTGAGGCCCAATGTCACCCGACACTAGGAGACCCACCCATGCTCGGAATCTTTCATCGAGCTGCTCGGAATCTCACATCGAGCAGTATACTCGAAATCTCTCATCAAGTTTTCGCTCAAAATCTCTCATCGAGCGGGGCTCAGAATCTCGCATCGAGCAAATATCATCACCCGGAATCTCGCATCGGATGGCCTTTATTTCATCACCTAAAATTTCACATCGGATGGCCTTCATGTGTTGCAACACTCACTCACTGGGTATCCGGATCCCACCAAACAAAGACTCATAACTAAACAAGTGTCCTATCTGGCACGTAACCATACATGATCTGCCACGGATCCATACAAGTGCCCTACCTGGAACACAACCATCAAACGACCCACCACTGGTCCCTATTGTTGCTATTACAACCAATCAAGCATTACCGAGTTGTTACGTTTTATGGAAGAGTAATACAATTCATTCCTATCAATTCACATATTCTCATATATTACAGTAATAACCACTTGTTAAACATATTCGTCAATTTCCATCATCAACTAACCTTTAGGCCAAATAGTATTAATTACCGATTCCATAAGCAATTATCGAGTACATGCCGATAGTAATTACGATGCCCTATTCTACTCTTAAAGCTTATGAGAGTCATTATAGTTTGTTTATAGTGCATTAAAATCACTTAATCGAACATATTATTATATTCAGGTAATACACGAGGAATCATCATAAATCTGTCAAACAACCAGTTATACAATCAGATAATCATACGTATATTCGAACAATCCTATACGATCTCTACAACTCATGATAGTCTCAACATTCTGAAGCTCATCGAGTATCATAATAATTATCAAGCCTTGCAATAACAGTGCCGACGCATGCGTATTACTCATCTTCTATTTTGTAACCACTAACATGCAAGGCAATTACACTTATGATGCTCATGAAGCATTTTTAGAGTTCGAGGTGTACTAAACTTGTACTAACATCGCTAAAATCCTTATCCTAGCTTCCCAAAATACCACTTGGTCCGATAATCGACCCCGATCAATCCTCGCATATCAACAATTAAGAAAACACTTAAACTTCAAACACCTCCTAAGCCAAGCGAAGGGTCAAACACATAAAAATAGATTACCAGGTTTGATTTGGCAAAACGGACTACGCCATTGGATCCAAAACATCGAGAAACCCTAGGGTAGGGTCCCCCAAAAAAAGTCAATACCGGTCAACGGCGATCAACGGTAGTCAACGGCGTCGGTCAGGGGCGGACGGCGGCAGATGGCGTGGTACGGCTTGGCTCGGCTCAGCTCGGTGCGGCTAGGCTTGGGCTGAGTTAGCTCGGCTTGACTCAACCGAGTTGGGCCGAGTCCACTCGGGTGGCTCGGTCCCCTCTAGTGCTGGACCACGCCCACGCGCAGCGACGGCGCGTGACGGCGGCCTCCGGCGACCAAACTTCACTGGCCGACTGTTCTAGAGCTGGTAAACTCAGTGGTGGCCTCCGTTTCTTGATTCGAGCCTTCTAACCCATTTGAACAGCCCAACTTAAAACTTTTTCTCTCTCACCTCCTCCGACGACAACTCTGACGGCGACGATGCTGGTATCGACAGACTTATCTCGGAGAGATGAACACAATGGCGGTGATGGTATCGTGATCGGACGGCTAGATCTTTATAGATCAGAGTTTGAAATTCTTAAACCAAACTTTTCCTCTCTTTTTCTCTCTCTCACCATTCTCATCTTTTTCCTTTTCTCTCTCTTCCATCATTCCTCTTCCCTATTTCCAACCACCCACTTACTATTTAAAATTCAAACAACCTTTTTCCTTTTTTATTTCTTTCTATTTTCTTTTTCCATATTTACCCTAAGCCCAATTACACATTTTTAATTGGGCCATGAACCACAGGCCCAATACTCGGTCCAAGACCCGACTCGTTAACCCGAAACCCGGGTCGTTACACAATTGCTTATAGAATCTTCTTAACTATGTTGTTGACAGTTGCATATGCTGAAAGAAGTTTTTCAAAGTTAAAGTTGTTGAAAACCTACTTGAGATCGTCAATGTCACAAGAAAGAGTGAATGGTCTAGTCATTTTATGTATTGAAAAAAAATGTTAGACCATATTGATGTAGACACCATTATTACTGATTTTGCATCTCGAAATGCTCGAAGAAATTGTTTGTGTAAGTAGTTGAATATTTAATAAAATTTCTTGATGTTTTCCCTTTGAATTTTGATGTGCTTATTAGATAATTTATTTAAAGTGATAAAAAAACATAATTCACAAGTAAATTAATTTATTTTTATACTCTTAAATTTTAATATTTTTAATACTTGTTATTAGGGCCTAATTCTTAGATACGTCCCAGTGCCACCAAAATCTCAGTACCTGCGTTGGATGTATTAAATTTGTACGAGTATATATATATTGACAAATCTTAATTTTAATCCTACTTAGAAAAGAGGAGAATGAAGATTTTAGAGGAAGGAAATGGGCATGGGCGGAACATAAGGGGGTTTTGGGGGCGCGACCCTGCTAATTTTTTTTCCAATAGTAATAAAATAGTCTTTTAGAAAAAAAAGTCAAATTAGTTCTATAACCCCTTCTATCTTTTTAAAATCTTATTATGCCCCCCTTTATAAATTTTTAGTTTCGCCACTGGAAGGAGGTGTTCCTAGTTGGCCTAGAACCCATGACCTAAGGGAAATAAAGGAACAAAGATGAGCAGCTTGGCCAACCAGACAAATGTGATTGCTCTGTACGAGTATATTTTGAACATGAATACTGTAAAGATATTGAGTACGAGCGTTAGATAAAAATACGGGTTTTGTATACATATATTCAATTTATTTAATAATATATTAATAAAATACTCAAAAGATTATGTCTTTATATCTATATCTAAATCTATATTTTGTCGTAAGTAACACAAACAATAAACAAGAACATTTTGGAAAATAAGCCGAAGAATAAAGCCATATATGAATGAGTCAAAAGGTAAGATTAGTCAGATATTTGAAGAATAAAGTTGGCGACTCCATTTGCGCATGAACCTCATACTAAGTTAAAGACACAAGACTTCTTGGGAAAAAAGAGTGAGAATCTATATGTGACGGTACACAATGTGTTCATTCCCCCACTTGTCTTATGAAAAAGGTGAGGAAGCTTTCTCTCCAACTTGAAAACCCATGTGCATCTCGGATCCGTTTGGTATTATTGTGAGCAAACGGTCGTTGAAACTGAACATTCGTTGGTAGAAACTAAAAAATTTAACTGTTTAGGTAGAAAAATAGTAGACAAACGTTCGTTGGAGATCAAACTGATACTTGTTTGGTAAATTATAGGGTCAAACGCCCGTTTAGGTTGCTAAACGCAACAAAAAACGGGGCCTAAGTGTGAGCCATATATAATGAGTTTAAAATTTGAAGTTTAAGATTAAAATTTATGTTTTAATATTTAGGGTAAGATTTAGAATTTTGGGTTTTGATGTTAGAAATATGAATTTTAGTTTTTAATGTGAAATTTGATATGTTCGTAAAATTTAGAGGTAATTGTATTTAGAGGGATTTTTAGGAGTGTTATATTGTTATATTCATATATGAATGTATTTTAAATATTAAATACAGATATTTCTTTAAAAAAATGAAAAATTAGAACAATATAATTTGAATAAAGGTCTGATTACAAGAGATTGAAAATGAGTATCGAATATGAAATGTTTCTTAATGGTTATCTGCAATAAATTAAAATGTTTTTTTAAGGGTCAACCATTTTATCTAAAGGTGAATATTTGATTTAGTCGAGATGAGTAAAAATTTTAAATTAGTCGAGTTGACAAGTCTTATTATATAACTCAAATTTTATTTGAATTTTTTTAATTTGAGTCGAGTTGTTCGAGATTCAATTCAAAATTAATATCAATTGGCTTCAATTTAAATGATTTTTTTAACAGAACCTACAACCTAGGAGAGGGAAGGGAAAAATCCTCTTGTTGGGCAATAAATCCAAGACCTACGAAGGGGAGAGGATGTCAATGAGAGACTTAACCACTTGTTCTAATTTAAACGACTTTCTATAGCCATATACGATATATATTTATATAATTTTTCATATTTCTTCATATTTTTTCATATGTGATATACATATATTAGGCAAAGTCGAGGGACTCGACTTGAACTTCAAAAATTGATCCACTAATTACTAAAAATTTTAAGATATTCGAAGTTTCATTTTATAACTCAAACTTTATTTGAAACTTTTTCGAGTCATTTTTTTGGATCGAGTCTACAAAATCAATTTTTTTAAAAAAATTGAGTCTTTTGCTCGATGTCCGAATGTGAATATATATTCATGAATATTTAAAAAGAAAAAGAAAACAAGAAAATGTGTGATTCTAACCTTTTCGTTCTCTATATAAGGATGGTCAATGTACTCGCAAATCTCAACCATTAACCCCCAAGTCAAATTCTACTTCTATATTGTACTTGAACAAAAAGAATGTCAGCCATTTCCTTTGATCCAAGGCTCAATGTTCAGGTAAACCAGAAGAGCCATGGCGTTGTAATTGAAGAGATTGAAGGACTCATCCGAGTTTACAAAAACGGAAACGTCGAGAGGCCTCCGATCATCCCTATCGTCCCCTGTACGGCCTCTGGTGGCGTGACAGCTAAGGACGTCGTCGTAGATAAATTCACCGGCTCATGGACTCGTATCTATGTCCCAATCTACTCTAACAAGATGCCTCTGCTTGTTTACTTCCATGGCGGTGGATTCTGTGTTGGCTCCGCTGCTTGGAGTTGCTACAATGAGTTCTTGTCCGGTCTAGCTTCGAAAGCCGGTTGCATTATCCTCTCCGTAAATTACCGCCTAGCTCCCGAAAACCGGCTTCCGGCTGCTTACGATGACGGCATCGAAGCCCTTATGTGGGTTAAACAACAAGCTCTAAATGGACCGATTGAACATAAGTGGTGGCTAAGTCATTGTGATCCGTCTAGTTTGTTTCTAGCAGGTGACAGTGCTGGTGCCAATATAGCTTACAATGTGTCCGCCAGATTAGGATCCCACGGCAGCGCCTCGTCCTGTTCCGGGATCAAGCCATTGGTTCTCAAGGGCTCGATCTTGATTCAACCCTTTTTTGGAGGCGAGTCAAGGACCGCAACCGAGATGCATGCCCCTACACAAGTTAACTCTGCACTCACTTTATCCGCATCTGATGCGTATTGGAGATTATCATTGCCTTTCGGTTCGAACCATGACCATCCATGGTGCAACCCTTTAGCCAGTGGTGCAACCAAGTTAAGGGAACTGAAACTTCCACCGACGATGGTGTGCGTATCGGAGATGGATATATTGAAAGATAGGAACCTGGGATTCTGCAAGGCTTTGGGCAGTGCTGGTAAAAGGGTTGAAGTGAAGATTTACAAAGGAGTTGGGCATGCATTTCAAGTTCTTCACAATTCTCCATTTTCTCAAATTCGAACTCAAGAAATGATTTCACATGTTAAGACTTTCATCAATCAGTAATTGATGAATCATACATGCAGCATGTAAATTTTTGATGTTATAGTTGCTATGTCAATGCTTCGACAGTTTAATTCATTTATAGTTAATGGTAAAACCAGCGATACAGTTTTAGCTTCTTATACAAAAACTAAATGAGTATATATGAATATGTAAATAATTAGTAGACTCGTTCTTCTTAAAAATTTATTTATGTTTTATAATCATCTATATAAAGAATAATTTTAAAATTTTTAATATTAAGTGAATACTAAATTTTAGACATCAAATTTTGAATATGAGTATGACAATTTTATTCAAGAAAAATAATTAAAAATACAATAAAAATTATAATTAATATAAATAAATTTATTCGGACATATATATATTTTTTAAAAATAATGTCTTTAAATCATAAAAAAAAAATAAGTTTATGCAAAAACTTTGAAAAGGTTCCAGCCCATCAACATGTCTACCTTTACCATTTCAAAGGAATTGCTATATCCTTTTCCTACAAATATTACATACTCGCTGTACCTGTAAAACATAGAAGAACCATAAGCAAAATGGTGGTAACATGTCTCCAAACAAATCTAAACCCTTGTTTCAAACCCTTAATTCCATTCCCTTCCCAAAACCCTAACTTCTTCCCTTTTAAATCTCTCTCTGCCTCCCCTAAATCCTCGGATTTTGCTAAATCCGTAATCTCTTTACAAGTCAAAGCTAAACCTCCTGTTCTTTCTGATGAACGGCCACTAGATGATTCCCCCCCTGAATCTTCTTCTGACAAAGAGGTAAAGCTTTGGGTCCCTTTTCCCCTTCAATTTCAGTTTTTTTTTTTGGAGAAAAAATGGGTTTAATTAGATAGACTTCTGTTGTAGAAAAAGCCAGTCAAATTTACAACTTTTTTTCTTGTATGACCCAGAAGAAGGGCTTATTTTGAACTTAGTTTTTTTTTTTCCATGTGAAACTCAGAAAAAAGGGTTTTATTTGAATTCAATTTCTTGGGTGTAAAACCAGAGAAAAAGGGCTTGGTTTTGAACTTAGATTCATGGGTTTTCTTTCTTTCTTTCTTTGTTTTTTTTTCTTTTCTATTTGTTTGGATAATGTAGAAGCTTGGAGTGGTGGTGAAGCCATTGGAGAAGCCAAGGGTAGTATTGAAGTTCATATGGATGGAAAAAGACATAGGGATAGCCCTTGATCAAGTGATACCAGGGCATGGTTCTATCCCATTGAGTCCATATTACTTTTGGCCTAGGAAAGATGCTTGGGAACAACTCAAGGTTTTGCTTGAAAGCAAGCCATGGATATCTCACATGCAAAGGGTTCACCTTCTCAATCAAGCTACAGACATTATCAATTTATGGCAGACAAGTGGTGGTAATTTATCCTAAATGTTTCCATTCAAAAAGTTTTGTTGCAATCTCTTTTAGTTCTAGTTGCAATTGCATTCCATGTTGCTAAATCGAGCTGAATCTAAATATGGGTGACCGACTGGCCTTTTTTGTGTGAATCAATTTTTCATTAAAGATTCCTATTTACATGCATATATGTGTGTATGAACCTCTTATTGTAAGCATGAATGTTCTTGTGATAGCTTTTTGCATGAATCAGTGTGTAAATTAGGCTCCGTTCGGGATTGCCGTGGAAAAGTAGGGTTGGGTGAAGAAGCTGGTTTGGGGAGAAGCTGAAAATTCCAGCTTCTCCAGAAGCAGTTTGGAGACCAAATTCCACCCAAAAGCTGGGTGTAAAGGTGAAAAAGCAGCCGAACGGAGCCTTAGTGTATGAAGGTTCTTTAATCAAACACCAATTCGCACAAAAAGCGTATAACAAGAACATTAATACTTGCAATTAGAGGTTCATTTCTGGGTTTCTTTCATATGAAAATTCCCATTCATAAGATACCATAACTATAGACATAACTTTTTACAGAAACAATTCAGTATTCTGCATTATAAATGTTGAGTGCATGCTAGTACATCCATACATTTTAACAATAAAATTGAATAAGAAAATGAAATGATCACCTCGTGACGTATATCCAGTAGTAGTAAGGTCATAGTTTGTTTCATGGTATTTGCTTCTCCCAACAGTTTGGCAATGCCCAAATCTCCCAATGTGCAACCATATCTCTTTCCAGTGGGTGTGCATATTAAACCTTAACTGTTAATCGATATAACTATTGCATTTTATACGTTAATTAACCGAACTATTAAGGCTAAACGGTTTTGGATAATCGAACCGTTAAAAATGAAGGCTAACTATTCTTAAATTATTTATACATATATTTTGTTCACAAAATTGGATACACATTCTCGAAGCCCTGTTATAGTATAATATTAATATAATATTTATTGGAGAGATAATTTCATTACTCAAAATAAGTAGTGAACATGTGCAAAAATTATAATAGGTTATAAGCTAACTTGTAACCGAACTATTAATAATGGTTAACCGTTAATAACAATTAATTGTTAGTGTGATTAATCATTTTTTAACAGGTAGGTTACGATTCAATAACCGCTATAATGATTAACCAACCGTTTAAGCTAAATTGTACGATTAACTTTCATGAACACCTTTACCGTTCAAAATATAACGATTTCGCAAGGTTCCCATTAGGCATGAATAGGACTGTAAATGAGACGAGACAGATTTCGAGCTTGATTCGATCAAATCTCGGTCAACACTCGACTTGATTGGACTAGACTCGAGCTCAGCTCGAGTTCTTAACGAGACGAGCCAATATTATTATTCTTTTTAATTTTAAAATTAAAGTGAACTAAAATGTAGGTTAGGTGTTTTTGGTGGTTATGTTATTTTTATTTTTAGTTTAACTTTTTGTATATTTTTATGTGTACTCTTTTTCTCCGACTAGGATTAGGAGAGATTTTTAATGAGGCACTTGGAAATATTTCTTTTGCATGATTTTATCTATCATGAAATCATGCAATTTAATTATTATTATTATTATTATTATTATTATTATTCTTATTATTATTATTATTAGGGTTGTAAATGAAATGAGATAGATCGCGAGTTATTCGAGATTGACTCGGTCAAAACTTGATCAACGTTCGACTCGACTCAGCTTGAGTTTTTTATGAGTCGAGTCGAGTTCAACACTACTCGAACTTGACTCGGCCCGTTTACACCCCTAGGCATGAAAGGTTTTGAAATCATTACAAGTAATTTGACTGGCTCAATTTGACACAAAATTACTTGTAAACTCGAACTCTAGAAGACTCAAACCCAGAATGATCCAAACAAGTAATTTAAAATGGTCAAGATGAGTAGAACTTGATATGATCTTCAACCAAAATGATCCGACTCAAAAAGCACAAACCTCAAACATGAATGACCGAACTTAAAATAACTAAGGCCTGAAATTGACTCAACACTAAATTATATGTAAAAAATTTAAAATCTGAGTTAACGCATTCTAACTCGCAAATAAATAAGCATATAATATAAATAAAATCAAAAATAAAAATAGATAAATTAAATGAATGTGTTCAATACCATAACCGAGAACGTGGTTAAAACTTTGCATAGTTTTTTAAGTTGGTTTAACAGTAAAAAAAACACTCAATCTATACTTTTTTTTTCCTCAGTTTGGTGTCTGACGTTTATTTCGGCCACTTTAGTGCCCACGTTTCATAATTTAAATTAGGTTTTTTCGTAACAGACGTTAAAAAAAATTCGTTATCCAATAAAAACACGACACATAGCATATTTATGGTATTTTTTAATTTTTATTTTTTAAAATAAAAAATCTTTAATTTTATAAAAAATTCAAAATCTTTAACTTCTCTAAAACTCCAAAACCAAAACCCTAAATTCTTAAATTCCTCCCTTCCCACCACCGATTCAACCACTATCGACCATCTTTGCCTTCTTCAACTCCCACGACTGAAAACCCTATTATTTCTTCGTCTAAAACGGCGAATGAACCGCCGATTGCTCCATCGACGAACATCTAACAATGAAGAAAAAAGAGACTAATTGGGCTTCGGTTAACGACTTGAGGGTGACGATGCTAAACAGTGAGGTACATGACGCTTGGGTGGTGAATAGTGAACCGCCGACGTGTGGGGGATATCGGGCTGTGAGGGAGATGTGATTTAAGGGTTTGATTGAAAGAAATTAAAATTTTGAGATTTTTTAAGAAGTTCATATTTCTAAAGAAATTCAGAAATTAAGTAAATAAAAAAGCATGTCACGTGTCATGTTATAATTGGATGACGACATTTTTTAACAACCATTGACGGAAAAACCTGATTTGGCTTACGGAAGAAAACACTGGGCACCAAAATGACCCGAAAAATATTAAGCATTAAACTGGAGAAAAGGTATACATTGGGTATCTTTTTGACTGCTAAACATTTTTAAGTTCTGTGATCTGAATTATAAAATTCTTAAATAGGGGTGTAAACGAGCCGAGTCGAGCTCGAGTAGTGCTGAGTTCGACTCGTTAAGAATTTGAGTCGAGTTCGAGCTTGACTTGAGCTTGAGTATGCTGAGCTCGACTCGGCTCATTAAAAACCCGAGTCGAGTATTGATCGAGCTTTGACCGAGTCAGACTCGAGTAGCTCGTGATCTACCTCGTTTCACTTACGACCTTGTTCATAATTATTATTATTATTGATCAAATTGCATGATTTCATTATAGATAGAATCATACAAAAGAAATATTTTCATGTGACACATTAAAAACCTCCTAGTAGGAGGGAAAAATACACAAAAATATAAAGAAAGTTAAGCTAAAAATTAAACTAACATAACATAACAACCAAAAACACGAAACCTACATTTTAGTTCACTTTAATTTTAAAAATTAAAAAATAGTTTATTATATTTTCGAGTAGCTCGCGAGCTTTTCGATTCGAGTATCAAGTAGCTCGGCTCGTTAAAAACTCGAGTCAAATTTGAGCTCGAGTCAAATTCAATCGAGTTGAATGTTGACTGAGTCGAGCACGAGTAGCTTATGATCTGTCTCGTCTCATTTACATCCATGTTTTTAAATATTGATGTAAAAAAAAAAGAAGAAAAGAGAAGGTGGCTTACTTTCGATGGGTCCAAAGGCCTAAAGAAATCAGTTCACGCTCCAAGATAAACCTCATCCAGCATTGCATTCCAATGTAAGTTTGGGCGAGGAAAATAAAATTTTCAATCCTTAGTGGAGCTAAACCGAAATAAGAGAAACACTGGACTGTCGGGCCTCAAGATACATAAGGTTAACTGAAGGATACAATGAAAAGAATAACATGTGGACTGTCGGCCCTCAAAATACACAATGTGTTCATGCTTTACCCATTAAAGAACATGCTCCTTTTGACTTTTGTTTCCACTCAAAAATAGGAACGGCTTATAAATATAAAATTTATGGCATTGTTTGGCAATTAGCGAATAACTGATAATGAATTATATAGTTAATTGCATTAGTTGATTTGATTAGCGGATTGTATAAAAGTGTTTGGTAAAATTAACTGATATGTGTTTGATTATTTAAACAAGTAAAATAACATATAAGAACATAATTATATTCAATACATGTTTGAATAGTTTATTAATTATCAATATTTTGTATCTATTAATATTAATTAGATTATGAAAAATAATTTTAATATAACATTATTAAGCATATTTGAATGATCTATATATTAATTTATTATTTATATATTATTTTTAACATAATTTAATTATTTATTAAATTTAAATACAAGTATAAATGTGTGAGAAAAAAAAGAAAACAAAACAAAAAGTATTACTTTACAAATGTCACAATGTAAATAATTGAGGTTGGAGAATTAAAATAGAAAATGTTAAATTTAGGTTATTTGGAGATTTTTTATAATTGTAAAGGGTAAAAAGATCTTTATAACTCTTATGTCAAAACCGCTAATTTCAAAAGCTCATATTAGCAACTTTTTTAAAATTAGATGTTTCACCCCAATCCGTTATTTCAATATGCTCTTTACCAAACATCCAAATTAGCGAATTTGACTGGTCAAACCTCTAATTTTAGCTCAAACCGCTCTTTACCAAACATGGGCTATATCTCTATACTAGTCCAAGTGGTATACAATTTGATAGCTCTTAAGTATGTCTCGAGTTTAAGGCTTTGTGTATGCAAAAAATCTCCGCCGGAAGACTCGTCTACTAAAACCAGGTGTGCGACACGGGTCAGTCTAGGTTAGTTACGACAAAGTCCTAGAAACTTAGAGGGAAACCAAAAAAATATTATAATTTTGATTAATTTACTATTACCAGCTAATCCTACACTAATTTAGCTAAAATTTATTCAATTATCTTTATTTTAATTATATTTAGTATAATAACAATAATAATATTTTTATCATTTAATACTTTTATATAAGCCCTGTTTGTAATTAGCTGATAGCGGATTATATTAGCTGATAGCTGATTGCATTAGCTGATTTGACTAGCGGATTGTATTAGCTGATTGTATAAAAGTTTTTTGGTAAAATTAATTGATAGCTGATAGATGTTTGATTATTTAAACAAGCAAAATAACATATAAGGACATGATTATATTTGATGCTTGTTTGAATAGTTTATTAGTTATCAATATTTTGTATCTATTACCATTCAAAAAAATATTTTGTAATATATTGTATGATTTTCCCCTTCAATAAAAATCATACATGCATTGATAAAAAAAATACTAAGCATATTTGAAGGATCTATATACTAATTTATTATTTATATAATTATTTTTAATACAATTTATTTAATTATTAAATTTAAATATAAATATAAACACGTGAGAATAAAAAGAAAAAACAAGAAGTATTACTTTACAAATGTCACAATATAAATACGTGAGGGTGAAAATGAAAATAGAAAATGTTAAATTTAGGTTATTTGAATATTTTTGATAATTGTTAAGGGTAAAAGGGTCTTTATAACTATTATGTCAAACCACTAATTTCAAAACCTCCTATTAGCAATTTTTTCAAAATTAGAGGTTTCATCCCAATCTGCTATTCCAATCCGCTATTCACCAAACATCCAAATTAGTGGATTTGACCGGTCAAACATCTAATATTAATTCAAACCTCTAATTTTAATTCAAACCGCTATTTACCAAACATGACCATAATGTTTAAATAAACAACTAAAATCACATTTTTAAGAATACCTATGTTTTATGGAATTTATGTATGAATTTTCTATCATTCCAGCAAAATTGTTGATAGAATTTAAAAATATATTTTTTACATTATATTTTATTCTTTCACCTCTTGACAAAATCTAATAATAGTAAAATTTAGGTCTGGGGTATCTTATGTCCTAAACTTTTGAAAATAATTAATTCCTTAAATTTTTTTCTTATTCTAAAAGTTCATCGATTCACTCATTTAACCAACGTTATTGTTATTATATGACATTTTTAATTTTTTTAAATAAAAAATTCTTAAAAAACTAAGAAAAAAACTAAAAAAGTTTTTTTTTATATATAAAACATGTAAATGTTATGTGAAAAAACTATAATGTTTTACGTTACAATACATCTGAATGAAAAATATTATTATGACTTTATGGATAAAATTGGTCGAAAAGATCAATTGATTTAATTTATTGATTTAAAAGTTTAATTAATTCATTTTTCAAGTACAAGAGTTTAATTGGTTAAGACACCTTTAAGGCTAAAATTTATAACACTATATTAATAAAAGGTAATTATTTAATACATCGTTAGTTGAAAGTTTTTTAACAAGCGAGTTTTTAAAGCTGTCACATGTCCCTTTTAGGGGACATAAATTATAATCTCTAAATTTTAAATTTTAAACTCTAAACTTTAAACTATAAAATATATTTCTAAACCTAACAACAAACACCCAAATCCTAACCCTAAACTCAAATCCTAACATTTTAATTCTAAAAACTAGACACGCAAACAAACTAAGATTTTCATCCTCATACATAAAATATTTTTCATAAAAATTTTCAAATGATTCTAAACATGACACTTGTCCCACTTTTTTGGGTTTTAATGGCTTAAAAATGATGGGTTGTACAAAGCATTAAAAGCATGAAAGTGAGATTGGATTCAAAATTTATTAAAAAAATCCCAAGTGATTTTAAACATGACACTTGTCCATCTTTTTGGGTGTTTCATTAGACTTGAAAGTGATGGGCTGTGCAAGCATAAAAGCATCAAGTTGCAGTTCAAGCATGTTCTCCTAAACCCTGTTTCCTATATGTATACTTAGGGATGGATACATTGATGGGGGATCGAATTTTTGGTCGCCCAATCTTGAATCAACAAATTATATATTTTTATATAATTTGACGTATTTTAAAAATTTATGTTATGAACTTAATAAGTAGTCCAATAGAAAAATAGATAATGTTCATTTTAAAAGACTCGAATACAATTATTTTATCTGTAAGTTATTTGTATTGTCAAAAGGTTAAAAATATATATAAATATATATTAATTTGTAATTACCTTTAAACTATTTAAAAAATTTATGTTATAGCACATGTATCAAACAAATCCGTTATTTTGAGATATAAAAAGCATTTTTCACTCGATTCGATCATTCATTATTTTTTAGATACCAAACAAAATTAATATACATCATCAAATTTTCAGTATTTTATTGATTATATGTAATTAGAGTTGGCACACGACTTTTCATAATTTGTTTTAGATATTAGATTTATTATTTATCATTTATTTTAGTATTTGTTTTTTAGTCAAAAGTAAATTTGCTTTACTTTCTTTTGAAGCATAAAAGATACTAGATTTTTCTATTTTTACGATTTTTGTAGTTTATAAATAAATACTTTTCTTATGTATCAATTAAAGAATCTCATTATTAATAACTTCTTTTTGTAGAAAAGTCTCTTGAAAGCTTTTTTTTTTTTAGATTTTTATCTTATTCTTATTTTATAGTGTAAAGATCTAATTACGGTGCGGCGTGTTGAGATGTTCTTCTCCACAGTCTTGGCTGCCAAGGCGAAACATCCTTGGAGGATTAAAGACGTTCATCTTTCTTGGCTCGAAGCACTTGTCTAAGTTGTTAAGACGAAAAAAATGTCTAAATTATTAAAGCGAAACATCCTTTGATGATTAGACTTTTCGTTCATCCCAATTTTTTGTTCTCCCATCCATCCCGAATACAACGTTCTTAACAAGAGCTTGTGCACATATTTATCATCTCATCCACCCAAGTATGTCTATCTTATAATTTGGTATCAACGAACAATTTCGACTTACTGCGTAAACATGACCAACCTCATATAAGCCAAACTACCCCACATATCTACTTCTAAAGTCCTAGTTGTATGAAGGACAACTAGTCATACCACAACACAACACAACAAACATGGGCAACATGCCTAGATGATAAGCGTACCTCATTGTCATGTGTGCTATAATCATGTTGATAGAAGGTGCTCAAGGTGTACAAACATTCATTATTGCTCTGAATATCGTCGATGATGGCATTGAAACGCCAAACATTGGGAAAAAATGTAAGATAAAGAGCAATCTACATATGTTGCAAAATCATAAGAAAGAGCTAAACAACAATGTCAACAAACATCCATATTACGGTGTGGAAGAACATAGACAATTCCGCCACCGGATATTGTTCTTTAATTTTTTCTCATCCTTTCCCACAAAA
Source organism: Hibiscus mutabilis (assembly GCA_019671005.1). NCBI lineage: Eukaryota > Viridiplantae > Streptophyta > Magnoliopsida > Malvales > Malvaceae > Hibiscus > Hibiscus mutabilis. Next base: position 44,793,049 of record CM033726.1, on the reverse strand, counting down.
GAAATAAGTGAGATTCTTCTATTCATAATTTTGATTTTTTTTAAGATTAATGATGAATAAGATGAGGAATATGTATCTCATAATGAACAAATAATCTCTGATTATGAGGAACAATAAAATTTAGCGCTACCAAAAAAATATTCATTATAATTCTTAAAAACAATTTCTCTTTAAAAAAAGTACTTTGATTATCTTCAAAAGTTTTGTGAGGGTGACGTAAAAATGAGTTACCTCAAAAGACTAAGAGAAAAGATGTCAAGAATAATAAAAGTTAAATTAATGTCTATTTTTTGTGAGTGAAAAACACGAGATAAAATTTAAGAGACGTATTAAAGAAAAGGATAAGAATTAACAAGAGGAAACATGTGAATTTTTTTACTAACTATGACCCAAATTTGTCTAGTCGTGTTATGTTATTTTGCAGGTTTTTGCTGAATCATTGGGAGGAGCTCAATTTAATCACTCTACCTATGACATAAATCTTTTCGTTTGAGCCTGATGATCGTTATTTCATTCCCCTTCTATATTTATGGATGGATCTTTTTTAGGAGTGAGCGGATTATACGAGCATAGGAGGAGTGAAACAATTTATTTTATACAAGAAATTAAAGCTATTTTCTATGGTTGTAACATTAGTTGAGTTGTAGTGAATTTTTGGATGTGATCCGAATATTTTTAGGTTATGATGTCTTCTTATACATTGATCATCTTTTTATTAACTTTCCAATACATCTTGAAACATTACAATCGGACATCGGGTATTTAATGTACATTCAAAGATGACACGTGTAGAAAATTAGTTACGGGTTTAAAACGAGAATTTTATTTATTGTGAATTTTTAATATTTTTTGATTATTTGCAATTAAATTTAGCACGACTTTCTATAAGTCATATTCGGTAATTTAGGAACAAATTTATTATTTACTGTTATTTAATATTTATTATATTAGTCCAAAGCAAGTTTAATTTGCGTTCAAACAAAGTTTTTTATTTTCTTTACAAGTATATCTAGCAGTAATGTAGAAGGAATTATATTTTTATTTTAAGGTTTTGTAGCCTATAAATAGACATTATTTCTATGTATCAATTATTGAATCTCATTATTAATAGATAATTTTTGTGTGCAAAATGTTAGAATCAAAGCGTAATAGTTATGAAATCTAAACATAAGATCTATATTGTCAAATCATCAAGAACAATAAACTGAATGCGGAAGCGTACTTGAATTAATCAATAGATGAAAATCTTGAATCCTTTGATGAAGATCGCCTAAAAGGTGGTTGTGATCTTTCAAGAAGATAGGTTATCTCTTGACGTAAAACTCTCTGACGGGGAAGGAGAGAAAAATAAATTAACCTATTTCTTGGGGACCACTACCTCTTTATATAGTTGATTATTAAATCAACTATTAAATATTTATAACCATTCCCCTCATTGAATTATAAATATATCTTACGGTATCTACATTTTTATTTCCATGACACTTTAATACCTATGACACGCCTAACATAATTGGTCACTTAATTTTGTGTCATACTTTATAATAGCATCATACATTTTACATATGTGCCCATAATTGCGGATTTAATTCCAACACAAAAATCTTTTGAGAGCTTTTCTTTATTGTTCAAGTTTTTTATTTTGTTTTTGCTTCGAAGTGTGAAGATCCAATTGTATTACAACGAGTTGAAATGTTTTTCACATGTCTAGGTTGCCAAGACGAAACATTCTTGAAGGGTTAGACATTTAAATTTTCTGGCTTGAAGCCTTCATTTAGATTACTAAGGCAAAACATTCTTAGAGGGTTAAAAGTGCCATTCATCCCTATCCTTTGTTTACTTATCATCCATCCATTCAGATCTAGTTTTTCTTATCAGGTTATGTTTAGAGCTTCGTTAGAAACCCTAAGTAACCACATTGATGGCTAGTTTTGAGGGTTTATACGATCAAATGCACCTAGGAGAGTCATGCATGGGTAATAAGACATGTTAATATTTTTGGAGGTAAATGTGTGTATTTGAGAACTGAAAAATATTTTAATGCTTTTTGATTTTATTTAAATTAATTTGTAAATGTTTTTAAAATTTTAAATCAAAATTTTAGTTAAATTATTTGGCATGAGTGTAAATGTATTTAACCAAGATTTGTAACGAGATTAACAAATATAAGGAGCTCAAAGCAAAAAATACTTTACGAGCTCAAAGAAAAAAACTGAAGGGTTGATTTTTTATTTAAACACAAAAATACTTAATATTTTTTAGAGTAAACTACACTGATAGTTACTGAATTTTTATGGCTCTTTTCACTTTGGTCATTGTAGTAAACTTTTAATTTCTTTTTACTACAACCACTATCGTTAAAAAATGTGCCCAAAATCAAAATGTCGATGAACAGAGATGTTATCGATCAATCTTAACGGTGGGAATAATTCGTTTGGCCAAAATGTTAATATAGTTTGGTTTAAAGTTGATTTGACGATTAACAATGGCTCGAAAAGTTAATTTTAATTTCAATTGAGATTTTTAGTTTCGATTCACCAATGTTAAACTAAACTATGTTAAACTTTTGACAAAACTAATCTTTTCCACCGTTAGAATTGTTCGATGACCGTTCCGTTAATCGAAATTATAGCCTTGATAATAGATGTAATTTAAAAAATTAGGGTTTTTGAGAATAAGACTTTAACGTGCCATCTCAACATTTCTTAATGGGGTTAACAATAATGACTATAATGAAAGTAACTTAAAAGTTTAGTAGCTATAATAAAGGATTTTTGATATCAATGACCAATATGAAAGCGCATTAAAAATTTAGTGATTATCAATGTAGTTTATCCTATTTTTTAATGGTGGGTCATGGTATATCTGCCCATGTACGTGAACCATGCTAAATTTTTGTAACAAGAGTTTCACAATTCTTACAAGAGTTCGATACACTTGATCTAGAAGGTTTAAGAGTATTCACACTCTTCTGAGGGGTCGACACTTCTACAGAAGAACTTTACTAAAAGCAATTTAGGAGATTCAATTTGCATTTAAATTTTACGTTTATTACTTTTTGACACCTAGATTTTGAAATAAGGTCCTAAATCAACATTTTTGTAATTGTTGGCATATTTATCCCTTAATTTTTATAAATTTACAGAAAGTATCCTTAAATGCTATAATATGACTTGTGTATTCTATTAATGATAAGTTTATAAGTTGATAATGATTTGACCATTGAACTAAACAAGGGGTTAAAGTTTTAAAAATTTTCAATTTAGTCCTCTTTTGAATGAAAGTTTGAACTGTATGTTAAATTTGATTCTGAAAGACAAATCTATTGTTTCGATAATCGTTGGTGATATCATTTGTCCGTTTAATTTATGACACATAAAATTATAACATAATACACATAAGCGACGAGATGACACTAACAAATTTATTAACAGTTTTTTAGGGAAGCGACTGGTATGAATTGATATTTTAGAGACATAATTGAAACGTCTTAAAATGCGAGGACGGATTTAGAAAGATGAACATAATTTAAGAATCTCTATTTTTTTATATTGTATTTATATCATGCAACTATAATATAATCCACTATTGTCATGTCTACCTCTTCCCATCCTTTTTGACCGATTGAAAAATTGAACTTCTCCCGCCTTTACCCGGAGAGAATATGAACATGAATGTGCAGCAAATTTGAATCATTTAAAACAAATTTTTTGATTCTTTGATCTTCCATACTCACTTTCCGCCATCGGTGACATTTGTTTAATCTCTTTAATTAAAGCTATTCAAACTTGTTTTTCTTTTACATTTACCGTAATGTTCCACATGTTTTACGCACCGACTTGCACATATCCTTGACCCTGCCGACCCATTAGTACACTGAACATGAATTTTAAAATTGAAAGAACAAATCCAAAGATGATACGATTCAGATTCTTTAAAACTGATTCTAACTACCCTTTTATGATTTGAATTTTGATAGAAAGCCGTTAAGTGTGCACAATATTCAAAGTAATGTTCAGTTATAATTGTTTTTTGGTGGCACTCCCGATTTCTTAAGATTTTGCTTTGAGTATTCAAGATTCACTCGCGTTGAACATCTGACTGTGGTGGATGAGTCCCTCAACGAGAATTTTCAGTATACATGAGGCATCAAACTCGAGACCTACTCAAAAGATACCAAACTGCTTATCAAGTAGGCAAATCCAATTAGTATAATTATTCTTTTTCAAATTTAATATATAAATGAACACATGAACTACCCTTTTATGCTTTGAATTTTTGATCAAAAGTTGTTAAGTTTGCACAATCTTCAAAGTAATTTTCAGTTATATCTTTTTACAAATTCTAATTTTAATTCTGTCTAAAGAAAAGAAAAAAAATGCTCTTACCAGGTCTAGAACTCATAACTTAAGAGAATATAAGTGAATAAAGATGAGCAACTTGACCAACCGACTAAATGTGCTTGCTCGATTTTTAGTTATATTTATATGTTAAAATTTTACATGCATTATATGTTTATGATACTTAAATCTGTATACTCTTAAAAGTGTATTTAATTTTAACGTCATAAGATAAGCTTATGTCATTTCAATTAAAAGTTATAAAATTAAAATTTAAAAATAATTAATATATATTATAAAGTTATATTAATAATTTACTTTTTTAGAAAAAAATATTTTTAAGTTACTTTTTTCATTCTTTCTAGAAGACTATACATTCGATTATTTTTACTTTATCTTTAGTATTTTCGGTTAGGGCTGAGTATTCGATCGAGTCAAGTCAAGTCAAGTAAAAAAATCGAGTTAGTCGAGTTGACGAGTAATATTTTTATGATTCAAACTTCATTTGAATTTTTTTAGTCAAGTTTATGAAATTCGAGTCGATCTGTTCGACTTTCTCTTCAAATTTAATTGTAATTATGTATTTTTATAGTGCAGATTGATTCCAATTTAAACAAATTTCTCTAATCATATAAAATATACATATATATATGTGTGTTTTTCATATTTTTTCTCATGTGTAAGTAAGATTTGTAATATTTTTAATAAATCAAATATCATTTAAAATTATAAATTATATTTATAATGTTATTTTTAAAGAAGGGATTTTTGAGGGCAAAGTATTGATGGGAGTATGAAGGAGTCAAATAATTGATGGGAAGAAAGAATTTACAAAAAGTTGCAGTTGAATAACCAAATTGAATAAAATACAAAGTTGGGGGGCTAAATTGAAAAAAGTAAAATTTTCATTAAACTGTGAATTGAAATTACATAGATATTCTATACTGTGGCCAAAATGGACTTAAAACGAAGGAGAAATTGAAGAAATAAGGACATCATCCTAAGTTGATTGACTAATTTGAAAAAAGAGGATTTTTTTTCAAAAAGAGGGATTAAAGCTACATAAGTATTATACAATGGTTTCGGAGCATGAGGTTCAAATTTGATCAAAATGAACTTAAATGCAGAAATTGAATAAATAAGAAAATCGTGGACTAAATTGCAAAACAGTAAAATTTGGCTTTCGGTTGTACGAGTGGGCAAAACCTTTAATTTACTTGAAAGGATTTTTTTTTTGTTTCCAGAAATATTTAAAAAAAAACTTTAATTCACGTCATTTGAAAGGTTTATTGAAAAAACCTTTAATTTATTTCATTTGAATGGTTTGTGGAAACAAATTTTTTTATTCTTTCATTTGAAACATTTTTGAAAACAAAGTCTCTAGAAAACAACTACAAAAACTTGTAATATAACCTGTAATAACTAATTGTCTTGTGACAATTAAATAGTTCAATGACCATTTTATAACAATTAAACAATTCAATAATAATTTTGTAACACTTAAATAGTTTAATGATCATTATGTAATATTTAGAAAGTTCAATGACCATTTTGTAACAATTAATATATTTTAATTAGGTGGACATGCTCAATCAACCCGACATCTAATGACTCAATGTTCAATTTATAACAAAATAAAAAATTTAATGCAAAAAAATTATTTTTCAAATAATTTAGTGACTATTTATGAACTTCATCCTTTATATTTTAACATTTAGAAATTCAATAAATTGTATTCGAAACTTTTAGAAAATAATTTCATATTAACTAATTCAGATATATAAATAAAAAATTAAACATTTTATAAAAGAATATTAAGATTAAGCATTTGATGTACTTTTTTACTGTTACTTTGCTGTCATATTGTTTCAAAAGAAAAAAAAAACTAACAAAGAAATTACAATAAAATCTTGTTTGTGATTGTGTAGTCACCGAATTTTAGCCTAATTCTAATGAAAATGAAAAGTCAACAAACAAGAAAAGAAAAATCGGTTCAAAAGAATAAAAATACTATCAAATGAGATCGAATTAAAAAAAAAGAATCAAGCATAATTAATCAAACATGAAAGGCAAATCAGCCTAAAATTAAGGATTTTACTACTAATTTTTTCTAAATTACAATCAAGAATAGCAAAATTTTAAGATGTATTTCCTTATTTTTAATATATTTTCGTTTATTTCGAATTTCAAAGTAAAAAGGGGATTAATTTTATCCGGTTTTTCGAGTCATTGCTGTCGTGTTCTTCACTCCCATGAAGAACATGATGAATGTTTTCAGAGAATAAAAAAGGTGGTTTGATCTATTTTTCTTTGAAGTAGAAAAAAATTATTTGTGTTTATAAATTTGGATTTTATGTTTTAAAACAAAATGGTTTAACTGCATTCATTAAATCCCTCCGCCAATTCTTTTTGCTCTGCTAGCTACCCAATTTTTTAAGATATTCAATTCGGTCCTTTTTTATTTAATTTGGCTTCTATTTTTAATTCTGCTGTCAATCAATTTTGATAAAGTCTTTTTGGGTTTTATCATTCTCTTTATTTATTTATTTATTTATTCTAACAAATAGCTTTTTCTCTTTTTTAGATTATTTCACCTCTTTTTACTTGATCCTTTTTTCTTTTTAAATTTGTATCATCTTTTAGATTTGGTTCAAATATAAAGTGTTAACTCGATTTAGGAAAGGATGCGCTTTTTTAATTAAAAATATTATGTTCTATTCCTTTATCTTAATGTTTATTTTATTTATTTTCTTGTATATATTAAATTTCAAGTAATTTAGATTTATGTTTTTTTTAATTTTTTCTTTGAAAAACCTTAAAATGCTAGTATCTTTTAATTAGATCTTTAGACTAGTTTTAAAATGTTAAGATTATTTCCTTTTTTAATGTAGACCTTAAATTAATTTTAGAAATCCTTTAGAATAGACTCCTAGTGTAGTTTAGTTGCCTTTTCACCCTAGACTTAGTTTTCTCTAATAATTTGACTCCTAACAAAACTTGAATCCTTAGGTAAATTTTATTTAGACCCCTTAATCTTTTTAATTAGGTTGATAATAGTTAGTTTAGAGTAATTTGGGAAAATATTAACTCTTTAATTAAGTCTGTTCTTTAATGCCTTTAATGTCATATTTAATTTATATTCACCGGACATATAAATTGGAATGCGGTGTTCCATAAAAAAAGGGATAAATTGGGTTAGCGCCAGAAGTGTTGACAGTGATTATTTGTTTATCCCCCGGATGGTAGGGCGTTAAAATAAGTTCACATTCATAAATGGATAATAATTCAAATTTTACACTAACTAGCACATTCCGACATTAAGACAACCTGTAATCGGCTAGGTACCAATTTTTGGGTGTTGTGGGGATGCTCACCATTCCCCACGCGTAACCGACTCCAGAACCCATTTCTATATTTTCACAGACCAAAAATGTTGTTTTAATAAAATAAAATGTTTTTATTAAATTAACCCATTTTAGGTGATCCAATCACACCTCGAAAAAGATTGGTGGCGACTCTGCTGTTTTAGTTTTCTTATTAAAAAAGTCATGCAGAGCCCTTGCTACGACAGCTTGGCGACTCCACTGGGGATTTTTTTTACAAAAAAGTGAGTCTAGCCCCAAGGTGATTACACTTTTGTCTTAATGTCAAAATTTGCTAAAGTTCGTGTAAAATTTAATTAACCATTTAGGAATGTGATTTCATTTTACGCATCTAAAATTTGGTAATAAGCTCTATACCAGAGCTTCGTCCCGATCGTTTAAGTGAGGGGAAAACACTATTGCTCTCGTAGCAATATTGATTCTTCGTATGGGCCTAGCAAATACCTTCGGGGCTCATATGTCGTATGTCTTCATTAGAATAGTGATTATATGTATGGACACAGGAAAATGGGTCCCCTTGAGTTGAACTTGATTCATAAGAGCCCATAATGGGTGAGGATCAAGGGTCTTGCTACCCTTAGTAAGGGACAACGAGGACAGCTCTGGGACCTTTGTAGAACCAAACCTTTTGTGTGCATCTAGAGCCTACCCCAACGGAGCCATATGTAAAACCATAGAGTTAGAATTTGGTTAAAATTATTTCATAAGAATAGTACGTGGAGACATGTCCAGAAATGTTGGAATGTGCTGCCCAGTTATTATTCGTATAATGAAACTATTTTGGATCTTTTTGTTTTATTTCTGTTATTTTCAAGAATACTAATCATTTCTTTTTCTTGTTTTATATTGTTTTGCATATTTTTCTTGCATTCACATTGCATACTTAAAAGAGGTTGATTCTTGAGTCCGTTGCTCGATTAGAAAAAGCTTTTGCTATGGATGAAAGGTACCTAGAGAAAGAGGAAGACAATGCTGATATACGTCACTGGTCTAAGGTCAACCAGCAGGCAAATGGTTATAGTTTGTCAGGTGATCACGTGAAAGAAACATCAGAATATGCTCACATCAGTGTCAAGTAGAATAACGTGCATGAGCTACGAGTGATATGAGACCACTTCGACTGTGCAACCAAGCAGTTATTACAGAACGAAGATTTTGGTTCTTGAAGATGCCAATGAAGGTTGAATGATTACTAGTTCACTCGGCTTAGGGACAATGCCAGAAGTTTCTAGGAGCAAGACGAGTTCGACAAAAGCATCATATCCTAATTTCAAGACGTAGCTAAGCATGTGATGATGCTAGCTAGAAAAGCTACAACTTTTTTTCCTATACGTCAGGCCAATAGGAGAAGTGGGACCAAGACTCCTATGGCTGATCGAAGAAATAAAGAAGCTGGGTGCTCGGGCTGAGACATATTCGTAGAATATATCTTTACCTTTCGTAATAAGGACCTTTGTCATCCAAAAAGCTACTTCTAGAGGAACTATTTATGGAATCAACGCCATTTGCTTGCATTAATGCATTTAATTGCATTATGCTATTTGTGTTTGCATTAGTTTATGTTTTGATCATTGCATACATACACACATAATAAAAGGATTAATTATGGCAAATTTCATTCAAATAGTAAAGATCCCACACAAATACAGTACTTGGGCTATGGCTACAGAGGACAGAGTAACAACTCTAAAAATAAACCATAAGAGTACACAAAATCAGCTCGATAAAATAGAAAAAGACTTGAAGGATGAAATTGCACAAGCTCAAAGAAACATTGACAGCCAGATAGTGGCTATATTGGGATTTAGAGACCCAGAAAGAGCAAAGACGGTTCAGGTCGTTGGTGTTGAATCGCCCGAACTCGGGATAACCCACGAGATATTTCCACTAAATGAGAGATTCCATATCCGTGTAGTAGGAACCTCAGCCTATATTCCAACAGAGTTTGGGATAAATTATGGGGAAAACCAAAGCATTGAGGTTCGGAATCTCAATAAGACAGTCGACAATGCCATAGTGAATAAGAGGCTAGAAGATCGATGTGACATGCTCGAAAAGATTATCAGAGCCTTGCGAAGAGGAAACATTTATGGTGGCGTAGATGCTAGGGATCTAAGCCTAGTGTTTGACTTGGTGGTTCCCCTAGAATTCAAAGCTCGTGACTTCGAGAAGTATAACGAGACCACTTGCCCATTGGCGCATTTGACCATGTACTACCGAAAAATGTCACTACACTTGGAAAATGAGAAGTTACTCATATGTTGTTTCCAATACAGTCTATCATGGTATACTACCTGATGGTATACTTAATTGAGTCGGGTCAACATACGAACCTAGAGAGACTTATCAAGAGCTTTTCTTAAACATGTATGTGACAGATATGGTCCTAAGCAGGATCATACTGCAGGGTGTGGAACAAAGGCCCAACGAGAGTTGTTGCCAGTATGCCAAGAGGTGGTGAGATGTGGCAGCCCAAGCTCAGCCTCCACTATTGGAAAATAAGGTTACTCTAATATTTCTGGAGACTTTAAATGGCCTCTTCTATAACTGTATGTTAAACCATGCCACCAAAGGTTTTACAGACATGGTCATGAATGGAGAGTTGATATTAGCGTCATCAAAAGTAGAAGACTCGAGAAAGGAGAATATAATGGGTGTTACCTCCTCAAAAGTACTGATTTTCATGCCTATTTTATAGTATCTTTGTTTGTCTTTAAGCATATTTAGTTGCATTTAGTTGTTAAAAACATGCATTTGCATAAGGAGTTTAGAATTGAGCTATGCCAGTTTGAAGGATTGTTTGATGGCAGTATTGCAGGCATGACAGAGCAGATCAACGCAAGAAGGAAGCAATGCCAGAGAGGATACCGAGTAGCTGTTGGCAGCGAAGGAACAAAAATTGTCGAAGCACCGGTTGGCAGAGAATAGGTGTTTGATGCCCAGTCGAGTGGACGATGAACCATTGATGACATCATCCTTAAGATTTAAATGCTGGATAAGATGATCATATTCTTTATCCTTGAGCGTTCAAATTCAAATTCAAGGCTTATCCTGGGTCACCCGTGCACGCCTGTTTAAGGAGACGTGGTTTGACCGAACTTGACTGAAAGCCTGGACCAAGAAGTGCTGCATCGAGAGACCCTCTTCTAGCCCATTCTCTTTTTCAATTTTATTTTTATTTCTTTTAAATGATGATGTTCATAAAAATGATGAAGGTTTCTGGTTTGTTAACCTCACCATGAACTAATTTAATGGTTGGTGAGGGATATTTACGTTAAACGCTATTTTCATGTTTCGTCTTTAATAATTAAAATGCCTTGGTATTGTTTTCCCTATCTGGCATGTTCTTTAATATTTTATAATAAATGTGCCAAGCGAGAGTTGGCATTGTTGGCTTATTGAACCTTAATATCTTAACGGACTTAGGGGACAACAATCTATTTCCAGATACTAAGGAGAGATGCTTCGAGAGAAGATGTTCAAGTAGATGAACACACTTCGGGTGTGATTATACCCCTTAGGAGTATAGATTGGAACTTAATCAAATTGATTTATGAAAAAGCTTCATTATAGAGATATAAGGGTTTTTACATTGTTAATTTAGGGCTTTTCCATCGAGAGAGGCAGTGCCAACTTGAATCTGCACGGCAAACAATGCCAAGACAAACGTCATTAAAGGCTGGCGTGGCAAGCATAGCTTGAAAACCAGGCATCCCTTGCCAACGCTCATCATTTATTTGAAAACTCTCATTGCCAACATTGTTTTCTTTTATTTATTTTATTTTAAAATATTTCCTAAAACCAACTTCAATTCAAACAACATTTTCCCTTGACAAGTAAAAACACGAAGCAATTAAAACTCTTGGCCAATCCTTGTGGGATCGATGACTAGCTTATTACTGTATTACTTGTAAGACCGTGTATACTTGCACGCAAAAGACTTAGTCTTGGCACTGTTTTCATACATTTCTAACACGTTTTCTACCCTTTTGCCAAACATTTTCACAGTCGCAATAATGTGCACCTATAACTTGAACTACTCGAGCAATGAAGTCTTGTCACGAAGTAGATGGTGGCAAGATTGGCCGAAATTCACCCATGCCATCCTGGAATAATACTTATCAATTGAACAGTAAAGGATTTTCCTAGATGATGTTGGGGTAATACTTAGAACCAACCTTTTTGCTTTTGCCCGCAAGCATTAGGGATTTTTTGTAAGGGCTTCTGTGTTATTCTACTTGTTTTAAAGACGCATTCCCTTTATGTTCTCAAGTGGCAAACATTTATTTTTTTTACATTTTTCATCCATTTCTCTACCAAAATACATCTTCTTTGCATAGCCCATATTATTGATTGTATGAATGATTCTTGGTTCTAATCCCGAGATAAAAGGGCAATAAATTGTGTTTAGGATTAATGGGGAGATCTCATATACTGATTTTGAGTGAATTTTCCTCTCAGACATTATTGTTAGGGTCTTTGAATGAAGTGATAACTCTAAAACATCTACCAACTGAAGACCGATTCTCTTCGATGATATTTGTGTGTGAAATGACATTTGTCATTCCTTCATTTTCCTTTACGAATAAGAAAATGAAAAAAAAATCCATTTATATCCCCTTTTAAGCTTGATATTTTTCTTGTATTTGAACCCTAACTAAGGATCACTCCCCACACTAGGGGGCAAAAAGGATGAAAGGTTGTTTACAAGCGAGGAAAAAACATATCAGATCAAGCTGAATGTCCTAAATTTAAAATGAAAAGGCAAAGAACAAAAAAAAAGAAAAAAAATGAAGAAATAAAAGCTGAAACACGAAAGAAAATTTGAAATAAGAGAAAAACATGTATGAAATCCTTCAAATGAGACATGTGCCAGAAAAGGAAATAAACTCTAGGGTGAAAGCCCGAAATGGGCAGTCTAGAGTGATCCAGAAAATAAAAGAAGATAAGAGATTTCATCAAGAAAGGTTGATCATTGGTTTAATCACACTTAAATATATATTTGGGCCTATATATCTTTTTTTTGTAACTTGAGCTTAGCCTATATTACAAGCCTTTAAAGATCATTTGGATCACACATAAATATCTTAGAAGAGGAATTTGTTTGCAAAACATATTTCGCCTAATTGAGTTAACATTTCTTCAAGGATCTCTAAAATTTTAATGTTTGACTGAGATTAAAAAAGAGGAAAGATGAAATTTGGGGAGTTGGTGAGTTAAAGAGAGCCACTTAAAAGTAGGATATTATTCGGCTGATGGATTCATGAATTATTTATACTATGAATTTTGGGGCATTTGACTTTGCTCTTTTCTATGTTTGCCATGCATTTTTCCTCTAAATTCTCATTTCTAGCTTTTTTCTTGCATCTTACAAGTAGATTGACATAGATTCATGAAGAACAAAAGATTTATTGGTATTGACCCCAAATATAGGAAACCATGAGCAAATGCTCACCATTGCATAAGGAAATAATAAAGTGGTTGCCCAATAAAGAGGACGACAACTAAACCTCAGATTGAATGAGGACACACCTTGTATGAGGAAGGTAAAAATACATGTGTTGAAGAATGTAAGGTCGACCATGTTGTCAACCAAGACCCACACATGAGATGTAAAGTCCCTAAAACATGAAAAAGGGGATAAAGTTGCGCCTAGTGGGCAAACCATGCCATCAGATTGGGGCAATTTATGTTGACCAAGGGTTCAAGGTCCCTAACTTTGATAAGTACGAGATAAAGAGATTAAAGCAATAATACCATTCAAAGACATGCATGATAGAGATTTCCTAAAAGTAATCCAAAAACTCATAAGAAGCATTGAATGTGCTCAATATTATTTTAAGAGGTGTCAGAAGGTGGGAGCTTTTAGAGCCACTCAATGAGCCTTTCACTTAATATTGATGTATTAACTACACTAATAGTGGGTTTGTGGGAATGTAAGACATTTGAGTTCAAAGATCAGATGTTTTTTATGAAGCAAAGAGGTGTAAAGATTATGATGGTGAAACAGAGACAACAAAAATAGTTGCTCGTTTAGATTGAGTGAGCAAATACGCAAAGATCAGATGAAATAGAATCCTAAATAAAAAAGAAAATCATAAAAAATAACATTCATTCATATGTTAACCATACCTAAGGGCATGCTCATCATAATTACTTTATTTATTGAATTTTGATAGGAATTTGGAAGGCTTTTCCAGCAGAAATGATAGTTGATTTCTATCATATCGCTTCAGCATCATGTTCAGCATCATGTTCAATTGAAGTGATTAGTTGACTCCGTTTCTATCACTTCTTGAACAAAGTATCTTATCTTTCGAAAAGGGCATTAGTTGATTCCTATTCTATGCCACTCCGTTTTCAAGCATGGGGCATTAGTTGATTCTTATCCTATGTTGCATCATTTTCCCGTTATAAGAAATAGTTGACTCTGCTCCTATCGCTTCGATATTGTGTTCAATTGAAGTGATTAGTTGACTCCGTTCATATCACTTCTTGAACAAATATTATTTCTTCTGAAAGGGGCGTTAGTTGATTCCTATCCTATGTCACCTCGTTTTCCCATCGTAAGCAATAGTTAACTCCGTTTCTATCATTTTTTAACCTCCTTGACCCGACCTAGATGTCAGACTGAATTGAGCAAGCTACATTGGGTTTGCCGAAATAAACCTAAATGATTTACTTAGAAAATGATCCATTTTTCTTTTATCATGTCTAATTACATAATTAAGTCCTAAGGTGACCATGCTGGCAGCGGTGAAATTGATATTTAAATCAGGCATCGAATTGACATCAAATTGGTTAAGAATGCACTTCAGGGACTAAATTGTTATTTTAGAAAACTAGAAGGACCTATTTAAATCCAAAGTTACTAAACCTTAATTAGTCATACTACATGCAAGCCGGTTAAATTTTAACTTAAAATAATCATCCAAACTCATTTAATTGTATGATCAAGAAAATAGGGAATGAACTGCAAATATTCAAACTTCAGCAAGTATATTACCAGAAATAACTGTCAGCGTACCGATACACCCCTCTTCCATATCGATACAGGTATATTTTTCAAAAGGTATCGTTACGGTCCTCAGGCATACCGATACGATTGTTCGATATAAAAAATAAGGGATTCTAGTAGCAATGAGGCGTATCGATACAGTTGTCTGTGTACCAAAACCTAATATAATTTTTTTTCTATGGGTACCGATACGGTGCTAGGCGTACCGATACGCTTGTGCAATTTTGCACAGATTTGAGTCGAGACAGACGCCGTGTACCGATCCTTGAGGATCCGTACCGGTACGGCCTGGTCTATAATGACCTCTTGGTCGAACATATGACACTTTGGCTCAATTTAACCTACTTTAAACCTCACACAAACATTATATAACATTTCAAACAACACTTCCACAATCAATCAAATAGGCGGGATAGAGAATCATTCGAACTATAATACATCCAATCAAAGACCCTATAGGCATGATCTCTACCCAAGCATGCAAATCATATCCCAACCCCTAAAAGCAAGACATAAGGCATCATACAAGTCCAAAACATCAAATGAAACATGATCAAAGCAGGGAGTAACCAAATAATCCTCCAAAACATAACTTGGACACATTGCCTTTTATTACTACAAAGTATTTATAAAATCGTACTCGAATAGCTTCGCCCCTTAGATTGCTTCTTGCTTGCTTGCGGTCCGAAAATGCCATTTCTCTGCATTGATGAGAAATGAGAGCATAAGCTTATAAATCTTAGTGAGAGAATCTCAAAAACACTCATCAATGTATTTAAAACCATTTTCTTTTCAAACATGTGTTAAATCTCATGCCAAAATCATCTCATGCTTTTATAGTCTTTCCAAATATGCACTTTTAAACGTTTACAACTCATGTATCATGGATTTCTAGCATAAACCTCAATTTAAGTTTTCTCATGCCAAAACCACAAAATAGCAAGCTTAAAGAGCACCACATGTATACACCATATTATACAAAACATAATCCATTTCTCATGATACATTAAATTATATATTGGCATTCAAGTGACTCAAAACCATTTCATTCTATTTATAAAAACACATCGAATACACGGATTTCCTAAGTGGTTCCTTCGACCACTTCACATACATCATCGAACCGAAACATGGAACTACTACCCCTTAACGGTTATGATGTATAAATCCACCAATGGGAGAATTGGCACACTATTGACCCCTCGACTGCTGCGGTTATCATGGTGGAGCATGGCACACTCTTGACCCCTCGATACACATGAGGTGACTTATTATAGGATCAGAGTTTCTTTCCACTACTCAGGGTTGAAGGAAGTGGAGCTTGGTCTGTCCTCATCGGGTTCAAAAGAGTAGATTGCTTTTCAACTCGGCGTCCTCATGTTTGAAGGATTAGAGTTTCTTTTTGCTACCTTAAGTTTGAAGGTGCGAGATTCCACTTGTTCTTCGTAGAAGCGCGAGGTAAAGCCTAACAACCGATTTACAGTTCGGTCGAATAAAATCTGTGCCTTTTGTTCTTTGCCCTATTCGTATTTCACCGGAATGAGCAAAAGAGGGGCAGCTGTAATCACTAAATTTTAGCCCGAGTCAAATGAAAATGGAAAGTCAATGAGCAACAAAAGGAAAATCGGTCAAAGAGGATAAAAATGCTATCAAATAAGATCGAATTGAAAAAGGAAAAGAATCAAGCATAATTAACCAAACATGGAAGGCAAATCAGCCGGAAATTAAGGATTTTTTTTCATTATTTTGATTCCTTTTTATTTTGGCATGTATTTTGGCTATAAAAGCCTAGCAATTTCATTGTAGCAATTACGAATTTTTTCTAGAATACAATCAAGAAGAGCAAAATTTTAAGGTATATTTCCTTTTTTAATATATTTTTGTTTATTTCGAATTTCAAAACAAAAGTTGATAATTTACACTATTTTTCAAGCCGTTGTTGTCGTGCTTTTCACTTCCATGAAGAACATGATGAATGTTTTCAGAGAAAATAAAAAAGGGTGGTTTGATCTATTTTTCTTTAAAGTAGAGAAAAATTATTTGTGTTTATAAAATTAGATTTTATGCCCACGTGTTTTAAAATAAAAAAATTTAACTGCATTCATTAAATTCCTCCGCCCAATTCTTTTTGCTCTGCTAGCTACCCAATTTTTGAAGATATTCAATTCGTTCCTTTTTATTTAATTTGGCTTCCATTTTCAATTCTACCGTCAATCAATTTTGATCAAGTCTTTTGGGTCTTACCATTTATTTATTTATTTATTTATTTATTCATTCTAACAAATAGCTTTTTCTCTTTTTTAGATCATTTCAACCTTTTTTTACTTAATCCTTTTTTTTAAATTTGTATTGTCTTTTAGATTTGGTTCAAATACCAAGTGTTGATCCGATTTAGGGAAGGATGCGCTTTTTTATTTAAAAAATATTATGTTCTATCCCTTTATCTTGATGTTTATTTTATTTACTTTCTTGTATATATTAAATTTCACATAATTTAAAATTATGTTTTTTATTTTGTTAATATTTTTCTTGGAAAGCCTTAAAGTGCTAGTATCTTTTAATTAGATCTTTATGTTAGTTTTAAAATGTTCAGATTATTTTTTTAATTTAGGCCTTAAATTAATTTTAGAAATCCTTTAGAATAGATTCCTAGTGTAGTTTAGTTGTCTTTTCAACGTAGGCTTAGTTTTCTCTAATAATTTGACTCCTAATAAAACTTGAATCCCTTAGGTAAAATTTATTTAGACCGCTTAATCTTTTTAATTAGGTTGATAATAGTTAGTTTAGAGTAATTAGGGAAAACATTAACTCTTTAATTAAGTCTGTTCTTTAATGTCTTTAATGCCATATTTAATTTATATTCACCGGACATATAAATTGGAATGCAGTGTTCCACCAAAAGGGGATAAATTGGGTTAGCGCCAGAAGTGTTGGCGGTGATTATTTGTTTATTCCCCGGATGGTAGGCCGTTAAAATGAGCGTTGTGGGGGTGCACACCCTTGCGCAATCAGACATTAAGACAACTTGCAATCGGCTAGGTACCAATTTTTGGGCGTTGTGGGGGTGCACACCCTTCCCCACGCGTAACCGACTCCCGAACCCATTTTTGTGTTTTCGCAGACCAAAATTGTTATTTTAATAAAATAAAATGTTTTTATTAAAATGGCCCGTTTTTAGGTGATCCAATCACACCTTGAAAAAAATTGGTGACGACTCCGTTGTTTTAGTTTTCTTATTAAAAAAGTCGTGGAGAGCCCTTGCTGCGAGAAACTAATACCCGAGCCAACAAAGAAATTACATTAAAAAGCCTGTTTGTGACTGATACCTATTAGGGGTGTTCAAAAATACCCGACCCGGTTGGTCGACCCGATGACCTGATCCTTAAAAATCGAGTAATTCTTAAAACAATTACCTGACCGGGTCGGGTTTGGGCCATTTTTTGTAACCAGGTACCCGACCCCATGCGATACTTTTAATATATATTTTTATTTTATATTGCATTTTTATTTAGGTTCTTTAATATTTTTACCCTAAAACTAAATTTAAATCTCCAAATTCTTTCTATGTTTGTATTATGTACTTTTAAGTTTTAAATTTTTCAAAAATATCTATATTAATTTACTAATACAAGATTTGAAAGAAAAAATGAGATTACTATTTTTAATGTCTTTTTGGTGATAAAATTTAATATATATTTATATATCCAAATATTTTTATCTTAAAAATAACTTCAAATCACTAATTTTTGTGCCTGAATTATGTATTATAAACTTTTAAATTTTGTGTTTACAATGTGATTTTTAAAATTTTTAAATTTAAAAATAAATAAATAAAAAGTCAACCGGGTACCCGAGTTTTACAGGTACCCGATTAGCGGGTACCCGGTAATTATGGGCTGGGACTGGGCTGAAAAATCAAACATCAGAAAGATCGGGTACCCGGTCCTTCGGATACCCTAAAAGCCGGGTACCTGGGAATGAACACCCCTACTCATGCCTCGTGTGTATATATAAAAATTAAATGATAAAGATATAGAATGTATTTAGATATCATAATATGTTTGTCAACAATCTCTAGAGTAAATAGTTAAAGCTCCCAGTTGACACTCTCCCCTTTCTCTTAAGTTGTGGGTTGAAAACCTATTAGGAGTAAATTTTTTCTTTCTCTCATAAGCAGGAATTGTTCAAAAAATATCCTAATATATTTGCATGAAAATGTAACTAGTATATTTGTGTAATAAGAATAAATTATAATTTTCTGAATATATTTGATTGACAGAGTGAAATCAGGAACAAAGTCAGAATGAAAGTTCTGAATGGACCAAGTATAAATAGTAATAAAATAAAAGTGATTTGCCTAATTATTAAACAATAAATTTAAATTTTAAAAACTGAGAGGTTGAGATCTAATTTTACTATTTTAAAATTGGCAAGCTTAAGAAGTGCTTAAACAAAAAAATTGGAGGTTAACTTAATTTATCTATATTTAAAATAACAAAAAGACCTAAGAAATATTTGAAGTAAAAAAAAGTAATCATGGCTTAATTTTATTAGTTTTAAAACTAAGAGGGACTTGAAACAATTAGACCCAGTTTTTTTTTTTTGGTAAGCCCCTCAGCGCTGCTTGTGGCTCTGTCATTGAGTAAAATATATCTATATTCTAAGGTTAAAGAGGTATATTTGTCCCTAAGTTCGACCTAAAATATCATTTAAGCCTCTCGTCAAAAAATGCATCCAATTAAGTTATCTAGTTCGTAAATTGTATTAAATTGACCCTTTTACAGAGGTTGATTGGTACAATACTGATGTGGTAGTTAACGGTGCTGACATAGCGGTTTGCGATGCTGACATGGCAATCAATGACGATGGCATGGTGGTCAATGAAGATGATGTGACAGTACACATGTGATGATGATGTGACAGATGGTCATATCGATTATTTTAAACGAATTTGAAGGCATAATTGATTTTTTTTTTGCGAAGTTCAGGAGCATAATTAATTTAAATTGAAAGTTTGATAACTAATCTTTAAGCTAACAAATAAAAAATTAAAAAATTTAAAAAATTTAAATATATTTATTAAAAATAAAAATACTATAATGAATTAAAAATTTATAAATATTATAAAGCATGAGAAAAGTATTCGACTGTTTTTAGTTATGCCAAACGTACTAATATTCCTTGAATATATTTTCAATAGAATCATCCTTGTATTAGAGTAGTAATAAAACCAAAATTCACTTTCATTTTCGTACATTAAATAATAATGAACATCAATTTGATGTAGAAAAGCGAAAGAAAATTTGAATTTTATCGGTACTCTAAAACAAGGTTGATTCTACTGAAAATTATTTAACAAATGATAATATTCAGACCGATGAAGTCAAAGACTTTTTTGAAGAAAGTGTTTAATTTTTTAATACTTTATAAACATTTTTTTAATTTTTATATTTAATTTTTCATTTTATGATTTCAAATAAATTTTAATTTTTTATATTTGTTTTATTTTTAATATTTTTTTGAATATTTTTATTTATTTTTATTAAGTTTACGAGTTTTAGTAAAAAGTTGAAGAATATTTTAATTTTTTGTGAGAGTTCTCACTTTGCTTGTTTTTAAAATTATCAAGGACCCAAAGGGTATTTACACAAATTCGTTAATCGAATTTTCATATATTCTATTTGTAAAAGTCAACTTGAAAAAACAATTTATTTATCCAATTTTATTCAAAAACTAAATAAATTGATTAAATTATCATGAAATTTAAACAAATTATTTATCATTAAATTAACTTGAAATTTAAACAAATTATTTATCCAGTTTTAATATTTTAAAATTTAATAATTTCCTAAATTCTTATTTTTTAACTTAAATATTAAATAAGTTATCGAACTTGCAATTAAAATCAATTATATGCATGAACTCGGCAAAAACAATAAATTATTCCCTCGGATTTGGTTAAAAAAAATCAATTCAGCCCCTCTATCACGTCATCGTCCCATGTGTACTGCTACATCATCGTTATTGACCGCCACATCAGCATCGTGGACCACCATGTCAGCACCGTTAACTGGCACATCAGCATCATTAACTGACACATCAGCACTGTAACGATCAATGTCGGTCAAAGGGTCAATTTGATGTAATTTGCGAACCGGGAGCCTAATTGGGTGCCTTTTTGGTGAGTGGTTAAATTGATTATTTGAGTCAAATTCAGGGGCAAAAATATCCCTTTTAACCTTATTCTAAATACATGTTTGATCATGCAAAATGTACTTAGACGATGACATAAATTTAAATATTAAAATAATATTAATTCTTATAATAAATATCAATAATACTAAAAACATTCTCTAATCTCTAAATATTTGAATAAATATTCAACAATAAAATGACTGATAAAAAGAACAAGAAAATTAGGGATGTCAAATGGGTGGGGAGGGTGCGAAGGGTACTCATCCCACACTTATCCCGTCAAAAATTTTCTTCTCCATCACCATTCTATGAACCGTTGCGAATATAAAATCTAAAATCATCCATGCCCCTCAACTTGCAAGACTTAAACCATCTTCGTCCCATCACTCACGTGGGTCCTGAGACCCACCTAATCCCTCTTTACTCGCCCCATCACCCATTCATATAATATATTTATAAATATTAGTTAAAAATATAAATCAATTTTGCTATGAAAAAAGTATGAAATATTCGTCATTCGGACTCCCACCACATATGTAACATTATTCCAACCGTCACCATATTTAAAAAATAATAATATACAAAATTAAATTTTGTACAACAAAAAAGTTTGGACTAAAAAGATACTAAAGAGCAAAGTCTATTGTAAAGACCGAAAAATAGTACAAATAACATGTAAAATAATATTTCAATTGTTGTAATAAATAAACAATATAGAAAGAACTAAAAATAAAATATCAATGAAAAACAACCTTTAAAAATAAGAAAAATACCAATATAATCTAAATAACATGCAATATTAGGAAAATAAAATTTAAAAAAGAAGAAGAATAACATACCTATGGTGAGGACTGAGGAGAACAAAAAAACAAACCTTAGAAAGGAGATTTAACGGCAAACAATAGTAAAAAAACCAATAAACATAAATGTTATATATATATATATTCTAAGATAAGTCAACATAAATTATCTTAAATTTGACTAAGATCCAAATTGAAATTATATTTTTAATAATATTTTTAATAATATGTTATAAAATCTGTTGGGGCGGGTGGGGATGATGTGAGGCAGGTGTGGATGGAGCAGGTACAAAGGCATATTCACACCTTCTCCGCTACCCACGACGAATCTAATTTTTATCTTCATCCCCGCTCCACAACCGGCATAATTTATAACTATCCCTACTCAATTGAACGCGAAGGGGAATCCCCGCAAAATCCATTGGCATCCTTAAAGAAAAATATATATCTTATGTATTCTATCTAATTGCACTAGTATTTCCTTTTGTTGGGCTAATCCATCTATGATAGAAACACATAATCATTCTCATCATCGTCTTTGGCCAAATTATGCATCAATAGAATAAGAATCTCTATAGCAATCAAGATCTTTTTTTTTTTTTTCATGTACTCTTCAATATAATTTTATAAAACTACAAACACATTAAATTTTGACCTAGTTATATGTGAATTGTTATTAAACAATCTAATGTATTATATATATGTACTGCTTTTATTATAAACATTTCTAACATTTAATAATAATAATAATAATAATAATTATTATTATTATTATTGAAGAGTGTGATCAAGGACGTATTTGCAACAACTCTCATACCTCTTAAAGAATTGAAGAGTGTAACTAGAAGTCCCCAATTACATAAAATTTAATAAAATTCACAAATTACAATAACCAATCAAACATATCACATTTGTATAATTACACGTGACAGCCCTAATCAAATTACCAAGTAACTTTGCAAACACACTCTTATTTCAACAATCCATTAATACTTTTTTTTCTATAAAAAACTGACATAGAGATAGTTGAATTGATAAAATTGTTATATATTGACGCGAAAAAATATTTAAGTTTATTATGAGAAAAACTTTAATATACAGTCTGTGTAAACTTTAGTTTACACAGACCTTTTAGTTTTAGGGGTTAGAGATTTAGTTTAGGGTTTAGAGTTTAGGGATTTGAGTTGTAGGGTTTAGAATTTAAGGTTAGTGTTAAGAATTTAGGGTTTAGGGTTTGAGATTTATTTTTTAGGGTTTAAGTTAATTTTAATTTATAATAGAAATAAACAGGCTTGTGTCTGTGTATCAAATTTAAACCCAATTTTTATTATCTACTCATTCAATTTTTAATTGATAATTATGTTAAATTTTATTATAATTGTAATGATAGAAGATTACTTGATTATTGGGTTTACTTAATAAATGAATATTTATATACATGTAAGAATTATTATGAAATAAGATTTCTCAATAATCAATTATTTTGGAAAGATGTATCATTTTTGTGATTTTTGCAACTATTGCAGCTATGTTACAAAGATGAGTTATTGAAGGGATATCAAAAGAAGTTTTGGGATACATCAATATATATATATATATATATATATATACTTCAGGTTATAAAATATAAATAATTTTATGTATTTATATTTTTTGTGATCATTACGTTTACGATGAATTATTATTTCTTTTATTCATTAAAATATGCAAAGATTGAATCCCATTAAATGTTATTTTTCATGTATGTCTTATTCTATGTTTATCTCGTATTGTTTTCTTTTCTGATCTTCACGTTTAAAGAAATTGATGTTGTATTTAAGCATTGGTTGTGTTCCTTTCTAATTTTCTTGTTTCTTTGTTCTCCGAAAAGACCTTTATTAGACAATACATTATTTTGGGTTGAAATTCAGTTTATAATTATTTTATCTATTATTTTTCAATACATAAATTATTACTACTACTATTATATATATATATATATATATATATATATTCCACACTTACCATCAAACTATGTGGTCGTTCTTATTTTGACCATCCAATTAAGAAACTCGTCAATCGGACCATTAATTTTTAAAGTGCTCATATTTTAACCACCAACCGTTAAAATTTAACAGAGGATGTGACATGACAATTAACGGAAATTTGTATAATTACACATTTGGTCTTTATTAATTACACATTATATTAATTTAGTTCTAATTTTAATTTTACTAAAAAATACAACACAATTTTTGTGTGTTATCAATCAAATGACAGTGGTGAAAAGGAAGCTAGTCAGTTTTAAATCAACCCCCACAACTGTACTCTGAATCTGAAGAGAGAACTCAACCACACCAAGCAATTAATTGAAAATCTGAGATTGAATTTAACAAAAGGGGGAATTTGGGGAAAGGAAAAACAATGATATACAGATTTTACGAAGGGCATAAGAGAGACTAAAATATAAAAAAAAACATAAGAAAGAAATCGGAGTTTTAAGATAGAATTTAAGAAATCTGAAACTCCTTTTTTCGATTTAAGAAAATATGGTGAATGGATGAGTGTGAGCCGTTTGTTTGGTTTCTTAAGAAATAAAAAATGGCTTTAAGTTTAAGTTTTTATTTGGCATAATACCAAAAAATGGCCCTAATATTTGTTGGAATTGTTATTTTGGCCCTTATTATTTTTTTGAAGCAATTTAGCCTTTAACGTTTCATTTTAAGTCAAAATGGCTCATCTATAGATGAAAACTGTTAGTCAATTGATAATAAATAACTTGAAATAATTTGGTAGAATGACAGTCAGAATAAAAAATATTTTATATTTTATACAATTTTTTAAAATTATTTGTTGACTGGTATGTCATTTTGTAAAGTCAATATATTTGCCTATATGATACTGTTATCACGACATGCACTGCCATGTAGGTTTGCCACGTCATTTTAAGTCATTTACCGTTGGTTGACTAACAGTTTTCATCCGCATATGGGTCATTTTAACCCAAATTGAAACATTAAGGGCTAAATTGCTTCGAAAAAAGAATAGAGGCTAAAATGATAATTCGATCAAACATTAGGGGCATTTTTGAGTATTATGCCTTTTTATTTTCATGGGAAATGGAAGAATCATTTCGATTTTCGACAGTCATGGTAACCCGTGAAAGCCACCGACGTCGGAGAGATTGGGAAAAGGGTGTTGGGAGAGGTTTATGGATTGTTTTTGAAAATCCAAGTTAAAATGATGAAATGGAGGAGGGAGAAAATGTTTCAGGGAGAGGTTGGCTAGCTTTGTGCCAACGGTTGTTGAAGCTCTGGGTCGGACATCGGTTCTCGACGGTGAGAGTCGGTCTGTCGTTGAAGCTTTGCGCAACAGTTATGGGGGTTTAGGCCGGTTTTCAACTTGCTGAACTCAAAAAAATAAGAAAATAATTGATATATTTAATTAAATTAAGACCAAATTAATTTTATTTAATTAAATTAAAATTAAGATTAAATTGATATAATATGTAATTAATAAGGATTAAATGTGTAATTATATAAATTTTCATTAACTGTCACGTCATATTCTCTATTAAATTTTAACGGTCGATTGTCAAAATAAGACCATTTTAAAAGTTTAATGGTCTTATTAACAAATTTTTTAGTTGAATGGTCAAAATAAGAACGACTCTATAATTCGATAGTCACATGTGGAGTTTAGCCTATATATATCGATTATACTTTATAGTAATAAATGGAAAATAACGGATAGGTGCTCGACACATTACTCTTTTTTTGACACATTACTTGGTATCTTCATATTTTGATAAATAATGTTGAAAACGAATAAAAACGGCAAAGGATAATCTTTTGACAAAAAAATACAAAGGATAATTGATTCTACAACACCAAATAAAATTTAATATTTTTCCATATAAGGGTCAAACATTGACGTTATTTCCCACCGCCATGGTGCAATCCTAGTACCAATCCAAGCAGCTTGAATTTAATATATACATATATATTTATATAATATATAAAAATTACTAATTCATGCATTAGAGGTAAAAAAAGTATTTAGATTGTATAGATCACATGTAACATTTAATATTTAGGGTTTAGGGTTTAGTGTTTAAATTTTAAATATTTGGTAATATTTAAATAATGCTTGTAAAATTAAAATATTTCGCTGATTGTGTACTAAATATTAATCCTATATATGTATATAATATATATTTTATATTTCACACATCTTTCATGGAAGTGAATCATTGTACACAATCAACTATCTTTAAAGCAAGTGGTTAAAGCTCTCAGTTGACATCCCCTTCCCTTAAGTTGTGGGTTCAAGACCCGTAGAAGCAAAATTCCCCTTTCCCCTACACTAGGTAGAAATTGTTCAAAAAAAATCACTGTACACATGACAAACAAAACCCGTAATTTGAACTCACAACATAGGTTGAATGATGAACACCTTTAATCACTATATCTAATAAAAATTTTCATTTAAATTTATCTAATCGCAAATAATATATAGTTAAAATATTTTGTTAAATCGGTGTTCAACTCATTGGCAAATTAATCAAGATCGAATACTGTAGAGGCCTATTATGAGGGCAACCCTCCCAACCTAATTTACTCTGTTAACAACGTCAGGATTCGAACCCATAATTTTACTTAAGGGATCTAGTGCCTCATCTAACTAGACTGCATGATTTTTGGTATATCTAGATAAAAAGATTTTACATCTCACTATGAAACTTGAAAATAATTACAAACAATTAAGATTTTAAAATATAACATCGCACAACTACTTACTATATAAATTTATATACAGAAAATATCTTAAATATAAAATCCTTAATAAAACTTACCATCTTATTCACCTTTGTTAGTGCTCATAAAACATGCCATAGATGCCAACTCCAAATCCAATTCATTTGTCCTGAAAAGCCCAATTTATATTGTTTTTTTTTCTTCTTATTTCCTTCCTAAAAAATATGCATAATGGGGTTTGTTTATACTATAAATTCCCATCATACCTTAATGGTCATTAGACTCATCAAATAAATTTTTTTTCCTTATCATTCCTTTCACTTACTCTCTCTCCCTTCTTCACACATATTATACAATTTTGGTTATATAACTTGCAATTCTTGATTTTCAGAGATCACTGCCATGGCGGCTATGGTTGTGTTCTTCACGACCCTTTCCGTTGTTTTCATTTCTTTAGTGTTCAAACTTGTTTTGGACACTATCCAATGTTATTTTTTGATCCCCAGACGCATCAAGAACATCATGGAGAAACAAGGAGTTCGTGGCCCCAAACCCCGGGGATTAGCTGGAAACATAACCGAGATGTTCAATCTAACCTCCCGGTCCACCGTAAACGACATGGACTCCGTCCACCACGACATTGTTGGCCGCCTTCTGCCGCATTACGTCAAGTGGTCTAACTCGTACGGTAATGGCATAAATAATTTGTAAACGGAATCTTAGCGTATATGGTGACAGACTGACGGTTTGTGTTTCTGGGGAAAAAAAACCCAGATATGGTGATTTGGAGACAGCTGAAGTTTGTGTTTGTTTCCAGGGAAAAGATTTATATACTGGCATGGGATAGAGCCGAGGATGTGTTTGACAGAGACTGAACTGATCAAAGAGCTGATGACAAAGCACCACCTTGTGACAGGCAAATCATGGCTGCAACAGCAAGGCTCTAAGCATTTTACAGGGAGAGGCTTGTTAATGGCCAACGGCAAAGATTGGTACCATCAACGACATATTGCTGCTCCAGCATTCATGGGAGATAAGCTTAAGGTAATCTTATTTAGCTTTTATCTTCCGACGATTCGAATCCGGGTCAAGTGGAGCCAGACCCCAAAACAAAAATATTTCTCAAGGGGTATCTTATATTTTCTGAAATTTTGGAATTGGAATTCAACAGAGTTATTCAACACACATGGTGGAATGCACTAAAAGAATGCTGGGATCACTGGAAAGTGCGGTGAAATCGGGCCAAAAGGAGTTCGAAATCGGAAAACACATGGCTAGACTCACTGCTGATATAATCGCAAGAACCGAATTTGATACCAGTTACGAGAAAGGAAAGCAAATATTTCATCTTTTAACATCTCTGCAACACCTTTGTGCTCAAGCCAGCAGGCACCTTTGCTTTCCGGGAAGCCGGTGAGTACCTTTTTCAAGTTATATTGGGTATGTTAGTTGGAGTCCAGATGTGAATGTTAATTGAGTATTCAATATGTAACAGATAAACATTAGACATAAATATCGAACACGAGTACTTTAAAAAAATGAAGAGTCAGAGCGACAAATGTGTGAAATTCTTATAAACTTTTTACAGGTTTTACCCAACCAAATATAACAGAGAAATAAAGTCTTTGAAGATGGAAGTGGATAGATTACTAATGGAGATTATACAAAGCCGAAAAGATTGTTTCGAGATAGGTCGAAGCAGCTCGTATGGGAATGATCTGTTAGGTATTTTGCTTAATGAGATGGAGAAGAAGAGACCCGAAGGAGACAAATTTAAGCTAAATTTGCAGATGATAATGGACGAATGCAAGACTTTCTTCTTTGCCGGCCATGAAACAACGTCACTTTTACTCACTTGGACGGTCATGTTATTGGCCACTAACCCTCATTGGCAACAAAAGGTTCGAGCTGAGGTCAAACAGGTCTGCAATGGTGGAGTCCCCTCTGTTGATCAACTCTCCAAACTAACTCTGGTAAGCAATGCTTGCTCCAATTCTTGGTTTTCTACAATTACTTATGCTTAAAATTCAAGTTGAACATAATCATCACATATATAAAAATTTGTATCCAATACATATTCATATAAGTATCCATACATAACTCTCATGTCCCACGCACTTTTACATGAGTGTAATATAATTACGGATAAACTATACTATATATCACTAAACTTTAAGTTTAACATCGATTATACCACTAAAGTAAAAATCGATATTATTTTAGTACCGAACTTTAGTTTATGCTTCAATTATATCAATGTCATTAAAATCGATGACGTTGATGGATCTTAACGATTCGCGTGCGATGACGTGGAGGAATTTTAATATTCCAGTAGTATAATTAAAGCCTAAACTAAAGTTCTGTGTTAAAATAATATCATTTTTAGTTCAGTGGTATAATCGATACTGAACTTAAAGTTCAATGATATTCGGTATAATTTACCTATAATTATTTAAAAAAACGTAAAAAAGATTAAACATTCTAACCCCCATTTGTTCTTTTCTAATGGGTTTTTTATGGGGTTTATAAAAGGGATCCCCCTTTCTATAATGAAAAAGACTATTCCACCACTAGCAATATTTTGGTCAAAAGTTGTTTTGTATTCATATTTATATTGTTTGATTTTTTTAAATAATTCATTATTTTATATCCAACACATAACAATTTGATATTTACATTCGAATTTGAATAGCATAAATCTATGTTTAATACTATTTATCTCTGCCCATTTACTTTGGATATTATAAAACAACCCAAAGCATGCAAATTTGATTATAAAACCATAGAATATTATAGGATGCCCACATTAAACAAAGCAATTTAAAAGGGTCCAGCAAAGATATATCATGAAATTTGCTAGTCTCCACCAGCACCTTTGTGCTATATATACTGATTCTACTCAGCAACTTGCTCCTCCACTTCAAGAATTTGTACATTCAACATTGTTTTTATTGCCATAAAGAAAGGCTAAACAAACCTTCCCAATTATTTAACTTTTTAGCTTTCAGCTGCTTCGCTGGCCTAATTATAACGATTACATTTCTTTTATCAGCACCCAAAAGAAAGATGTCAAAGGATTAGGGCTTTTAAAAAAAATAAGAAAGTTGAATATTGAAGTTCAGTTTGATTTGATTGTTCATGATAAAATCGATTTAAAACGCAGTGTTCGATTTGATTGATAATTTATTTAATTCGTACGAATTGTCCTGTTTGATTTGGCAGCTACATATGGCTATAAATGAGTCATTGAGGTTATATCCACCAGCAACAGTGCTGCCTCGAATGGCTTTCGAGGACATAAAGTTAGGCGATCTGTTTATCCCCAAGGGACTATCCATATGGATACCGGTGCTGGCCATTCACCACAGTGAAAAATTATGGGGAAAAGATGTAAATGAATTCAATCCGGAGAGGTTTAATTCGAGACCCTTCACGGCGGGTCGTCATTTCATACCTTTCGCCGCCGGCCCTCGTAATTGTATCGGCCAATCTTTTGCGATGATGGAAGCGAAGATCATCTTAGCAATGTTGATTTCTCAGTTTAGCTTCACGATTTCGGAACATTATCGACATGCTCCGGTTGTTGTCATGACCATAAAGCCTAAACATGGAGTTCAAGTGCATTTGAAGCCATTGGAGGAGGATCCTTGAAATGAAAGTAGGATGGTTTTGAAGTGGAAATCTTTTAGATTTCGGTAAAAGTCTAATAGGGTTTATATTTTATGCACTGATGGTTTATATATTCATATATTATCAATAAATCAGATGTCATCACGTTTTTATTTTTTAAAAGGACATTATTCTTTGATTTATTGATAGTATATAAATTTATATACAATCAGTGCATCAAATATAAAATTTTAATATTAATTATTCTAATTTTGCTGAGACTCTTTTTTTTCTTTTCTTTTTGAGGTTTTGTTATTATATATATTTATTTTTAAGAAAGTGGAGAGGGCGAAAAGAAATCCAAATTTGAACTTCAATTCCTTTTTTTGTTTAAGTTAAATAATTAAATGTTAATCAGTGCCTAATAATATTAGTTAAAGTGGCATTCATTAAAAAACCCATTAAATCGATATTTGGTTAAAGTGATGTTTAATGAAAAAATGAATGTGATTTTTTTCTAATATTATCATTTTTTAAATTTAATAAAATAATGTGGTAAATGAAATATTTTATTAAAGGGTAAACTACACAAAATACCACTTAACTTTAAAAGGTTCAATTATACCACTTACGAATGGGCATTTCACCCGGACCCCGTGGAGCATTTAATATTAAAAATTAATGATCCCTTAAAGAGCATTTAATATTAAAAATTAATGAGCACTTAAAGAGCAACTTCTAAAATTATTGTCTAAATTAAAGGAAACATTTAATATTTCTCCTTTTAATTCCAAAACATAATTTGAAAAAGATATGATCTATTTGAGAAAAATATTAGAGTTAAAATATTTCCAAGTCCATAGAAGGTCAGATCGATCCAGACATTCACGTTATTTACGTCGTACACGGTTGCACATTTACTAACCAACAATTAGTTCTACGTTTTTTCTCAATAACGTTTGAATTAATTTCTCATTCAAAGCTCAAAAAATATTGCACAAACTACCTAAGAACTAAGATTAATACGGGAGAATTATTGACTAAAAATATATTATTTTATTTTTGTATCACCCCCTTCACTGATATTTTTGCTTTTCTTAAAGAAAATTGGCTCTAGAAATAAACAAGGTTCTTAGCCAAATTAACATGATTACAAATGAGTGCTAGCAAAACAAATTAATAATTTTGAAAAACTCTTATGCCTAAGTATGATGCATAATCATGAGATGGATGGTCTCCAAAAAACTTCTCATGATTAAGAAAAATGAAACCAATGTGCATGTGGGCGGGTCACTTGTTAAGAAGTATTAATATACTGGGAAATAAATGAATGGTCATCATGAAAGTAAGGAAAGATTTTAACATCTATCATCTCTCTGGATCCCAAATCAATATATTTATTTTTTAAACAATTTTTACTTAGAAAAGAGAAATAAAAATTTTGCTTATAATAAGTTTAGAATCTACAATTTAAAGGAGGAGTATATGACAAATGAAAATTTTTAACTAATTAATTTAGAGATTGTTGATAAATTATCAATATCTTTGATAGTGAAGTTTGGATCGAAAAACTCTTGTTG
This sequence comes from Hibiscus mutabilis, assembly GCA_019671005.1. Taxonomy (NCBI): domain Eukaryota; kingdom Viridiplantae; phylum Streptophyta; class Magnoliopsida; order Malvales; family Malvaceae; genus Hibiscus; species Hibiscus mutabilis. The sequence continues at coordinate 44,761,388 of CM033726.1, read as the reverse complement.
AAATATGTTTAAAAATTATATAAGAAAATATCTCCGGCCAAAAATGTACATATCCCATCCAAAAAGTCATCATAAATTATCAAATGTTCTGGTATTAAAACACAACTCTAACGTTTCGTCCAAAACAAATTATTTAACTCCTTTTATGCACATATCAGTCTTTTTTATCAAGCTTATAATGAGACTTAGATCAAGATATGAAAATTTTAATGACATGACATAAAAGGTAAGAAACTAAGCTCAAACACTTAAAACCAAAAAAAAAAAAAAACTAATTTTATTCCCTTATTTCCCGATATACACTCATTTTTTTTTAATTTTTTTAAACTCTTAACTTTCTTTTCCTTTTTTCTCTCCAAATATAAATAAATGTTTAAACACATGTACATAAATAAATACATAAAAGTAAAACTAAGACAAATTAGCACTTATTTCTCTCTTTTTTAAGATTTTCTATAGATTGCTTTCATCTACTTATACCTTGTGACCATTTTTTTTACTTTTCCCTTGCTACCAACAAACTAAATGATTGTTGAGAGAGTATTGATTTTTTTTTAAAGATAATTCCTTAAAAATAAATTGTCTTTTCAAATTGAAGGAAAATGATGCATTAAATATATTTTTTAAGAAAGACATGAAAACACTTTTGATAGGAATATAATATAAAAAATAATGTAAAATACAAAATATATCAAAGTAATGCTCTCTATCCCATGTTCATGCACACGCGCACTTTGAAGGTGGAGAAGAATTTGACTTTTGCTTTAGTTTTTCTTATGGTTGACTTTGAAGGGAAACCCTTATGTTTCACGTGGATTGCCAATCATTATTTATTGATATATTTTCACTTTGGATCTATTCAAAGTCTCTTTCAATCTATTCCGGTGAATCTTAGATAAGCTTTACAAGATTTCATGATTACAAATATTATTTTATTTGATTTTTTAAAATAAATAAAATCTTTTTTAATAAAGATAATATTATTTAATTCACCCATTAATGCTGCTAAATAATTCGACGCACCAATATTTCAGTTATAAATTTGTAGTAATGTATTTGACAAGCACTTTTGGGTTATTTACATATACAACCCTTGATTATATGCTAAATTTTAAATCGGTCCATGAATTTTAAATCGAACTAATTGAATCCTAAAACTAAATTGTTATTAGTCAACTTTAATATTAAACATACAATTTGGATATGATATGGTTCCATTTCACATGGATTAATAAATAATTTTGAGCTTGTCATACTCATGTTGATATTTAACACCAAACAAACACTTACATTAACTAGAGGATTTGATTAAATCAATACTTTAATTTAAAGATTCAATTAAAACATTTTGAAAAGTTAAAACTAGTCTAAAATTTATCTGTAATTTCCAAACATTTGATAAAATTAAATAAAAAAATGTTTATACATAAAACTATGAGAAAAGAAAAATGCTAGGTCTTCATTCAATCTTGTGGTATACTGACAATAGACATCATTTTAGTCATGGTTAACATCAGATCCAAAATCAATCTTAGACTACCCTTTCTTTCCTTTATTAAAAGGGTAGACTACATAAATAGTCATTGAACTTTTAGGACGCTTTCAATTTAGTCATCAAACTTTTAAAGTATACAATATAGCTACTGAACTTTTAATTTACTTTCACTAAGATCGCTCTTGTTAACTCCCATTAGATAATGAGGACGTGGCACGTTAAAGTCACCTTCTTTCCCAAAAACCCTTAAATTTCACAGACTTGAAATTGACAATCATCACTTGTCTTTTCAAAGTTGTTTTTGTAGTTGTCGTTAGATGTAGCTTCTTTTGACACCCTTCTTCATAGACGAAATATCTCCCCTTATATCAGTGATACGATTGTAAATGCATTCATGAGAACATGTTGACTTAAAGAAGTCTTTGAAATTGAAATAACTTTTTGAAGATACAATTAACATGATTTTCATAACACAAACATGATTATTTCTTCATATAGAATACATGATATAAAAATGTACACCCATTTATAGTGGTCAAAATACAAAAGAGAAACATGGGGAGGGGAGAATTTCTGGTTCTTTTCTAGTGAATCAAAGGAGCAATTGTTTCAATTTTAGATCAAAGCTACCCATCAGTTGGTTTTCTCCTATTTTCTTAAATTAATTCATTGGATGTCAAATCTTGCCCCAAAATTTAGTACCTCCACATTTTTATCTACTCTAAAAGATCTGGGTACCTTTGCAATTTTAATGGTTGTGATTGTAGATGGTGATTGAATGAGATTGGTGCTGGTGGCTCGGGGTTGGTATGGCCGTGGCTCGTGGTTATGGTGTTTCGTGGGACGGTGATGGTGCAAGCAAAAGGAGAAGCGACGACTGCCAATTTCAACTCTTAGAAACTTAGGGTTTTATGGGGAAGAAGATGAATTTAACGTGCCACATCAACGTTCTCTAACGACAATTAATGGGAGTGGCCTTAATGAAAGAGAGTTAAAATTTCAGTGAATATATTGTAAATTTTAAAAGTTTACTGACCAAATTAAAAACACTCCAAAAGTTTAATGACTATTTGTATAATTTACCCTAAAAATGTTGGACATAATATATTATTCTTTTAGTCCTTGCAATCATAGAAAAGACAAAAGTAAAGAGAGAGAAGCATGACCACACATAAATTAAAAGAAAATCAGAGGAAAAGGCAGTCAAATGGGATAATAATTAATGATTCTTCCAAATCTTTAAGCACTTGTCTATAATAAGTTAACACCCCCAAAAAACTAGATTTGATCTTCGCCCATAAACTACTAAATTATTTATTATTTTACTTTAAGTAATGTCCCATGCGACCATTATATGATATAATAAATAATTAAATAGATAATTATAATGTTAACTACCTCACGCTTTGCTCAAACAATTGGTTATCTCGAATTAGGAATTAGGCTCAGTTTGGCATATTCAATAGGTCTCACGTGATAATTTAGTTTAATTTGCAAATGTAATCATTTCGTGCGAGTGGAACTAATATTTTAAGGTTCCATTTTAAGATTATTAATATGGATTTCAGAGTAATATAATTTGTACAATGAAAAGCATTTATAATTCTTTTAATATACCATTCGCTTAGATCAGGTGTTGGGTAAGATGGGATGTGGCGATCGATGGCGGTCCTAGATAAGGGAGTATGTGGGGTCAGCTCGGTTGGCAGTATTACTTAATGGTTGCCCGACAAGGGAATTTAGGATGGCGCGTGGCTTGCGTCAAGGGGATCCTCTTTCGCCCTTGATGTTTGTTGTCGTCGTTGAGGTGCTGCATCAATTTATGGTCGAGGCTGAAGCTCGAGGTAGCATAAGGGGTGTTCAGGTAACACATGACCTTACATTATCGCATTTACAATTCGCGGATGACACTTTAATTTTTTTGCTTGGGAATGTCGATGAAGCAAGGAACCTGAAACGGATTTTAATGTGTTTTCAATATTGCTCTGGTCTCTGTATTAATTTTGCTAAGTCATGTGTTTATGGGGTTGGTGTTAGTGAGGTTATATTGTACGATATTGCTGGAATATTTGGTTGTGTACAGCGGGTTGTGACGTTTATTTATTTAGGAATGCCAATTGGTTCTAATCCCAGAAGGATTGCGATGTGGGAACCAGAGATTCAGAGGTTCCGTAAACAGTTAGCGGGATGGAAAAAGGACTCGTTATCCTTCGCGGATCGTTTGACACTAATTAATTCTGTGTCGTCATCGTTGCCTCTTTATTATATGGGCATTTTTGTAGTGCCGAAGGGTGTGATTAAGAAGATTGATAGGATTCAACGTACTTTTTTGTGGGGTGGGGCGTCGATGAATAGGAAGCTGAGCCGAGTGAATTAGACCTTGGTGTGCCGTCTGAAGCGTTATGGGGGCTTAGGAGTGGTGAATTTGGAGCTTCGAAACTTGGCACTATTGGCTAAATGGGCGTGGAGGTATGTTTTAGAGCCTAATTCGCTTTGGAGGAAATTGATAATAGCTAAGTATGGAGAGCAGGTTCTAAAGTGGCATTTTAATTTTAATGGCACAAGGCGTATGTCGTGTGTGTGGAGACAGAAAATGGAGGTACAAGAGGATGAGTGAGTGGAGAGATACATGGGCATTGGAAGCTTTGTTTGGTTGGTTGGGGACGGTTCATATATATTATTTTGGCAGGATTTGTGGTGTTCAGTCGAGCCTTTGTGTGTTCTATTCCCTCGTTTGTTTCGCATGACCATTCATAAAGTGGCGTTGCTGAATTTTTACTCGAGAGGTGGGAGGTGAGATCATGGAGATTGGTCCGATTTTTTTGGCCGTCAGCTTCGTAGTTTTGAGTGGCATCAGTTGAGGGAGTTGTATCAATTAGTGCAGCAGTGGCCTTTGGATTTGTAGACAGTGGATAGGCTTGTTTGGAGGCCAAATACGAGAGGTGTTTTCTCGACTAAGGAGATTTTTCAGTTGATGCAATTGTTTGGTTTAACGGAGGAACATATGGACTGTTTTGGGTGTGGAAGATCGATGTCCCGCCTAAAATTCAATGTTTTATTTGGTTTATTTTGCACCAACGATTGTCGACGTTACGTATGCTGCATGATAGGGGCGTTCCTTTGGATGAATTGTCGGTGACATATGCATGGTGCGAGGAGGGTGAAGATGCTATTGATCATATTCTTTACTCATGTCGGGCGGTGGAATTGGTTTGGATTTGGTTCTTTCAGTGGTGGGGAGTGGAGTTTGTTCAGCCTCGAACAGTGAATGAGTTTGTAATGCAGGGATATAATGGGGGCTTTACCAGTTTGTTGCGCCAATGGTGGATTGTTGGTTATGTGGCAACGTTATGGTCATTGTGGTTAGCTCGTAATGAGCTGATTTTTAATAAGAAGAGGTTAGCAGTGGGTAAAATTTTTTCTTGGTGAAATTGCGGTCGTTGTACTGGGCTAAAACGGCGAAAAGTGATTATGAGATTTCCGAGTCGCAATGGTGGGAGTGTCCGCGTCTTTGTGTTCCTTTAGATATTGGTCGAGTACCGCGCAAGGGGATATCATGGGTACCGCCGGGGCCGGGTGTGATTAAATTCAATGTGGATGGAACGACTAGGGGTAAGCCAGGGCCTGCGGGTTGTGGTGGTGCCCTGAGAGACTCTGAGGGTCGTGTGTCGGCGTTATTTTTGGGTCTATTAGGGCTGATGGAGTCAAAAGAGGTGGAGGTCTGCGCAATTGCCTAGGCGCTTGAAATGCTAGTTGGTTCAGCTTGAAGTGCTGCCTCGTCGATAATCATTGAGTCAAATTCATCGGTGATGGTGTCGTGGGTTTTACATATGGATCGGAGGTCGTGGCACCTTTGGCGTTGCTTCTGGCAAATTGATGCGGCTTGCCGAAATTTACTGTGTGTGTGTTTTTATAATATCCTGCGTGAAGCGAATAAATTTGCTGACGCTTTGGTTAAGGGAGGTGTGGAGCGCATCTCATGGTTTCGGTTGATGGAGTAGTTGGGGTAATGTTGGTTCGGATTACTGGAGAGTTTGAGCTGTGAATTATGTGTGCTGGGGACTCTTTTTGGGAGGTCCTAGCATGGTATTTGTGGGAGTGTAATTCCCGCTGGTAGGGGGTGTTTGTTTAGTTGTTGTGTTGTTCTTTTATCAACGTATTGTACTATTTTCCTCCACTTAGGTTTAGAGAAGTTTTTAACGAGACACACGTTCGATTTTGTATTTTTTTTAATCTATGGAAGCATACTTGATCTAAAAAATTATTTTAATATACTGGCATGATTACATGATAGTATTTGTTCATATTTTTGAACTCTTTGACAACACATATGCATCTTACACACAAGTGTTCGAATTCGGGTCTTCTAGGATGAACATCATCATCTTTTTTACTAGAGTAACTCGTTGAATTCAAACATAAAACATCTATATAATTATAGATTTACATTGTGGTGTATTCAAACATCTATATATTTCTTAGTTTGAAATTCATGTTGTATACCTTTCAAATTACAATGATATTTTTTAATAAAATTATAACTATATTAAATTTTAACTATATACGCATATATATATATATATTTATATTAGATCATGTAATGTGATTTTTTATAACTTCTACAGAAGATGGACAACCTATGGTGTTTAAGAGTTGAAAGTTCAATGAGATGGAACGACATTACATGATTTAAGAGATGTTATGTTCAATACGATCAACTGAAACGTGTTAAGAGGAGGTGAAGTTGGTGGAATCAATCGAAAATTAAAAAATTGTACAATAATTTATAGTAGTTCGACTTTTTAAACCAAGTCTACATCTACTACCTTAGCTTACCATCCTTAAGAATTTTTCCAAATTCACTAAACTTGAATTTGAACCTTTGAGGACAATGTTTAACCTTACAAATTTTCTTGAGATTTATACCCAAAAATCCAAGAAATTGCCCTTAAGATGAGTGATACAAATTAAGCAAACAAAGAATATTCCTCACAAGATTCGATATTTGCACAATTAAGCTCTCAAACACTATATACGAGAGAAAATAATGAAAAATCTTTTCTCTTGATCTTTTTGTTTGGACGTGTTATCTAACCTTCTTCCAATGTCCTTGGCTTGTATTTATAGCATGGAATGAGTTTGTAGCCGTTTATGGCCATTGGGATGATTTAGAGCTGCTGGAAAACTTTAAAATAGAGCATTTATTGCCCACCTACACAAAGGTTTCAAAACTTTTCTAATGGTTTCGAGGCCTTTTAGTCAGTTTTCATAAAACTAGCTGTTATACATGCAAAGGTGTAGAAACCTTTAGGCATGGTCTAGCCTTTTATTAAAGTTTAGTGGTATAATCTAACCTTTTACTAAAGTTCAATGGTATAATAATATCGTTTTTTAGTTTAGTGGTATAATCGAGTCAGATGCTAAAGTTTAGTAGTATTTCGAGTAGTTTACCCTTAAATAAAAACTAATATCCAATTTGCTTTCTAATAAGGGTAAACTACACCAAATACCATCAAACTTTTAGGTGTGTATCGATTATACCATTAAACTAAAATTTGATACTACTTTACTATTGGACTTTAGCTTAGGCTTCAATTATACCACTGTGACGTTAAAATCCCTCCATGTGATCACAAGCGGACCGTTAAGATCCTTCCACGTCATCGATTTTAAGGGCTCAATGGTATAATTGAAGCCTAAACTAAAGTTTAGTGCTAAAATAGTATCAATTACTAAAGTTCAGAGCTAACGTAATATCGAATTTTAGTTCAGTGGTATACAAAACTTAAAATTTAGTGGTATATGATGTAGTTTACCCATCTAATAATTATAATTTTTAATCTACAAATATAAAATCAAACTAAACCAAATCAAATACACTTAAGTAATAACCAAGCTTAACCCAAATTGCTCGGAGTCTAATAAACACTAACCATAACCAAATTAAAATTTAGTGGTATATGATGTGGTTTACCCTTTGTCCTTCTCAAACTATTTTGGACAATAATTCTTCATTAAATAATTGAATGAACAAAAGCATAAGCGTGAGGGACAAAGTGGAGTGATGAGTTGTTTTAGGTTAGATATACCATGAGATATTGTCGAATAAATGGATGAAATAATTTATTGTTTTTTTTTCGGACAGTTAATATGTCCTTTAACAACAAATTAATCCAGAGTTAATATCGTTTCGTTTTAAACAATTATAATGTATTGTTCCTACTTAAGCAAAGGCTTTATATTTAGGATTTGTTTTTCTGGTTATCATTTTGTTTGAGATTACTTGGATGTTTTTAACTACCGAAATAATGGTGATTGTTATTTTTAAAAGAAATGTGTTGGTTTTAATCATGTTCATAATTCGCCCATTAGGATTATGAGTTTCGAACTGTAATGCATAGTTTTTTAAATTAAGAAAATGTTAAACTCGTTAATTGAATTGGCAAAATTGGAGTGTATGGCGTGTAATTAGGGATGAGCAAAACTCAATTCGAAAAAACGAATTTTTTGACTCGACTCGTCTTGACTCAACTCGAAATTTTATAAACTCGACTCGACTCGAAAAAATTTCAAATAAAATTTGAGTTGTAAAATGGACATTTAAATAACTCGAATAACTTAAAATTTTTAGTAATTAGTGGATTAATTTTTAAGTTCGAGTCGAGTCTCTCAATTTTTCTCAATTTTTAACTTAAAATTTTTAGTAATTAGTGGATATAAAAAATATGAAAAAATATATGACACATATGAAAATATGAGAAAATATATGTGCATATCTTATATGATTAGAGAAAGTCGTTTAAATTAAAATCAAACCCTACTATAACATGATAAATAGTTACAATTAAATTTACATAAAAACTCAAAAAATCAACTCGAATTTTATAAACTCGACTTGATCAAACACTCACACCTACGTGTAAGGCTTCTTGTGTATAGAATTAAATAGACCACCTAAAAAGATCAAGGGTGGTCTACACAAGTTGTTATGATGTCGTTTTCGAATTCTATACACTTTCTAATGTGTTATCTTTTAATACTTAATATATAAAAAATAGACAATATTTCCTTAAAATTTAAAATCTAACTTCATCCCTAAATCCTAAATTCTAAACACTATAACATAAATCCCCAAACTAACTCATTAAACCCTAAATTTAACAAGCTTGTATAAACTTATACAAATTTACATATCAAAATTTTTCTTGGTCTTAACTCTTTATCTTGTTATTTTGATCATAGACAGAGATAACATAGAAGTCTTCAAACTTCCATGAAATGTGGCTCTCCGCCCAGATCAAAAGAGGAGAACTTCCTAAAATTGCAACTATCATCTCACTTTTAGTATCAACAATTGGTGCGATGAGCGTCGACACACTGTAGACTTTCGAAATTGTTTTCATGAAGTTTGAAGCTCGGTAGTTAATATTTACTTAGGCTCATTCTTTATCTATTATTATTCATCCATACACATATTCTTTACGCAATCATCTTCATCATCCACCATTCAAATAGTTTCCTTCTCCTCTAACGTAGCCATTGTCGAGTATTCCTTAGAGTGAAAAAACCTGAATCCATCAAAAACTGTTAAAAATTTATCAAAATTGAGTGTAAATGTCACTCACTCATAGATTGAGCTTAGTATAGCAGCAAAATCCATTTGAAAATTATTTTTCTCGGCTTGAATTCAAGAATAAGGAGCGTGCGTCGTATGATTTTTTTCTAAAAAAATATCTTAACACCACTCGAGCACTTTCGGAAGACCTCTGATGCTTAGCCTCCACATTTCGTGGTACTTGGCCTTCACACCCCATGATCCCCAACCTTCATACCCTATAGTGCCTAGCCTCTGCACCCTCTAGTACCAGCCTCAACATCCCTTGGTGTTTAGCCTCCACACCCTATGGTGCTCAGTCTCCACACCCCATGGTGCTTGGCGGTATCCTTCGTGCACCCAAATAATTTCTTCCACGAATCTTTTCACGTCATGGAGGCACCCTCTGCACACCTAAAAGGCACTCAAGTGTACCATTACAAAAGGTTCTGTTATACTACTAGACAATAATGACGAGACAAGTAAATAAGCGCAAACGCAGAAAAGAAAAATAACACCAAGAATTTAAGTGGAAAACCGAAAAAGAAAAAACCACGAGCAGAGGATGAGAACTTTGAATATGATGGAGAAAGAGATTACAACTGATTTATGATGTTCTATCTAAACCCCTAATCCCTAGTATCTATTTATAAGGATAGATTCCTTGTTTACAGAGGAAACTTGCATAAAAACAAATTCTACTCAAACTGAGTTTCCTACCTTTAATTAATATAAAGTAAACAAGATTTACTAAAGTAGGATTCTAACTTTAAACCAAATCCCAAAATAATTTGGATCACAACTCTAACAAATCTCCACCTTGAGACAAGTTCTTGTTGAACAATATCTTCACCTCTTCCACGAAACACCTTCAAGGGGTAGTCTTCAGCAATGAACATCGACCGAATCCAAGCCTTGCCCAAGCTTGGATGTACAGGGTAATTTAGTCTTCATGTCGGTAAGGTCAACATTAGTGCCAACTTTGCTCACAGCTATATCACCACGAGCAATAACACGACCCCGATCATCAATGGCACTACTACCTTTCTTATTATTTATCTTTGAAGCAAATCGAACTCTCTTAAGCTTCTCAAATCTGTTATACCTACAGAATTCAACTTTATTCTTCTTTTCAAATTCGTTATGCCCACGAAATCAAACTCTTTTCTGCCTACCAGAACCGTTATGCCCACAGTTGTCATGTTCAACACAAAATCCACTTTTACTTGATTTAGTCAAGACGCCTTCACCAGTAACATCGTCATTTGACACACAGGAGGAAACAATGGATGCATCACCTATAATAGTTGAACCTTACAGAACATAAAAATTGGCTACTCTTTTATACCCTTTCATCACAACGAGAGTGCCCTGCAAATTTCATAGCTCCACCTTCATTGGAGTATTTGTACCCTTTTGAATCCAGAGTACCTAACTAAATCAGATTTCTTCTTAAATTTGGAACATGCCTCACATTACCATGTGTTCAAACAATCCCATCGAACATCTTAATCTTGATTGTGCCAATACCACAAGAGACATTATTTTCCAACAAGATAGCACATGTAGATACATGTTTAATGTCGCAAACCAATCTCGATTTGGACTTATATGGAAACTACTACCAGAGTCAAGAATCCACTCCTCACTCGCTACAGAGTCTTCGTCGGAAGTAACTAAAAGTTCACCATCATTATACTCATCTGCAATATCAGCTTCATCTTCACTGGAATTCTGATTCTTAGATTCCTTCTTTATCTTATTCTGTAATCCGTAACACTCAAATTTAATATGACCTTCCCTTTTACAAAAATAACATGTTTTACCTCGATTTGACAACTTGGACCTGCCTCTATTTTGATTGTCAAAATTACGATCACCTTTTCTTCTGCGGTCTGAACTAGTCGATCCATGCATCATGAGACCCTCTTCTTGGAACTCAGAGCCGGTAAGATGTTGCATCTTGTTATGTGAATTCAAATTATCATATACATGTAACACCCTTACCCGGCTTAGGAGTAAACCGGCCAATAAGTGTTAATCAAGCAAACTAGAATTCAAGCCATTTAAAAATTTTGAAACGCATCCCTATTAGATGAGTTACTTGTCTAGCAAGAAACCACAACTAGCAACCTTAACAAGCAACAACAATATGAACATGCTTCTCAAACATTACAGGTGACCACTTTTGATTAACAAACTTCATCCTACAATCAAGGATGCTTACTACATTTTTATTTTAAGAAATTAAGCATGACATTCGAACGAGCATCTACATTAAGGCATATTCATTAGTAAATTCTCATGTCCAATATGCGCAGCTTTGTACCATTTCAAGACAATATTCAAACATGGTTTCGATGTCATACTCATGTTAAATTAACCAAGCATCATCTTCTAGCATTTTACATTCAAGACAAGGATGCATATAATGTTGGTTACTAAATGTGGTCGCATTTGCATTCATTCGAATCATATCACCATAAATATGCCTTCAAGCAAGCTTAACATCATCTAGAAAAAAAATATGACTAACTTATCATGACCTTAATTACTTGATCTAGAAATAACCTATCATCCAAAAGATCAATTCGAATAGAGCATTCAAGAGTTAAGCACGTACTATCCCATTGTTAAGCACATTAGAATATAACTAGATCATGTAAATCAAGTACCATCTCCCACATTCAACATGTCAAGCATTAAAGAACTAGTCTTTACAATCTTTTAAGATCAAGGTCATATATATATATATATTTATACAACTTACAAATCAGGCCAAAATGCATGATCTTACTTAACTATGTACATATCTAGGTGCCACCAACTAGGAGCAATACAATACAAGTATGGATTCATACTTTAGCTCTTGCTTGTGTTTGCTTCGAGCTTAAGAAAACATACTTCATGATCAAGTAACCCCTTTGAAGCACTTTTAACCTGTAGTTTGGGAAGAAAGGAAACAAGAGTGATAAGTACAAAAGTACTTAGTGAGGCAGCAACTATTACTAACCAACTTTCAAGATTTGTATCATTTAATCAAGTATAAACCTAGCTAGGGTTTGTAACATGTGAAGTCAAGTCTAGCTTAAGGTTTCGAGTATTTCAAGTCAAGCATGTAGTCATGTAATCATGTATAGATATTACCATTTATGCATATTATTTCAAGCACAATCACATACAATGAGAATATTAAGCTTAAACCATCTATATCATGTCATGCTTCTATCACAATTCGAAAAGCATATCAACAAGAGGATTGTTTTCAATTCAAGTTTAATCAAGTATCAAGTCAAGACAAGAAGCATGTTCAAGTATAACAATTCAAGTATAGTCACATCTCATTTCATGTATTCACTCGAGTATCATGTAAACAAGCCAATTCAAGTATCATATCAAGTAACATTTAAGTTTTATGCTATTTTTCTTTCTTACTTAATTTACTTTAGATTAGGCCTTGGTACTTAGAGTGTTCGTCTTCATTAAAACATTCTATTAATCGCTTATATATACATAAGCAAAACAGTCCATGGTGACTTTTAATTTGTTCAAACCTGTCCATTATACATGTTTACACACAATTACAAGTAGAACAGTCCATGGCATCATCACTCTAAAGTAGATTTCATATCACATACACATCTTTTAATCAATTTAGCTTACAAGTCTACTCAACAATTATATAGCATGTATTTACACTTAATAGACATGTCTAACAAGCATCAATTATCTACACAAGATGTCCACACAAGAGCATACATAAAGCATGTATTTGCACACAACATATGCGTATACAATCACAAAGGCATTCAAATTATTGAATGTACATGTGCACAAGAAACATATACTTAAACGTTTATATTCATATATAAATATATATTCTCATGAGCATTCGAGTTAAGATATACATGTGCACAAGTCACTTTCAAATCATCTTCATATATATATTTATAGGCAATCGAACATAACATATGATAAACAAGGGTTTCTTCTCTCATAAGTAATTAAATTAATTCAGTAGTTTAGGCGTAATCCATGTGTTGACTCTAGAGTTGCTTTAGGAATCAAATCAAATATCATTCGTGAACTAGTTACTTCAATAGCAACCAATAGAATAGCATGATCCAATTATTAGATCAAGTTTCACGAAATCAAGTAATTCTATTCAAGGTTTGTAGCATTCGAATTGAGCATGAAATCATATAGCCATGTATCTAGACAATATTTGGTAATTATTCATACCATGATTCAAAAGCAACAAGCAAGGAATCTAGTATCAACCAAGTTGATCATGACGTATTTCATTATCTCTTTCGAGTAGTATGATAAGCAATGGACATGGATCATAGTTCAAGTTTACATGCCAAGTAGCAATCATTTCAAGTGGCAAGCATTTCAAGTAGCAAGCACTTCAAGTATTTCAAGGATTCATGTCAAGTGATTCAAGTGTTCTAGATTTCCTGTCAAATCATTTAAGTATTTCAAGATATAATTCAAGTAATCAAGATTTTCTTTTGAATTTCTTATTCAATTTCTCAATAAGGTTCATATCTTTTTAACATGTTTGCCTTGGATCACAATTGGTCATGAATAACATTGGTCTGTGTTTGACCATAAAGGTCCAAGAGATATTTAGCTCAAAACACATAGCAATGGCTAATATCATGAACATGTATTCGTATACTTCTCACTATCCAACCAACTTTCACCAATCTCCGTACAACTCCCCCGTTACCTCCAACTGTTGCCAATAATATATTTCATGTAATGGGGCGTACCCCTAAGCCGTGGCTCATGGACCGTAGTCCCAAGTATACCATGCATCATACCCTTGTATCCAAGGAATTCTATTGTAGGCAATTAAAGTCTTTATAATCTTTAAACTTTTATTAGAGGAGTATTCTTATACTTTAAAGCTTGTTGTTGTTTCTTATGTTTTATGCTTTCATGTTCAAGTCGAGACAATTCATATTCAATACATTCAATTAAGTTATAGCAATATCATGCTTAGCCCTTAGGTTAGTCGAGCCTTAGCTCTTCAATTACTTTTTACGTTTTCAAGTGTTTCATGTTCAAGGCAAGACAATTCATGTTCAAGGATCACATTCAAGCAAGTTAAATTAAGGTGAAGCTTAGCCCTTAGGCCAATTGAGTCTTAACTCATCATTTTGCAAATTTAACTTGTTATTCAAGTAACATTTTACATATGCCATCTTAGGCATCAAGCAAGGTCTTTATTTCATGACTTAATTCATGTTATCAAGTATTTTCATCATAGAAATCCATACAAGCAAGCATTCGATGGTTCACACCCAAGGTATCAAGAAATCAAACATTTACATCATAGAGCACTATCATGCAAGCATTCGAATACAAGCTTAGCCTACTCAATTCAAGTCCTTTAACATATACAAACATTATACATACTTCACAAGCCAAACTTAACCACATTACATTTCAAGTTTATCATTCAAAAGATATTTGCAAGTAGTATACAACGAATCAAGTAAGATCAAAATCCAATTCTAGTAACTATTTGAAATGATCACAACCAAGGCAAGAAATCAAGCATTTGTTTATACTTTCTTTTAATCGATTTATCAAGATCCATGTCACTATTATTCACAATTTTAGCTTAAACCCTTCTTCCCTTTTTATTCATATTCAAGTTAAATTAAGTTCATTATCATGGCATATCAATAGCAAGAAGGTAGTCATGAATATTTGGTTAAGACCTAAGTCCTAACCCTATTGTAAACTACACTCACAATACTCCAAGCTTAGCTAGTCTTGGATCCAAATTCCTTTGTGTTTGCCACTAGCTTGGCCACTCCTTTCTTCCTCCACAAGGTTTTCTCCTTGCTCTAACAATTCATACAAGTAAATACATGTCAAACAAGGTACATTGAGCATAATAATTTCCCATCTCAAGCAGTCAAATGTGTTTACAAAATCACTTAACATGGCAACAATATTCATATATATATACATTAATTTACATTACTACAATTGTTTACATTCCAATTTGGCAAAACAGGGCAGTAACCAAACTGTTTACAAAACAGTTTACAAAACTGTCCAAACTACCTAGACTACTGCTGTCAGGCAGCTTGTGCATTGTTTACTTAAACATGCATAACTTTCATTCCGTACGTCGGAATTTCAATTGGTTTACACCGTTGGAAAGCTAACTTAATTTTCTTTCTAACCATATAGGCTTTTCATTTTAATTATTTTCCAATTAATATAGTTTTTAGCTTAAAGATAGACCAATTGCATTAATGGACAGTTTGCACTGTCCCTAGATTTTTTTATTTCTAAAATCCATTTTACAATCCATAATTTAGTTCTGTTTTCTCCTAATGAATTTAGACATGTTAAGGAACTATCCATAAAATCTCCAGCCTTAAATTCCCTTTATAAAATTTATGGTGATTTTTTAAAGTTACTGCCCAAAACAGAGTATTCTAGGTAGATTACACTATCCTTGCATAATTGCCTCTACAAGCTGTTATAAAACTCAAAATGCAGTTTCACTTGTTTTAAATGAAACTAGACATGACAACTTTCCAACCATATAAATTATAGGTTCTAATTCTACCAATACGATATATAGCAAATTTTCAAAGTCACAGCTAATGCAGATTTCAAAACCGTTTTCAAGGTACAAAGCAAGACAGTTTCATTATAGTTCATTTACAGCCCTTCATAATCTACCAAAACAGTTTCTATCCTCAATTTCCAGCAGCCATACACTTTCTTATATGTCAAAAATAGTCCAAATTACCTATCTTCTTATTTATTCATATTCAAGCAAATCAACCAAATGCCATATGCTTACAAAACATGATCTTTTAGCATAAAATTCATTCACAAATTTTCCCCCAAACATGTAAACCCATCCATATAATACTTCTACATATATATTTCGAATCATCAAGCACAATCTTCACATGAATAGAAAATAATAAGATAGTTACCTTCCTACCAAGAGTCTATGCGCATAATGTCCACAATTTTGAGCTAAACTAATAAAGGATAATTCTATGTTAATTCTATGTTAATTTAACTAGTGGTCCATTGTAACATACTCTTAAGCCAGGGTTTAGGGTATTACAATACCTCTTCAAGAGTAAGAGTATCATGACTGTGTAGGAGGGTGCTTCTAACAGAAGAATACGAAGAGGGCAATGAGCAAAATTTCATACTTCACCATCGTCATTATCTTGAGTAACCTGAAAAGCTCTGATACTAATTTGTTATACTACCGAAATGATAATGACGAGACAAGTAAATAAGCGCAAATGCAAAAAAGAAAAATAACACCAAGAATTTACGTGGAAAACCCAAAAGGGAAAAACTCAGGCAGAGGATGAGAACTTTCACTATGATGGCGAAAGAGATTACAACTGATTTATGGTGTTCTATGTAAACCCTTAATCCCTAGTATCTATTTATAGGGATAAATTCCTTATTTACAGAGGAAACTTGCATAGAAACTGTAACACCCTTACTAGTATTTAATACCTAATACTAATGAGAGTGTCACAAAAAGATTAAATCGTATTTTTATACTGATCAAATTGTTTTCAATTTCAGGTAGCAACTTGGCAGTTTATAACTACACTCTATAAGTAATATAACTGCCTAAAATAAAAATTCTTTCGATTGTTCTCAAATCCGTTTTCAAATTTTTACCCGATTTTCATTACTAGAAAATCTATTAAACAATTACCAAGTTAACAAAACCATTCACTATCCACATATCTAGATATAATTCATTACAAACTTATCTAGAATAAATCAAAAGAGTTACTAATAACCTATACATGCCAACTAGTAATATCAAAGGATGTCATTACTGATACCGTTTAATTTCCTTCTTTTTCTGTGATGCCCAGTACTCCTTACTCCAATCCTTGTTTTCTACCTACGCGTGAAAATCATCACACGCTAAGTATATACTTAGTGAGACAATTATAATAATTAATGCAATACAACCTGATTTAAAATCATGTCAAGATAATAATAACCGTGCATGGTGGTCACTATATACATATATTCTTATTCCCTTATGTTAATCATGTATTAACATAATATAACAGGATATAAAATCCTACCGACATGTTTGCCATTTACCCTGAGAGTTCATATACTCTCTAAATTATTTACTATTTATAAATTATTGTCCAAAGTAGTCTTGAGGATTTTGAGCACACAGGATAAAACTGCACCAAAGTGCTAATAAATATAAGGTTCACATAAGGTTATGCTAACCACACTGCACATTAGGTTGTGCTAACCACACTGCACATTATAAGCCTGTGCTAACTATGCACTAAGTGTCCTTTATACACTCTATAATGCCCGCACAAAATGCTAAACCGATATATTCTATAGCATTCCAACTATACCCTGCCCATCAATAACTTATTTGGGTATATATTTTATATTCATTTCATCCCATGGCAATGTATATCAACACAATTTAAACTTGGGCAGTTCATACCCAAGCTATCATATATAAGCATACCATCATATTAATCATATATCAACATAATGTAAACCGGATATAAATTTTCTTACTGATATACTTGCCATATGTCCCGAGAGTTCGTATACTCCCTAACCTATTTTCCCTTTATTATCCATAAATTTTATAGCCCAAATTAAACCTTGAGGACCCCGGGTACGCAAATCAAATATGCACCGAAGTGCTCCCGATTCTTGCACGTTTATAAGATCATGCTAACCATCTGCACACTTATAAGGCTGTGTTAACCTCCCGATTTCCGCATGTTTACAAGCCTGAATTAACATTCATGATATAACATCATATATGTAACTAATGATTCATGCATTTATATTCAACCTTTGACATATTTAAAATATGTCAATCATATGATCATTGACATAAATATCATGCCAATATATAAATACCAGGTAGAAGCATAGCAAGTCTTCCCCATGATGTATAAAACATCCATGTATCATGTTATGTATGCATTGCACTCACATGGGTCATTTATTAATATACCTCACTAAATTCTACTCGATCTTTTCCTTTATAGTGCCTCGAATCTTCTTTTGACTCGAATTTTTACTCATTAACCATATGAGTATAATTAAACATTTGTTCAAGCCTAATTTGAACAAATTTCCATAATCATTTACTAATTTTGGACTATTACCTTTTAGTCCTTAAACTTTACAAAAGTGACATTTTAGTCACTATTTTACTTTTGTACATAAATTCATGTACAAATAAACCATTCATTTATTTTCTAATATTCTTGAAATTTCCCTTCAACTTTCAACTTTATTCAACTTGGTCCTTCACTAAATTCTTTATCTTCGAAAAGTCTTTAAATTTTCCTTTCTTGTCATTTCAATCCCTTAACTTTCATAACATGCTTGAATCTTTAATTCTATCAATTTTCCATAAATTCAAGACCAATTCCTATTTTTTCCTAAATTGCCAAATTGGTCCTTGAATTTCCAAAAATTTTCATTTTGGTTCTTAATAACCAATTCAAGCTACTTTCACCATAATTCATTGATTCCAGTGCTAAAATAAAATATACAATAATTCATCAAAGTAGGTCTCCTAACATCGTAATTCAATCAATTTCATCCTTAATTTAGCTCCCTAACCAAAACCCTCAAATTTTAGGGTTAAGGTTTATAATCTCTAACATGGAATTTATCCAATTTCAACCTTAATTCCATGTTTGAATCACCAATTTAACTATCTACATGTCTAATTCCATCATAAACTTCAATTTCCACAATCAATTTTCATCCATAATATAACTCATACTTGAATTTTATCATGCAAAAGTACTATCAAAATGAAGAGAATTGAATGTATAACAATTTACCTAAATAAACCTTGCTTGAAACTAGTCTTTAATTCTTCAAAATTTGGCTTGAAAATTGGAAAATTCTTTCCCCTTCTTTCTTTGTTGAGTTCTAACAGCCCTTGGTGAAGATGAGATGGTTTTTTTTTCTCATCTTTTCACCTATTTAATCCATGTGTAAAGTTAAATGAATTTTAAATTCATTTAACTAGTGAATTTACTAATTTGCCATTTTGATCCAATGGCCAAGATTCAATCTCATCAAAAATCAATGGCTATGATTAAATCCATGTGTATTTGACCTTTCAAAATTGCCCTCAAATTTCCAAAATATTTCAAAAATTCCATCAATGTCAAATGACCAATTTGCCCTCCAACTGGACTTTATTTACTAACAAGACTTGAAAATTGCCATTCCATAAAAACTGAACCAAATTGGTTCCAATCTAACCGGCCATATCCCAAAATATCTTAGATTTTTATTTATGATATTTATTCGATCCATATATTCGAATTTTATTTAATACGATTTTCAAATTTTCTTCTTTTGAACTTTATCGCTTTATAGCCACTAATATGAGCTTCGTATGAAAAATTCGGGTAACACGAAAATGTTAATCTTGGGGTTGAACTATTCATTTACGGGGTTAACTTACATAACTTTTAGAAATTACACTTTGGTCCTTAAACTTTTCCAAAGTTTACACTTAAGCCCCCAAACTTTCAAAATTTTCATTTTGGTCACTGGTCAAAAATTGGGATATTACAGAAACAAATTCTACTCAAACTGAGTTTCCTACCTTTAATTAATATAAAGTAAACCAGATATACTAAAGTAGGCTTCTAACTTTAAACCAAATCCCAAAAGAATTTGGATCACAACTCAAACAAATAGATTTGTTATATTTTGACTCAAATTCTAATTGGTAATTAAGTTGGGTTTTATTGTAATTCTAGTGGTTGAAAATTAATTGGTAATTAGGATTTACTTTAATGAGTAAATATCTATTTTAGGTAGAGATCTTATTGAATAAGGTTTCTTGGTGACCAAGTATTTGGGTCTATAAATATAGACTATGTTTAACCTTTTGAATTATGAGAGATCAAGAAAATAAGAGAGAGGGAATTACTCTGGATAGATGTAACCACTTTTAAAATCTCTACAACTATTGTGCCTACGTTGTAGAGATAGGTATTGTAGGGATGTTGGGAAGAGTGTTTTGGTTCCATCGGGTCATGGGATATGTACACCGGGTTTTAGGATTACATGGGTTATCATGTATTTGCTTCGGGTTGTCTACGTTATTAGTGGATTGTTCGTTTCTCTCATCCGTGGAGGTAGGCTATGCTGAACCACGTTAAATCTTGTCTCCTGTGCATGTCTTGGTCTATATCGTTATTGCTTTGGTTATTTTGCCGCATACCAAATTACTAACAAATGGTATCATGAGCTATGGTTCGAGCTACACAATTGTGGAGGATTTTTTGCTGCGAATTTTGCGGTGCGATGTTGGAGACATGCCAGAGGAGTATTGCTGCAACGAGCTTTCAGTTGCAAGGGGAGTAATTCTCAAAATTCAACGGTGCTTCAACGGATACTACGTAAGAATTGGAGTTGTTGAAGACTTGGCGACGGTGCTTCAACGGATATTTGGCTTACGTAAAAATTGAAGCTGTTGAAAACTTGAAGACCAATGCTCGAATAGAATTTGTGTCAAGGGGAGATTTGTTATATTTTGACTCAAATTCTAATTGGTAATTAAGTTGGGTTTTATTGTAATTCTAGTGGTTGAAAATTACTTGGTAATTAGGATTTACTTTAATGAGTAAATATCTATTTTAGGTAGAGATCTTATTGAATAAGGTTTCTTGGTGACCAGGCATTTGGGTCTATAAATATAGACTATGTTTAACCTTTTAAATTATGAGAGAACAAGAGAATGAAAGGGGGGAATTACTCTCGAGAGATGTAACTACTTTTAGGATCTCTACAACTATTGTGCCTACGTTGTAGAGATGGGTATTGTAGGGATGTTGGGAAGAGTGTTTTGGTTCCACCGGGTCATAGGATATGTACACCGAGTTTTGGGATTACATGGGTTATCATGTATTTGTACTCTTCGGGTTCTCTACGTTATTAGTGGATTGTTCGTTTCGCTCGTTCGTGGAGGTAGGCTATGCTGAACCACGTTAAATCTTGTCTCCTGTGCATGTCTTGGTCTATGTCATTATCGCTTTGGTTATTTTGCTGCATACCAAAATCCTAACAGGTTCAAGTATATTATTACAAAAATTATAATATTATTGACGATTCTCCTTGAGTCTCACATAAATAAATATCAGGCCACCCACATCTTGTTGGTACAAAGGCAACTGAAAGCATACACCTTGTCGATAAACAAGAGACGTTGTACATGTCAACTAAAGGTATAACCATGTATAAAAATTATAAAATTATTGATATATTTTTCTAAGAGTTTTTAGGGATAAATATTATGCTGTGCGTATTTTATCAATAAATGAGAAAGCCGTTCCTAGTCACTCTAGACACACGTCAGCTAAAGGTATAACAATCCATTTTACCAAAAACTACTAGTGTATCTTCTTAAGTTCTCAAGAACAATATCACATTGTGAGCAAATATCTCCCAATATTCATGACCTATAACACGTCACCCCAAAAGGTCATGCGTATGATAATTGGTATTATGATCATTGATATTTAAGTATAAATATTATTCAAATGCAACTGTTTCTCAAGAGCGTCGAGATCCTCCGCTATATGTGTAGAGTTGAGATGCCTAAGCTCCGCATCAATGAGTTCTCTGAGCGCGTCAGGATGTCCCTGTTCTAAAATAAAAGAGATGAAACTTGTACGGAGCGTAGACCAAGGTTCAACTCCCCAGTAACTTACTTTACAGAAACAACGAACCAGGTACGCGGAATGTAAGAAGTTTTACATTTAAAGCACTCCTAACATGGGCGGATGATAACTTAAGCCTGGAGGAGCCATGTCACCGCCAAGATTTGAGAAAATTAAAACTATACCTTTAAAATATTTTAGAAATTTTAATTAGATTCCCACAAATTTGTTAAAAATTTTCATTTATCTTTTTTGAATATTTTTAATTAAGTTACACAAATTGTTAAATTTTTCATTAAATTTCTTAAAATTTCTGAAAATTTTAATAAGATCCTCAATTTTTTCTAAAAAATTCTCATTAAATCCTCAAAAAAATTCAAAAATTTAGATTAGACCTCCAAAATTTTAATTTTTTTTATTAAGCCCCCCTAAACTATCGCACCAAGATCCGCCTCTGACTCCTAATATACATAAACTTTGTAAGGAGAAGGTATGACTCTTCCTCATCCGATTCAGTTTTGTTTCTACCAGAGCATCAAGCTTGCCTCCGCACCAACTTTGTTTATACAAGGGCGTCGAGACCCTCCGCTATGTTTATAATGTCAAAATGTCTCTGCAATGCGTCAAGTTTCTCAAGTATTTTTTTACGAATCGTATTTTAACAAGAGCATTGAGATCCTTCGCTTCGCATCGAGGATTCGTACTTTGTTTCTACTCGTGTGTTTAGATCCTCTGTTATATGTCTAGCGTTGAGATGCTACAGTCCCTCAATATGACAATTATCCCCACTTGGCCCACCAATTGACTCTACTACCTGACAGACAAATCTACTGAACCCATCAACACCTATCAACCACTCACTAGAGGGGCATTTAAATACTCATAGAGGTTAATCTGAAGAGAGAGGTGTGAACCCTCATTCTACTGTTCACGTTCTTCTTCAACCTTATTTTTTCTCATTTTGGCTACATTTCCATGTATGCGGCTCTCCGCCTAAATCAACAGGAGTGAATGCCTAAAACTACCATCAACCCACTTTTATTATCAATAAACACATTTTATTTCTATTTTTTTCGAATCGAGTTTATAAAATTTAATTCGAGTCAAATTGAATCGAGTTTATAAAAGTAAAATTGAATAAATTTTTTTTTGATTTTTTAAGTTGAATTTTGCTCATTCTTAATTGTATGAATTAAAATTAAAAAAAAAGGAGCAAAGTGTGACGTTGCGGGAATGAGAAATTGACAAGACTTTGCTTGGGCATACAAGTATGTGGTGTGACTGCCACTGTGGTAATACCGATATTGCTACGCACGTACTTCCAATGCCATATGCTACGAAATTCGTTACTCTTCAAACTTTATATGTAGATTTTTTATAATATTGAATATATATTAAATAAAAATTTTCAAAGGCAATTTAGCTGTTAGAATTTTTTGTACAAACTTTTATGTTATTCGAAACAAGATTGAAGTTCTGAAATTTAAATCTCGACCACAAAGAATGTAAATTTTACGTTCAGTGCATCTCATCCTACATGGATGGACTGAGTATATTAGGGGATAGTCACCTCTTAGAAATTTAAAACTTTTACATATTTTAGAAATACTTTTTGCATTTTATATTGATAATTTAATATCGCACCCCTAAATTTTTAAATTCTCATATAATTTTACCAAATATAAAAGTTCACACCCCCGAATAAAATACTGCATATGTCCTTGTCATCCTAGCCGAAGGTCATATTTGGATATGCGTTGAACATGAGCACACTCGAATCTTTTTCATGTCTTTGCATGTCCAGTAACATCAAGAAATGCTAAGCATGGATACAATAGAAAAATGAAAACTTCAAATAACATGTATCTTTGGTTGTAACCAGACTGTATGAAATACGAAAATACATCAAATCCGTCAGGGGCAAATCAACCACAACTTGTTCATACAAGTTGCTTAAGTGGGAGAAGCACTTTCCTACAAAAGACAATTTACAAGGATGATAGAATACCCATTTTTGTGTTGCAATCAAATAGAATAGGCTTATCCATTTTGTGTTACTTCCCTGTACCAAATGGAAGAAAAGCAAGGTCAAACATCCTCCAAGTGCCATAACATGATAAATGCTAAGTCACGTCTAGACAGGATTTGATTCTCCATGGGATTTTTTTACTGTTCGGTTGAGCTTTTAATTTGCATATTTGACACACAGGGCAATGGCTACGCCTGTTTTGAGTCTACGGATCAAACAAAAGAATAATAGCAAATGTCACTATCTATATGGAGTAATATTTATGAATTCAAAACAGATGTGACTGCTATAACAAAAAAATCAGATTCCATTAACACCAAGCACAGCTCAATTGGATACAACAATGGAAGTAACAGTTAGACTAGTGACATAAGCAATGGCATGGAATACAAATGAAGCAAACACAGGTAAAAATGTTATGCAGCAGTTTCATCTTTTTTTCTCCAAAATTACAAAATCAAAAGATTTCTCTTAAGGAAAACGCCTACCAACCTTAGATATTGATGCTTGAACGTTATAAATTACTTGATTCGATTATTAATCCGATTATAAGGTACAAGGAAGCTTAGTAACACCAACCTGAGTCCCTGCAGAGGATTCATGGTAACCAAGCTCCTTCAACCTGAGTCCCTCTGAGAATTAAGTGGATAGGGGTTTTGCTGCACAGTCAAATTATGATATGGGCTTTGATGGGCTTGCCTGTTTTGAAAGGTGTGGTGAGTACTCGCATTTTGGCAGTAGCTATATTGACTATTGAGCATTCATTTTCTAATAACAACTTTGGCGAATGTTCGAATTCGGATGCGAACTATGTTGTGCATTCATGCTTTGTCAAAAACAAGCCATGAACGAGGGGAAAATGCTTTTAGTGGCAGTTTTATGCTCAGCAGATCCACGGGCCACCACTTTAGCATTGATCCAGACACCTGCGCTTGCTAAGTTAGCAAATCTTACACCTTTCTTTTACATTGCGCTTGACCAAAAAAGACATGCTAGTTCATACAATATTTTTCATTTAATAACATCATGCAACACCAAACGCGAATGAATAACGTGCGGGATGCTACACTTTCCATAACAAGAAATCTAGGATTTTCGGTGCATTCCTTTTATCTATTGAATAAAACTCATAGCATAAATTCGAAGTTATATTAAAAGCACAGTGATATGGGTAGAATTCTTTACTAAAAATTATAAATTCCAGGGTTCTTTTTTTTTTCAGTTTTCAAATGTTTGGAAGTATAATTTAACTTTCAATATAGGAGAATCGTCCAAGGAATAGCAGGAAATAGAGACTTCAAAGAAAAGCTATATCCATATCAAGGATTTAAATTGTTGTCGCGGACATGTTTTTGGTCGCATTTATTGCGTTATAGATGCTATATATGAATATTACCAATATCAGTTGTGACAAATATCGGCCATGAATTTTGACAACGGAGAGAGCTTAAACTGCAATATTATGGACATAACATCACATTGTAGCCACTATTTAAATGATATATGCTCCATATTCACCAAGTAACGGTAAACCTTTTATTTTAGGACTGAAACATTATATACCCTGGAAGATTCAAATCCACCACAGTGACCAGGCCCTATTGCAGCAGCTGCAGCTGGTGATTGACCATCAGGCATGTTTCTTGAGGGATCGAATCCACAAACAGACACAACAGAAGTAGTTTCTGCTCCAGCATTCACATCTCGCAATGTTCTTACTCTATGTCTGGAAGCAATCACAGCTAAAGCATCCTTAACATCGCCAAAATTGCCAGATATCTGAATGGGAAAAAATGAATCTTTACATAAAAACAAAGATGAATTATTGAAAATATTATACCTTCGGGAAAGGAAGAGAACAATTACAGAAACACCCTTGACATAAATATATTTTCAACAAGATTAATTGTACTAGCTCTTCATCCTCATATGCACTATTAGGTTTGTCATCCTTCGAACAAACACGAATATCTGCCTGGGTTCTCCTCCTCATCTCATCTGACTCTATAGATGCATCCTCAATATGAATGGTTAAGAACAATACCTCTTGTTTTCCTGACACTGGAAGTAAATTCTAAAAACTACCGTTTATGGGGAATTGCAAAAAATACAAAATTGTAAGCGTAAGTTGTAAACGAGGTAAGTTATTTTAGAGTAGTATTTCTTGTAGATGAACTAAAGTAGTAGCTTAGACTAGTTTTATCTTTATCCTATATAAGAGTTGTAAACCTATAGTATTTCTAACTAGAGTAAAACTCTATGTACTAAAATCTTTAAAAGACTTACTTTACGAAAAAAAAACATTGTTTTCAACAATTTTTCATGGTATCAGATTAGATTTATAGTCCTGAACCTATCACGATGACCAACTTATCTTCTTTAGAAATTAATTCAGCCACAGAACCTAATTCATGTTCTGATGATTTATCTGAGTCCTCCAATTCGACAGTCACTTGCCGCAAACTGATTGGCCATAATTACCTTCAATGGTCTTAATCAATGAAGATTTATATCACTAGAAGAGGAAAGCTTGGTTACATCTGAAGAGAGATTATGAAACCTGCAGAAATTCAGGATATGAAAAATGGTTGCGAGAAAATGAAAGGGTGATGTCCTGGTTGGTGAACAAAATATCACATGAAGTAGGAGAAAAAAAAATCTCTATGAAACAATACATGAAATCCGATATGCTGTCAAAGTAATCTACTCAAGTTCAGAAAATATATCTAAACTCTTTAGCATCGAAAGTAAATCATCAAACTTAAAGCAGGAAGCCAAGAGTGTTACTCTCTACTATAACATCATGACAAGGTACTGGCAGCAGGTTGATTTATATGAAGCCAATGATTGGACAACTCCAACTGATGCAGCCCTATACAAGAAAATAACGGCTTAAAAGAGAATTTTTCAATTTCAAAATGGCTTACACGAAGACATGGATGCAGTTCGAGGAAGGATTCTTGGTACCAAACCTATTTCTTTCATTAGAGATGTCTTTTATGAGGTAAGAAGAAAAGAGAGGAGGAAAATTATGCTGGATGAACATACTTCAATTGACAACTCAACCCTTCTCACTCACTCTTCCTCGACAAACAGAGAGAGAAAGGGGAAGCCTTGGTGTGATTACCGTAAGAAAGTAGAACATCTCCGAGAGAAATGTTGGAAGCTTCATGAAAAATTAGTGTTAGAACCAAACCATAACTAAATATGAAATCTAACTCAGGATCTATCTTGTCAAATCATCAAGAATAATAAATTAAAATGCGAAAGCATACCTAAATTCATTGATGGACTGAAAACCTTGAATGCTTTGATGAAGATCGCCTAGAAGGTGGTTGTGATCTGCCAAGATAGGTTATCTCTTGACGTAAAATTCCCTTACAGGAAAGGAGAGAAAAACAAATTAACCTATTTCTTGGGGACCACAACCTCTTTATATAGTTGAATTGATAAATCAACTATTAAGTATTTATAACTCTGCCCCTCATTGAATTATAAATACATCTTAGGGTATCTACACTTTTATTTCCATGACACTTTAATAACTATTACACGACTAACATAATTGGTCACTTAATTTTGTGTCATACTTTATAATAGCATCATACATTTTACATATGTGCTCAAAATTACGGATTTTAACCCAACAATCTCTCACTTGGGCAACATACGTTTCTTGATAAATGTACAACCTTATGAGCTCAAAAATTTACTATTATATAATAGGTATTCTATAACAATCTCGTCCATCAACTATATTCATATATGATCAAAGCAGCATTTGTCATATCAATCATGATTATACCCATCAATGGTCACATATACAAATATAGTCAAATGACATATATCAATAATGGATGCGTAGCATAAAAAATTAAATGAAATGTGAATTGAACATGTCTATTTTCAAGTGGTTCTCCTAAACCTTAGTAAGATCAAACTTTACTGAATTTAGAGTGTGTGTAAACCAAAAGAACTTTATTTCTGCAGAAAATAATCTTAAAATATCCTTAAACTGAAGTAATTGGAATTGTGTCTAAAACGAATGAGCATTTTTCAAGATTAAAAACTCCCACTAAAATTGAATATATGTATATAACATTACACCCACATGAATAGTGTGCTCATGAAAAACCTAGGGTAATAGTTTCTTAATAAGCGTGCAATTATAGAGTTTGTACCAACATGCTCTATAGACACACAATCGCTCTGAATTTTCTTTAATAAATAGGAACTTAATATTTATGTACTTCAATTTTGAAGTGTTCATATTTTTAAAGAATAAATTAATGCATATTTATTGTCACAAAATAATTGACGTGGTCTTTTCAATTCAATATATAATTAGCAGCCCATGTGACAAAATTCTTTTGCATCAATATTCTAATAAAATCGAAGTTTATAAACTTTATGATCTCTAACTTACCAGAACTTCGATATGTGAGCATGCATTTTTTGTTCTCTAAATATATCTCATAACCCTTTTGGCTGCTATCCAATGGTCCATATTAGAGTTGCTTAAATATCTGCTTAACATTCCAACAATGTATGCAATAACTGGACGCATACATACTTGATCATAACTTAGATTCTCAATACTTTATGCATATGGAATTTTTTGTATTTTTAAAAAAATTCAAGGTTACTTTTAGGGCATTGAGTAAGACTAAATTTATCTTCTTTAGCACTTTGAGTATCACTTGGTTTACTCCCTCTGAACTTGTAGTATATACAATTGTCAACTAAATTTATCCCAAAATCGAACGAGATAATCACTAGGTAAAATATGTAATACAATTTATGAGAGAAATACTCAAGCCCATAAATGAATTTCCTTAATTTGCATATCACTAACTTTGCATCACCAGACACAGTTTTTTATTGCTCCGTATAAATTGTTTCATCAATGTTGTCATTGAAAAAAACACATTCTTAAATCCATCTAATGTAGCTTGAGATTAAAATAAGCAAAAAGAGTTGTGATTATCCTAAAAGAGTCTTTCAGTGAATTTGATAAAAAAGTCTCTACAAAATCAATGTCTTCTTTTAGAGTAAAACTTTTAGATACAAGACGTGTCGTATACTTATCCATATTACCATTTGCATCCTTCTCGGTTTTAAATATCCATTTATAACCAATTGGTTTGCACCTTCAGGTAATGAGACAAATTCCTAAACTTTATTGTCTTGTATAAAATTATACTTTTCTTGAATGACATCAACCCACTTTTGAGAGTTAGAACTTTTATGTTCTGATAAAAAAATGATTAGATCATTTTCTATCATTCCATTTTTTATCTTTATTTTTTTTGAAGAAATACAATATAATAATCTGGAATAATATTACTTCTTTCTCTCGGGGACCTCTTTAATAACTCTTGTTTTTTAAGGTTGTTGAGTGTAACACCCCAAAACCGGGCCTAGTTAGAATTCAATTTCGGCAACCTGAAATTTTACATCGAAAAGTCAAACTGTAGCATTGACCTTCGACCAAGCAGTCAATTATTGAAATATTGAATTCCAAATTAGTGTTGTTATTGATCAAGGACCTTGTTGCAAACCTTGAAAATAGTCTTAGTGACTAAATTAAAAAAATTGAAAGTTTAGAGACTAATGTATAGAAAGTGAAGAGTTGAGGGACTAACCTTGCGATTAGCCCCTCCTCAAGCTTCATCACCATACACGTGGGTTGTTTGTGCTAGCTTCCTTCAATTGAAGAAAAGCTTAGTTAATAAAAATAGGAAAAATAGAATGAAGGAAAAGCTTAACAGTTGGCTATCTTCAACCTATCACCTTCATCATCTTCTTCCTTTCCCTAACCTAAGCAAGCACCTCCATTGGAGTCCTAGTCAAGCTTTGTTTTTCTTCAAGTTATCATTTTCAAATTGTAGATATTGACCGGGTAAGCAATAGCCCTTAATTGATTCATTGATTTCATGGCTAAAACTATGTCTAAATCCAAGTCCAAGAAATCAAAAACCCTAGAACTTCCTAGGGATATCAAGGCTCAATCTCTATTGTTTTTCATAGCTAATAAGTTTCTATGAATCTATTATTGATATTGAAATCCTTTTGATTTCTATTCCTGTGTAGCTCAAGATAATCAAGGTGAAGAATCACCAAATCCATCAAATTCCAACAAGTCAAAAAACAAAGGAATTGTCATCTGAGAGCCCTAAAAGCTTCGAGAGTATCGGTGAGTGTAGTTTGAGTCTCAGGATTGTCTAGGTGCCTTTTCTGATTTCATTGTATTGGTCTATTATATTTCCGTCATTGAATAAAGGTATGGATACATGAAAACCTTGTTGAAGGTATCATTGGTAAGCTTTGGTAAACTTATTACATTGTTATATTGATTATTGATTCATGGTATTGTCTTTGATAACATTGAAATATTGTGAAAGGCCATATTGATCATGATACATCGTTATTGACAAGTTGACATTGCCATCGTTATTGCTATTGCTATTGCTATTGTTATTGTTCACTCTATTATTGTTGACTACCTCACTAGGCTATATAAGCCTAACACATCTCATTTCCATGCATTTTTAGGTGAAAAGGTTGTTAGATCAAGGATCGGAGTAAGAAGCATTTTGGAAGCAAGTTCACAAGTTATATGTAATGTAAACTTTATCCTTAAACTCCTAGCAAGGTGGCATAGGGTCTAGACATGTTAGTTTAGCCCCATTTTGTGTGTATATGATGCTTACCATGTTGAAATAGCTAAAGTATGAAATATGGCATGTTAGATAGTTGGAAAATTGGTAAACATGACCTATAATGCATTAATAAGTGAAATCATGGCAAATGGACTCCAAATGATATGAAATTTGACATGTAGGTAGATATGATAATTAAAAACTTGCTTGTAAATTTTGGAAACAATTGGAGAAGGTTAAGACCCCTAAAGTGATTAAAAACCAGACTAAATTTGACATTACATGTTTGTCCGTACCGGTACGGGTGATTGCGTATCGGTACGAGTATGCATTTTCAGACGCAGGAAAATAGGGCGTACCGGTACAACTATTAAAGTATCGGTACGAGAAAATGAATATGAAAATTACTGTAGCACTGTATCGATGCCGTATTGATCCCTGAAATTGACCTTTTTTGCGTTGACCACGTGTACTGATACCCAGTATCGATACGAGCTTAATGAACTTAATTGTTTTAACGGTCATGGTAAGCGTATCGATACAGCCAGTTGACACTGGAATTTGAGTTTAATTAAGACCAGCATAGTGTACCGATATGGATGTACCCGTACCGGTACAACCCCTATTGTTCATAACTGTTTTAACAATCATGACACAAGAGTACCAATACGTCCCTTCGAGTAACGGTACCGAGACAGCTAAGTTAGTTAAAAGATTATCAAAAAGGGTTTTAGAATTTTGTAAAATGGTCACTAAATTTTATACGGCTTAATCGAAGGTGTAATTGAACTCTGAATATACTGAAAATTATATGCAAGACATTAATGCATTGAATTTCACATTGGTAAGAGTAAAATAAATGCCCAAACTATATTATTTTTAATGATTTAAAATAGGCTTAATAGTAAAATAAGTCCCAAACTATATCATTTTTTATGGTTAGGTGTTTAAACTATTATTCAGGCTAAATAAGTGTCTAAACATTTTATTTCGTTACTCAAATAAGGTTTCTTCATCAACCTTCATTAAAAAAAATCATCATCCAATCAAAACTGATATGTGGCTTTTTTTAATTTTTGAATTTCTTTTAAAATCTAAATTTCTTTAAAAATTTCAAAGTTTTAATTTCTTTCAATCAAACTCTCAAATCACATCTCCATCACCATTCGACACCCCACACGTTGGTCGTTCACTGTTCACCACTCATACGCTGCGTATCTCATCATTCGACGTCCCCACCTTCTATTCATTAGTCAGAACCCAATCAATCTCTTTTTTTCATTGTTGGATGCTAGTCGATGAAGGTAAGGGTTTTGGGGTTTTCAGTCGTGGGGTCCAACAAAGGCAAGGGTGGTCGGTGTGGTTTTCAGTTTATACGATAGGATGATGGGATTTTCAATCTTGGAGTCCGACGAAGGCAATGGTGGTCGGTGGTGATTGAATCGATGGTTGAAGAGGAAGAATTTAAAGAGGTAGGGTTTTGTGGTTTTTAAAGAAAATAATTTTTTATTATATAATTAAAGATTTTTTAAATAAAGAAAATAAAATTAGTATGTCATGTGTCATGTTCTGATTAGATAACAACAATTTTTTAAAATTTGAATCAAAAAATAGTTTAAGCACCAAGTTAAAAAAAATATAGTTTGAATACTTTTCTAACAATTAAGCCTTTAAAATAATAGAGGAAAATATTCGAAGTATTTCCCATACACGCATGTATGTATACATATAAAATAAATATCTTAAAAGAAATACGCTAATATGATGGATGTCAAAGTTTGATTTAAACTCATTGAACATTATAAAATAATTAAAATTCAATATAAATTAAATAAAAAATCAAATTCAATTCAAGTAACAATAGCTTTTAAACTTACGTTAAAACTTATGAACTATAAACCGTTCTAGAGTTTAGTTGATGTTGATACTCAGAAATACATATTACGAGACATCAAGATATAAACATAAATAAGATATTCATATTTATAACCATTTACATAGTAATGCAACTAAGCTAAATCTATACAGATTTTCCCACGGTGGTGATTCTCCATTTCCAAGAGCAAATATAAATCAATCTTCTACCAATTGTAACCCACAACTTAAATATATATTACAAAAAGACCCTAATTCAAACCTTTCTTGAAACACAAACTTGGCTTTCCCTCCCCACCTTGTCTTCCCTTCAATTAAACTACTTCCAGCGGCTATTAGCAATTAAATACGCATCATATAAACATTACTTGACAGAAATTATATCTACTTATCTCCAAAATTATCAGCCTTCAAGTTGCTTCATTTTGTGGAATGGTGGCATTTAGATTTCCTGTATGTACACTTGTAGTTTAAGTGTTAGGCCATGGCAGGGATGCTGGAATTCCGGCAATCTCTGTTGAGGCAATCAAATCCTTCTACTATAACAGTGGCAGGTTTATAGCCCAACTTCATCATAGTACACCCTCCATTACGTGGAGACAATGGAGATAAAATTTGCAGGGCTGCAAGACTTTCATCACCAAAGACAGCATCATGCACAAGTGGATTCGAAACCCTGCTTGGAGGCGACCCAAAAAATATTGGGGGTGGTAATGCTACATGGTCTGCAGATTGTTCTATCCCAAAATCCTGCTGTAAAAGACACACAGGAACATGTTATCTTATAATAGCATATTCAAGTTTGAGCATCGAACACAGATTTGTGAAAAAATCAATTCTATTCGACTTTCAGGACAAATTTTCATGTATCTAGACTGGAAACAAAAATACAAACTCATGTTCGAATGTATCACAGTCAGATTTGTGTGAAACACAGCTAATACAACTTATCATAACCTTAACAAACATGTGAATCAAATTCTGGTACTTGGAAAAACATTAAGAGTTGGAGCTCGGAATCAACAAAACCTTCTTCCTGATGATATCTAAAAGCTCAGCACTGGCAGTAGTATCACTTATCTCAGCTTGATAACTGAAACCCAAAACCCAAAACTCAATTAGACAACAATGGTTAGAAACAAAACAAATCAACCCCAAGTAAAAAAAAAAATCGACCTAAAGATGAGAGAAAAGGAAAGAAAGAAAATTATACCTCAAGTGCAATCTCAAGGGCCTGCTAGGGTTATTGGCGAGAACCCCAATTCGCCGAGGCTTAGGGCAAATAACAGGAACGAACCTTTGATGGTCATAACCCGAAACCGCGGCGTTTTGAAGAAGATTGCAATGATCCATCTTCCCCGAGAAATAAAAATAGGAAAAGAACGGCTTTGCAAGAAACCCTAAAGAAGAACAAGTCAAATCCAGATCCAACAACTAATATTCGATTAAAATCAATAAAAAAACCCAAAGTTTTGGAATGGTAAAAGGACAGATCCAGACCCTAACCTTTAAAAAAAAATATTTGTGATTAAATCAAGTAAAGCTTAGTGTTTATATAATTGAAGGAGAGAGTCAAATTTAATAAGCCCGAATAATTAGGGATTAATTAAGAGATAAGAACTAAGAATTAAAAAGCCGAAAGGGGAAGTTCAACCTTTACAGCTAAAAACATATCAGATCTGCTATAGAATCGCTTTGAGCTTTGACTTAAAAACAGATTTGTTTTAACTGAACAAAAATAGGGGGGAAACAAAAAGGGGAAAATGGAAACAAGAGATCAGATCATATACATATGAAATTCGATTCGACTTTCGGATTACCTGCAGGAATCCTTTGAGGGAAAAGGCTAGTGCCACGAGGAAGAAGAAAGAAGGCAAGGGCAGCGAAAAAGGAAATTATATACAAATTCATATTTAATTATATTCATGAGTCATAATATTTAAATAATTAAATATACCTAAAAATCATTACAATCAAACGTGAGAAAAAATATTCCTATAAAATCTCTATATCATTAAATTTATAAATTTTTAATGATTTATTGCAAATATTTCTATTATAAAATGTTTTTAATTAATATTGTATAAATGTTTTTAAATTACAAATTAAAACTTAATTAGCTTGCATTAAAAAAAATTAAGATGGAAGGAAAGTATCGAAACTAATTGAAAGAAATAAAGGCAAAAAGGGATTGAAATTAGAATGAAATTAGAATGAAATCAGTTAGGAAAGCTGGCGCCCATGAAAATCATATCCCACCTTACTTACTCTGACCTTTTCAACTTTATTTTAAAACCATTTCTTTCAATAATTATAAAAAAAATCCAATAATTTTTTTTAAATACGCGTATTTCCAAAAAAATAAATTAAAAAAGTGGGTCCTACAATCCTAGTCATTGCAGACAAGATGGTACTGA
This sequence comes from Hibiscus mutabilis, assembly GCA_019671005.1. Lineage (NCBI taxonomy): Eukaryota > Viridiplantae > Streptophyta > Magnoliopsida > Malvales > Malvaceae > Hibiscus > Hibiscus mutabilis. The sequence goes on along the minus strand of CM033726.1, from coordinate 44,726,594 downwards.
CACGTTTTTCAAGGAAATTGAATTATAAATTCGTTTATATCATATAAAAATATTAATTTTTTTTATAAAGATATATTTTCTTGAAAGCAAATATTTAAAGTATAGTATTTTTATATAGACATTTAAAGTAATTTTTCGTTAAAATAAAAATTTAAAATATTTTTTAATCAATATTACAAATCAACTTTTAAATGGTGCAAATCTCCTCTCAGCCTTTATTTTTCTCTTTGATTTCCACTAATAAGATAACATTTAGTAGGATGTGTCGTCAACCTTTAACTAAGAATTAGATCTCCCACACCACAATGTTCCTAGGTTCTCATTTCGTTTTTTTTTAATTAGTATCAAATTGATATAATATGTAAGTAATGAGAAAAAATGTTTAATTAGACAAATTTACTTATTTGTCATATTAATATTTTTGTTATTTGTTAACGACAAATGATTTAATCGATTTTAGGATAATTAAGTGAGCTGATTGATAATATTAATGGATTAGTGGTCAAATAAAATCCCCCTCATAATTAAGTGATTATTTGAGTAGTTTTCCCTTAAATTTAATAGAAAACATAAGGGTAAACTAATTATCACTCAACTTTTAGAGTAATAACATTTTGGTCATCCAAAATAACATCCTTTCAATTTGGTCACCGGAATTAAAAGTAATTCATCATTTTGGTCACCAAGCATTAAAAACCCTAACAATGGTTAACGCTTTGGTTACTCAACTTGATGCTAATATTTTAGTCATCCAATAATTTTTTGATATTTTAGCTTATAAATCATAAGACTTTGCTTGGTAAGTGGAAAGAAAATTAGGACGGAAAATTAAAGGGGTAAAAAAATGGAAAGATAGAAAAATAGTTTTTTTTTTTATTTGTGTGTTTGGTATGAATGATGGAAGATTGAAAAAAAAATCGCATTTTATTTCTATTCATTGTTTGATAAAGTTGAAAATTGGAAGAGAAGAAAATTAAGGTTTGAAATGTTCATATTTTGAGCTAAGTCACATCTCTCTCACATCTTCTCTTTTTTTTTTTCCTTTCAATTTTGGAATGATCTATTTTTACTCTTGATCACAGAAAATGATCGTACCTCTAGTTTTCTTTCCTACCGAGCACACCTAAAATTCTTTTTATTTTTCCTTCCCCTCCTTGTTTTTTACCCAACTAAACAAAGCCTAAATTCCCTAATAAATGTTGAGATGATCTTTAACCAAATAAAAACCTACTTTGACCTATCAAAGTAAAAACTTATATAATTGTACAAATTCTTATTCAGTTAGTAAAAATTTTAGTTATACCGAAATTCTTACCAAATTCACCTTTTTCAAGCATGATCTTGGTGGCAAATTTAAGGTCATAAAACTGTGAACACTCTTAGATTGGCACGTCTTTGAGACATGCTAGGAAAAGAGAATTTTAATAGACTCATAACCGGTACTTCATTGCTTTTCAAACCAACTTCTGGAGCTATATTTTTTTGTACTAAAGCAATAAGGGACGAGGTTAAATATAACTTTGAAATAAAAAATGATTTTTGAACCAACTTTAAAAAAAAACTAAAAAAATGTTTTTGATTTTTAGAAATAGTATTATTAAAACATCAATTAACTTATTTTTACTTTCTAGGAGTATGATTAAAATGGACATTTTAACTTTCTACAACACTTTTGGACATTAATTTCAAACAATTTTAATTAACACAACATGTTTCAAAAAGCTCTTTTCAAATATCCAACACTACAATAGAGAAATGATCATCGATATTGATGTTTGATACATTCTAAGAGTTTAATTCAGGCCTAGACCACACTATTTCATAAACCAATAATGTAAAATTCATAGATCGAGTTGAAACTGCTTCGAGATCTTTAGTTCATATTTTTCCCTACTCGAGAATCAACATCTCATAGCCCTCAAAGAATTACAATACAATAAATTTCAAAACTTAGAACCATTTGATGAAATAAATTTCAAAATTTGATGAAACAAAGCCAAGACCGCCTACAAAAAGTGCAGAGTAAATAATTAAGTATAATTTCTTACGTACTAATAAGGAAAAATTATCATGAAACAACATATTTTTTAACCACAGAAAAGATGTGAGAATGCACGATTCTATGAAAAAACTACATTAAATTATTACTTTCAAGAACTAGATCATACATAATGGAAATTCAATAAAAATAAAAAAGCCCCAAAAAGCTTTAAATTGTAGTAATTTCAAACAAGTTTACATCTTTTCATAGAAAAAAAAAACAATCATACATTTTCAATTTTACCCTTAGATCACTTTTACATTTCTAAACATTTGTTTCTAAACCATAATCTACAATTTAAAAATGATTTATTTTAATTTAGTAATAAAAATAATTAAGCAAGCACATTTGGCTAGTTGGTCAAGCTGTTCATCTTTATTTCCTCTTATTCCCTTAGGTCATGTGTTCTATACCTATTATGAGCACATTTTAATTTTGGATATTTTTGTTATCATTCGACAACACAAATTAAAGATACCAATTAACGGGTTGGTCCAAGTGGTAAGCAGTTTGGTATCGTTTAAGCAAGTCTCGAGTTTGAGGCCTTGTGTATGCAAAAATTTCTTGCTGAGAGACTCACCCATCAAAATCAAATGTGTGATGTAAATCGATTTGAATTAGTCAGGACAAGATCCAAAAAATCGAGAGGAAAAAAAAACATCAAAATGAGTTTTACTAAAGTTTGAGTAAATTAAACACATAATATATTTCGAATATGGATGAAAATGAGTTTTATTTGGTCAAAAGCCACCCAACATCTATTAAGAGATTTAAGAGTAAAATACACACATGATCACTAAATTTTGAGTAGGTTTTATTTTGGTCACTAAGGTATCAAAAATTACGTTTTGGTCATTAAAATTATCAGAAAAAATGGTTGTTAATACCCATTGTAGTGACTAAATAACACGTTAACAGAAAAAATCAATATCTCATTTGGCTCCTAAACTATAATTAAAACATGGATTTAGACCTTTAGTTTTTTTTTACTTACCATGGTATTTTACTACTCATTTTACCCCAGAAGATTGGTTTAGTTATTCAAGCTTTGAAGCTATGGGATATGATCCGGAAGAAATGAATTGAAACTGTTGGAGGAAAGGTGATGGTTTGCTTATAACCGGGCATTTTAGTATAAACTTTGGGTTAGGAATTTGGCTTTAGAAGCTTTGGAATTACGTTTGCAAGAGTAATTTGCAAACTTTAAGGTAGATTTTCAGATTATGAGTACTCTGATCGTGAAACATGTCTGATGTGATTATAAGATAATATATGTTTATTAATTCTAGTCTTTTAATAAGGCACATATATTGTGCAACCAAGTTGCCAGAACTCGAGTCACCTAGAAATAACAATATTTTCTTTTCCACCGGGAGTATTTGATGTGTTGGATAATATACATAACCTAAAATATATGAATTCATATATCATCGCCATATGATATAGGCCTTGTTTAGCAATTAGCGGATAACTGATTGCATTAGTTGATAGCTGATGACATTAGCTGATTTGACTAGCGAATTGTATTAGCTGATTGTATAAAAGTGTTTGATAAAATTAACTGATAGCTGATAGTTGTTTAATTATTTAAACAAGAAAAAGTATATATAAGGACATGATTATATTCAATATTTGTTGAATAGTTTATTAGTTATCAATATTTTGTATCTATTAATATTAATTAGATTATGAAAAATAATTTCTTTAATATAACATTACTAATCATATTTGAAGGATCTATATATTAATTTATTATTTATATAATTATTTTAAATATATTTTAATTAATTATAAATTTAAATACAAAGATAAATATAAATGTGTGAGAATAAGAAGAAAAAAATAAAAAAGTATTTGTTTACAAATATCACAATGTAAATACGTGAGAGTGAAGAATTAAAATAAAAAATGTTAAATTTAGGTTATTTGGAGACTTTTGGTAAATCTTAAGGGTAAAAGGGTCTTTATAACTCTAATGTTAAAACCTCTAATTTCAAAAAGCTCCTATTAGCAGTTTTTTCAAAATAAGAGGCTTCACCCTAATCCACGATTCTAATCCTCTATTCACAAACATTTAAATATTTGACCGGTTTAACCTCTAATTTTAGCTTAAATCTCTAATTTTAACTCAAACCGTTGTTTACCAAACAATGCCATAATATTTTATTTAATTTGCAGTTTGGACATTGGCAGGGTACATTTAATGTTTTATGTCGGATATATTAGGATTCATTTTACGTGTATATTTAGGATGAGTCTACAATGAATGACATACACCAATATACACTACACACCGATATACACCATTATTTTTTCTTATTTATTTTTTATTTTAAATAAATTCTTTTACATAAATATTTGGGACCCATCACAAGATTTAATTCTAATTTGAAAATAATGTTAAAATTGTCCTTTTCAAATTTTCATAACAAAAATTTAACCCTCAACCTTTTAACTTTGTTATAATTTAGCCACTCCATCACCACTTATTTCCTCTTATTTTTTAAATTTTAACTTTTTTCTCTTATTTATTTTTTTAAAAGTTCAACTTTGTTATAATTTAACCCTCAATATTTTAACTTTGTTATAATTATAGACATTTTAGCCCTCATTCTTTTTTAGGATAAATTTGACCCTCAACCTATATATTTTTGTCAAATTACTCATTCTTTAACTATCACGTTGATTAGACCGTTAAAAATTTAACGGTGATAATATGGCATATACATGTGATAATACGTTTTAAATGACCTGTAATCTAACCTGTTATATACTTACATGTATAATAAGATTTTATTTTAATTTAAACTATTAAAGATAATTAAAATTAAAACAAAAATATAAACCTGGAAAAGAATTGAGTTAATCATAAATGGTGCTGGAATTTAAAATCCTAGCTAAAGATTCATGAAATCAGTCTACAATTTTCAAAGTAAATTCATTCTAAAATCCAACAGTACATACCATACAAACAAATATGATTTTACCCTCAAATTTGAATTCACTTTGAATCAAATCTTGTTCTTTAAAATTTGAAGCACTTTGAATCAATCGATAAAAGATTACAGAAAATTTAACGTGATTATTAAAACTTGTAGAAATCACTTATTATTTAATCAAAGAACACTTTTGATACTAATCAACTGGGTTTTTATTTCTTTAGTTTAGGGTTTTGAAATTTTAATGTTTAATTTAATTTGGATGGTTTGAGATTTTGATTTGGGTATTTAGTCTTTGAAAATGAATTTTAAAAATAATATCAAATAAAATTTTTATGAAATTTAAAAAATTTCGAAAACACTGAAAAATGACATAAAGTAGAAAATTATATGTTTCAAAAACCTTGATATGAAAACTTAAACTAGGGTTTAGGAGTTTTGAATTAGGTTTAGGAATTCGTTTATTAGCTTTGTGTTTAGGGTTGAATTTTCCGTGATGATTTAGTTGTTTGTTTATGCTTATTTTTTGTTAGTTTTTTTAAAAGTTGATAAATATATTTTTAAATAAGAATGTTGACATGTCATCACCGTTTAAACTTTTAACAGTTTAATCAAGATGTTAGTTAAAAAAATGAGTAGTTTGACAAAATGATATATGTTAGAGGCCAAATTTATCCTTAAAAAAAGAATAATGGCCAAAATGATAGAAATTGTAAACGTTAGAGGTTAAAATTATCTTTATGCCATAATTTTATATTGACATAAATTAAATAAATAAGGAGTAACAAAAAAAAAAAAGACAATTGATGGGTCCAACATATTTATTTAAAAGATTTTATTTAAAAATAAAATAATAAAAAATAAAAATTAGTGGTGTATATCAATATATGTCATTCATTGTAGAATTTTCAGTATATTTATGTTACTCCCCATGCAAAAAACATGTTTAAAGATAGTATAATTACAATGTCAAAAAGACTAATATAAAATCCAGCTCGAAATTAATCTTTTTCTTAGCCGCTTGGCAATTCTTCCCCCTAACGCCTCAAGTTGTTGTGTAGCCGGCGGCGACACCGGTTTTACTGCTGGTTGTCGACCGCCGGATCTATTTTTATTTTCTTTTTTAGTTTTTTAATAAAATAATTCTGTCTTTGTGACACGGTTTTTCTACCTTTATGGCACGTTTATCTCTATCTATAGGCATGTTTAACTCTGTCTATTGGCATGTTTATCTCTGTCTTTTGGCATATTTTCTTCTACTCCTTCGGTCGTTTTGGCCGTTCTTTATTTTATGTTTTATCAGGGTTGGATTTAATGATGCCACGACTGATCAAGATGGCGCTTATTTGTAATCCTCCTGATCTTCCCTGCTCTGGACCTTCAGTTTAAATTTCGATACGCGGTTTGCGCTTGTGAAGAGTTTCTCACGGTGCTCGACTCTAATTTGCGTTTTCTCGGTGGTTTATCAATAGCTTCATCCCCTTTTGTGGTTTGTTTTGCTGATGCAGTCATGTTTCGTATCTATTTTTCGATCGAGTATTTGGATGAGTTTATAACCTTTTCATGTATGGTTCATGTCTGATCTAAAGTGACTAGTTTTAGAAGAATGTCCAAATTATGTATTTAATTTACAACGATAGTTTGTAAACCCTTATTATAATTTTGAGTATTTTCTCGTTAATAAAACTAGTGACTTCTTTTCAAAAACAAAATTCAGCTCGATATTGGGAATGAATTTAATTTTTTTTATAATATATAGAGAGAAGTCCAAAAATTACATTACGACCATAAAATGGCAGCAAAAGATGGCATATATAAAGACATGCCAAATAAATACTAAAATCAATCATTTATTTGCTCACTAAGGCTGAAGAATTATAATGGCTGCCGCCGGCACCGTTCTTAATTCATAAGTTGATCCCCGCCCTATAAATTTGCAGCTCAGTTGCAGTCGCGGTAATGGTGATCTCAGTGTTGGCTGGTTAAAACATCACATCTCCTTCAGTGACAATGCCTTCCCAAGTTCCAGTTTTCAATGTCCCTTCCCCTGCGAAGGCGAGGAAGATTGAAGGGCCCGGGAGAGCCGGAAAAACCGCCAATGACCCTTTCGGAAGAACACAATGATGACCTCGAACTCATCAAACGGTGGGAGGTACCTTGTTATGTAAGGTAGTTTACCCTTACTTCATTAATAATATCCGGTTATGACGAGGCACATTCCCACAAGTAATACTCCGTTATTTTTCTTCATTTTATTTAATGTATGGAATTGAAATAATCATTATAAATATTGTGTAGATATAGACCCCTATTCATTTTTTATTTAGTCCAATTTTTTAATATGATGGTATTTTTGTTCATGTTAGTCCCTAAAACTTTATTTTTATTCCAAATTAAACCCTATTCATTTTTTTGTAATTTAGTCCAATGTTTTTAATATGGTGATATTTTTATTAATGTTAGTCCCTAATATTTTATTTTTCACCAAAATTAACCCTTATTAATTTCTAATTTTTGTAATTTACTCCAATATTTTAAATATGACGATATTTTTGTTCATTATAGTGCCTAATATTTATTTTTAATGTGATTCGTGATTGTGAAACGCGTTAAATAATTCACTTGAAATGACCCTACCCAAAGTCTATTGATTATTTGTACCAAACTCAAACTTAATACGAATTCGAAACCCGAATTAACCCGACCTGAAGTGAACCCGACATGAAATGAATTGAGCCCGAATTAACCTGTCAATTAGCTGATTCAGACCCGAACTGTTTTAACCCGACCTGAAATGAACCCGACCCAAAATAAACCTGGCCTAAAATGAATCAGACCTGAAATGAACCCGACCTGAAATGAACCGACCTGAAACTGACCCGCACCCGACCCGAGTTAAAACATTAAATCGACCTGAAATGACCTATATCTGATTTGACCCGACCCAACAAGACCCGACCTGAAACCCATCCGATTACCTATTTTTACATCCATACCTATCATTTCTGAATGGTAACTCTGAGCTTGATGATATTAATGATGCAAATATTATCCTCTTACCTAAAGTGTCAAGCCTTACATCAATTGCCCAATTTAGACCTATCAGCTTATGCAATGTATTATTTTAACCCCCTCGACTCGGCCTAGTCGCAAGACCGAACCAAGCAAGCTATATTAGGGTTACCGAAGTAAACCGAAAAGACGAAACCTAAAATAAACCTATTTTTTCTTTTTATCTTGTCTAGATGCGCTAGTTCTTTCCTACATGTTCATACTGTCCACGGGTGAGCATTAGTCTCAATCGGGCATCGTAACGACATTCACTTGGCCAGAACACAAATTAGGGACCAAAATGTAATTTCAACAAAATATAAGTACTCTTCTAAATTTTAAGTTGCCAACCTTTAATTAAATACATTTCAGGCTTATATGTCAGAAATCAGCTTAAATGGTCATCCATGCTCATTTAATTGGCAAAACAAGATTCAGGGACTAAACGAAAGAAATCTGAGCTGTCTTTCCATGACATTAACAGAAATAACGGTATATGTATCGATACACTGAGTCTCGTATCGATACAGTTGTGAACCCATCATTTTGATATGGCAAGACCTGTACCGGTATGCCACTTCAATTATAAAATACTTTTTAATTTCCTTAAACACCGTACCGACACGGACCCCTTAGCGTTTTGATACACGGGCTCATTCCAAAAAGTGAAATTCCAGTAACCATTAGGCGTATCGAAACGCCCATCCCGTACCGAAACACCATGTTCTTATTTGCCTAGCTGTACTGATACGGTCCCCCGCGTATCGGTACGTCTGAGCCTGTAATGTCAAAATTAGCTGGTTTTTCACACAATTCTAGATGCAATTGGCCCCTAGCAACTTGCATACATGCATATAAACATTTTATTATACATAAACTATCATTTATCACAAGGTTAAAAAAACAAAACAACATCGTACTTCCAAAAGACCACTCTAGAGGCAGGCTTCATAGACCACTTTGCCAAACATACCAAAATGCACAATTAAACCATTCTCAGCATAAGCAATATGCCAACACAACCAAAACAACATATTAAACCTGGTCAAACCATCACAACATGGTAATCCACAAGAAAATTCTAGATGCATACCCTAACATCTATTCAACCACCACTATAGGCAAGCAATAACATTAAGCTGAGCAACATCTAACCATCATCAAAACCCACCATATAAACATATTTAAATCCACAAAGAAAGAGATTTACAACTCCCAAAACCATTGTGAACACATTGCCTTATTAACCAGAAACATAAACCGAGTTCATACTCAAAAGTAGTTTGTCTCTTGGATCCCTTCCAACCTTGCATTTGCTGCCTCGAACTTTAAAGCTCTGCATTATTAGGAAAAAGAGAGCTTAAGCACACATGCTTAGTGAGAATGCTCATAAGACAATGATGCATTAAACCATTTGAAATTATATGTTTGTTTTCCAAAACATGCTTTTAACCAAGCCTTTCTACGATTCCAACCGAATCATAACATAACAACTTTTATGTAACATCGTACACATTTCATGCTTAAATTCCAAAGCATTATAAACAACCATGTTTAAATCCCAAAGCATTATAAACAAGGTTCAACACATGAACTTTCACATATATTGGCATTTATAGTGACTCAGATAGACTACCTCCTATACACATCAGATACACGGATATTTCATACCATGCCTAGTTAAACCGCATGATATTCCAAACCTTGCCTAGTTAAACCGCAAGATTTGACACCCTCTCCTAGTTAAACCGCGAGATTTTACCCTTGCCTTGTTAAACCGCAAGTGTACCAACCTTGCCTAGTTAAACTGCAAGATCACCATCAATTTGGGTTGCCTAGTTAACCGCATGCCCCAAATGAGGCTCCCAACAGTCCGAGTGGCCTTGTTAAACCGCCATACCTCAAGGACCCATGGCCACGATCAATTTTGTTCATATTTTATAGTGCACTTATAATCCTATGGCATGCCAACTATATCCGATTGTTTTCTTACCTTGTCACATAGCCAATATATCATTTATAAACCATTTCCAACCATTTACTCACTGTTTTACAATGCATTAAACAAAACATCACATATGCAAATTTCATTGCCAATGCAATAACATCATTCCCAACCGGAATGAAAACCAATGCTCAATAGCATTTAATATACTTTCAAACCCCTGCATATGTACTCAAAATCATGCATTTCCAGTAAGTAAATCATACCATGTTTATCACCAAAACATGCAAACAACATGCTCATATCTAAGCCGATATTCAAGAGCAAAATAAGGGAAACTTACTTATGAGCTTAGGTAAGTGTTTCATGCTTACTCTAAACTCCTATCAACCTTTACAAACCTTTGTAAATCATTAAAAAATAGTTTCCACTCACCAATACTCTTCGCTTCTCTTGCCAACACGATGCAAGCTCCCGGCAAGCCACCAAAACAACGTCAATCTTTGTCGCCTTGATTATCCCTTGTTTTAAACACATAAAACCAGAGGATAAATGCATCAATATGCATTCAAACCACAACATCAGAACAAAACCCCGCAACTCTCAGGTTGCCCACTAAGAAACCATATGAAACAAAACGAAACCATTATCAAACGTTTTCGAAACTTAACATAGCCATAAAACAACAATTCAACCCATCAATGAACATCAATTAACATCCAAAACCCCCTTCCTAACATCATTTTACTTCCAGCAAAGATTAAACTCGATTATCTCCACAACAACTTAAAACTAACAACTTAAACAATTAGAGATTCAAGAGTTTTGGGATTCTATTGATAAAAACAACTTATCAACATCAAAACATTAAAGCTAAGAAAATACAACTTATCACCATGTTTCACCAAAATTTCCAAAATAACTCAATTAAACAATAAAGCATTAAAACCACATCACAACTCATAAATCAAGGATCAAATACTTGGGAATATCAATAAAGAACCATTTAATAGAGGAGATCACGAACTGTACCCCTGTTATGTGATTTTTCCATCAATTGGCTTATTAAAAGCTAAGAAAATATAAGATTTCAATGAGATTTTGCAAAACAAAGTTAAATGAACAAATTAAAAACAATAATCTGAGTGAAATGAGTTCTATACCTTTGGATTTTGATAAAAGTCTGAGTGTTTGGAAGAAAAAGAAGTTGAGAGAAAAAGTTTAGTAAAAAGTTACGTGAAATTCTTTTCAAAGCTAATAACTAACTTTAGATATTCAACCCATTTTCACAACCTTTTAGAACACATGATTAAAAAGATTTAATTGAAGGGAGAAACCACCAGAAAAAACTTGGTAGATTAGCTCCTTAAGGATTCTAAGGATTTGACCCTTTTGATTTTTGTCACTTAAAATAGTTTTCAAAAATCGCATTTTGGTCACTAATCCAAAATGTCATATTTCTAAATTCCTTTTTCTAAAATTGATTCCACCAAAAATCATTATATATTAAAAGATATTTTTAACTATTTTCCATATTTATATTTTACAGAAAAATATACGGTCCCAAAATTGACTCGAATCTCTAACCTGGTCTACTGAACCGTCTAATAGACCTCAAAATCGCTAAGTCCAAAACCGGGGTGTTACAACCCTCCCCCACTTAAGAAATTTAGTCCTCGAAATTACCTAGAGGAAACAGATGCAGAAATTGCTCCTTCATATCCGTCTTGCTTTCCCAAGTAGCTTCCTCAATACCTCGGTGTCGCCACAAGACTTTCACGAGCTCTATTGTCTTACCACGAAGAACTTTCTTGCTCCTATCAATGATCTCTACTGGTTCCTCATTAAAGGTTAGATTTGATCTCAGCTCCACATCCTCCATTGGCATGATATGCGATGGATCTGATCGATATCTCCTCAACATCGAAACATGGAACACATTATGAATTGTCTCCAGCTCGGGAGGCAACCTCAACCGATATGCCACAGGACCCACACGCCCAATAACCTCGTATGGTCCAATAAATCTCTGACTAAGTATATCCTTACATCCGAATCTCATCACCTTTTCCACGGTGACACATTCTAGAATACGCGATCGCCCACCGCATATTCAACCTCCTTACGCTTCAAATCCACGTAAGATTTCTGCTGATCTGCAGCCGCTTTCAACTGGTCGCATACAAGCTTGACCTTCTCATCCGTATCTTTCAAGATATCCGATAGGGTGACATGCTTTTCCCCTACCTCCGCCTGACATAAGGGCGTACGACATCTCCGGCCATATAACGCCTCATAAGGTGCCATGTGTATACTCGCCTGATAACTGCTGTTGTAAGAAAACTCAACTAAAGGCAAATGCTTCTCCCAGGTTCCCTAGAACTCAATAATACATCTCAGCATATCTTCCAAAACCTAAATAGCCCGCTCAGACTGTCCATCCGACTGGGGATGACACGCGGTACTAAAACTCAACCTTGAACCCAAGGTCTGGTGCAAACTCTTCCAAAACCTTTCTGTAAACCTCAGATCCCTATCTGAAATAATGGATTCAGGTACACCATGAAAGCGCACAATCTCCGCTATATACAAATATGCCAACTTGTCCAAGGTATACGTTGTATGCACTGGAAAAAAATGTGCACACTTTATGAACCGGTCAACAATCACCCATACGAAATCATTCTTAGCTGGTGTCAATGGCAACCCCGTTACAAAATCCATGGCAACTCTCTCCTATTTCCACTCTGGAATTTTCAGCGGTTGCAACAACCCAGATAGAAACTGATGTTCAGCCTTGACCCACTGACATACTATGCACTTGGACACAAACTCAGCCACGTTCTTTTTCAACCCAGTAGTATACCTCTTTCAAATCACGATACATCTTAACACTACCAGGATGCATGGAAAAGGACTAGAATGTGCTTCTGTCAAGATAGTGTGCCTCAACTCCGAATCATCCGACACCACTATTCGACTCTTGAAACATAAAACTCCATCAACATCAAAATGAAATTCTGTCAGATTACCTTCCGCTATATTCTTAACATGCTCAACCAACGAATCATCATACAGTTACTTAGCTTTAATCAACTGTGATAACGTACACTTGACTTGCAACTCTGCCAGCAATCCACCCTCTTGCATACACTCAACCTTGCAAACATAGCCCGGAGCTCAACCGCAGCCTTACGACTTAATGCATCCGCCACTACATTGGCTTTACCAGGATGATACTCAATGGTCAAGTTGTAATTCTTAAGAAACTCCAACCATCTACGTTGTCTAAGATTTAAATATTTTCGGGACATCAAATACTTCAAGCTCTTGTGATCCGTGAAGATCACGCACTTCTCACCATATAGGTAATATAGCCAAATTTTCAAAGCGAAAACCACACCCGCAAGCTCCAAATCATGAGTTGGATAATTGCGCTCATGAACTTTCAACTACCTTGATGCAAAGGCCACAACCTTTCCGTCATGCATCGGTATACAACCCAAGCCAACATACGACGCATCACTGTAAACCACAAACTCCTTCCTAGATTCAGGCTGAATCAACACATGAGCGTGTGCTGCTTCTCCGTCCATACATATGAAACATTCTTATGTAACAACTTGGTTAACGGAGCTGCAATACTCAAAAACCTCGCAACAAAACGATGATAATACCCAGCCAACCCAAGAAAACTTTGCACCTCCGATACTAACTTAAGTGGCTTCCAATTGAGAATAGCCTCAATCTTCTGTGGATCAACGCAAATACCCTCCGCGGAAACCACATGACCAAGAAATGTCACTTCCTTTAGCCAAAACTCGCACTTACTCAACTTGGCATATAACTAATTATCCTTCAACACTTGCAACACAATCCGCAAATGTCGAACATGCTCTTCCTCGGTACAAGAGTACACGAGAATGTCATACCACAAATTGATCATGATAATCATAGAACACTCTATTTATCATGTCCATAAACGCGGTCGAGGTATTTGTCAAACTGAAGGGCATGACCAGAAACTCATAATGCTCATACATCGTACGGAATGCGGTCTTATGCACATCCACATCCACATCCTTAACCTTCAACTGATAATACCCCGGTCTTAAATATATCTTGGAAAACACCATTGCTTCATGAAACTGATCAAACAAATCATCAATTCACGGTAACGGGTACCTGTTCTTTACCGTCAACTTGTTCAACTGACGATAATCAATGCACATACGCATCTTACCATCTTTATTTTTCACGAAGAGAATAGGCGCACCCCAAGGAGAAACACTTGGTCGAATGAACCCATGATCCAACAACTCCTAAAGCTATGATTTCAACTCCTTCAATTCTTTCGGTGCCATCATATAAGGAGCAATAAAGATCGGTGTTGTACCCTCGTATGTCTCAATACGAAACTCTACCTCTCTATCCGGAGGTAAACCCGGCAACTCCTCAGGGAAAACATCAAAAAAGTCGTAAACAGTCTGAATGTACTGCACTCGAACACCCTTGGCTTCCAGATTCATAACAGTAGTCAAATAAGCTTGGTAGCCATTAAACATCATTTTCTCTGCTCTAACAGCTGAAACCACATTGGACAGAAACTTAACATTCTCGCCAACCACCACAACCTCATAGTTGTCGGCTAACCTCAAGAAAATCCTCTTGGACTCACAATCCGCCACCGCTCTGTGCTCACTCAACCAATCCATACCCAAAATGACATCAAAACCATGGAATGGCAACTCCATTAGATCTGCAGAAAACTCATGACCTTGCACCACCAAAGGACATCACCGATATAACCTTCTTGTTATATCTGTCTCCCTAAAAGAACTTGTGACCAACATGCAAACATCTAAGATCTCATCAGGAACATTCAGCAAAGATGCATGTTCACTCAAGATATATGAATGCGTAGACCCCGAATCAATCAAAGATAACAATAAAAAGGATTACAAAGTAAAAATACATGTGATCACATCCGTGTTATTACGACCCTCATGATGAGCAAAGACCCGAGCCAGTCTACCACCTTCAGGTATCACTACTGCAGTATGAGCCATACCCCTCTGACCATCCTCACACCTCTAAAAATTACCCTTGCCACGACCTCAGCCCTTAGTCGGTGTAACAACCTGAACTGGTACATCTATCGCAGTCCAAGAACAATTACGCTTCAGGTGATTAGATGATCCACAAATCCAACAAGTTCCAGTATTACCCCAGCGCAAACCTACATGGCTCCTACCACAATGCTCACACTCTGGTGTAACACGAGCTCCCTGAGTACCCTGACCAACACTGTTAAGTGTCTAAAAGTAATATTTTGTTCACCTTTTTTGTTCATATTATTGCTAGACTTAGGCTCATATTAGTTGCATTATAGCCATTCATGCATGTTTGCATTATTTCCTTGGTGGTTAAGCTTGATTTCATATTTTGCTTAATTTTTTGGAAAAAGGGTGCTGCCGATAGTTGTTTTTGTGTGTGTGCAGAATCACTTGCCTAAACAAGGCTGGAATTAGTTGCCAGGGCAGTGCATGAAGGAGATGCTGACGTAGTTGCCAGTGCAATGCATGAAGAAGATGCCGAGCTAGTTGCCAGGGCAATTGTCGAGAAGGGATAAGATGATATGGCAGTCGAAATTGATGACTAGATAAGCCCAAGATGACGTGGAGCAAAGTTAAATCCCAAAGGATTTTGATTTCCATGAAGAGGTCAAAGAGAAATTAAATCCCAAAAATATAGGAGAAGATCTAGAAGAAATTTAAATATAATAAAGAATTATATTCTTTTAAAGTATTTAATTCCAACTTAACTTCTTCCTCAAGAAGAACTTTGACCTAGCCATCTCCTATTTAAAGGAAACCAAGCTGTTAAACTGAAGGAGAGAGCAAAATGGGAGAGATTTCGACAAGAGGCTTCAATCATTCTTCATCTTTTTCTTTCTTGTTCGATTAGGTTTATGTTAGGGATTCTTTGTTTTGTGTTTCTTTGGAACCTAGCCATGAACTAAATCTATTTGGCTAAGGTTATTGTGTTTTGTGGTTGTGAGAAACAATTGGATTTTGTTTAGGTAATAAGAGTTTGCACTTTCAATTCAAGGTTTACTCATTCTTGGTTTTTATTCTTGTTTGCGAGTGAATTGGGAGAGGATCTTGCAACTTTATCTATTTATCTAATATCGGGAGAGTTAGATTCAAGAAATGAATGAGTATGGTCTTTATTCAATCTATTGATGGTGAAGATTAATCCGGCTTAAGAATAAGTTAAGGATTTCAACGGCTAAGAGGAGCGCAATAATGGTTGTTGTTCACCCTTGATTCACGCAGGGATGTATTATCAAGGCATGCACAATTAGCTAGAGTTTTTTCTTAGGAATAAGAAGAAACCATTGTAGAACGCTCTGTCGAACCTTGAAGTTGCTGCCCAGCCGCCCAAACAGTTGTCCAGGCAACCGCCGATTAGTTGCCAAGGCAACCCCGCTGCGCAAGTTGCCACAGCAACTGAGTTGCCCTTGCACTCTTTTACCAAGATGATCCAATTGGCTATCACACCTCAACTCACGATAACCTGGCCTATTCCCTCTCATTTGATTATATCTTCTTTTACTTTATTGCTTTCTATTTTAGTTGTTAGTTAAACTCCTACAATCTTATACATGTGTTCTTTTACTTTTTACAGTGCAAGAGATTAGATTCTTGAAGTGGCACCAATCCCTATGGAGAAGATATCTTTTATACTATAACTTGTGACGTGTACACTTGCACAATTGCAGAGCACTTATTACGCGCAACAAACACCACCACCACGCCTGTGATCCGGATTATGCCTCTTGTCTCTGAACCCCCTATTCTACCTCCTAGAATAGTTAGAGTCCGCCACTCTTTTACCCAAGTTCGCACCTGCAGCCTAAACTGGTGCACCCAAGGACTGCTCAATATCCTTGGCCCAGTTGACCAACACATCAAAATTTGTGTAATCTGCAGCCAGGAGGTACGTCTTAATGTCCTTTACAAGTCCATAACGGAACCTGTCACATCTCTGCTGGTCATCTGGAACCAACTCCGGAGCATACTTATAACACCCTTAACGTATACTCATAGACCGAATATACATTAAAGATGTTACGAAATCATTGGAATAAATCTTGACTTGTAAATATATTTCTTTATACCAAAATTTAATTTGTAGTTTAACACTTTCTCGATTTTAAATTTAAAACTATGTTGTCTAGGTGCAGCTAGTCTTGACCCCGAATTTGTTTACGAAATTTATAATTGAATTATTAAAATAAAAACAATATAATTTAGGGTGAAAACTACGCAAGCTGCCTAGACGCTTTCTTAATTTTAAAATTTTTACGTTTAGGGCTAAACAACATTTTAACCATACCAAAGATTTTGCTATTGTTAACGATTCATATTTTTAAACTTATCCAACCATAAAAGCATATGATTACGTTGTAAACTTATGCGGTAGACAGTTCAACTTTAAAATACTTACATGCCCACTAGTTTATCAAATTATGGTAAAGACGTACTTACTGAACTTATTGTAGTAACTTGATTTTTCCAAATTTCTGCTCCTCCTCGATAGATGATTTCCAGGAAACTTACGTATGACATAAGATACATGCTAAGTACAAACTTAGTGAGGCAATTAAACTTATTTATTTTAAAATCCTGAAATAATGTAATACAGTATGTCATATATATAAATGCATTTCATTTTCTCTATAACATGGCAAGTATATCACAATGCACATATGTCATGTATTCTATCTTGGTCATGTTTTCATTATGCAATCATTTGCATATCATGTAACATGTCTATCATATATCAATAACATTTCTATCATGTATGTCATGTATTTCTCTGTCATGTAACATGTAACTTCTTTTCATGTATCATGAAATCATGTAACATCTTTTTCATCTATCACGTAATCATGTAACATCCATATCATGTATCATGTAATCATGTAACATGTCTATCATATATATAAATGCAGTTATATATATGACATACTGTATTACATTATTTCAGGATTTTAAAATAAATAAGTTTAATTGCATATCATGTAACATCTGTATCATGTATGATGTAACATCTGTATCATGTATCATGTAACATCTTGTTATTATTATCATCGTGTCTGGCTAGAGGCCCATGGAAACCTCGTAGCCTATCTGCACCGTAGTGCCATGTAGAGTACGTACTCGAGAGGATGCTCTTTGCTCCTCATATAAGGACGCTCTTTTCTCCTTATATTAAAACACCTCGTTAGTGCATTTTGCACTATAGGCTTGGATCCCCAGGGTGTATCTTGTTTCATTTTAATTTTGTCATTATCCATATTTCATGTATGCATAATGCATCATCATTTATGCAAACAATAATTCATACCTGGTATTCCATCAAGCTTGCCATGTCCAGCATTGTATCATAACATGTATTATAAAGAAATGCAATGCCATTTTCAATGTAATGCAAACATTTAGAAATGCACTCACCTGGGCCATGTAATAGTATGCCTCACTAAATTCTACTTGATCCTTTCCTTTATAGTATCTCCAATCCTCTTTGATTCGTACCTAAATTTCATTAATCACAAGAATATAAACAGCATTTGTTAGATTCAAATCTAACAATTTTTCAAACATGCTATCAAATCTAATCATTCGAATATACAAATTTCCTCTTTCCTTCCTTATACTGTCCAAAACTCATTTTGGTCCTTAATAAGCATTTAGAACTTCCATTAACCCTTTTCAAGCTTACTAATTAACCTTAGATACAAAATGTACCAATTATTATTTTCTGGCAGATTGCACTACCTTAGATAGAGCTTGAATAGTAGAACAACAACTTTGCAGTTGAAAATATTACATAAAATTGAGTTTCGGGGCTTGAATCGAGCTTGAAATTTTTTTTCCCTTTTTTTCCCCTTAGTTCGAAATATTTCAAGAAAGATGAACAATTTGGTTCATCTTTTACTTATTTAAATCCACATGTTAAAATTAAATAAATTTATTAGTGAAATTACTAATTTGCCCTTTTAATCCAATGGCCAATACTTAATCTTATCAAAAATCAATGGCCATGATTTAATCCAAGTGTAATTCACCTTCCAATATTTCAAATTTGCCATCCTTGTTAAATGACCAATTTGCCCTCCAACTACTCTTTATTTACTAGTTTGCCATTCTTGTAAAAATTCAACTAAGTCTAGTTGAAATCCAACCAACTATAATAAAATATTCATAAAATAGTATTTTATGACTTTTCCATGGCTTTTGGATCAGCCTCTGAAATTCTGATTCGATCTGATCTCCCGATATTCATAAAATACTTTTACTGCGATTTCACCTTTATCGAGCTATCAGATTTATTCCAAAAATTCCATATTTTCATATTCAGAAAATGAACACTATCATCTTATAAAAATTTCCTTTCCTAAAGTCTTAGACTGAATTTTCCTAACTTAGTCTACTATTTCGATAATTATCGAAAATCTCCATAGAATAAAATTTCTCTTAGAAATCCTTTATCGATAATCCATTCGATTATTCTTTTCCTTTACTGACTCCAAAATATCGATTAGGAACACTTTTATGGGACCTTCCCGAAGGTCACCCATCCTAACATTTCCCTGGCCTGAGCACACTTAACAATTTTATTCAATCCAAATTCAGTACCCTTTACTGCATCTTAATTCTTCAAACTGATATCAAGGTACTTATTTCGATCCGATTCACTCTTATACTGAATAAAATTACTTATTGGGGAAATTTAACTTTAGTCCCCAATCTTTTCCAAAGTTTACACTTTAACCCTAAAACTTTCAAAAATTACATTTTGGTCACTGGCCAAAATTTGGGATATTACAATTCTCCCCCTCTTAAGAAAATCCGTCCTCAAATTTTCAATGTTTACCCGTTTCAAACAATTTCGGGTATTACTCCTGCATTCTCCTTTCAATTTCCCCTATGACTTCTTCTACTTTATTATTTCTCTAAAAGACTTTAACCAGTGAAATATTCTTGTTCCTTAACTTTTTGACTTTATATGCCAAAATTTTCACCGATCTTTACTCATATCTGGGAGTGACGCCAGTTGATAAACAACTAGTTCAACTCCTTTTAGAATCCAGTATGGCCCAATAATTCTAGGAGTAAGCTTTCATTTTTGAATCAAATGTAACAACTTCTTTTAAGGTGAAACCTTTAAAAACACTTTGTCCTCAACTTCGTACGTTGATCCACGACAACCTTGAGATTATATTAAATAATTATTACTTTATCCTCTATTTCACGTGTCAAATCAACCCTTCCAACTTTTGGGTTATACCCAACATTTCGATCCTATAGCTCAAACCAATATTTCTATGAACTCCTTCATGTATCAAATCTAATTACATCTCAATTTATTCAGGAGTGATGACATGTAAATAATTTAGCCAATGCCCCCAAAACATAAGTACATATACTATAGACTTTTGCTCACTTCTAGAGATAAGACCCATTAATATACTCTTGGTCTAACTCTTTCATGATTCCTTGAGGTATAACAGTTCTACAACCAAGTTTTTTCCCTTTTTGACCTATACAAATCGTTCTTCCTCGAATTGATACTTTTCTTCTATTTCTCTTCTTTTAGCTTTAATTGATAACATCTTGTCCAAAGATCAACTTTCTTTTTACATTTTACTTCTACATTTCATATAGATAGCCAATTTATCTTAAAATTGGCTTTAAAATTCTCAGATTACTGGCTTTAATTTCAGCTTTACTAACAGACATTTCTTAAAATTTCATATAATTCTTGCGCTATGCTTCAGATCATTTATTAGCAGTCATACTATAATTCTTCAAATAAAATTATTCCTTGTCATACCGGCTTAACCCACTGATCTCACACTTTTTCTCATAAACAATGTGAGTACTTTATCAAAGCTCAAAAATCAGTGAAATCATTTCCTTATGAACTAATCACTGACTCCAAGTTCTAACACCTTTCTAGGAAGTTTTCCAAACTATTTCCTCTATATCAGTATTTCTTATTCTATAGAAGTTTTATCATCATTCATCTTCAAATAAACAATCATAACTTCTCTTTTGCTCTGACATTTAAGGCTCTCAACAACTTAAACATTTAAACAACCAATGTTTTATTATATACAGATGCCTAAGGTTACAACCTCTTAGGTACTTCTTGTTCTTGTACTTAAGCTCCTTACTACACCAATAGCTCAATCAAAATAGAAATCGGAACAAGTTCATACTTCATTTCATTATTACTGTTACGGGTATCTTTATAGTCCTTGTGATCCGAGACTCTTATTCTTGTCTATAAACACTTCTAGGGACATTTCTATTAGTCGAACAATCCTCAACTAAACACACTTCCTTTCACTTCATTAAGGAACTAATTTCTTTTTTTAAAAAATAAACGTTTCTTCTTATAATCACTTCTACCTTGTGCACAGATAACCAACTTACCTTAATTACACTTCAGATTTTCAAGATGATACCTTTATAATACCTTTGTGATCAGTGTAACTAGGACACTTCTTACCATTCCAATGGAATACCTTTTTATGATAGCTGAGTAAGTAGCAGAATAATAATAGATAAATTCTACACAAAATATTTATAATATCCATCTAATTTCCAAGAAACCCTGAACTTTAGAGACATTTTTCGGTGCCTCCTATTCAAGAATAGATTGTACTTCATTTGAATTCAACTCTTATTCCTTCAGCCAATACTACATTTCTAAGGAAAATTACTTCTCATAACCAAAATTCATATTCAGGAAACCTTACATAAAACTGCTTATCTCTTAATGTTTATAGTATCACTCAAAAATGATAATTGATAAGTGATAAGTGTTCAAAAGTACTATTTTTCTTACCCTTTTTACTCATATTATTGTTAGACTTAGGCTCATATTAGTTGCATAGTTAGCCATTCATGCATTAATCCATGTTTCCTTCAATCGTTGAGCTTGATTACATAACTTGGTGATTTTTGTGGAAATAGATGCTGCTTTGGTATGTTTTTGTGTGTGTATGTGCAGGATCACTTGCCAAAGCAATGCCGAGCTAGTTGCCAGGGCAATGCATGAAGGATACGAGCTGAGCCATTGCCATGGCATTTGTCGACAAAGACAAAAAGCAATATGGATGTCGAAATTCATGACTTTACAAGCCCAAGATGACATGGAGCAAGGCCCAAGCCCAAAGGAATTTGATTGCCATGCAGAGATTAAAGAAGAATTAAATTCCAAGAAGATAGGAGAAGTTCTAATAGGAATAAAATTATAATAAAGAATTATATTCTTTAAAGATAATTTAATTCCAACTCAAACTCCTCCTCAAAGAAGGACTTTGGCCTAGCCCTATAAATATCAAGGAGATTTCGACAAGATGGAGGGAGAGAGCAAGAGGGAATTTCGACAAGACCAAGAGAGGAAGCAAAGGGGAATTTTCGACAAGCTTCAGCTTTTCTTCCTTGTTCGATTGGGTTCATGCTAGGGATTATTTATCTTGTGTTTCTTTGGAACCTAGCCATGAACTAAATTTACTTGGCTATGGTTATTGTGTTTTGTGGTTGTGAGAAACTATTGGTTTTTGTTTAGGTAATAAGAGTTTGCACTTTTCTATTTCAAGGTTTATTCATTCTTGGTTCTTATTATTGCTTCTTGCAGTGAATTGGGAGAGGATCTCGTGATTTCATCCATTTATCTAATATCGGGAGAGTTAGATTCAAGAAACGAATGAATATGATCTTTATGCAATCCAATGATGGTGAAGATTAATCCGGCTTAGGAATAAGTTAAGGATTTCAACGGCTAAGAGGAGTGCAAGATTGGTTGTTGTTCACCCTTGATTCACGCAGGGATGTATTATCAAGGCATGCACAAGTAGCTAGAGTTTCGACTTAGGGATAAGAAGAAACCATTGAAGAACGCTTCACGCCAACCTTGAAGTTGCTGCCCGATCGCCCAAGTAATTGCCCAACTAGTCGCCCGTGCAACCATCAATTAGTTGCCAAGGCAACCCCGTCGTGCAAGTTGCCACGGCAACTAAGTTGCCCGTGCACTCTTATACCAAGACAATCCAATCGGCTATCACACCTCAACTCACGATAACCTAGCCTATCTCTCTCAATTGAATTCATCTTTTCTTTTACTTATTTGCTTTCTAGACTTCTATAATCTTTTACTTGTGTTTTTACTTTTACACGATTGCAAGAGACTAGATTCTTGAAGTAGCACCAATCCTCAATGGAGACGATATCTTTTATACTATAACTTGCGGCGTGTATACTTGCACATTTGCGTAGCACTTATTACGCGCAACAAGTTTTTGGCGCCGTTGTTTGGGATTGGCAATAGCGACTTTGTTTTTACTTTCTTGCACTTTCTTTTTTTTATTTTTCTTGTTTAAAATTCAAAGGGCTAACAAACTTTGGTTTTGCATTGGTATATGACCAGTATGCGAGACCGACTTCACCGTAATATCCCTTTGATCCAAATCGAACGAACCTTACAAAGACTTAGACGAAGGATAAGAGAAGCAATGGCAAATCAAGACGGCAATATGAATCAAGATGTTCGAGCAGGTGGAGGAGTGATTCTTGCACGAAACAGAACTATTCGAGACTATCTTGAAGAAGATCTTGATGGACTTAACCCATGAGTTGTCGCACCTGAAATTGAAGCCGACCACTTTGAGTTGAAACCGGTAATGTTTAATATGATCAACACAATAGGTCAATTTGGCGGCTCAGCAACTGAAGATGCACGACAACATCTGAAATCTTTCCTCGAGATTTGCAACTCATTCAAGATACACGGAGTCACCCCCAATGTATTACGATTAAGATTATTCCCCTATTCACTGAGGGATAGGGCGAAAGCATGGTTGAATAGCATTCCTGCCGGATCCATAGCATCTTGGACTGATCTTTGTCGTGATTTCCTTGCTAGATTTAATCCTACAAATCTGACTGATAAGCTTCGTAACGACATTACTTCTTTTCGGCAGGCAGATGATGAATCCATGTACGAGGCTTGGGAGCGATATAGAGAACTTCTACACAAATGGCCCCTACACGGATTCCTGGTGTGGACTCAAGTAACAATGTTTTACAACGCCGTGAATACACCAACAAGGATGATGCTAGATGCCTCGGCAAACGGCAAACTCCTAGATAAGTCGCTGGAAGAAGCAATGCAAATCTTAAACAGGCTGGCCAAGAATGATTATCAATTCCCATCCACTAGAAGAGGAGGAGTTAGACGCCAAGCCACAATACATGAACTAGGATCATCAGATTCAATTTCGGCACAATTGGCCGCTTTAACCAAGATGGTCCAGAACATGCAAAAACCAAACAACACACATGAAGTCAAGGTAATGGATTCTTTTTGTGAGTTATGTGGCGATAACCGTAATTCTTCTGAATGTATGCAGAATCCAGAATCTAGCTTCTATGTGGGGAATTACAATCGGAGCAACAACATGATGTCCAATACATACAATCCAGCTTGGAAAAAGCACCCGAATTTTTCATGGAGTAATCCCAACAATGCTCTAAACCAGAACAATCAGAATGCACAAGTATCGGGATTCCAGCAGAATATGCCACGGCAACAGATGCCGCAGCAACAACCGACGACATCTAGTTCTTTGGAAAATTCTCTAAATGCTTTTATGATGAAAACTGAATCTTATATGGCTGAGAATAGTAATTTCATAAAAAGAACTGATGCTTTTATTAACAGGACCGAGATGAGATTGCAAAACCAAGAGGCGGCAATCAAATCATTGGAAAATCAAGTCGGACAGTTTGCTCAAAATCTGAACACTAGACCACAAGGAGGTTTACCTAGCGATACTGAAGTCGCAAGAGGAACTGGCCATGAGCAATGTAAGGCGATCACTACTAGAAGTGGCCAACAACTTAGAGAGGTTCAAACCCACTCGTCAAACAAAACTCCACAAAAAGATCAAGACGAACCTAGCGGCAAAGCCTCAGATGCTGAACCAGGAATTGCTGCGGCAACCGATGACGCCTCGGCATCTTGTGATAAACATGCCTCGGCAACCCCAGTTGATAACGCATCAGCAACTCCAGATGTCCCGGCAATGCCGTCAATCAGATTTCAAACCAATGAAAGGATCGAAGATATCTGACTTCCACCACCATTCCCACAAAGGTTGAAGCGACAAAAGCAAGAATACCAATTCAAGAAGTTTCTTGATATCCTAAAGCAAGTCCACATCAACTTGCCATTGGTGGAAGCAATTGAACAAATGCCAAACTATGCCAAGTTTCTTAAAGACATTGTGTCCAAGAGAACAAGGCTAGGAGAGTTTGAAACAGTTGCCGCGACAGAGGGATGCATGGCAATGTTGCACAATCGTATGCCGCCCAAGTTGAAGGATCCCAGAAGTTTCACAATACCCTCTTCTATTGGAAATCACTATGTCGGGAAAGCACTATGCAACCTAGGGGCTAGCATAAACTTGATGCCTAAATCGGTTTTCCAAAAACTAGGAATCGGAAAGGCAAGACCTACAACAGTCATGCTGTAGCTAGCCGACAGATCCTATGTGCATCCAGAGGGAAAAATCGAAGACATACTGGTAAAAGTCGATAAATTTATTTTTCCCGCTGACTTTATTGTTTTGGATTGTGAAGCAGATGAGCATGCACCCATCATTCTCGGGAGACCATTCCTAGCAACAGGGAGAACCTTGATCGATGTTGAAAAGGGAGAACTCACAATGAGGGTGAATGACCAGCAAGTTAAACTAAATGTGTTCCAAACACTAAGGCATGCCGATGATCCAGAAGAATGCCAACTACTTCATGCCACGGCAGAGTTTAACTTCGATGAGGAATTTAGTTGCCTCGGCAACTACATTGCCGATCAAGAGGAACCTGAGGAGTATGAAGAACCGGTCGATGAGGAACAACCAGAAGAGGCAAATTGGCTAGTCAATCGACCAGGTACATACTTTGAACCACTGGACTACTCAGGTAAGGAAGGTAGCTCGAAAAACCCTCTATCGAAAATCCACCAATTCTTGAGTTGAAACAATTGCCAGAGCAACTAAAATATGTATACTTAGGGACCGATAATACATTACCTGTAATTATTTCTTCTAAGTTACAGCCTGAGCAGGAAAAGAAGCTGATCAAGATGTTGAAGCTACACAAAAAGGCAATAGGGTGGACAATTGCCGACTGAAGGGAATTAGCCCGGTGTGTGCATGCACAAGATCTTGTTGGAAGATGATCACAAACCTTCAATTGAGGCCCAGAGAGAGACTGAATCATGCCATGAAAGGGGTTGTAATGAAAGAAATCATCAATTGGCTTGACGCCGACATTATATACCCTATCTCCGAGATAGTACGTGGGTAAGTCCGTACAATGCGTGCCGAAAAAGGGAGGTATAACAAAGTGGTAAGCAATGAAAATAATGAACTTATCCCAACCAGATCGGTGACCGGTTGGAGGGTTTGTATGGACTATTGAAAGCTAAACAAAGCCACTAGGAAAGATCACTTCCCATTACTCTTTATTGATAAAATGCTTGACCGTCTTGCGGGTAAACCCTTTTATTGTTTTCTTGATGGTTATTCAGTTACAATCAGATTGCCATAGCACCGTAAGATCAAGAAAAGACAACCTTCACATGCCCATACGATACTTATACCTTCCGAAGGATGCCGTTCGGATTGTGTAACGCCCGCAACCTTCCAAAGATGCATGATGACGCTCTTTTCGGACATGGTCAAGACTTCCTTGAGATCTTCATGGATGATTTTTCGGTTTTTGGTAATGACTTCGACGGCTGTCTCGGCAATTTAGAGAGGGTGTTGGCAAGATGCGAAGAAACGGATCTAGTCCTCAATTGGGAGAAATGCAACTTTATGGTAGATGAAGGAATAGTGCTCGGCCACAAGATTTCATCCAAGGGAATTGAAGTAGACAAAGCCAAGGTGGACGTAATCGAGAGATTACCCCACCAAATTCGGTTAAAGGAATTCAAGTTTTCTGGACATGCGCAGTTTTTACAGGAGGTTCATTCATAATTTTTCTAAAATCACTAAACCTTTGTGTAATCTGCTTGAATAGGATAAACTCTTCGATTTTGATGATTCTTGCACTCAAGCATTCGAAACCCTAAAGAAAAAGCTTGCCTCGGCACCCATTGTCGTTCCACCAGATTGGACACTACCTTTTGAGCTTATGTGTGATGCAAGTGATTTCGCGGTAGGAGCAGTCCTAGGCCAACGCACAAGTAAGACCTTCCATGTGATATACTACGCTAGTAAAACTCTTAATGGTGCTCAAGTGAATTACACAACAACAGAGAAAGAGTTACTAGCTGTAGTTTTCGCATTTGACAAGTTCCGATCCTATTTAATTGGTACAAAGGTAATTGTTCATACGGACCATTCGGCAATCAAATACTTATTTGCTAAAAAGGATGCAAAACCTCGTTTGATTCGTTGGATATTACTTTTACAAGAATTTGATATTGAAATTAAGGACAGGAAAAGAACAGAAAATCAAGTGGCCGATCACTTATCACGTTTGGAACGCAATAGGGAGGAGGACGCGGATCTAGAGATATGCGATGAATTCCTGGATGAACAAATTCTAATTGCCTCGACAACCCTCAACGCCTCGGCAACCCATGGCGTCTCGACAACCATGGATGCACACGCCTCGGCAACTCTCGACGCCGCAGCAGTCTTTGACGCGCACGCCTCGGCAATTCTGGGAGCAGACACTACGGCAGCACATGCCTCGGCAATACCCTGGTACGCAGATTTAGTTAACTTCCTTGTTTGTGGTATTTTTCCGTATGGCATTTCTCACCAAGGGAAGAAGCGGTTCCGCCATGATGCTAAGCATTACTTTTGGGACGAGCCTCTTTTGTTTAAACAATGTGCAGATCAGGTTATACGTCGATGTGTCCCTGAAGAAGAGCAACAGAATGTACTCCGGCAATGCCATTCTTCACCCTATGGAGGACATTTTGGAGGAACTCGTACCGCGGCCAAAGTCTTGCAATCCAGTTTGTATTGGCCAACATTGTACAAAGATGCCCAAGACTTTTACAAGCAACGTGATCGTTGCCAAAGGACGGGCAATATCTCTAGACGACATGAGATGCCGCTCCAGAACATCATCGAGGTGGAACTGTTCGATGTATGGGGGATCAATTTTATGGGACCTTTCCCATCTTCATTCGACAACCTCTACATCTTACTCGCCGTCGACTATGTGTCTAAATGGGTAGAGGCAGTTGCAGTTCCCAACGACGACTCCAAGACCGTGCAACGATTCCTGCAGAAAAACATATTTACACGGTTTGGGATGCCGAGAGCAATTATCAAGTGATGGGGGCAAGCATTTCGACAACAGACTAACTGCCAAGATGTTGCAACGCTTCGGCATATCACACAAGATCGCCACGGCATATCACCCACAAACCAACGGGCAAGCAGAAATTTCCAACCGGGAGTTGAAGGGAATACTCGAGAAAGTAGTAAATCCCTCAAGGAAGGATTGGTCATTAAGACTAGATGACGCACTTTGGGCATATCGCACTGCATTCAAAACACCATTAGGTATGTCCCCCTTCCGGCTTGTCTATGGTAAAACATGTCATCTACCGGTGGAAATCGAGCACAAGGCGTACTGGGCAATCAAGACCGTGAATATGGATTGGGGAAGTGCCGGAAAAAAGCGCTTGATGGATCTCAATGAGATAGAAGAATTTCGTGCACTTGCCTATAACAATGCACGAATCTACAAGGAGAAAACAAAGCGATGGCATGACAAGAAACTATTGCCACGACAATTCACGCCAGGGCAACTAGTTCTCCTATTCAATTCTCGGCTAAAACTTTTCCCGGGAAAGCTAAAATCAAGATGGTCGGGACCATTCGAAGTCGTCAAACCATTCTCTCATGGTGCCGTGATAATTAAGTCCATCTCTGACAACCATGAATTCAAAGTTAATGGACAAAGATTAAAGCACTACAATGGTGCCCATGTGGAACGTAACAAGGAAGGGGTCAATTTAGGAGATGCATGAGCATGCTCTCCCTTTTGATTTTTTATTTATTTTTATTTTTGTTTTTTGTTTTTTTTGTCGATTATTTTATTATTTTATTTATTTTTCATTTTTTCGATTTTTTTATTTTATTTTATTATTTTGACGATTATTAGTAGTTTTAGGATAGATTTTTTTATTCAAGTCTAAGAATCCTATTACACATATTTATTTATTTTCTTTATTAATTTATCTTTAATTTTAATCCTTATTTGATTTGTTTTTGAATTGTAGGAAAGGAAGTTCAAGAGAAAGAAGGAATTCTAAACCAAGTAGGAAAACATCTTCAACAAGGAAACTAATGGGCTGAATCTAAGGCTTATATAAAGCCTCCAATTCATCCTAACCAAAACCCCTTTGTCGAAAAATCCTACCAAACCCTAACCCCTTTGTCGATTTCCCCTAATCCCACCCACCTATCTTTTCTATAAAACCCATCACCCTTAACCTATTCCTACTTTCTATATTGCAACTTTTTAGTTTCTTTGCTTTTCTTTTCTTTTCTTTGTTTTTACTCACAACCAAGATCATACATGGCATCCAAGATTAAACTTTTAGTTCATCCAAGTTCCTCCAAAGAACCAAGATACAAGAAGTTTGCTACACCGACGGTTCAAGAAAGATTTCAATCCAAGTTTGAGAGCCGGAAGATTCATGAAGAACAAGGCTTTGAATACTCCAGCTCTCAAGATTTCGGCCTTGAACCATTCATCTTCAAGAGGATTGCACATCAAAAGTGGCAAATCTTTTGCCATCAACTGGAACCGGGTAACATCTCATGGGTAAGAGAATTCTATGCTCACTCACCTAACCCGGATAATCCTTATGTTTTTGTTCGTGACAAGGCCATACTTATAAGTCCCGAAAGCATCAACACCTTTTACGGACTTTACATTGAGAAGGACGAGCATCAAGCCTTCGTTGACCAAATCAATCCCAAGCAACTCAACAAGGTGCTTCAAGAACTCACTCAACCGGGAACTCATTGGAACGACGGTAAATACAAGGGCACGGTAAATCGCCTTCGGCTTAAACCCGAGGCAAAACTATGGAATAAGTTTGTTAAAACTCCTTTAATGCCCTCCACACACAATACTACCGTTGATATACCACGTCTTTTGCTCATACATTCTATTTTGCATAATCGCATCATTAACATTGGAAAAATTATTTGTGATGAGATTTTTGTATGCAGCTCAAAAGATAAGGGTTATCTTTTCTTCCCTTGCTTAATTTCTAATCTTTGCAAGGAGATGCATGTCCCGAGTGAGTCTACCGATGAAAAGGCCCTACCCAAGTCTGGTTGGAATCAAGCACTAATCCGGAAGCTAATGGGAGAGGCACCGGAAGATTCTTCAAGGCCTCCAATTGCCACGACAGCTCCTGCCGCCGCGGCAATCCCTAATGCCCAAGCACTTAACGCCAGGGCAACTCGACCATTAATCCCGGGACACTTTGAAGCACTTTTGAACCCATTGGCAAGCCGTCTAAGGCAAATTGAAGATCGGCAACTAATGTTCATGCGGTACATGAAGGAGCACAACAATGCCATCACCCAAGTCATCCTAGAAAAGTACCTGGACAATCGCGTGCCGTTCCCAATCTTTCCCGCCGATATCCTTGCCACGGCAACCAAGGAAGCTGACGCCACGACAACCAACCCTGACGATGCCCCGGCAACCACTGCAAAAGCCAAAGGTAAAACACCTATGCCCGAATCAACTCCTACGGAATCATTTTCTGATTTTTCAGATTCGGACGAGTCCTCTATTGAACCAATAAAGACCGCACCAATTGAACCCTCCAAACGAAAAGCCATTGACATTGATGAAGAGGATGATGAGGACAACCCCGTACGAGGATCGATTCCACCACCGGCAACAAGAAAACAACCATCGCGTTCAAGCAAGAAAATCAAGACGCCAACTAGAAGGAAACTAATCATCTACGATGACGAACTCTCGGAGTAAGTCCTCGTATGCATTTTTATTTTTATTTTTATTTTTTGTTATTTTTATGCATGCATTGAGGACAGTGCCTCACTCGAGTTTGGGGGGGATTGTTATTAGTAATTACCATGTTTAGTTACATTAATCTTAAGCATTACATTTAGGATACATAAACTGCTTGCCATGCCTTTAATTAGATCAAGAATTGCTTGGATTTGATGAATATTCAATGATGACTTTGCCAATGCACTTAATTGATAGAATTTTTATTCTAGGATAACCATGGAAAAACTTAGAATTTTACTATGATGCTAAATTTGATGAAACACTGTTGTGGTTTGATTGATTTAAGGAGTTCTAGTAAACTTAGGTTGATAATTAACTAATTGGGGGATTAGAATAAAAATTGGATGAATGCTAGAGGTGCCCGAAATTGGCTCTAGCATATGCTAAAAAAATTGATCACTAGAGGTGCCCAAACTGCTCTAGGAGGCGTTAAAATTTTTTTAACTAGAGGCGCCCAAACCGCTCTAGTCGATTAAATTAACTTAAGAAAACTAAAAAAAAAACACTAGAGGTGCCCAAAAATTGGCTCTAGTTAAAACATGTTAAAAAGAACCCAATGAAGTAATTTGAAAACCTATTGTTTGCATAGAATCCGAAAAATCAACTTGCACACAACTCCGCACACACTCACAAGCATTATAGTTTGATTCTGAGTAACTCCTCAGTTTTCCGAAAAATAAAAAGCCAATCATACTTTGTGCCCCGGTTCAGAGAATTGAAATCAAGTTCAAAGCTAAGTTTGTGAAAATTTGAAGTCTTGGCAGGTAATTATAAGTTTGCATTGCTTGAGGACAAGCAATAGTTCAAGTTTGGGGGTGTGATAAGTGTTCAAAAGTACTATTTTTCTTACCCTTTTTACTCATATTATTGTTAGACTTAGGCTCATATTAGTTGCATAGTTAGCCATTCATGCATTAATCCATGTTTCCTTCAATCGTTGAGCTTGATTACATAACTTGGTGATTTTTGTGGAAATAGATGCTGCTTTGGTATGTTTTTGTGTGTGTATGTGCAGGATCACTTGCCAAAGCAATGCCGAGCTAGTTGCCAGGGCAATGCATGAAGGATACGCCGAGCCAGTTGCCATGGCATTTGTCGACAAAGACAAAAAGCAATATGGATGTCGAAATTCATGACTTTACAAGCCCAAGATGACATGGAGCAAGGCCCAAGCCCAAAGGAATTTGATTGCCATGCAGAGATTAAAGAAGAATTAAATTCCAAGAAGATAGGAGAAGTTCTAATAGGAATAAAATTATAATAAAGAATTATATTCTTTAAAGATAATTTAATTCCAACTCAAACTCCTCCTCAAAGAAGGACTTTGGCCTAGCCCTATAAATATCAAGGAGATTTCGACAAGATGGAGGGAGAGAGCAAGAGGGAATTTTGACAAGACCAAGAGAGGAAGCAAAGGGGAATTTTCGACAAGCTTCAGCTTTTCTTCCTTGTTCGATTGGGTTCATGCTAGGGATTATTTATCTTGTGTTTCTTTGGAACCTAGCCATGAACTAAATTTACTTGGCTATGGTTATTATGTTTTGTGGTTGTGAGAAACTATTGGTTTTTGTTTAGGTAATAAGAGTTTGCACTTTTCTATTTCAAGGTTTATTCATTCTTGGTTCTTATTATTGCTTGCGAGTGAATTGGGAGAGGATCTCGTGATTTCATCCATTTATCTAATATCGGGAGAGTTAGATTCAAGAAACGAATGAATATGATCTTTATGCAATCCAATGATGGTGAAGATTAATCCGGCTTAGGAATAAGTTAAGGATTTCAACGGCTAAGAGGAGTGCAAAATTGGTTGTTGTTCACCCTTGATTCACGCAGGGATGTATTATCAAGGCATGCACAAGTAGCTAGAGTTTCGACTTAGGGATAAGAAGAAACCATTGAAGAACGCTACGCCGAACCTTGAAGTTGCTGCCCAGTCACCCAAGTAGTTGCCCAACTAGTCGCCCAGGCAACCATCAATTAGTTGCCAAGGCAACCCCGTCGTGCAAGTTGCCACGGCAACTGAGTTGCCCGTGCACTCTTTTACCAAGACAATCCAATCGGCTATCACACCTCAACTCACGATAACCTAGCCTATCTCTCTCAATTGAATTCATCTTTTCTTTTACTTATTTGCTTTCTAGACTTCTATAATCTTTTACTTGTGTTTTTGCTTTTTACAGTGCAAGAGATTAGATTCTTGAAGTAGCACCAATCCCTATGGAGACGATATCTTTTATACTATAACTTGCGACGTGTATACTTGCACATTTGCGTAGCACTTATTACGCGCAACAATAAGTGTTCAAAAGTACTATTTTTCTTACCCTTTTTACTCATATTATTGTTAGACTTAGGCTCATATTAGTTGCATAATTAGCTATTCATGCATTAATTCGTGTTTCCTTCCATCGTTGAGCTTGATTACATAACTTGGTAGTTTTTGTGGTAAAGATGCTGCTTTGGTGTGCTTTGTGTGTGTATGTGCAGGATCACTTGCCAAAGCAATACCAAGCTAGTTGCCAGGGCAATGCATGAAGGAGATGCCGAGCTAGTTGCCAGGGCAATGCATGAAGGAGACGCCGAGCCAGTTGCCATGGCAATTTTCGACAAGAGCAAAGGTGATATGGTAGTCGAAATTGATGGCTATACAAGCCCAAGATGACGTGGAGCAAAGCCCAAACCCAAAGGAATTTGATTTCCATGCAGAGATTAAAGAAGAATTAAATTCCAAGAAGATAGGAGAAGTTCTAGTAGGAATACAATTATAATAAAGAATTATATTCTTTAAAGATAATTTAATTCCAACTTAAACTCCTCCTCAAAGAAGGACTTTGGCCTAGCCCTATAAATAGCAAGGAGATTTCGACAATCCATAGATGGAGCAATAGGGAAATTTCGACAAGTCCAAGTAGGGCAAAAGGAGAGAATTTTCGACAAGCATCAAGGGCAAGGAGGATTTCGACAAGCCTCCTCCTTCATCCTGTTCTTTCTTGTTCGATTGGGTTCATGCTAGGGATTGTTTATCTTGTGTTTCTTTGGAAACTAGCCATGAACTAAATCTACTTGGCTATGGTTATTGTGTTTTGTGGTTGTGAGAAACTATTGGTTTTTGTTTAGGTAATAAGAGTTTGCACTTTTCTATTTCAAGGCTTATTCATTCTTGGTTCTTATTCTTGTTTGCGAGTGAATTGGGAGAGGATCTCGTGATTTCATCTATTTATCTAATATCGGGAGAGTTAGATTCAAGAAACGAATGAATATGATCTTTATTCAATCTATTGATGGTGAAGATTAATCCGGCTTAGGAATAAGTTAAGGATTTCAACGGCTAAGAGGAGCGCAAGATTGGTTGTTTTTCACCCTTGATTCACACAGGGATGTATTTTCAAGGCATGCACAAGTAGCTAGAGTTTCAACTTAGGGATAAGAAGAAACCATTGAAGAACGCTCTGCCGAACCTTGAAGATTGCTGCCCAGACGCCCAAGTAGTTGCCCAGGCAACCATCGATTAGTTGCCAAGGCAACCCCGTTGTGCAAGTTGCCACGGCAACTGAGTTGCCCGTGCACTCTTTTACCGAGACGATCCAATCGGCTATCACACCTCAACTCACGATAACCTGGCCTATCTCTCTCATTTGAATTCATCTTTTCTTTTACTTTATTTGCTTTCTAGATTAGTTATTAGTTAAACTTCTATAATCCTTTATTTGTGTTTTTACTTTTTACAGTGCAAGAGACTAGATTCTTGAAGTAGCACCAATCCCTGTGGAGACGATATCTTTTATACTATAACTTGCGACGTGTATACTTGCACATTTGCGTAGCACTTATTACGCGCAACAAGTTTTTGGCGTCGTTGCCGGGGATTGGCAATAGCGATTTGTTTTTATTTTCTTACACTTTCTTTTTACTTTTTTTGTTTAAAATTCAAAGGGCTAACAAACTTTGGTTTTGCATTGGTATATGACCAGGGCGAGACCGACTTCACCAGAATATCCCTTTGATCTAGAAATTGAACGAACCTTACAAAGACTTAGACGAAGGATAAGAGAAGCAATGGCAAATCAAGACGGCAATATGAATCAAGATGTTCGAGCAGGAGGAGGAGTGATTCTTGCACGAAACAGAACTATTCGAGACTATCTTGAAGAAGATCTTGATGGACTTAACCCAGGAGTTGTCGCACCTGAAATTGAAGCCGACCACTTTGAGTTGAAACCGGTAATGTTTAATATGATCAACACAATAGGTCAATTTGGCAGCTCAAAGAATCAAGATGCACGACAACATCTGAAATCTTTCCTCGAGATTTGCAACTCGTTCAAGATACACGGAGTCACCCCTGATGTCTTACGATTAAGATTATTCCCCTATTCACTGAGGGATAGGGCGAAAGCATGGTTGAATAGCATTCCTGCCGGATCCATAGCATCTTGGACTGATCTTTGTCGTGATTTCCTTGCTAGATTTAATCCTACAAATTTGACTGATAAGCTTCGTAATGACATTACTTCTTTTCGGCAGGCAGATGATGAATCCATGTACGAGGCTTGGGAGCGATATAGAGAACTTTTACACAAATGCCCCCTACACGGATTCCCGATGTGGACTCAAGTAACAATGTTTTACAACGCCGTGAATACACCAAGAAGGATGATGCTAGATGCCTCGACAAACGGCATACTCCTAGATAAGTCGCCAGAATAAGCAATGCAAATCTTAAACAGGCTGGCCAAGAAAGATTATCAATTCCCATCCACTAGAAGAGGGGGAGTTAGATGCCAAGCCACAATACATGAACTAGGATCATCAGATTCAATTTCGGCACAATTGGCCACTTTAACCAAGATGGTCCAGAACATGCAAAAACTAAACAACACACATGAAGTCAAGGTAATGGATTCTTTTTGTGAGTTATGTGGTGATAACCATAATTCTTCTGAATGTATGTAGAATCCGGAATCCAGCTTCTATGTGGGGAATTACAATCGGAACAACAATGTGATATCCAATACATACAATCCAGCTTGGAAGAAGCACCCAAATTTTTCATGGAGAAATCCCAACAATGCTCTAAACCAGAACAATCAGAATGCACAAGCATTGGGATTCCAGCAGAATATGCCACGGCAACAGTTGCCACAGCAACAACCGACAACATCTAGTTCTTTGGAAAATTCTCTAAATGCTTTTATGATGAAAACTGAATCTTATATGGCTGAGAATAGTAATTTCATAAAAAGAACTGATGCTTTTATTAACAGGACCGAGATGAGATTGCAAAACCAAGAGGCGACAATCAAATCATTGGAAAATCAAGTCGGACAGTTTGCTCAAAATCTAAATACTAGACCGCAAGGAGGTTTACCTAGCGATACTGAAGTCGCAAGAGGAACTGGCCATGAGCAATGTAAGGAAATCACCACTAGAAGTGGCCAACAACTTAGAGAGGCTCAAGCCCGCTCATCAAACAAAACTCCACAAAAAGATCAAGACGAACCTAGCGGCAAAGCCTCAGGTGCTGAACCAGGAATTGCCGCGGCAACCGGCAATAAGCATGCCTCGGCAACCGACGATAAAGATGCCTCAGCAACTCCAGTTGTCCCAGCAATGCCGTCAATCAGGTTCTAAACCAATGAAAGGATCGAAGATATCCGACTTCCACCACCATTCCCACAAAGGTTGAAGCGACAAAAGCAAGAATACCAATTCAAGAAGTTTCTTGATATCCTAAAGCAAGTCCACATCAACTTACCATTGGTGGAAGCAATTGAACAAATGCCAAACTATGCCAAGTTTCTTAAAGACATTGTGTCCAAGAGAACAAGGCTAGGAGAGTTTGAAACAGTTGCCGCAATAGAGGGATGCATGGCAATGTTGCACAATCGAATGCCACCCAAGTTGAAGGATCCCGGAAGTTTCACAATACCTTGTTCTATTGGAAATCACTATGTCGGGAAAGCACTATGCGACCTTGGGGCTAGCATAAACTTGATGCCTAAATCAGTTTTCCAGAAACTAGGAATCGGGAAGGCAACACCTACAACAGTTATGCTACAGCTAGCCAACAGATCCTATGTGCATCCAGAGGGAAAAATCGAGGACATACTGGTAAAAGTTGATAAATTTATTTTTCCCGCTGACTTTATTGTCTTGGACTGTGAAGCAGATGAGCATGCACCCATCATTCTCGGGAGACCATTCCTAGAAACAGGGAGAACCTTGATCGATGTTGAAAAAGGAGAACTCACAATGAGGGTGAATGACCAGCAAGTTAAACTAAATGTGTTCCAAACACTAAGGCATGCCGATGATCCAGAAGAATGCCAACTTCTTCATGCCACGGCAGAGTTTAACTTCGATGAGGAATTTAGTTGCCTCGACAACTACATTGCCGATCAAGAGGAACCTGAGAAGTATGAAGAACCGGTCGATGAGGAACAACAAGAAGAGGCAAATTGGCTAGTCAACCGACCGAGTACATACTTTGAACCACTGGATTACTCAGGTAAGGAAGGTAAACTCAAAAAACCCTCTATTGAACAACCACCGATTCTTGAGTTGAAACAATTGCCAGAGCAACTAAAATATGCATACTTAGGAACCGATAATACATTGCCTGTAATTATTTCTTCTAAGTTACAGCCTGAGCAGGAAAAGAAGCTGATCAAGATGTTGAAGCTACACAAAAAAGGCAATAGGGTAGACAATTGCTGACTTGAAGGGAATTAGCCCTGCGGTGTGCATGCACAAGATCTTGTTGGAAGATGATCACAAACCTTCAATTGAGGCCCAGAGGAGACTGAATCATGCCATGAAAGGGGTTGTAATAAAAGAAATCATTAAGTGGCTTGACCCCGGCATTATATACCCTATCTCCGATAGTACGTGGGTAAGTCTGGAACAATGTGTACCGAAAAAGGGAGGTATAACAGTGGTAAGCAATGAAAATAATGAACTTATCCCAACCAGGACTGTGACCGGTTGGAGGGTTTGTATGGACTATCGAAAGCTAAACAAAGCCACTAGGAAAGATCACTTCCCATTACCCTTTATTGATCAAATGCTTGACCGTCTTGCAGGTAAACCCTTTTATTGTTTTCTTGATGGTTATTCAGGTTACAATCAGATTGCCATAGCACCAGAAGATCAAGAAAAGACAACCTTCACATGCCCATACGGTACTTATGCCTTCCGAAGGATGCCGTTCAGATTGTGTAACGCCCCGACAACCTTCCAAAGATGCATGATGGCACTCTTTTCAGACATGGTCGAAGACTTCCTTGAGATCTTCATGGATGATTTTTCAGTTTTTGGTAATGACTTCGACAGTTGTCTCGGAAATTTAGAGAAGGTGTTGGCAAGATGTGAAGAAACAGATTTAGTCATTAATTGGGAAAAATGCCATTTTATGGTAGATGAAGGAATAGTGCTCGGGCACAAGATTTCATCCAAGGGAATTGAAGTAGACAAAGCCAAGGTGGACGTGATCGAGAGATTACCCCCACCAAGTTCGGTTAAAGGAATTCGAAGCTTTCTTGGACATGCAGGTTTTTACAGGAGGTTCATTCAGAATTTTTCTAAAATCACTAAACTCTTGTGTAATCTGCTTGAACATGATAAAGTCTTCAATTTTGATGATTCTTGCACCCAAGCTTTTGAAACCCTAAAGGAAAAGCTTGCCTCAGCACCCATTGTCATTCCACCAGATTGGACGCTACCGTTTGAGCTCGTGTGTGATGCAAGTGATTTCGCGGTAGGAGCAGTCCTAGGCCAACGCACAGGTAAGACATTCCATGTGATATACTACGCTAGTAAAACTCTTAATAGTGCTCAAGTGAATTACACAACAACGGAGAAAGAGTTACTAGCTGTAGTTTTCGTATTTGACAAGTTCCGATCCTATTTGATTGGTACAAAGGTAATTGTTCATACGAACCATTCGACAATCAAATACTTATTTGCTAAAAAGGATGCTAAACCTCGTTTGATTCATTGGATATTACTTTTACAAGAATTTGATATTGAAATTAAGGACAGGAAAGGAACAGAAAATCAAGTGGCCGATCACTTATCACGTTTGGAAAGCAATAAGGAGAAGGACGCGGAGCTAGAGATATGCGATGCATTCCCGGATGAACAACTTTTAGTTGCCTCGGCAACCATGGATGCACATGCCTCGGCAACCCTCGACGCCTCGGCAACCATGGATGCACATGCCTCGGCAACTCTTGACGCCGCAGCAGTCTTTGACGCGCACGCCTCGACAATTCTGGGAGCAGTCGACACGGCAGCACATGCCTCGGCAATACCCTGGTACGCGGATTTAGTTAATTTCCTTGTTTGTGGTATTTTTCCTTATGGCATTACTCACCAAGGGAAGAAGCGGTTCCGCCATGATGCTAAGCATTACTTTTGGGACGAGCCTCTTTTGTTTAAACAATGTGCGGATCAGGTTATACGCCGATGTGTCCTCAAGAAGAGCAACAAATGTACTCCAAAGAATGCCATTCTTCACCCTATGGAGGACATTTTGGAGGAACTCGCATCATGCCAAAGTGTTGCAATCCGGTTTGTATTGGCCAACATTGTACAAAGATGCCCAAGACTTTTACAAGCAATGTGATTGTTGCGGAGGGACGGGCAATATCTCTAGACGACATGAGATGCCGCTCGAAACATCATCGAGGTAGAATTGTTCGATGTATGGGGATCGATTTTATGGGACCTTTCTCATCTTCATTCGCAACCTCTATATTCTACTTGCCGTCGACTACGTGTCTAAATGGGTTGAGGCACCGCAGTTCCCAACAACGATTCCAAGACCATGCAAAGATTCTTGCGAAAAAACATATTTACACGGTTTGGGATGCCGAGAGCAATTATCAGCGACGAAGGCAAGCATTTTGACAATAGACTAATTTCCAAGATGTTGCAACGCTTCGGCATATCACACAAGATCGCCACGGCATATCACCTACAAACCAACGGGCAAGAAGAAATTTCCAACCGGGAGTTGAAGGGAATACTCGAGAAAGTCGTAAATTCCTCAAGGAAGGATTGGTCATTAAGACTAGATAACGCACTTTGGGCATATCGCACTGCATTCAAAACACCCTTAGGTATGTCCCCCTTCCGACTTGTCTATGGCAAAACATGTCATCTACAGGTGGAAATCGAGCACAAGGTATATTGGGCAATCAGGACTGTGAATATGGATTGGGAAAGTGCCGGACAAAAGCGTTTGATGGATCTCAACGAGATAGAAGAAATCCGTGCACTCGCCTATAACAATGCACGAATCTACAAGGAGAAAACAAAGCGATGGCACGATAGGAAACTATTGCCACGGCAATTCAGGCCAGGGCAACTAGTTCTCCTATTCAATTCTCGGCTAAAACTTTTCCCCGAAAAGCTGAAATCAAGATGGTCGGGACCATTTGAAGTCGTCAAACCATTCTCCCATGGCGCAGTGATAATCAAGTCCATCTCTGACAACCATGAATTCAAAGTTAATGGACAAAGATTGAAGCACTACAATGGTGCCCATGTGGAACGTAATAAGGAAGTGGTCAACTTAGGAGATGCATGAGCATGCTCTCCCTTTTGATATTTTTATTTTTATTTATTTTTATTTTTATTTTTCGATTAATTAATTATTTTATATTTTTTTGATTTTTTTATATATATTTCCGATTATTAGTAGTTTTTAGGATAGATTTTTTTATTTAAGTTTAAGAATCCTATTACACATCTTTATTTATTTTCTTTATTAGTTTATCTTTAATTTTAATCCTTATTTGATTTGTCTTTGAATTGTAGGAAAAGAAGTTCAAGATAAAGAAGGAATTCTAAACCAAGTAGGAAAACATCTTCAACAAGGAAACTAATGGGCTGAATCTAAGGCTTATATAAAGCCTCCAATTCATCCTAACCAAAACCCCTTGTCGACAACTTCTACCAAACCCTAAACCCTTTTTCGTTTTACCCTAATCCCACCCACCTATCTTTTCTATAAAACCCATCACCCTTAACCTATTCCTACTTTCTATCTTGCAACTTTTTAGTTTCTTTTCTTTTCTTTTCTTTGTTTTTTTTTACTCACAACCAAGATCATCCATGGCATCCAAGATTAAACTTTTAGTTCATCCAAGTTCCTCCAAAGAACCAAGATACAAGAAGTTTGCTACACCGGTGGTTCAAGAAAGATTTCCATCCAAGTTTGAAAGCCGGAAGATTCATGAAGAACAAGGCTTTGAATACTCCAACTCTCATCAAGATTTCGGCCTTGAACCATTCATCTTCGAGAGGATTGCACATCAAAAGTGGCAAATCTTTTGCCATCAACCGGAACCGGGTAACATCTCATGGGTAAGAGAATTCTATGCTCACTCACTTAACCCGGATAATCCTTATGTTTTTGTTCGTGACAAGGCCATACTTATAAGTCCCGAAAGCATCAACACCTTTTACGGACTTTACATTGAGAAGGACGAGCATCAAGCCTTCGTTGATCAAATCAATCCCAAGCAACTCGACAAGGTGCTTCAAGAACTCACTCAACCGGGAACTCATTGGAACGACGGTAAATACAAGGGCACGGTAAATCGCTTTGGCTTAAACCCGAGGCAAAACTATGGAATAAGTTTGTTAAAACTTCTTTAATGCCCACCACACACAATACTACCATTGATACACCACGTCTTTTGCTCATACATTCTATTTTGCATAATCGTATCATTAACATTGGAAAAATTATTTGTGATGAGATTTTTGTATGCAGTTCAAAAGATAAGGGTTCTCTTTTCTTCCCTTGCTTAATTTCTAATCTTTGCAAGGAGATACATGTCCCGAGTGAGTCCATCGATGAAAAGGCCCTACCTAAGTCTGGTTGGAATCAAGCACTAATCTGAAAGCTAATGGGAGAGGCACCGGGAGATTCTTCAATGCCTCCAATTGCCACAACAACTCCTGCCGCCACGGCAATCCCTAATGCCCAAGCACCTAACGCCAGGGCAACTCAGCCATTAACCCCGGGACACTTTGAAGCACTTTTGCACCCATTGGCAAGCCACCTAAGGCAAATTGAAGACCGGCAACTAATGTTCATGCGGTACATGAAGGAGCACAACAATGCCATCACCCAAGTCATCCTAGAAAGGTACCCGGACAATCGCGTGCCGTTCCCAATCTTTCCCGCCGAGATCCTTGCCCCGGCAACCAACGAAGCAGTCGCCGCGGCAACCTATATCGTGCACGCACAAGATGATGCCACGGCAACCAAAGCTAAAGACATCCCAGCAGCCACTGCAAAAGCCAAAGGTAAAGCACCTATGCCCGAATCAACTCCTACAGAATTATTTTCTGATTTTTCAGATTCGGACGAGTCCTCCATTGAACCAATAAAGACCGCACCAATTGAATCCTCCAAGCGAAAAGCCATTGACATTGATGAAGAGGACGATGAGGACAACCCCGTACGATGATCGATTCCACCACCGGCAACAAGAAAACAACCATCGCGTTCAAGCAAGAGAATCAAGACACCGACTAGAAGGAAACTAATCATCTACGATGATGAACTCTCGGAGTAAGTCCTCATATGCATTTTTATTTTTTTTTTATTTTTTTTCATTATTTTTATGCATGCATTGAGGACAATGCCTCACTCGAGTTTGGGGGGGATTGCTATTAGTAGTTACCATGTTTAGTTACATTCACTTAAGTATTACATTTAGGATACATAAATTGCTTGCCATGCCTTTAATTGGAACAAGAATTGCTTAGATTTGATGAATATTCGATGATGACTTTGCCAATGCACTTAATTGATAGAATTTTTATTCTAGGATAACCATGGAAAAACTTAGAATTTTACTATGATGCTAATTTTGATGAAACACTGTTGTGGTTTGATTGATTTAAGGAATTCTAGTGAATTTAGGTTGATAATTAACAAATTGGGGGATTAGAATAAAAATTGGATGAATGCTAGAGGTGCCCGAATTTGGCTCTAGCATGTGCTAAAAATTTATCGCTAGAGGTGCCAGAAACTGGCTCTAGTATGTGATAAAAAATTTTAACTAGAGGTGCCCGAAACCGGCTCTAGTCGAATAAATTCACTTAAAAAAACAAAACACTAGAGGTGCCCAAAACTGGCTCTAGTTAAAACATGTTAAAAAGAACCCAATGGAGTAATTTGAAAACCTATTGTTTGCATAGAATCTGAAAAATCAACTTGCACACAACTCCACACACACTCACAAGCATTATAGTTTGATTCTGAGTA
The DNA here is from genome assembly GCA_019671005.1 of Hibiscus mutabilis. Taxonomy (NCBI): domain Eukaryota; kingdom Viridiplantae; phylum Streptophyta; class Magnoliopsida; order Malvales; family Malvaceae; genus Hibiscus; species Hibiscus mutabilis. The sequence goes on along the minus strand of CM033726.1, from coordinate 44,683,153 downwards.
ACTCCTAAGTTTTCCGAAAAATAAAAAGCCAATCATACTTTGTGCCCCGGTTCAGAGAATTGAAATCAAGTTCAAAGCTAAGTTTGTGAAAATTGAAGTCTTGGCAGGTAATTATGAGTTTGCATTGCTTGAGGACAAGCAATAGTTCGAGTTTGGGGGTGTGATAAGTGTTCAAAAGTACTATTTTTCTTACCCTTTTTACTCATATTATTGTTAGACTTAGGCTCATATTAGTTGCATAATTAGCTATTCATGCATTAATCCATGTTTCCTTCCATCGTTGAGCTTGATTACATAACTTGGTAGTTTTTGTGGAAAAGATGTTGCTTTGGTGTTCTTTGTGTGTGTATGTGCAGGATCACTTGCCAAAGCAATGCCAAGCTAGTTGCCAGGGCAATGCATGAAGGAGATGCCGAGCTAGTTGCCAGGGCAATGCATGAAGGAGACGCCGAGCCAGTTGCTATGGCAATTGTCGACAAGAGCAAAGGTGATATGGTAGTCGAAATTGATGGCTATACAAGCCCAAGATGACGTGGAGCAAAGCCCAAACCCAAAGGAATTTGATTTCCATGCAGAGATTAAAGAAGAATTAAATTCCAAGAAGATAGGAGAAGTTCTAGTAGGAATACAATTATAATAAAGAATTATATTCTTTAAAGATAATTTAATTCCAACTTAAACTCCTCCTCAAAGAAGGACTTTGGCCTAGCCCTATAAATAGACAGGAGATTTCGACAATCCATAGATGGAGCAATAGGGAAATTTCGACAAGTCCAAGTAGGGCAAGAGGAGAGAATTTTCGACAAGCATCAAGGGCAAGGAGGATTTCGACAAGCCTCCTCCTTCATCCTGTTCTTTCTTGTTCGATTGGGTTCATGCTAGGGATTGTTTATCTTGTGTTTCTTTGGAACCTAGCCATGAACTAAATCTACTTGGCTATGGTTATTGTGTTTTGTGGTTGTGAGAAACTATTGGTTTTTGTTTAGGTAATAAGAGTTTGCACTTTTCTATTTCAAGGCTTATTCATTCTTGGTTCTTATTCTTGTTTGCGAGTGAATTGGGAGAGGATCTCGTGATTTCATCTATTTATCTAATATCGGGAGAGTTAGATTCAAGAAACGAATGAATATGATCTTTATTCAATCCAATGATGGTGAAGATTAATCCGGCTTAGGAATAAGTTAAGGATTTCAACGGCTAAGAGGAGCGCAAGATTGGTTGTTGTTCACCCTTGATTCACACAGGGATGTATTATCAAGGCATGCACAAGTAGGTAGAGTTTCGACTTAGGGATAAGAAGAAACCATTGAAGAACGCTCTGCCGAACCTTGAAGATTGCTGCCCAGACGCCCAAGTAGTTGCCCAACTAGTTGCCCAGGCAACCATCGATTAGTTGCCAAGGCAACCCCGTTGTGCAAGTTGCCACGGCAACTGAGATTCCCGTGCACTCTTTTACCAAGACGATCCAATCGGCTATCACACCTCAACTCACGATAACCTGGCCTATCTCTCTCATTTGAATTCATCTTTTCTTTTACTTTATTTGCTTTCTAGATTAGTTATTAGTTAAACTTCTATAATCCTTTATTTGTGTTTTTACTTTTTACAGTGCAAGAGACTAGATTCTTGAAGTAGCACCAATCCCTGTGGAGACGATATCTTTTATACTATAACTTGCGACGTGTATACTTGCACATTTGCGTAGCACTTATTACGCGCAACAATAATCATGCCCAACTTCTACCTTTAAGTATACCGGAATATTTTCCATGAAGACTACTACTACAAACTGGTCTAATTAGTATTGGAATACCCTATTCATCAACTCCATGAATACAACAGGGGCATTTACATGTCCAAATGGCATTACCAAAAATTCGTATTGTCCATAACGAGCCCTGAATACTGTATTTGATACATCTTCTTCTTTGACCTTGAGTTGATAATAACCCGATCGAAGATTTATCTTTGAGAACACTGTTGCACCTCTAAGCTGATCAAATAGATTTTCAATCCTTAGTAGTGGATACTTGTTCTTAATAGTTACTTTATTCAACTATTGTAGAGAACCCTCTTTCTTCTCTACAAATAATACCAGAATACCCCATGGTGATACACTCAGTTAACTGTAATCGCAGTCTAGCAGTTCTTGCAATTGAGCTTTCAACTTTCTTAGCTCAATTGACACCATCCTATGTGGTGCTATCGATACCGATTCAATTCTAAGATAGACAGCAATCCCAAATTGTACCTCTCTATCCGGAGGTAATCCTAATAACTCAGCCGAAAACATATTTGAAATTTTCCCGCAATAGGGATATCTTTAATATTCTTGGGTGACATCTGTATAATCATCACATAAATTTAACACGCCTTATATCCATTTACTTAACAACCTCTGACCTGTTGTCGTAGAAATCACTGACTCTAAACAGTCAGTGATTTCTTTCACATTTACTTTAGAACCATCAGGTTCTTGAAGCACTAACCCCGTTTTCTTACACATCACTTCTGCATCATATGCAGATAGCCAATTCATTCCAAGGATAACTTCAAATTCATGAAATGCAAGTTCCATTAAATTCGCCGGGAACTTAATCCACTGAATTACTAATGGACATTTCATATTTATTCTAGTCACCCATTCACTATGTCCAAATGGATTACTAAAAATCACATCACTTCCTTAAAAGGTACTAACTCCGTGGCATTAGACCACTAAATACGAACATGTTACCTTAGTAGGATAAAACATCTTTTAACTTCTTAGTATATAGACAGTTTAATTCCTCTATAGCATGACTTTAACATCTTTATGCCACAAATTGGCAATTATCAGACCACTTTTTCCATTAAATTCAGGAGCTCCTAACTTTTAAGCTCCTTAACAGTCGACACCCTTACTGGTGCAGATACCAGGTTGGTGCAGGCACAAGGGACATAATTCTACTAACCACAACCTTTAAAGCTCATACTAAGGTTTCATATTTTTGTACTAGAGTTCTCTGCTATACGAGTGGCGCTACTGAGGTAAGAGCTAGAGATGGAAATATTCTGTATTTTATTACTTCTACTTTGGGGCTCCTTTTGGTCTCAATTATCAGATGTCTAACACAGTTCAACAATACTTGACATTACTTATTTCTACTAGAACTTATTCATGTTATTGAGGAGCGTAATCAAGTTACACAACAGTACGTCAGTAACATGACATCTTAGGGGCATGTATTTAACATCAAATCATATTAAACTTGATTTAGCCTCCAGAATCGGCTAAACCTGTAGCTCTAATACCAATAATTGTAGCACCCTTAATGTATACTCATAGACCGAATATACATTAAAGATGTTACGGAATCATTGGAAGAAATCTCGACTTGTAAATATATTTTTTATACCAAAATTTAATTTATAGTTTAACCCTTTCTCGGTTTTAAATTTAAAACTATATTGTCTAGGTGCAACTAGTTTTGACCCTGAATTTGTTTACAAAATTTATAATTGAATTATTAAAATAAAAACAATATAATTTAGGGTGAAAACTACGCAAGCTGCCTAGGCCCTTTCATAATTTTAAATTTTTTACGTGTTTAGGGCTAAACAACATTTTAACCATACCAAAGATTTTGCTATTGTTAACAATTCATATTTTTAAACTTATCCAACCATAAAAGCATATGATTACGTTGTAAAATTATGCTGTAGATAGTTCAACTTTAAAATACTTACATGCCCACTAGTCTATCAAATTATGGTAAAGACGTACTTACGGAACTTATTGTAGTAATTTGATTTTTCTAAATTTCTGCTCCTCCTTGATAGATGATTTCCAGGAAACCTACGTGTGACATAAGACACACGCTAAGTACAAACTTAGTGAGGCAATTAAACTTATTTATTTTAAAATCCTGAAATAATGTAATACAGTATGTCATATATATAAGTGCATTTCGTTTTCTCTATAACATGGCAAGTATATCACAATGTATATATGTCATGTATTCTATCACGGTCATGTTTTCATTATGCAATCATTTGCATATCATGTATTCGATCATGTATCATGTAACATGTCTATCATATATCAATAACATTTCTATCATGTATGTCATGTATTTCTCTGTCATGTAATGTATCATGAAATCATGTAACATCTTTTTCATGTATCACGTAATCATGTAACATCTGTATCATGTATCATGTAATCATGTAACATCTGTATCATGTATCATGTAATGTCTGTATCATGTATCATGTAATCATTTAACATATGTATCATGTATCATGTAACATCTTGTTATTATTATCATCATTTCTGGCTAAAGGCCCATGGAAACCCCGTAGCCTATCTGCATCGTAGTGACATGTAGAGTATGTACTCGAGAGGACGCTTTTTGCTCCTCATATAAGGACGCTCTTTGCTCCTTATATTAAAACACCTCGTTAGTGCATTTTGCAATATGGGCTTAGATCCCCAGGGTGTATCTTATTTCATTTTAATCTTGTCATTATCCATATTTCATGTATGCATAATGCATCATCATTTATGCAAACAATAATTCATACATGGTTATCCATCAAGCTTGCCATGTCCAGCATTGTATCATATCATGTATTATAAAGAAATGCAATGCCATTTTCAATGTAATGCAAAACATTTAGAAATGCAATCACCTGGGCCATGTAATAGTATGCCTCACTAAATTCTACTCGATCCTTTCCTTTATAGTATCTCGAATCCTCTCTGATTCGTATTCAAACTTCATTAATCACATGAATATAAACAATGTTTGTTAGTTTCAAATCTAACAATTTTTCAAACACGCTATCAAATCTAATCATTCTAATATACAAATTTCCTCTTTCCTTCCTTATACTCTCCAACACTCATTTTGGTCCTTAATAACCATTTAGAACTCCATTAACCCTTTTCAAGCTTACTAATTAACCTTAGATACAAAATGCATCAATTCTCATTTTTTGGCAGATTGCACTACCTTCAAAGAAATATTTCTATAAAATAATCTACAACTCAGAATTCAATTCTGTTTGTTCTGAAAGAAACTAGATTCAATAGGATTTTCAATCATATAAATTAATAGCCCAAATTCAAGTTGTACGATTTATGGCGGATTTTCAAAGTTAATTTCTGGTGCTGATTTCGGAACAGACTGCCATACTGTTTTCTGACCTTTCATCACTTAAAAATTCATATCTTTTTACTCGGAACTCGAAATCAGTTTTCGTTTGTTGGAGGAAAAACTAGACGAACAAATATTTATATCTGTATAAAATTCATCTTCTAACCATTTTTGTACAATTTATGGTGAATTTTTAAACTTACTGCCAAATCCAGTTTTCCTACACAACTTCCATAAATAACTTCAAACTTTATACTAATTTCTCCTTACTTTGCTATTTTTAAATTTAGTCCCAACACTTGATTCAAACCATCAACTTATCACCCTTTTTCATCAAATAATTATTCAACATTGATCCCCCAATTTTTCCTTCTTTCCGAATTAGTCACTAAAATGCAAGGATAAGGATTCAAACTTCTTAACTTTGCAATTTAGTCCTCAAATCAACATTACCACTTGAATTCTATTATTTCAACTAAAATCAGATTTAGCCTTTCTCTAAAACCTCATTTCCAAACTGGTCACTTAGCTTTGACAATTTGTCAAAATGGTCACTAACTCGATTTAGCATCGGTTTAACATTCTAACTTCAATTTCACATCTCCAACTTCAATAATAACATAAATACATTTCAAAATCATAAAAATTCAGAATAGTCCTCTAACTTTCAGAATTGCTGAAATGGTCCCTATACCTTTAATTTAGGGTTTTGCTTCCAAATAACAAATTCAAGCTTACTAGATCATTTGTCCAACATCACAAACCCTAAATCAAACTTGAATCCATAAACCGTAATCATCTTCATAATAATCAAAACATGTAGAGTTTAAATCCCAACTCAATAACAAGAATTTAACATCATAAAAGCTTGATTTCAACTTGAATTTCAACAAGGAATCATAAAATCTCAAAAACCCCAATTGAGTCCATAAACCCTAATTTCTTTCTCATCAAAATCTTATCAATCAAGCATGTATTCCATGAATTATTGACATCAAAAGATAGAGCTTGAAGAGTAGAACAACTTTTCAGTTGAAAATATTACTTGAAAATCGAGTTTCGGGGCTTGAATCAAGCTTGAACATTTTCTCCCTTTTTCCCCTTAGTTCAAAATATTTCAGAAAGATGAACAATTTGGTTCATCTTTTACTTATTTAAATCCACATGTTAAAATTAAATGAATTTAAAATTCATTTAATTAGTGAAATTACTAATTTGCCCTTTTAATCCAATGGCCAAGACTTAATCTTATCAAAACTCAATGGCCATGATTTAATCCAAGTGTAATTCACCTTCCAAAATTTCAAAATATTTCAAAATTGTCATCCTTGTCAAATGACCAATTTGCCCTCCAACTAGTCTTTATTTACTAGTTTGCCATTCTTGTAAAAATTCAACTAAGTCTAGTTGAAATTCAACCAACTATAATAAAATATTCAAAAATAGTATTTTATGACTTTTCCATGGCTTTTGGATCAACCTCTGAAATTTTGATTCGATCTGATCTCTTGATATTCAAAAAATACTTTTACTGCGATTTCACCTTTATCGAGCTATCATATTTATTCCAAAAATTCCATATTTTCATATTCAGAAAATGAACACTATCATCTTATAAAAATTTCCTTTCCTAAAGTCTTAGGCTGATTTTTCCTAACTAAGTCAATTATTCCGATAATTATCGAAAGTCTCTACAAAATAAAATTTCTCTTAAAAATCCTTTATCGATAATCCATTCGAATATTCTTTACCTTTACTGAGTCCAAAATATATATTAGAAACACTTTTATGGGACCTTCCCGAAGGTCACCCATCCTAACATTTCCCTGGCTTAAGCACGCTTAACAATTTTATTCGATCCAAATTCAGTACCTTTTACTGCATCTTAATTCTTATAACCGATATCAAGGTACTTATTTCGATCCGATTCACTCTTATACTGAATAAAGTTACTTATTGGGGAAATTTACACTTTAGTCCCCAAACTTTTCCAAAGTTTATACTTTAACCCTAAAACTTTCAAAAATTATATTTTGGTCACTGGCCAAAATTTGGGATATTACAATACTGACTCAATCGGACAAACTTCACCTCATATTCAGCAACATACATGCTTCCCTGAGATAGCGACATAAACTCGCGCTTCTTCATATCCAAGTACTAAGCACCAAGGTACTTCCTCTTGAAGCTCTCCGAAAGAACTCCCAAGTAACATCCGCCTCAGGAGCACCAGCAATAGTGGTCACCCACTAATGGTATGCATCCCTCTGCAGCAGAGATACAATGCAACCCAGCTTACGCTCCTTGTTGCATCTCATCTGATCCATAATACGGACCGTCTTTTCCAGCCAACCTTCGGCTGCCTCAGGGATTAATCCTTGAAACTACACACCTCTCAAACTCCTCAAACGCTCCAACCGTAAACCTTGATTTGCCACCACAGTAGGTTTCGGTGCCTACGCCTGCATTTCAGCCATCGCTGCCTGAAAAGCTCCTGTTATCACCTGTACTAATAGGGTCAAATTACCATATACTGACACTTGATGAACTTGGGGTGCTCCACTTGCCCCAACATCAACTGGAGAAACCACGAGAGAAAGAGGTAAAATATGAGGGAGATTCTCCTCTGCCTCATTATTCTACCCAACCCCGGCGGTATTAGCCATAAACCGTGTCTCTCGTTGATCCATGCTAACAAAAGCATCAAAACACATTATAGTTAGGCTAGCATCAGGCAAAGAATCCAAGTTCACTTTAAAACACATTTAAAATCCTCGGCAATAGGCAATGTGTCCCCAATCAAACCCCAACAAAACATCAAACAATTACCAAACATATACACAATCACCATGTAGTTCAAACAACACCAACTAAACAAACAACAACATCCCAACTTTTCGCGAACCTGGCTTCGATACCAACAAATGCAACCCCCTCGACCCGGCCTATTCGCAAGACCGAAATGAGCAAGCTAGATTAGGTTTACCAAAGTAAACAAGAAGATTAAACCTAAAAATTTCCTATTTTTTTCTTTTTTTATCTTATCTAGATGCATTAACGCTTCCCTACATGGTCATATTGTTCAAAGGTGAGCACTCATCTCAATCAGGCATCATAACAATATCTAATTGGCCTCGACACAACTTAGGGACCAAAATGTAATTTCAGAAAAATTGAAGGGATTTTCCACTTTTTAAGTTACCAACTTTAAAATAGGTTCATTTCATGCTTATGTGTCAAACATCAGCCTCAAACAACCATCCATGCTTAAGTAATTAACAAAACAAGATTTAGGGACTAAAACGAGAGAAAACAAAACTTGCCTCAATAAGACATTAATAGAATTAACGACCCCCGTATCGATACGATATTACTTGTATCGATATGATTGTGAACTGGACATTTTGATACGGCTGATCCCGTATCGGTACATCTCTTCGAGTATAAAACATGTTTTTAGAAGTTCTTGCATACCGTACCGATACGGTTCAATTGGAGTTTCCATACGCGATATTGTTACAACCTATACCGATACGGCTCCTTTGGTGTTTCGGTACACGGGCTCCAATTCAAAATACGATGTTCTAGTAACCACATAACATTTCGATATGCCTCTTCTTGTACCGATACACCCTAGCCATTTATGCATAGCCGTACTAATACGGTCCCTCGCGTGTCGGTACGCCTGGGCCTGTAATGTCAAATTTAGATGGTTTTTCATACAATTCTAGATGCATTTGGCCCTATCAACTTTCAAACATACATATCAACACAACAATATGCATAATCTAACTTTTATTCCAGGACTAAACAACCATAACAACATCATGCTTCCAAAGGACCACTCTAGAGGCATACTCCCTATGCCACTTTGCTAAGCGTACCAAAATGCACATTTGAGCCATTCCCAGCATAAGCAACATTACAGCACACTTAACATAACATACAAAACTCGCTCAAACCATCGCAACAAGGTAATTATCGAGAAAACTCTAGATGCATACCTAAGCCACCATTCAACCACAACTACTAACAAGTATTGACATCAAGCTTAGCAACATCAACTATCCTCAAAAACCAGCATAGAAAACATATTCAAAATCCATAAGAAAATAGGATTACAACCACTAAAAACCTTGGCGAACACATTGCCTTATTAACCGGACATAGAAACCGAGTTCATACTCAAAGTAGTTTATCCCTTGGATCCTTGCAAACCTTGCCTTTGTTGCCCGAACTTCAATGTTCTGCATCATTAGGAAAAAGAGAGCATAAGCACACATGCTTAGTGAGGATGTTCATAATTAATTATGCATTTACATTCATTTGAAAACATATGCTTGCTTTTCCCAAAACATGCTTACTTACAAAGAACTTCCTCATGACTCTAACTGAATCAAAACATAATGATATTCATAACATTATAAACATTTGATGCTTAAATCCCAAAGCATTTTAATCAAACCATGCTTAAATCCCAAATCACATAATACAAGAATCAACACATGATCTTTTTCATAAATTGGCAATTGTAGTGACCCAGATAAACTACCTTTATCCTATACACATATCGGATACACGGATCTCTCATACCATGCCTAGTTAATGTCGCGACCTTTTTTAAGGGTCTTGATGATTTTTTTATAAAGACAAAACAACGGAGTCGCCACCAATCTTTAATAAAGGTGTGATTGGATCACCTAAAAATGGGTCATTTTAATAAAATCATTTCTATTTTATTAAAACAACGATTTTGGTCTGCGAAAACTCAAAAACGGGTTCGGGAGTCAATTACGTGTGGGGAAGGGTTAGCAACCCCACGACGCACAAAAATTGGTACGTTGTCGGTTACAAAAGGTTTTAAAAGTCGAATCTTGTGAATCGACGTAAAGCTTAAATTATTGCCCGTTCATAAGTTTAATTTTACTTTGATGACCTTACTATCCGAATATGAACTCCAATCACCGCCAACACTTCTGGCGCTAACCTTTCATTTCCGTTTAGTAAGGCACTGCATTACTTTAATTTCACTTTTTAACAAACAAATAAAGAAACTTGATTTGTTGAAGATTTTTATTTATTCTAAGTTAAAATTTACTAATCCTAAAAAAGGTCTAAGTGTTTTTCCTATTTGAGGGTTTAAATTCTATTAAGCATGTTTTATTTTTTTGTTAAGAAAATTTTATTACAAAGAAGTCTCTACTTAAGGTTTGAAGAACATATTCCTAAGGCCAACTTAATATTAAAGCAAACAAAAGCAAAACAAGAAAAGAAAAAACACGGTTTTATATTATTTAAAAATTTTATTTTTGAGTTTATTTGAAGAGAGGTTTTTTATGTTTGCTTTTATTCTTCTTTACTCGAGAGGTTTTTTTTATAATTTGAAAGGCTTTTTATTCTTTTTTGTTTTAAAGCTTTTTATTCGAAATGTTACTTTCTTTTTATGTTTTAAAGTTTTTTATTCGAAATGTTACTTTCTTTTTATGTTTTAAAACTTTTTATTCAAAATGTTACTTTCTCTTTATGTTTTAAAGCTTTTTATTCAAAATGTTATTTTCTTTTTATGTTTCGAAGCTTTTTATTTAAAATGTTGTTTCTTTTTTTGTGTTTTAAAGCTTTTTATTTTTTTGTTTAAATATTTTGCTACTTTTCTTTTTAAGCTTTTTAATAATTTTAGAAAATAGTTTTATTTGAAAAGAGGTGTTTATTATCTTGTATTTTCATAAAAGTTAATTTATTATTATTATTTTTTTAAAAAAACTTTGTTGTTTTAATTTTTTTAAAAAGATTTTATTTTATTTTTTAAAAGATTAAGGCCTTACTTTTAAATCTAAAGAAATACTCCCTTAAAAAAATTTATTTTTTATGTTTTTTATATATTTTTTAAATAATTTCTCTTTATTTTAAAAAGGACCAAAATTGGAAGAAATAAATGGGGTTGTAGTAATTAAGTGACCATTTTATGATAGTTTTAAAAAAATATTTTTAGATTGAAGGAAGTATAAAAAATGTGGTTTTAAAATTAATTGGCCCTTTTTATTCACAAACACAATTTTTACATCTTTTAAAAGTTAAGTGGATCAAACACCCTTCCTATTAAAAAACACATGTTCCTTTTTATTATTTTTTTACCAAAACAACCACATTACACTAAATATTAGAAAATCAACCAAACAAACAAGATTAAAACATCAAACCACCATCAAATACATCATGAAAAAAGAATAGCATTAACCAAAACAATAAAATGAATAAATTTGAAACTAAAAAGAGGGAGAAATTATACCAATGAAGCGACGAATTGCTAGCTTCTACTTCCCGCAAAAATTTGAACCAATGATGCACAAAACTCGAACAAATTCCAACAACCTCCCAATAATTTTCAAAGTATTTTTCTGGGTATTTTCGGATGATTTTTTCTTGTGTGTTTGAACAATGGAGAATTAAGCACTATTTATAGGGTTTGAAGGATTGGGATTCAAGGCAATTTGGGGACAAAATCCCCATTTTTATCCCATGAAATCATCCAATGTGACCAACACAGCTCTGACCTGTTGAAATTCACCCCAAATTTCATCTGATTTGGCTCCAGTTTGGGAGATTTTGCCCCTAATTAAATTAGGGTTCGAACCAATTTTCCCTTCAATTGACGAGCTATCGGCGACGGCAAGGGGCGGGGTCGATGGCATTGGACTCAACCGGCCGAGGCCAGTCGACCGGCACTAACCACGGCGGTCACCATGGCCCAAGGACGGTGGAATGGCCGCTGCCAGCAGCCCAGGCCGTTCGAAGCTGGGGATTTGGGGGAGATGATCTCGCGCGTGTGCAGCGCACGTGCTAGCGCGTGGCTGCGCGAGATCCACCCCTTTCCCCCTTTTTCCTTTATTCGATCCAAGTCGTCCATAATTTCAGCCTCATATCCAATGGTCTCGAATAAACCTGAAAAAAAAGATAAATGGGTTAATTTTGGCCTCTTAAAAAATAAAATGGGTTCCTTATTTCCTATTTTTCTAGTGGATTTTTTTATTTAAAAGGGTTTATTTTGGGTTATTATCATTTCCCTTTTTTGTATTTTGTTTTAAAATGGGCTCACTATTATTTCCTTTGAAGATGAGCTTTATTTGAAAGAATATTTTTACTAATATTATTTTTTATTCATTTTTATTATATATTAATTATTATTATTATTATCTTTTATAAAAAGGGGGAAATTAGTGACAACAGCTGCCCCTTCTTTGCTTATTCCAGTGAAACAGTGATAAAGCAAAGAACAGGTGGCACTAATTTTCACCATTTACCAATTTGCCAATCAACTCCATTCTCATGATGCCCGAACAAGTAGGCATGTTCTGTTCTCCAAACGCCTGAATAGATAGGCTGGTTCTATTCTCCAAATGCCTGAATAGATAGGTTGGTTCTATTCTCTTTTTGTCCGAACGGATAGATACGTTCTATTCTCCATATGCCTAAATAGTTAAGCTGGGTTCCATTCTCCTTAAGCCTAAACGGATAGATGGGTTTAATTCTCCAAGTTCTCGAATAGATGAGCAGGGTTCCATTCTCCTTACGCCTGAACGGATAGACGTGTTTTATTCTTCAAGTGCTCGAATAGATGAGTAGGGTTCCATTCTTCTTACGCTTGAACGGATAGACGGGTTCTATTCTCCGTATGCTCGAATAGAAGAGCGAGGTTCCATTCTCCTTACGCTTGAACGGATAGACAGGTTCTATTGCTGAAGAATTTCTTCATACCTGTAATATGATGCAATTATGTTGCGAATGCCCCTGAGGATGTCTAAAACATGAATGCATGCTTAAGTTTTAATCTCCTTCTTAGCTTGTTTTAATCTGGACAAAAGTCTATGTTCACTGTCTTTGTCATTCACATTCTTGGTATCTCTTTGCTTCATCAAACGATCGTCTTCTATTTCACTAATCTTGGAATGTTAGTTTCCTTCTTCATTATTCCCATTCTTTGTATCTCTTTGCTTATTGAAAAACATACTCTTTCGCACATTCAACTATCATTGTAGTTGATACATCAGTATTGTGTGATTGAGTTTCAAGCAGTATTGTGTATGAAAAGACCTTTTTGAGGATCTTCATGAATTCTTGTAGAACACCCTTGAATGACACGGAATTTTAACTTTTTTTTCTTTCCAGGCTTATTACCAAAGCGGTTGGGTATCAATCCCCCTAACCATAACATGCCCCAATATTCGAAGTTTAACAAATGGACCATGTCATAGTCCCTATGTTCTTAAATCATTTCCAGAGTAATACATGAAAATCTCTTGCATATTTTAATGATGTCTAAACCAAAGTGACCATTAACCAAATAAAAGACGTTCATGTAAAGGGGGCAATCAAAGAAGATAGGCTTAAAAGAAGAATTTCATTAATGTTGTGGCAAACATGAAAGAAAAGTACAAAAGAAGGGTCAAAAGACAAGTATCCAGATTTCAAAGGTCCGAACTTTCCTCGAAACAACCTCAAGTGATGCCTTTGTCGAGAAAATTTCATCCACTACAACAATGAATGAAGATATGAAATTCCTTTTGAATAGCCAAGCCTCTGAAGGGATTGTTCGTTGTCTGTAATAATTCGAGCCGCCCTTTGTGGGTTTTTAACTCGATTCCTCCTTTGGTTTCAAGATGCCCTTTGCGGGTTTTCATCTTGAACCCTCTTTTTTTCTTTTTCTTTCTTTTTTTTTCTTTTTTTTCTTTTTCTTTTTTTCTTCTTTTTTCTTTTGAGCGTCCTTTACAGTTTTTCACTTTTTTTTTCTTCTTCATCATTTCATGCGTAATACTTCTTGAGTGAATCAGAATTTACTGGATTCTTGAGCTTGTCTCCACCCATTTCAGCCAGAATTAGCTCCCCTCCATCGAAAGATTTTGATACCACATACGGCCCCTCCCAATTTGGTACCCATTTTCCTCGCAAATCTTTTTGGATTGATGACATATTCTTTAGCATGATATCGCCTTCCCTAAATTTCCTCGGGTGGACCTTCTTATCATATGCTCGTATGATTCTTCTTTGATATATCTGGCCATGGCAAATTGCTTTCAACCTCTTTTCATCAATGAGGTTTGACTGGTCATATCTTGTTTGAACCTATTCGGACTCCTCTAGTTTTGCCTCCATCAAAATACGGAGCGAAGGGATTTCAACTTCAATTGGCAGTACAACCTTCATTCTATATACTAATGAAAATGGTGTTGCGCCAATAGAATTTCGTACAGCCATTCTATAAGCATACAATGTGAATGGCAACTTCTCATGCCAATTAGTGTAAATGTCAACCATCTTCACGACTATTTTCTTGATGTTCTTATTTGCAGCTTCGACAGCCCCATTCATCTTTGGGCGATATGTTACATAATTGTGGTGTTTCATCTGGAACTGTTCACAAACCCCGTCTATCATCTTGTTATTCAAATTAGATGCATTGTCGGTGATGACTCTCTCTGGCAAACCATAGTGACAAATGATCACTTTTCTCAAAAATTTACAAACAACCGACCTGATGACATTCGCATATGACGTTGCTTCTACCCATTTTGTGAAGTAGTCAATAGCTATTAAGATGAACTTGTGGCCGTTCGAGGCTTTAGGGTAAATCTGGCCAATTACATCCATGCCCCATGTTACGCGTAATAAGTGCTACGCAAATGTGCAAGTATACACGTCGCAAGTTATAGTATAAAAGATATCGTCTCCACAGGGATTGGTGCCACTTCAAGAATCTAGTCTCTTGCACTGTAAAAAGTAAAAACACAAGTAAAGGATTATAGAAGTTTTAACTAATAACTAATCTAGAAAGCAATTAAGTAAATGAAAAGATGAGATCGAATGAGAGAGAGATAGGCTAGGTTATCGTGAGTTGAGGTGTGATAGCCGATTGGATCGCTTTGGTAAAAGAGTGCACGGGCAACTCAGTTGCCGTGGCAACTTGCACAACGGGGTTGCCTTGGCAACTAATCGATGGTTTCCTGGGCAACTAGTTGGGCAACTACTTAGGCGTCTGGGTAGCAACCTTCAAGGTTCGGCAAAGCGTTCTTCAATGGTTTCTTCTTATCCCTAAGTCGAAACTCTAGCTACTTGTGCATGCCTTGATAATACATCCCTGCGTGAATCAAGGGTGAACAACAACCAATCTTGCGCTCCTCTTAGCCGTTGAAATCCTTAACTTATTCCTAAGCCGGATTAATCTTCACCATCATTGGATTGAATAAAGATCATATTCATTCGTTTCTTGAATCTAACTCTCCCGATATTAGATAAATAGATGAAATCACGAGATCCTCTCCCAATTCACTCGCAAACAAGAATAAGAACCAAGAATGAATAAACCTTGAAATAGAAAAGTGCAAACTCTTATTACCTAAACATAAACCAATAGTTTCTCACAACCACAAAACACAATAACCATAGCCAAGTAGATTTAGTTCATGGCTAGGTTCCAAAGAAACACAAGATAAACAATCCCTAGCATGAACCCAATCGAACAAGGAAGAAAAGATGAAGCTTGTCGAAATCTCCCTTGCCCTAGATGCTTGCCGAAAATTCCCCTTGCTTCCTCTCTTGGACTTGTCAAAATTTGCCCTAATGCTCTCCCTCCAAGTTGTCGAAATCTCCTTGCTATTTATAGGGCTAGGCCAAAGTCCTTCTTTGAGGAGGAGTTTGAGTTGGAATTAAATTATCTTTAAAGAATATAATT
Organism: Hibiscus mutabilis; assembly: GCA_019671005.1. Taxonomy (NCBI): domain Eukaryota; kingdom Viridiplantae; phylum Streptophyta; class Magnoliopsida; order Malvales; family Malvaceae; genus Hibiscus; species Hibiscus mutabilis. The sequence continues at coordinate 44,667,289 of CM033726.1, read as the reverse complement.
CTTTATTATAATTTTATTCCTATTAGAACTTCTCCTATCTTCTTGGAATTTAATTCTTCTTTAATCTCTGCATGGCAATCAAATTCCTTTGGGCTTGGGCCTTGCTCCATGTCATCTTGGGCTTGTATAGTCATTAATTTCGACATCCCTATTACATTTTCTCTTTATCGACAATTGCCATGGCAACTGGCTCGGCGTCTCCTTCATGCATTGCCCTGGCAACTAGCTCGGCATTGCTTTGGCAAGTGATCCTGCACATACACACACAAAGCACACCAAAGCAGCATCTTTTCCACAAAAACTACCAAGTTATGTAATCAAGCTCAACGATGGAAGGAAACATGGATTAATGCATGAATGGCTAACTATGCAACTAATATGAGCCTAAGTCTAACAATAATATGAGTAAAAAGGGTAAGAAAAATAGTACTTTTGAACACTTATCACACCCCCAAACTCGAACTATTGCTTGTCCTCAAGCAATGCAAACTCATAATTACCTGCCAAGACTTCAATTTTCACAAACTTATCTTTGAACTTGATTTCAATTCTCTGAACCGGGGCACAAAGTATGATTGGCTTTTTATTTTTCAGAAAACTGATGAGTTACTCGGAATCAAACTATAATGCTTGTGAGTGTGTGCGGAGTTGTGTGCAAGTTGATTTTTCGGATCCTATGCAAACTATAGGTTTTCAAATTACTTTATTGGGTTCTTTTTAACATGTTTTAACTAGAGCCAGTTTTGGGCACCTCTAGTGTTTTGTTTTTAGTTTTATTAAGTTAATTTAATCGACTAGACCCGGTTTCGGGCACCTCTAGTTAAATTTTTTTTAACACATCCTAGAGCCAGTTTCGGGCACCTCTAGTGATCAATTTTTTTAGCACATGCTGGAGCCAATTTCGGGCACCTCTAGCATTCATCCAATTTTTATTCTAATCCCCCAATTTGTTAATTATCAACCTAAGTTCACTAGAATTCCTTAAATCAATCAAACCACAACAGTGTTTTATCAAATTTAGCATCATAGTAAAATTCTAAGTTTTTCCATGGTTATCCTAGAATAAAAATTCTATCAATTAAGTGCATTGGCAAAGTCATCATCGAATATTCATCAAATCTAAGCAATTCTTGTTCCAATTAAAGGCATAACAAGCAATTTATGTATCCTAAATGTAATACTTAAGATGAATGTAACTAAACATGGTAACTACTAATAATAATCCCCCCCCAAACTCGAGTGAGGCATTGTCCTCAATGCATGCATAAAAATAACGAAAAGAAAAGAAAAAAAATAAAAAAAATAAAAATGCATACGAGGACTTACTCCGAGAGTTCATCATCGTAGATGATTAGTTTCCTTCTAGTCGGTGTCTTGATTCTCTTGCTTGAACGTGATGGTTGTTTTCTTGTTGCCGTGGCATCAGCTTGTGCAGGCACGATGTAGGTTGCCGCGGCATCTTCAGGGTTGGTTGCCGTGGCATCAGCTTGTGCAGGCACGATGTAGGTTGCCATGGCATCTTCTTCATTGGTTGTCGGGGCAGGGATCTCGGCAGTAAATTTCCTTAGCATAGTAGTTGTGAGTCTTGTTGTGAAAAAGAAAATAAAGAAAACCTGAAAACTAAAGATAATGAAGAAAAATAAAATATCTCCTAAAAATAAAAATGAAAAGAAAAAGAAAAAGAAAAAGGAAATATTGAAAGGAGAGCATGGTCATGCATCTCCTAAGTTGACCACTTCTTTGTTACGTTCCATATGGGCACCATTGTAGTGCTTCAATCTTTGTCCATTAACTTTGAATTCATGGTTGTCAGAGATGGACTTGATTATCACGGCGCCATGGGAGAATGGTTTGAAAACTTCAAATGGTCCCGACCATCTTGATTTCAGCTTTCCTGGGAAAAGTTTTAGCCGAGAATTGAATAGGAGAACTAGTTGCCCTGGCGTGAATTGCCGTGGCAATAGTTTCTTGTCGTGCAATCGCTTTGTTTTCTCCTTGTAGATTCGTGCATTGTTATAGGCGAGTGCACGGAATTCTTCTATCTCATTGAGATCCATCAAATGCTTTTGTCCGGCACTTTCCCAATCCATATTCATGGTCTTGATTGCCCAGTACGCCTTGTGCTCGATTTCCACCGGTAGATGGCATGTTTTGCCATAGACAAGTCGAAAGGGGGACATACCTAAGGGTGTTTTGAATGCAGTGCGATATGCCCAAAGTGCGTCATCTAGTCATAATGACCAATCCTTCCTTGAGGGATTTACAACTTTCTCGAGTATTCCCTTCAACTCTCGGTTGGAAATTTCTGCTTGCCCGTTGGTTTGTGGGTGATATGCCGTGGCGATCTTGTGTGATATGCCGAAGCGTTGCAACATCTTGGCAATTAGTCTGTTGTCAAAATGCTTGCCTTCGTCGCTGATAATTGCTCTCGGCATCCCAAACCGTGTAAATATGTTTTTCTGCAGGAATCGTTGCACGGTCTTGGAATCGTTGTTGGGAACTGCAGCTGCCTCTACCCATTTAGACATATAGTCGACAGCAAGTAAGATGTAGAGGTTGCCGAATGAAGATGGGAAAGGTCCCATAAAGTCGATCCCCCATACATCGACGATGATGTTCTGGAGTGACATCTCATGTCGTCTAGAGATATTGCCTGTCCTCTGGAAACGATCACATTGCTTGTAAAAGTCTTGGGCATCTTTGTACAATGTTGGCCAATACAAACCGGATTGCAAGACTTTGGCCGCGGTACGAGTTCCTCCAAAATGTCCTCCATAGGGTGAAGAATGGCATTGTCGGAGTACATTCTGTTGCTCTTCTTCAGGGACACATCGGCGTATAACCTGATCTGCATATTGTTTAAACAAAAGAGGCTCGTCCCAAAAGTAATGCTTAGCATCATGGCGGAACCGCTTCTTCCCTTGGTGAGTAATGTCATAAGGAAAAATACCACAAACAAGGAAGTTAACTATATCCGCGTACCAGGGTATTGCCGAGGCATGTGCTGTCGTGGCGACTGCTCCCAAGATTGCCGAGGCGTGCACGTCAAAGGCTGCTGCGGCATCGAGAGTTGTCGAGGCGTGTGTATCCATGGTTGCCGAGGCGCCGAGGGTTGCCAAGGCGTCAAGGGTTGCCGAGGCGTCTAAGGTTGCCGAGGCGTCGAGGGTTGCCGAGGCGTCTAAGGTTGCCGAGGCGTCTAGGGTTGCCGAGGAAACTAAAATTTGTTCATCCGGGAATGCATCGCATATCTCTAGATCCGCGTCCTCCTCCCTATTGCGCTCCAAACGTGATAAGTGATCGGCCACTTGATTTTCTGTTCCTTTCCTGTCCTTAATTTCAATATCAAATTCTTGTAAAAGTAATATCCAACGAATCAAACGAGGTTTAGCATCCTTTTTAGCAAATAAGTATTTGATTGCCGAATGGTCCGTATGAACAATTACCTTTGTACCAATTAAATAGGATCGGAACTTGTCAAATGCGAAAACTACAGCTAGTAACTCTTTCTCCGTTGTTGTGTAATTCACTTGAGCACCATTAAGAGTTTTACTAGCGTAGTATATCACATGGAAGGTCTTACCTGTGCGTTGGCCTAGGACTGCTCCTACCGCGAAATCACTTGCATCACACATGAGCTCAAAAGGTAGTGTCCAATCTGGTGGAACGACAATGGGTGCCGAGGCAAGCTTTTTCTTTAGGGTTTCGAATGCTTGAGTGCAAGAATCATCAAAATCGAAGACTTTATCCTGTTCAAGCAGATTACACAAGGGTTTAGTGATTTTAGAAAAATTATGAATGAACCTCCTGTAACCTGCATGTCCGAGAAAACTTCGAATTCCTTTAACCGAACTTGGTGGGGGTAATCTCTCGATCACGTCCACCTTGGCTTTGTCTACTTCAATTTCCTTGGATGAAATCTTGTGGCCGAGCACTATTCCTTCATCTACCATAAAGTGGCATTTCTCCCAATTGAGGACTAAATCCGTTTCTTCGCATCTTGCTAACACCCTCTCTAAATTGTCGAGGCAACCGTCGAAGTCATTACCAAAAACCGAAAAATTATCCATGAAGATCTCAAAGAAGTCTTCGACCATGTCTGAAAAGAGTGCCATCATGCATCTTTGGAAGGTTGCCGGGGCGTTACATAATCCGAACGGCATCCTTCGGAAGGCATAAGTATCGTATGGGCATGTGAAGGTTGTCTTTTCTTGATCTTCTGGTGCTATGGCAATCTGATTGTAACCTGGATAACCATCAAGAAAACAATAAAAGGGTTTACCTGCAAGATGGTCAAGCATTTGATCAATAAAGGGTAATGGGAAATGATCTTTCCTAGTGGCTTTGTTTAGCTTTCGATAGTCCATACAAACCCTCCAACCGGTCACAATCTTGGTTGGGATAAGTTCATTATTTTCATTGCTTACCACTGTTATACCTCCCTTTTTCGGTACACATTGTACCAGACTTACCCACGTACTATCAGAGATAGGGTATATAATGCTGGCGTCAAGCCAGTTGATGATTTCTTTCATTACAACCCCCTTTTATGGCATGATTCAGTCTCCTCTGGGCCTCAATTGAAGGTTTGTGATCATCTTCCAACAAGATCTTGTGCATGCACACCGCCGGGCTAATTCCCTTCAAGTCGGCAACTGTCCACCCTATTGCCTTTTTGTGTAGCTTCAACATCTTGATCAGCTTCTTTTCTCGCTCAGGCTGTAACTTAGAAGAAATAATTACAGCAATGTATTATCGGTCCCTAAGTATACATATTTTAGTTGCTCGCAATTGTTTTAACTCAAGAATTGGTGGTTGTTCAATAGAGGGTTTTTCGAGCTTACCTTCCTTACCTGAGTAGTCCAAAGGTTCAAAAGTATGTACCGGGTCGATTGACTAGCCAATTTGCCTCTTCCGGTTGTTCCTCATCGACCGGTTCTTCATACTCCTCAGTTCCCTCTTGGTCGGCAATATGGTTGCCGAGGCAACTAAATTCCTCATCGGTTAAACTCTGCCGTGGCATGAAGAAGTTGGCATTCTTCGGATCATCGGCATGTCTTTGTGTTTGGAACACATTTAGTTTAACTTGCTGGTCATTCACCCTCATTGTGAGTTCTCCTTTTCAACATCAATCAAGGTTCTCCCCATTGCTAGGAATGGTCTCCCAAGAATGATAGGTGCATGCTCATCCGCTTCACAATCCAAAACAATAAAGTCAGCGGGAAAAATAAATTTATCAACTTTTACCAAGATGTCCTCGATTTTTCCCTCTGATGCACATAGGATCTGCTCGGCTAGCTGCAGCATAATCATTGTAGGTCTTGCCTTCCCGATTCCAAGTTTCTGGAAAACCGATTTAGGCATCAAGTTTATGCTAGCCCCAAGGTCGCATAATGCTTTCCCGACATAGTGATTTCCAATAGAACATGGTATTGTGAAACTTCCGGGATCCTTCAACTTGGGTGGCATACGATTGTGCAACATTTCCATGCATCCCCTCTCATCAAGAATCTGTTTCAAACTCTCCTAGCCTTGTTCTTTTGGACACAATGTCTTTAAGAAACTTGGCATAGTTTGGCATTTGTTCAATTGCTTCCACCAGTGGCAAGTTGATCTGGACTTGCTTTAGGATATCAAGAAACTTCTTGAATTGGTATTCTTGCTTTTGTCGCTTCAACCTTTGTGGGAATGGTGGTGGAAGTCGGATATCTTCGATCCTTTCATTGGTTTGAAACCTGATTGACGGCATTGCTGGGACATCTGGAGTTGCCGAGGCATTATCAACTGGGGTTGTCGAGGCATGTTTATCGCAAGTTGCCGAGGCGTCTTTATCGTCGGTTGCCCGAGGCATGCTTATTGTCGGTTGCCGCGGCAATTCCTGGTTCAGCATCTGAGGCTTTGCCGCTAGGTTCGTCTTGATCTTTTTGTGGAGTTTTGTTTGACGAGCGGGTTTGAACCTCTCTAAGTTGTTGGCCACTTCTAGTGGTGATCGCCTTACATTGCTCATGGTCAGTTCCTCTTGCGACTTCAGTATCGCTAGGTAAACCTCCTTGTGGTCTAGTAATCAAATTTTGAGCAAATTGTCCGACTTGATTTTCCAATGATTTGATTGCCGCCTCTTGGTTTTGCAATCTCATCTCGGTCCTGTTAATAAAAGCATCAGTTATTTTTATGAAATTACTATTCTCAGCCATATAAGATTCAGTTTTCATCATAAAAGCATTTAGAGAATTTTCCAAAGAACTAGATGTCGTCGGTTATTGCTGCGGCATCTGTTGCCGTGGCATATTCTGCTGGAATCCCGATGCTTATGCATTCTGATTGTTTTGGTTTAGAGCATTGTTGGGATTACTCCATGAAAAATTTGGGTGCTTCTTCCAAGCTGGATTGTATGTATTGGACATCACATTGTTGTTCCGATTGTAATTCCCCACATAGAAGCTGGATTCCGGATTCGGCATACATTCAGAAGAATTATGGTTATCACCACATAACTCACAAAAAGAATCCATTACCTTGACTTCATGTGTGTTGTTTGGTTTTTGCATGTTCTGGACCATCTTGGTTAAAGCGGCCAATTGTGCCGAAATTGAATCTGATGATCCTAGTTCATGTATTGTGGCTTGGCATCTAACTCCTCCTCTTCTAGTAGATGGGAATTGATAATCATTCTTGGCCAGCCTGTTTAAAATTTGCATTGCTTCCTCCGGCAACTTATCTAGGAGTATGCCGTTTGCCGAGGCATCTAGCATCATCCTTGTTGGTGTATTCACGGTGTTGTAAAACATTGTTACTTGAGTCCACACCGGGAATCCGTGTAGGGGGCATTTGTGTAGAAGTTCTCTATATCGCTCCCAAGCCTCGTGCATGGATTCATCATCTGCCTGCCGAAAAGAAGTAATGTCGTTACGAAGCTTATCAGTCAAATTTGTAGGATTAAATCTAGCAAGGAAATCATTACAAAGATCAGTCCAAGATGCTATGGATCCGGCAGGAATGCTATGCAACCATGTTTTCGCCCTATCCCTCAGTGAATAGTGGAATAATCTTAATCGTAAGACATCGGGGGTGACTCCGTGTATCTTGAACGAGTTGTAAATCTCGAGGAAAGATTTTAGATGTTGCCGTGAATCTTCAGTTGCTGAGCCGCCAAATTGACCTATTGTATTGATCATATTAAACATTACCGGTTTCAACTCAAAGTGGTCGGCTTCAATTTCAGGTGCGACAACTCCTGGGTTAAGTCCATCAAGATCTTCTTCAAGATAGTCTCGAATAGTTATGTTTCATGCAAGAATCACTCCTTCTCCTGTCAAACATCTTGATTCATATTGCCGTCTTGATTTGCCATTGCTTCTCTTATCCTTCATCTAAGTCTTTGTAAGGTTCGTTCGATTTCTGGATCAAAGGGATATTCTGGTGAAGTTGGTCTCGCCCTGGGTCATATACCAATGCAAAACCAAAGTTTGTTAGCCCTTTGAATTTTAAACAAGAAAAATAAAAAGAAAGTGCAAGAAAATAAAAGCAAAGTCGCTATTGCCAATCCTCGGCAACGGCGCCAAAAACTTGTTGCGCGTAATAAGTGCTACGCAAATGTGCAAGTATACACGTCGCAAGTTATAGTATAAAAGATATCGTCTCCACAGGATTGGTGCCACTTCAAGAATCTAGTCTCTTGCACTGTAAAAAGTAAAAACACAAGTAAAGGATTATAGAAGTTTTAACTAATAACTAATCTAGAAAGCAATTAAGTAAATGAAAAGATGAGATCGAATGAGAGAGAGATAGGACAGGTTATCGTGAGTTGAGGTGTGATAGCCGATTGGATCGTTTTGGTAAAAGAGTGCACGGGCAACTCAGTTGCCTTGGCAACTTGCACAACGGGGTTGCCTTGGCAACTAATCGATGGTTGCCTGGGCAACTACTTGGGCGTCTGGGCAGCAACCTTCAAGGTTCGGCAAAGCGTTCTTCAATGGTTTCTTCTTATCCCTAAGTCAAAACTCTAGCTACTTGTGCATGCCTTGATAATACATCCCTGCGTGAATCAAGGGTGAACAACAACCAATCTTGCGCTCCTCTTAGCCGTTGAAATCCTTAACTTATTCCTAAGCCGGATTAATCTTCACCATCATTGGATTGAATAAAGATCATATTCATTCGTTTCTTGAATCTAACTCTCCCGATATTAGATAAATAGATGAAATCACGAGATCCTCTCCCAATTCACTCGCAAACAAGAATAAGAACCAAGAATGAATAAACCTTGAAATAGAAAAGTGCAAACTCTTATTACCTAAACAAAAACCAATAGTTTCTCACAACCACAAAACACAATAACCATAGCCAAGTAGATTTAGTTCATGGCTAGGTTCCAAAGAAACACAAGATAAACAATCCCTAGCATGAACCCAATCGAACAAGGAAGAAAAAATGAAGCTTGTCGAAATCTCCCTTGCCCTAGATGCTTGCCGAAAATTCCCTTGCTTCCTCTCTTGGACTTGTCGATATTTGCCCTAATTCTCTCCCTCCAAGTTGTCGAAATCTCCTTGCTATTTATAGGGCTAGGCCAAAGTCCTTCTTTGAGGAGGAGTTTGAGTTGGAATTAAATTATCTTTAAAGAATATAATTCTTTATTATAATTTTATTCCTATTAAAACTTCTCCTATCTTCTTGGAATTTAATTCTTCTTTAATCTCTGCATGGCAATCAAATTCCTTTGGGCTTGGGCCTTGCTCCATGTCATCTTGGGCTTGTATAGTCATTAATTTCGACATCCCTATTACATTTTCTCTTTATCGACAATTGCCATGGCAACTGGCTCGACGTCTCCTTCATGCATTGCCCTGGCAACTAGCTCGGCATATCCTTCATGCATTGCCCTGGCAACTAGCTCGGCATTGCTTTGGCAAGTGATCCTGCACATACACACACAAAGCACACCAAAGCAGCATCTTTTTCACAAAAACTACCAAGTTATGTAATCAAGCTCAACGATGGAAGGAAACATGGATTAATGCATGAATGGCTAACTATGCAACTAATATGAGCCTAAGTCTAACAATAATATGAGTAAAAAGGGTAAGAAAATAGTACTTTTGAACACTTATCACCCCACATTGAGAAAGGCCATGAGGCAGTCATGACATGAAGTGGTAGAGGAGGTGCATGAATCTTGTCAGCATATATCTGGCACTTGTGACATCTACGGGCATAATTGAAGCAATATGTTTCCATAGTGGACCAATAATATCCAAAGCGCATAATTCTCCTAGCCATAGTAAAGCCACTAGGGTGAGTCCCACAAACCCCTTCGTGAACTTCTTCCAAGATCGTTTGAGCTTCTTTAGCGCCTACGCATCTTAATAGCGCTTGATCTCGACTCTTTTTATATAGAACCTCGCCATCAAGGAAATAACCGGTGGCTAATTTCCTAATCATTTTCCTATCATTGTCAGTTGTCTGTAATAGATATTCTTGAGTTTTCATATACTGTAAAATGTCATGGTACCATGGGAGACCATCAGCTTCTTCTTCCAAATTGTAACAATGGACTGGGGATTCTAACATTTGCACCTTGATTGGCATTATTACAGTACCTTCACTAGCCTTGAACATGGCAGCCAGAGTAGCGAGGGCATCAGCCATCTGATTATCCTCTCTCGGGAGATGCTTGAAGGTGATTCGTCGAACTCCTTGATTAGTTCAAGAACTAGAGAATGATATTTGATTAATTTTGTATCCTTAGTCTCTCACTCTTCGCGGATCTGGTAAATGACCAATGCAGAATCTCTAAAAACTCTTAAGCTTTGATCTTTATTTCAATGGCCGCTCGCAAACCCAATAGACAAGCTTTGTATTTAGCCATGTTATTGGTGTATAAGAATTTTAACCGAAAAAAGAAAGGGTAGTAATTCCCTAATGGTGAAACTAAGACTGCCCCAATACCACGTCCCAATGCATTTGCAGCTCTATCAAAGTTCATCACCCAAGATTCCTCTGAGCTATTATCCTCGTCAATTGAAATACACATTAGTTCTTCATCAAGAAAATTAAAGTTCAGGGCCTCGTAATCTTCGAAAGTGCGACTTGCCAAAAAGTCTGCTATTGCACTCCCTTTTATTGCTTTCTGGCTCACATATTGGATGTCAAATTTTGAAAGTAACATTTGCCAACGAGCCATTTTTCCTGATAAGACTGGTGCCTCTATCATGTATTTCAAGGGATCTAACTTCGATATCAACCATGTGGTATGGTATAACATGTATTGCCTAAACCTCTTGGCTGTCCATATCAAAGTGTAACACGGTTTTTCAATTAGGGAATATCTGGTTTCACAATCTGTGAACTTCTTACTTAGATAGTAGATTGCACTTTCTTTTCTCCCGGTTTCATCATGCTGCCCCAATACACATCCCATTGAGTTTTCGTGAACGGGTAAGTACAAGATCAGGGGCTTCCCCGAAATAGGTGGCACCAAAATAGGTGGATTCGTCAACTGCCTCTTGATCTCCTCTAAGGCCACTTGACATTCTTCATTCAATGTTCACGGTTTCTTTTTCCGAAGCAATCTAAATACATGGCTACATTTTTTCGTTAATTGGGAGATAAAACGGGCAATGTAATTTAACCTTCCAAGGAATCCTCAAACCTCTTTTTGTGTTCGAGGTGGAGGAAGTTCTTTGATGGCCTTAACTTTGTCTGGATCGACTTCAATCCCCTTCTCACTCACAACAAATCCTAGCAACTTTCCCGATCGCACTCTAAAAGTGCATTTGGACGGATTGAGTCTCAACTGGAATTTTTTCAACCTTTTAAAAAGTTTTTCCAAGTTTTCGATATGTTCGTCTTCTGATTGGGATTTAGCTATCATATCATCAACACATACCTCTATCTCTTTGTGCATCATGTAATGGAACAAGGTTACCATGGCACGTTGGTAGGTTGGCCCTGCATTCTTTAAACCAAAAGGCATGACTTTGTAACAAAAGGTTCCCCACCATGTTACAAATGTTGTTTTATTCATATCTTATGCACATTTTGATTTGGTTGTACCCTGAGAATCCATCCACGAAAGAGAAAAGAGAATGCCCTACTGTATTATCCACCAACGTGTCAATGTGCGGCATGGGAAGTTATCTTTAGGTCTTGCCCTATTAAGGTCTCGATAATCAACACATATTCATACTTTCCCACCCTTTTTCGGAATTGAGACAATGTTAGCCATCCATTCAGAATACTTAACCACCTCGAAGAAACCGGCGTCATACCGCCTTTTCACTTTATCCCTAATTTTAGGAGCATTTTATGCTTCATCCTCCTTAGCTTCTGTTGCACAGGCTTGCATTCAAGCCTGGTGGGAAGTTGATGCATAACAATGTTAGTGTCTAAACCAGGCATGTCTTGATATGACCAGGCAAAAATGTCCTTATATTCTTGTAGGATCTTGATCAACTTGTTTCGAGTCTCAGTGGTGATAGAAGTGCCTATCTTCACCTCACGCCTTTCATCTTCAGACCCGAGATTCAGAACTTCTAATTCTTCCTCGTGAGGCATAATTTGCTTCTCTCTGCTTTCTAGCATCCTGAGCACCTCGTTAGGCAGTTCATACTCTTCTTTATCTTTACAGTCTTCGACCTCTTCTAAACACATGGTCAACTCAAAGTCAATATCTAAATCAGATTCTGAGTTATTTGTATGATATCTGGAAACCTGAAAAATGGAATATATATGTATAGAAATGAAAAGTCAAACAAAAGGGTGAAATGATGATTTTTTTATATTGGTTTTTACTTTAATATGCTTTGGGCTTTGTTTACGGTGTTTTAGTTTAAAAAAAAGTCTGCCACACAAAATTTATTGGAAAAACACCTTTTATTGAAATAAGAATCATAATGGTTTTTTATCATTGACCCTTAATAAGAGATCTCTAACGCCTTCGGGTCTAAGGCAAAAGAGTTAGTTTCGAACATTACTCTGTGGACGACCTAAAAGCTATAGGAATTTCTTCCACATTCTAGTTGTTCAGCTCCGAGCAGGGGCATATCATGGAAATGTACTTGTTTCCCTCATCCTCTTCTGATATGGCGTTAATTTTCAGCCCTTCAAAAGCTTTCTCGAGCTCTTTCTTTCCTTTTTCCTCCTCATCATTTATAGGTTCGTGATTCATGATGCCTCCCGACCTGAAACTGTGACTGATAGGTGGGAATGTCATTGGTTTCCATTTGATTTCTTCTCCGTTTCGTCTTGCATTCCTTCTTTATTGTCTCTCTTATCACTGCTCTTCTCTGCATTGGGCTGGGCTTGTAGCCTAGACCAAACCGGTCTCTCTTTTCAGGGATCATCACGGGGTATGGCCTCCTCTGAAGCTGCTTGTCGAGGCTTTTACCAGCCTTTTCCCCTTTTCCCAGAGTCTATTTGACATGTATTTTTGCGTTATTTGACAATTTCGGTTTAGGGACCTTGTTTCCTTCAGTGACAAAGGTAGCATTAACGAGTTCAAATGCCCTAAAATGACACTTGAGTGCACCTTCATCTATTTCTATATAAGGGGCGCCAGTCGATACTGAGGCAATGATATCTTCTTTAGCTCCGACTATCACTAGCTGGCCATCAACTATGAATTTCAACTTCTGATACAAAGTGGAGGGAACAGCCCCTGCAGTGTGGATCCAAGGGCGCTCCAGCATGCAGCTATAGGTGGGCTTGTTGTCCATCTCCACGAAATCTATTTCAAAAGTACATGGGCCAATTTGTAGGGGTATCTCTATTTTCCCCAAAATATCCCTATGGGTTACATCAAATGCTCTCACAGTATTTTGGTATACAGTCATGTGAGAGCGGTCAACCGACAGCTTTTTCAAGGTATCCAAAGGCAGTACATTTAACGCTGACCCATTATCAATAAGAACCCGTGGCAGCATGTGCCTCTTGCATCTAGCAGATATATGAAGGGCTTTGTAAGATCCCCCTCCCAAGTGCCAAAATTTCTTCGTCATTGAATGTGATGAAATTATTCATCGCAATATTCCTGACCAACTTGTCCATCCTGTGAGTCGTTATCTCTTTTGAAACAACAGTCTGATTCAGGATCTTTAAAAGGGTGTCACGGTGGCCCTCCAAACTCAGCAATAGAGATGGCATTGAAATTCTTGCCGGGAGTTTATGGAGCTACTCCACCACACTGTACTCACTATGTTTGAGTATCTTTAAAAATTCCTGAGCCTCCGATTCTTTCACTGGCTCAAGGTGAGTCCTGGGTTTCTCCATAAAGAAATCTTTTTCTCCCTCAGGTTATTCAATTGCTATCTTCCTCTGGGTGGCATCCCTATCTTCAGCCTTTGGTGGTGAGTAACATTTTCCACTTCTTGTAAAATTGCCCACCTGATTGACCGGTTGTTCTTCTTTTCCTTCTCCGCCTGATGTATTTCCTAGTGCCACCACCGAGAAAGCGTAATTCTAAGGCACTTGTTTATTGTCATTGTATGGAAAAGGGGTAAGTGTCTTTATAACCAGCTTCAGAATTGTTCCTTCTCAGACTCAGTAATTCTAACCTTGGTCTTAATTACTAAGGGCTTCATCCTCGCATAGTTCCTTCTTGCGGGGCTTCATTTGAGGTGCATACATTCAACGTACAACTCTTTTCCTTCTCTTCAAAGAACTCTAGTTCTTTGTTGCCCATCCTATCTTGGACCAAACTCATGGATTCAAAATAGATTTGAATTTCATGTCGTCTCTCTTGATGGTACTCGCAGAAAAACTTGCCATCATCTTTCAACTTCCACGTCTTGTTTCTTAGTAGTCCAGCCTTCACTATTTGGGCCCATACCCATACCATAGGTGCCTTAACTTCTTCAACATATTCCTTAACCAACTTGCCTTCCTCCTCGTCCACTGTATTCACTTCAGTCTTCTGGTGGTTAGGTAGTGAGTTATCTTTCGCGTATGAAGTATCGAAGGATAACATGCCTGATTTTCGTAGATCATCTACTACCCTTTTGAAGGCAGTGCAGTTCTTAATAGTATGCCCCCTATTCCCAGCGTGGTATTCACATTGAGCCTTCTCATCATACCATGGCAGGTGTGGAGGAGAAAAGGGAGGAACATGTCGTGGTAGCACCATCCGTGCTTCAACCAATTCAGAGAATAACTCAGCATGCGTCATAGGGATAGGAGGAAAATACGGCTTCTTATTCCCTTGGTATTTTCATTCATTTTTGGCAGATTTGAAGCCACGGGATTGGTATTCTGGGCAACGGGCTTATTAAGGACTACCATTTTTGAATAATTAGGGTTGTAAACACCTGTCATACTGACTTCATTATCTTTTTTCTTATATGGTTTCTTTATCTCTCCTCTATCGAGCTTCCCACTTTTAATAGCTGCCAAGATCAGTTCCCTGTTCATTAACATGTCTGCAAAACTCTTCATTGCATGATTGATCATACGATCATAGAAAGCACCTTTAAGGGTGTCCACAAACATTAGCATTATCTCACTTTCTAGTAGTGGCGGTTGAACTTGAGTAGCCATATTCCGCCATCACTGAGCGTATTGGTGGAAACTTTCATTATGTCTTTGTTCCATCCCTTGCGAAACAAGCCTGTTTGGAACCATATCGGTAACTTGTTTATACTGTTCACAAATGCCCTTGACAAATCCTTCCAGGTTCAGATGCTTTCCCAGCTTAACTGATTGTACCAGCGAGTGGCGGACCCAGAAAAACTATCCTGGAAGCAATGAATGAGGAGTTTCTCATTTTCTAAGTACATCGACATTCTATAAAAATACATGACCAGGTGAGCCTTGGGACATGTGGTCCCATCGTATTTATCGAAGTTAGGGGTCTTGAACTTCGGAGGAATTGTCAACTTGGATACCAAACTCAGGTCTCTAGCATCTATGCCTCCATGGGTGTTCCCTTCTTGGAAGGTCCTAATGATCTCCTCTAACTTGTCACAGCGATCTTCAAGTTTTTTGTTCACGTTGACCTTATCAGCAATTTCATCAAGGTCCGAGACCTCATGATCATGCACTACCCCCGGGTTGACCACTGGTTCAGTTTGTGCGCAAGCAGAAGATTTTGCAAAGTTGAGCGGGGATTTGGCCTTGAACGGGGAGGCCCCTCTTGGTATTCGAGGGTGAATCCCCTGAAGCTGAGGTAAAGTGTTAACATTTTCTGGGTTATCTTGAGCATCAGGGTCTCTGAACACAAACATGGCCGCAATCTGACCAACCATCTTGTTGTGCGCCAATTCAATCTCATGTTTCAAGTCACTCTCAATCTTATCTAGCCTGTCCTGAGTACCCTTGTGGTTGATTTCGAGAGATGTCATTATGTCTTCAATACTTTTATCCATTGCTCTGGTTTTGGAACGGGTACTGTATTTGTGACTTTCTATTTTGAATTTTCTATTTTGATAAATTATTTCGATTAAAATCTTATGTTATGTATATGTATGCAATGATATTAAAATAAAGCAAAACAAACAACAAAATGCAAAAAAAGGAAAAATGCATGAATGTAAACAAAGGGCCATTGATTCCATAAAGTAATTGCTCAAAGAACGAACTATTTATTGGATGGAAGGATCTTTATTACAATTACTCATCTCTTTTTTTTACAAATATCTTTCTGCCCGAATACCTAATTCCTTTATTTCCTCTATCAGCCATATGAGTTTTGGTCCCACCTCACCATCGGGCCTGACATACTGGCAGAGAGTCATAGCTTCAATAGCTAACATCTTTACATGCTTAGCCACATCTTGTATCTGGGTCATGATGCTTTTATTGAATTCATCTCGTTCTTGGAACTCTCTGACATTGTCCCTAAGCCGAGTAAACCAATAGTCATTGCCCCTTTCATTGATATCTTCAAGAACCAGAATCTTCTTCCTGCACTCCTGAATAATGCCTTCTATAGCTTCTACTTGCTTCTTCAATCTATCATTTTCACTCAGATTGGCCTGGAGTTCGATATAAGTATGATGATTTTAGAACCTGTGCAGTAAATGATTTAGGTCTGCTACCTTGGCTTGCAACTCAACAACGGAGGCTTGGCTCTGTTTCAACTTCTTATTTGTCTCATCACATACCGTCTACAACTCAAACAGACAGACCTTATTGTCATGGGCCTTCCTCTTCCATGCAGCTATATTTTTTTTCTTTTTCAAGGGACCGTTTGTTATTTTCCTTCTCAACTACTTGTTTCCCTCTCTTCTTCTCATCCATCAGCAATCGTTTATATTTTCAACTTCTTTCTTGTCATGCTCTATTTCTTTTCCCACGGCCTACTCAATTTCTTGCCTCTATTGCTCTAAAGTCTTCCTCATATCAGCATTTTGGACTGTAGCCTGAAATTTGCGAAAATCCACCCTCAGAATCTCAAATTTTGCTTCTAGTTCCTTGTACATCTTTATTACTCGATCTGTCTCTCCTTTATACTTATCCACATCTAGGCTTGCCTCAAATAAGTCCTTCGTGTGCTGGCTTTGTAGGTCTTCAATCTCTGCCTTGGCCCTCTTCAACTCAGCTCTCAGAATGTCAGCTTTAGATGAGACCACCTTCAGATGTTCCTCCAAGGATTTAGCCTATCCTGGAGTAGGTGGCAAAATTTATCATTCATCCTGACATGTCCCCATACATCGTAATCAGGGGTGAACATACACTGATTGTCGTACTAAACTTCCACGAGGTAGCAATGCTTCCATGGATCATTAATAGTTTGGATCTTCTCTCTGAACTCTCCTTGAAACTCAAATTTTGATAAATTAAGACCCGTTGTGAAGGGGACAAACTGTCGAGACACTAGTAAGGGGGCACAACCAATTCCACCGCATAGGCCTAACAGCATCAGATAATCATAATCCCCACACCTATACAGAACCTTGGTGTGGCCCATCCATGAAACTCTCCATACGATGTCCTGATCACGGCGATCCCGAAAGATATCAACCCACTTGTTCCTCTTAGCTACCGACCACTTTTCTGCCAGAAATTCTCAGAGTAGAGAAAAGTTTGGGGACTGTATGTTAGGCAACGCTAGGGTTGGACACTTCCAGAAATGGCTAAAGGCCCAAACCTGGAGCAAAGGTGCACACCCTCTGAAACACACACCTTCCAGCTTTTGACACGCATTTAGAGAAATAAAGGTTTCAGCTAGTACAGCTGGTACTGGATTAGTTTCCCTTTTCAACTGCTCAAAGAAAGCTAGCATAGGCACATCGATATTGCACAATACTCTTGGAAATATGACCAAGCCGTAGATTGCTATAGACAAGAGATCCACTTTTTTTCCTTATCTGGATGAGTAGGAATTATGTTTCGGATGCTCCACCAAGGGAATGAAAAGATGCCCCATCTTTTCTATATCAGTCCTTTTACCCAACCATCTCCCATGCCAGCAAAAGATTTGAGCCTCAAGTGAGCATTCTTGCTCTTAAGAGGCTTAGCATAGACTCAGTCCTTCTTCACCTTGCGTGGGTTGAAAAGTGCAAAATAGTCTTCAAATGTAGGCATCATATCCTCACCATTAAAAGTAAAACAACAATACCCAGGATTCCAGAACTGAATCAATACTTTGAGGAATGGTTCATCGACCTCTACATGTAGCGGATATGCTATGTCATCGTAGGTATCAAGGAACAATTGCTTCATTGCATGGTCAAAACGACCCCATATCTCTCGCAACTCATGTACACTGTTCTGTTTGACACTTATATGGGCATACTCTGATGACTCTGTCTTATGATCAACTGTCAAACTATCCCCATGTGCTCGCTGGTTGACCTCAGACCAGTGACGTACATCTGCATTGTCTTCTTCCTTTTTTAAGTACCTCATATACATGACAAGAGTTGTTTTCTAGTCGAGCAAATATCTTGAGAATCAACCCCTTCTAGATATGGAATGAGGATGCAAACATACAAAACAAAAACAAGAAAAGAGAAGGAAATGATTAATACTTCAAAAAACAACAAAAAGGTCCAAAATAATTTCATTGTACAAATAGTAACTGGGCAGCGCATTCCAACACTTTTGGACATGTCTCCACGGACTATCCTTACGAAATAATTTTGACCAAAATCAAAGCCTAGGGTTTTACATGTGGCTCTAATGAGGTACACTTCTAAACTCTCACACAGGTTGGGTTCTAAAAGGGTTCCCGAATTGTCCTTGCTGTCCCCTACTAAGGGTAGCAAGACCCCTGATTCTCACCCATTATAAGCTTTAAACGAATCAGGTTCAACTCAGGCGGACCCACTCCTATGCCCATACGGAGGATCAATATCCACACGGGGACATAGGGCGTGGGCCCTAGAGGTACTTTCTAGGCCCATATAGAGAATCAATATTCCCACAAGAGCAATAGCATTTTCCCTCTACTTAAACGATAAGGACAAAGCTCGGGCTTAGAGCTTGGATTTAAGTCTTAAATGCATAAAATAGAATTAAACTTATAAACAGACAATTAAGTTAAGCTTTACTTAAATTCGCAAATTCCGAGATTAAAACAAGATGTAACCGACTTGTGGCCTGACTCTCTTTTTGTAAAAAAATAAAAAATGTCCCCAGCGGAGTCGCCAAGCTGTCGCGACCTTTTTTAAGGGTCTCGACGATTTTTTTGTAAAGACAAAACAACGGAGTCGCCACCAATCTTTAATCAAAGTGTGATTGGATCACCTAAAAATGGGTCATTTTAATAAAATCATTTCTATTTTATTAAAACAATGATTTTGGTCTGCGAAAACTCAAAAATGGGTTCGGGAGTCGGTTACGCATAGGGAAGAGTTAGCACCCCCACGACGCCCAAAATTGGTACCTTGTCGGTTACAAAAGGTTTTAAAAGTCAGATTTTGCGAATTGGCATAAAGCTTAAATTATTGTCCATTCATAAGTTTAATTTTACTTTAACGGCCTTACTATCCGAAAATGAACTCCAATCACCGCCAACACTTCTGGCGCTAACCCATCATTTTCGTTTAGTAGGACACCGCATTACTTTAATTTCACTTTTTAACAAACAAATAAAGAAACTTGATTTGTTGAAGATTTGTATTTATTCTAAGTTAAAATTTAGGGTAAAGTACACTAAAGGTCACTAAACTATCCCTGAAAAAACAAAATGGTAACCAAACTTTCAAAATTCACGAAATAGCAATTAAACTTTGTGTTTTAAAACAAAATGGTAATTGGGACGTTAAATCCCGTTAACCCCTAACGGCAAGCTGAGTTGGCCTGCCACATCCCCAACCCTTTTCCACCTCATATTGAAATAATAATAAACCCATTTCTATGTCATATTTAAAAATAAAAAAATTAATCACGTTTTAAAAATAAAAAACACCAATAAAGAGGCATGTTTATCAAAAACTCTGATATCTGAAGTCTAAACTCTCTCTTCGTGTGTTTTGAAGAAATCGAATCCCTTCCCAGAAATTAAAGGTTTCATTTTCACTCATTCCATAATCAAAACCAGAAGTTTCTATTTAGGCGAATGATTGACAATGGTGAAAGCCAACCATCGGAATAAGCGAAATGCTGTGGATTATGGTAATATTTTACAAAACCCTAATCTGGATATCTTTTGGGGGTTTAGTATTTTGTGGGTTTATGTCTTGTTTTTTTATACATTTTGTTATTATTCGAGGGTTTTTTTGTTTTTCTCCTTTATTGTTGTTATTCCCACTTTTTTGTCGTTACTCCCTTTTGTTGTTTATAAACTATCGGTAAAGTTCAAAATATGGGTGAATTATGGACCACCATTGTTGTTATTCCCACTTTTTTGTACTTTATTAATAAAATTGTGGAGCACTATCCCCGAAAGTTGTTTTTTCCGGATTACCAACAATAAAATTAGTTTAGGTACTGTTTTATAGGTTGAATAAAGTTGTGTACCACTATCTAGAGTATGAGAAACAGTTCATAGTAGAAAGTAAAGTCAAGGTGAAATAAAGATGCATGTAATTTTATAGGTGTTTTTGGACTGATAACTGTTTATTTGCTTAGTTTACCTACTATTTTTTTAATATAAATGAGCATATAATTTCCTAATTCCTCTATAATTTTATAGGTGCTTTGGTTTGGACTGATAATTGTTTGTCTTATTATATTATGATTTAAGATACTCTTTTTAATATAAGTGGGCATAACTATTTTATTGATGAGCATTTACTATTTCTGCAAGTCCTAATTCAGACTCATCTAATATTGTAGTTCATTATGGTGGTAAGTTTGTTATGAATAGGGGTCTTAAGTTTACTGGAAAACAGAAAAGATGTTATGATAGAGTCAATAAAGATAAATGGTCAATGTTTTCCATATGTGCTATAGCTGATGACATTGGATTGAAATTTTGTTTAGCTGTTTATTGGAAATATGAAGTTGGGGCATTGACTTTAAATAATGTCCACAAATTGAAGAATAATTCAGATGTAGTTAACATGTTAGAGGCTATCCCTACTAATCAAAATGTACACATTTATCTAGCAGAAAAGGTTGATAAGGAAGTAGATGAAAATGTTGGTGAAAGAGTTTCTAAAGCTGAAGAGGTGGGAGAACATGAAAATGATGCAACTGATAAGGAAGTAGATGAAACAGTTGCACATGATACAGCAGCAAATGTTGAGGAAGTAGATGAAAATGATGCAAATGAAGCTGCAGTAGAAATTGAGACAACCAATACAGCAGTGGAAAAAGATGAAAATGAACCAAATGAAGTTGCAGTAGAAACTGAGGCAACGGATGCAGCAATAGAAAAAATGTAAATGATACACATGATGCATCAACAACAAATTATGCATATGATGCAACAACAACAAATGATGCATATGATGCAACAACAAATGTTGATGCAGTACCAAATGATGCTGGAAATAAAGTAAGGGGTGAGGGGTTTTCTGAACCAAGATGGGAAGCAGATTGGGTTGAAGTTGAAGATATAGTGGAAGAAGATGCATATTCCAATGAAGTTGGAGGAAGGAATACATGAGGAAATACAGTTACTGGTGATGCAGAACTTGAAATGGTTGAAGAGGGAGAAAGTGAAATGAATAAAGAGGAAGAAGATGTTGACTTAGGATTTGTTGATAGTGAT
This sequence comes from Hibiscus mutabilis, assembly GCA_019671005.1. Classification (NCBI taxonomy): domain Eukaryota; kingdom Viridiplantae; phylum Streptophyta; class Magnoliopsida; order Malvales; family Malvaceae; genus Hibiscus; species Hibiscus mutabilis. Next base: position 44,646,198 of record CM033726.1, on the reverse strand, counting down.
GTTGGTGAAGATGAAGTTGCTGAGGCGGATGCCTCCAATAAAGTGAAACAAAATTTAGAGGGTTTGTATGGTGATTGGAGAACACATGCACATGAGAATGAGAGTGACGGTGAAGGTTCAGACTCTTTTCATAGTGTACATGGGTCTGACAGTGATGGTCCCACATGGCCAGAGTTTAACACAAACTGTGACATGAAAAACCCTAAGTTTAAGGTAGATTTAGTGTTTCCTAACAAAGCCATACTGAAAGAAGCTAAAAAGCAATATGGGAGGAAAAATAGGTATTTTCTGATTTTTGACATAAATGGCAAAAGAAGACTTTGAGGAATTTGTAAAGATACTGCATGTCCTTGGAATATATGGGCTTCAAAAATAGATGCTGACAGTGATACTTTTCAGATTAAGAAATTCAATGATGTGCATACATGTGCCAAAGTGATGAAGAATCCAAACATCACTTCTAGTTTCATTGCAAAGACTTACCTGCATAGATTTCAAACTGACAGAAACTATGCTTCTAGCTCATTGAAGGCTGATGTCGAAGCAAATTATGTGGCCATTTTGAATGGCACTGTAATCACTCATTTTCACTTGTAAATATATTAATATTGCATGTATATTTATTATATGAATGTTACTAATATAAGGTAATGTGTGCATGTATAAGCTATGTATACGTATTAGGGGTGTATGTATGTCGCGTATGTATCTAGGGTATAAGCGTATATAGATGTTATGTTAATTATATGTATGATTATACGTACGTATACTAGAATATTATATTAATTAATGATCGTATAATATAAGTATACATTTTCGTATGTATTGCTGTTATAATTATATTATTATTAATATTATTGGGCTGACAAAATGAAGAAATTAAATATATTAAACCCAAATAAAAATTTACAGTCCAATTACAAATCCAATTACATGGCCCGGTTGGCCCAAATCTGAATATTATCTAATTACAATGTGCAGGTAACTGTGGGCCGTTGGATCAGGATCTGATCCAACGGCCACGATGCAACCAGGAGGTCCAAAATATCTGCCAGACGCGTGTTCCACACGTATGGACCGTTCAAGTGCCACGCGCGCGTGTGGTCCACGCGCGGACGCTTTAATATCCCACGCCGCGCGTAAGATCCACGCGTTCGACTCCTCGATCGCGGAGCTCCACGTGTCAAGATCCGGAGCCGTCTCATCAAATCGAGGCTTCATCCAGGCCGATCATTCTTCAAGCCATCTCGACCGTTAGATCAGATCTGATCTAACGGCCGAGAACGTGTCTGGCCACTGGCAGAGTGTCCACACCGCCACCGCGCCGATATTCAGAACATGCCCAAGATAACAAGCAAAAATGGTCAGTTCAGTTCAGATCTGAAAAAGTAGGATGCAACTTGCAACAAAGAAGACAATGATATATATGATATAGAAATCTTGTAACAGACGGGGGGAGAGCGAAAAAAAAAGGGGAAGCAAAAAACACAAAACAGAGAGTATTGTAACAAGTTTTTTCAGAAATACAAAAAAGAGGCAAAGCAAGTCCAGTGGTACTTTTTTCTTACTTATTTTCTTCACATGCATATATAAAAAAACCAGAAACAAAAAGAAGAGAAGTTTTACCGTCGCTGTTCAGGTCTCTCCCTTCCTCGGTGACAAGCCTTTCGGCTTTCCCCAAGTCGAGATGGTGAATCAAGGAAAGGGATGGCCCCTGGTAGTTTTTGTCTTAGGTTTTAAAACTTTTTTTTTGGTTCGTATTTCCTAGATCTAGGGCGAATAGAAGAATATCCTCTGAATCCAAACTAGGATTCGTATTGAGGATGACAAGGGGGTTGTTTTGGTATATTTTGGAGTCTCGCCGGCGCCGGTTAGCGGCGGCCGGCGCCGGTTAGCGGCAGCCGGCGGCGGAGAATACGGCGGCCGGCCGCCGAATTCTGGGTATTATAAGAATGGACGAGAGAAAACGAAGAACAAAAATTCAAAAAACCGAAAATGAAACAAAATGGTGAAAATTTGATTTCGCCTAAAAAGGGGCTTTTATAGTTGTTTTTATTTTGCTAAATGGGTAAATTACACACTTAATCCCACCGCGTTTTCAATATTTTCATTTTTGTCTTGCCGCATGGTATAATCACAATCCCAGTCCCCGATGTTTCAAAAGATTACAATTCCATCCCTAAATTACACCAATCGGTTTTGAATGGTAAAATTACGCCCTTAACCATCCCGCGTCTTTGGATTTTTTCACTTTAGGTCTGCCCCTGGGTCTAATTACAATCCTGGTCCTTTTAGGTTTTGTTTGTTTCGCAATTTCGTCCCCAAATTACATATTATTGTTCTTTAATTTCTGCCACTGACTTTTGTTTTTCTTTCATTTCAGTCCTGTTTTCTTTATAAATATTATTGTTCGTATTATAATCGTATATATATTGATATCATTTTATTTTATATCACTCGTATATGACTCGTATTCTATGTTTACATATATATGTGTATTAAGATTATAACGGTCATGCGTCTTTTATCCGGTTATTCATATTAAGCATGTTATGTTTTAATTGATTCGTACATGGTATATTTTGTATTTTATATGTGTGTGCTTTCTTATTTTTTTTAAGGGCTACATGTTAGTATATTTACCCTTTTCATACGATATGTTGACCCGTATATGTTGAAATATGTTTTATTACCAGTATGCATGTCTTTTTTGAAATATTTGTTCGTCTATATGTACTTATTCCTGCCTTGTTATTTTGACACATGATAGTTGTTTTTATCTATTATTTAGAATAATATGTATATACATATACATGTTTTAGTCTAAAGTATCATTCATGTTAAATTAGTATTCTGGTATGTCAATATTTATTAGGTTAAATATTTTGCCATGTTTTACGTTTTTGCCACTAAGATTGCATATCAAGATATAACTTGTTAATGCGGGAGTCCTTTTATCCGAGCGTAAACGGGGCCAGTATCAATCGTAGTGATAGTGGTTGGGCGTTTATTCTCGGGTAACGGGACCCTTAAAATATATTCGCAATTATGACCGAAATTTAAAAATAATCGTCACTCTAATCCGGAAAATCCAATATTAATAAAGCGGTAATTATTAAAGTACCAATTTCGGGCGGTGTGGGGGTGCTAATCCTTCCCCATCCGTAACCGACTCCCGAACCCTGTCTTTTTGAATCTCTGGTTTTATGGTGTCCGGCCTACCTAAGTGGCCGGTGGCGACTCCATTTTTATAAGGTTTTTGTAAACCCCACGGAATAAATATTTTTAAGAATCACAAACACCTTTCAAACACACTTCAAAAATCCTCGTTTTTATTTAGCGAAGAGAAAAAAGACATTCGCTACAGATGGAGACCCCGCTGGGGACATTTTTGTTTTTCAAAAACAAATGAGAGTCGAGCTTTTAAAATAATTACCGCTTTACTAATATCGGAAGTTTCGGATTAAAGTGACTAATTAAATTAACACTCGGTCATAATTGCGCGTTTATTTTAACGCATTTAAAATATGGCATATAAACCCGTCTTTTTAAGTGGGGGGAAAACGCTAATGCTTTCGTGGAGATATCGTTCTCCCGTATGGGCCTAGCAAGTACCTTCGGGGCTCGAGTACCTTATGCTTTCGTAAGGATATCGTTCCTTCGTACGGGCATAAGCGAATGGGTCCCCCTGAATTGAACCCAGTTGAAAGGAGCCTATAATGGGTGATGATCGGGGGCCTTGCTACCCTTAGTAGGGGACAACAAGGACAATTCGGGTACCTCCTAGAACCAAGACTTCATGTAGAGAATACATAGAAACCTACCCATTTAGAGCCATGTGGATAACCTTAGGTTTTAGACGGGATAAATAGGGTTGTTTTGTGTGTTTATTCTGTTTAATTTTGTCATTTTATTTATATATTTATCAATTTTATCTGGTACTGACTTGTGTTCTTTTGCTTGGTTTTTACATACCATTGCATTCACATTACACAGGGGCATTGATTCCCGAGTGATTTCTCTTTTAATAGAAGATTGTTCATGATGGACCAAAGGTTCTTTGACCTGAAGGAAGAGGGTCCAATCCCAAAACTCCATCCCGAGACTAGACCGGGGACAGCCGAGGAAGAACCATTCAAGGACACCAGAACAGATTCGGTAAGCAGCGTCAATCCTGGTGACAAACAAGATGAAATACAAGAACTAAAGAAGCAGATGTCCGAGATGATGGACCGGATGAATACCATGATGAAAGGCAAGCAGCATGTCGAATTCAGAAAAGATTTGATCAGGGAGCAGAATGCGGAATGTAATGGTCGAAATGCCAAAATAGACAACACCGTTAAATATGACAAATCGAATCCCTTTGTGATCAATCTCAAGAAGCGAGACAGTAGTAGCACATCCGGGAAGATACCCGAGAACAGAGGCAAAACCAGGGAAGTTCGAGGATCTAATGACATCAGAAGACATTATCCAATACCCATGAAATACACCGAGTTACTTCCGTTGCTTATCGAAAGGAACCTTATCATACCAGTGAAGTTTGTAACAAAAAAAACTCCTTATCCGAAAGATTACAACAGGCGTGTCCGGTGCAGCTACCACATAGGCGATTCGAGTCATCACACTGAAAATTGTAGGGCCCTGAAGGACAGAGTTCGAGATCTTATCAGAATGGGAATTTTGGATTTCGAAGACGGACAACCCCGATTCTTCAGCCAGCCAGCCGTTGCCCTAGGGGCAAAGTCAAAGGAAGGTCAATACCGAGCCCAAGGTTCGGATAACACAGGAGTAGGTCACTCAAGCGGGATAAAGTTAGGAGTCAAGAATAAAAGTGTCTCAGAAGATGAATTCGCACACAATCGCGACCAGCTCGAGCATGAGAGGCACAATATTAGCATGAAATCAAAGAATGTACAAGACGAGTACCAGAAGCTGCACTTTGAATTCAAGAGTTTCGGTCTGGGTGACACTGCGGAAAAGTGGGTCAATGGCATGATTCAGCTGAGGAATGGTTCAGAACGCTGGAAGCAGAAATGCAAGAATAGTAAGAATAAAATCAGATCATTATCAAAGAAGCTGGAAGAAGCTGAGAGCCAACGCGACTTTATCCAAAATGAGTTGGAAAGCAGTCTCGTCATGGAAGATATCCTGAAATCAAGTCTGCACCAGGAAAGGAATGAATCACAAACCTTCCAAATGGAAAACACAGCACTCAAAGAACAGATAGTGAGGCTCGAGACTGCTTTACGTACCAGTGAGATCCGTGCTGGGGCAATGACCGTTAAGCTACAAAAGGCCGAGCAAACAATACAGGAGAAAGACCAGGACATGAAGATGATTACGACTCAAGCCCGACAAGTAGCTCAACAGGTAGCAGATTTAGCCGATGCAGCAGCACCAATAAGCCAGAATATGGATCCAGCATTGGACCGCGAAGGAAAACTGACGGGACTATTGAATGAGGTCAAGACATTAGGTGCCAGGGCTCACCGCTATCTGTAAAACCCTAATACCGGATGTAATGAAACTTTTTGGTCTGAATGAAAGATGTTCTATAAGGACAAATCACTTGCGGGATCAATGCTTTATTGCATTCATGCATTGCATTTGCATCACATTTTTTACATTGTTTTATCATCGCATGGCACTTCATCATTTAATATATGGGGTTCGATGGCAGAATTAATCGAAAAATTGAACGAATTGAAGAGTCGAGGCTTGACCAGTTAGAAGAAAAAATCGAGAAAGAGCTTAAGAAGAAAGAGAAGATAAATGTCTTCAATACGAGGGAACTCTGCCTAGTCCCTAATTTGGTCATTCCTCCAGATTTCAAGGCTCCCGGATTTGCACAGTATGACGGAACCAGCTGCCTGAAAATTCACTTAACCATGTTTTGTAGAAAAATGGAAGGATACCTGAAGAACGAAGAATTGTTGATCCACCATTTCCATGATAGCCTGACGGGACCAGCAGCAATGTGGTATAACCGTTTGAACAGAAACCAAGTTAGGTCATGGGGTGACCTCGCTAATGCCTTCTTGGATCAATACAAATATGCTTTAGATTTATCACTCTGTCGACAGTTTCTTCAGAATGAGAAAATGAGGCCAAATGAAAGCTTCAGGGAATGTGCATTAAGGTGGCGATGTCTGGCGACCCAAGTCCAGCCCCCTATAGCGGAAGAAGAGTTGACTCCCCTATTTCATGCAACGCTTCCCTCTCCCTTCTTCGATGTGATGTTGGAGAAATCGAGAAACGGATTCGAAGATTTCATGACGATTGGAGAAAGAATAGAATACGTAATCAAAGAAGGAAAATTGGGGTCTAAGTCTAAGGACCCAATCGAAGATAAGATAGATAAGGATGGAGACCTAAATGAGTGTCATCTCCAGGGTTCACGTGGCCGTAAGAGAAGGAGACAGACTGACAAATCGGGGGCATCAAGGAAAATTCCTCGGACGAGCGCAAATTTGGAAGTGTTTGGAACATCTATCTCAGACATTTGGCCTCACCTGGTAGAGGGTCACTATCTTGTTCCTAGGCCGATGAAGAGTGCACCTGATCTGTATGCCCATAGTTTTGACTCGAGTAGCACATGCGAATTCCATATGGGGGCGCCGGGGCATCCCACCAGAAAATGTAGACCTTTACTGGATGAAATCAAGAAGCTGGTCAATGATGGAATCCTGACACAAGAGCTGATCAAGTAGTGGAAGACCAAGGATGAGAAGCAAATCTACATAGTGCTGAAAAAGCCAGAGATGTCTCTACATTAAAATACCTGCCTGAAGTAATACAAGGGATCAACTCTATGTGGCCCCGTGTGGCAAAGATCTTTTGTGATGGGGCATGTTTGTTGGTTTTTATTTCAATAAAGGACACATTTCGCTTAACATATAATGTTTTTGAAAGCACATAGATATTTTCTCGTCATTATAGGACGCTGGATATCAATTGCAAGATGTGACATTAGATAGATGTCGTGACAACAATGATGTGTGATCTTCCCCGCCAAACTCTGGTCAGCAAAGCGATTATTATTACTCTTTCGATGATATTCAAGGATGAAAAAGCTCTAAATGTCAACCATGTAGAGTTGCTTGAAATTGAAACTCTAGGCATAATCTTCTAGGTAGTAAAGAAGAAACAAAACAAAAAGGAAAAGAAAAAGATAAGAAAGAAAAAAGAAAAGAAAATGAGAAAATAATAATAAAAAGTACTCCTATGTTCGAAACCTGGTAATAGGCTTGTTCGGATAAGAGTATGGAAGTTTTGGGGCACTCCGCTGAAGCGATAGGGTGGAGATATATCATTCAATTCAAGAAACCTTAGCTTCATGAGTGATGGTAATATTTTCAAATCGTGACTATGCCGAGTAACTTGGGGCAGTGTTGTTTGCTCCATCGCTGTCCTCAAGACAAAGGACTGTGACGAATTGATTTCCTCAAATGATGATTAAATAAAAACAAAAAAAAAGAGAAAAGAAAATAGGCGATGTCATGAAAAAAATTAAGACTCGCACCACCCAGAACTTTATTTCTAGAGTAATATTTCTGCGCTCAAGTGGTTATACAAGCCTACCCTTTTGGGGACGGAGTAGATAAAGAGAATTGAGAAAGAGTAGTACTCTGCAGCAATGCGGTAATCATGAGGATGAACCGAGTCACCAGGGAAGACTTCACATCTTTGAATTATCAAGTGGTTGAATCTAAGCCACTCTTGCACATGATATCCAGAGCTCCTATGCTGTGTTTTCAAAATCTTGTATGTTAATCTAAATGATACCCTTTAGTGGAACACTAATCAGCAAATTGACAAGTCAAAGCAACAAAAATTTCCATGCATCACTTCAGGGGTAAGATCCAGAACACAAAGAGGCGGATACTATAGGAGCCCCTAACCAGAAATGACATCACAATGCATAGAATGAAGATAAGAGGTATAGGTGTCAGACAGCTCAGGAACAAGAAGCGAATTCCAGCCACGATGCCTTGTTCGGTTCAAGAAAATGAAGGACGAAACAGGACAAGAATGAGCTTACAAAGTGAGGAAACGGTAAAAAAAATAAACATTGAGTCTCCAAAGAATTAAAGCGTAGAGATCGATAAATGGTTTCCGTCAAGAGACAACAAGAAGATTGAGGTTAAGAAGCATTTTGCTCACCCCGATGACGAAATTAACAAATACTCAGAATGTTGGGTCAAAAGAACTGGAAGATATCCGAGCACGAACGAATGGGGCAATACAGAACAGAGAGAATAGTAAGAATCTCTGCACACGCATGATATAGCGTTTGTTGGTGAAGCAGGCAGAAACCCCAAAGAAGAAAGGCAGATGCTCGTGCAAACGAACAAGAGCAGATGCCCATTGAGCAAAATTTGACAGAAATGAAGATCAAAATGGGGCATACCGCAAAAGGAAAGGAAATAGAGAAATCAGAAGAATGACTTTTCAGGACATAAGATTAACAAAGAAAAAAGAAAAAGAGGAGAAAGAAATCATAACATTACATGCATCATATAGATAGGGGCATGTCAATTTTGCTTGTTCCTAAATAGGTATTTGAAGAATTATCGAAGAATTTACCAAAGTCCATAAAACAACCGCCATGTCGGCGTCAGATCCAGATATTAAATCCTTCGGGTCATTGGTAAGAACTTCGGGCACGATGTTAAGTCCTTCGGGCCATCAGTAAGTCTTTCGAGCGTGGTGTTAAATCTTTCGGGTCATCAGTAAGTCCTTCGGGCATGATGTGGCAGCATATCAGCGTGAGTCCTCATAAAACAACCGCCATGTCGGCGTCAGATCCAGATATTAAATCCTTCGGGTCATTGGTAAGTCCTTCGGGCACGATGTTAAGTCCTTCGGGCCATCGCATAAGTCTTTCGAGCGTGGTGTTAAATCCTTCGGGTCATCGGTAAGTCCTTCGCATGATGTGGCAGCATATCGGCGTGAGTCCTCATAAAACAACCGCCATGTCGGCGTCAGATCCAGATTATTAAATCCTTCGGGTCATTGGTAAGTCCTTCGGGCACGATGTTAAGTCCTTCGGGCCATCAGTAAGTCTTTCGAGCGTGGTGTTAAATCCTTCGGGTCATCAGTAAGTCCTTCGGGCATGATGTGGCAGCATATCAGCGTGAGTCCTCATAAAACAACCGCCATGTCGGCGTCAGATCCAGATATTAAATCCTTCGGGTCATTGGTAAGTCCTTCGGGCACGATGTTAAGTCCTTCGGGCCATCAGTAAGTCTTTCGAGCGTGGTGTTAAATCCTTCGGTCATCGGTAAGTCCTTCGGGCATGATGTGGCAAAGATATCAGCGTGAGTCCTCATAAAACAACCGCCATGTCGGCGTCAGATCCAGATATTAAATCCTTCGGGTCATTGGTAAGTCCTTCGGGCACGATGTTAAGTCCTTCGGGCCATCAGTAAGTCTTTCGAGCGTGGTGTTAAATCCTTCGGGTCATCAGTAAGTCCTTCGGGCATGATGTGGCAGCATATCAGCGTGAGTCCTCATAAAACAACAACCATGTCGGCGTCAGATCCAGATATTAAATCCTTCGGGTCATTGGTAAGTCCTTCGGCACGATGTTAAGTCCTTCGGCCATCGGTAAGTCTTTCGAGCGTGGTGTTAAATCCTTCGGGTCATCGGTAAGTCCTTCGGGCATGATGTGGCAGCATATCAGCGTGAGTCCTCATAAAACAACAGCCATGTCGGCGTCAGATCCAGATATTAAATCCTTCGGGTCATTGGTAAGTCCTTCGGGCACGATGTTAAGTCCTTCGGGCCATCAGTAAGTCTTTCGAGCATGGTGTTAAATCCTTCGGTTCATTAGTAAGTCCTTCGGGCATGATGTGGCAGCATATCAGCGTGAGTCCCCATAAAACAACAGCCGTGTCGGCACCAGATCCAGATATTAAATCCTTCGGGTCATCGGTAAGTCCTTCGGGCACGATGTTAAGTCCTTCGGGCCATCAGTAAGTCTTTCGAGCATGGTGTTAAATCCTTCGGGTCATCAGTAAGTCCCTCGGGCATGATGCGGCAGTCTTAGTAGCGTAGGTCCAAAAATGGCAACAGCCTTGGTAAAAAAAAAAAGGAACCTGCATTTTCAAGCCCCAGCGGAAGGTCCCATAGAGAGAACCCTAAGTCTAAAATCTCAAAAAGAACTCCCAGTCAGAAAAATCCATCAGCGGTGCAAAAGGTTTTATATAGGAGAAACCAGCGTTGAAGATGAAGAGATCTATATAGGAAGGATTCCAAGCTTTACAGTCTCGAAATGAAGGGTTCTATATAGGAAGAACTTACGAGCCTGAAGATTCAGCCAAGGAAGAGCGGAGATGTCCAAAAGAATTCGTTTTTTCCAAAGCTACAAACAGGGAAGTCTGATAAAAATGAGAGCGAAGGGTTCTATGTCGAAAGAGCCTGTAGCTCCAAGATCGGAAAGTGACGAAGCTCTATATAGGAAGAACTTACGAGCCTGAAGATTCAGCCAAGGAAGAGCGGAGATGTCCAAAAGAATTCGTTTTTCCAAAGCTACAAACAGGGAAGTTTGATAAAAATGAGTGCTTATGAATCTTTGCTTCGTTTCCCATTCCATGAGAACAAGCAAAGAGGGGCAACTGTAATCACTCATTTTCACTTGTAAATATATTAATATTGCATGTATATTTATTATATGAATGTTACTAATATAAGGTAATGTGTGCATGTATAAGCTATGTATACGTATTAGGGGTGTATGTATGTCGCGTATGTATCTAGGGTATAAGCGTATATAGATGTTATGTTAATTATATGTATGATTATACGTACGTATACTAGAATATTATATTAATTAATGATCGTATAATATAAGTATACATTTTCGTATGTATTGCTGTTATAATTATATTATTATTAATATTATTGGGCTGACAAAATGAAGAAATTAAATATATTAAACCCAAATAAAAATTTACAGTCCAATTACAAATCCAATTACAAGGCCCGGTTGGCCCAAATCTGAATATTATCTAATTACAATGTGCAGGTAACTGTGGGCCGTTGGATCAGGATCTGATCCAACGACCACAATGCAACCAGGAGGTCCAAAATATCTGCCAGACGCGTGTTCCACACGTATGGACCGTTCAAGTGCCACGTGCGCGTGTGGTCCACGCACGGACGCTTTAATATCCCACGCGCGCGTAAGATCCACGCGTTCTGACTCCTCGACTGCGGAGCTCCACGTGTCAAGATCTGGAGCCGTCTCATCAAATCGAGGCTTCATCCAGGCCGATCATTCTTCAAGCCATCTCGACCGTTAGATCAGATCTGATCTAACGGCCGAGAACGTGTCTGGCCATTGGCAGAGTGTCCACACCGCGCCGATATTCAGAACATGCCCAAGATAACAAGCAAAAATGGTCAGTTCAGTTCAGATCTGAAAAAGCAGGATGCAACTTGCAACAAAGAAGACAATGATATATATGATATAGAAATCTTGTAACAGACGGGGGGGAGAGCGAAAAAAAAGGGGAAGCAAAAAACACAAAACAGAGAGTATTGTAACAAGTTTTTTCAGAAATACAAAAAAGAGGCAAAGCAAGTCCAGTGGTACTTTTTTCTTACTTATTTTCTTCACATGCATATATAAAAAAAAACAGAAACAAAAAGAAGAGAAGTTTTACCGTCGCCATTCGTGGGTCTCCCTTCCTCAGTGACAAGCCTTTCGGCTTTCCCAAGTCAGAGATGGTGAACTGAAGGAAAGGGAAGGCCCCTGGTAGTTTTTGTCTTAGGTTTTAAAACCTTTTTTTTGGTTCGTATTTCCTAGATCTAGGGCGAATAGAAGAATATCCTCTGAATCCAACCTAGGATTCGTATTGAGGATGACAAGGGGTTGTTTTGGTATATTTTTGAGTCTCGCCGGCGCCGGTTAGCGGCGGCCGGCGGCGGAGAATACGGCGGTCGGCCGCCGGATTCTGGGTATTATAAGAATGGACGAGAGAAAACGAAGAACAAAAATTCTGAAAAACCAGAAAATGAAACAAAATGGTGAAAATTTGATTTCGGCCTAAAAAGGGGGCTTTTATAGTTGTTTTTATTTTGCTAAATGGGTAAATTACACACTTAATCCCACCGCGTTTTCAATATTTTCATTTTTGTCTTGCCGCATGGTATAATCACAATCCCAGTCCCCCTGATGTTTCAAAAGATTACAATTCCGTCCCTAAATTACACCGAATCAGTTTCTGAATGGTAAAATTATGTCCTTAACCATCCCGCGTCTTTGGATTTTTCACTTTGGGTCTGCCCCTTGGTCTAATTACAATCCTGGTCCTTTTAGGTTTTGTTTGTTTCGCAATTTCGTCCCCAAATTACATATTATTGTTCTTTAATTTCTGCCACTGACTTTTATTTTTCTTTCATTTCAGTCTTGTTTTCTTTATAAATATTATTGTTCGTATTATAATCGTATATATATTGATATCATTTTATTTTATATCACTCGTATATGACTCGTATTCTATGTTTACATATATATGTGTATTAAGATTATAACGGTCATGCGTCTTTTATCCGGTTATTCATATTAAGCATGTTATGTTTTAATTGATTCGTACATGGTATATTTTGTATTTTATATGTGTGTGCTTTCTTATTTTTTTTAAGGGCTACATGTTAGTATATTTACCCTTTTCATACGATATGTTGACCCGTATATGTTGAAATATGTTTTATTACCAGTATGCATGTCTTTTTTGAAATATTTGTTCGTCTATATGTACTTATTCCTGCCTTGTTATTTTGACACATGATAGTTGTTTTTATCTATTATTTAGAATAATATGTATATACATATACATGTTTTAGTCTAAAGTATCATTCATGTTAAATTAGTATTCTGGTATGTCAATATTTATTAGGTTAAATATTTTGCCATGTTTTACGTTTTTGCCACTAAGATTGCATATCAAGATATAACTTGTTAATGCGGAGTCCTTTTATCCGAGCGTAAACGGGGCCAGTATCAATCGTAGTGATAGTGGTTGGGCGTTTATTCTCGGGTAACGGGACCCTTAAAATATATTCGCAATTATGACCGAAATTTAAAAATAATCGTCACTCTAATCCGGAAAATCCAATATTAATAAAGCGGTAATTATTAAAGTACCAATTTCGGGCGGTGTGGGGGTGCTAATCCTTCCCCATCCGTAACCGACTCCCGAACCCTGTCTTTTTGAATCTCTGGTTTTATGGTGTCCGGCCTACCTAAGTGGCCGGTGGCGACTCCATTTTTATAAGGTTTTTGTAAACCCCACGGAATAAATATTTTTAAGAATCACAAACACCTTTCAAACACACTTCAAAAATCCTCGTTTTTATTTAGCGAAGAAAAAAAAGACATTCGCTACAGGCACCAAATGTCTTAGGGCTAGGAAACTTTCCCTAGAAATGATAGATGGAAGTTACAAAGACCAGTTTAAAAAGTTGTATGAGTAATTAAGAGAGCTTAGGGAGATTAATCCTGGAACAACCACCATTTGTCAATTAGATGATAGGCTATCTGAAAGGATCTATATCTGTCCTGAAGCATGTAAAAATGGTTATAAGGTTGGGTACAAGCCTATAATCAGTGTTGATGGGTGTTTTTTGAAGGGTCCTCTTAAAAAATAAAATGGGTTCCTTATTCCCTATTTTTCTAGTGGATTTTTTATTTAAAAGGGTTTATTTTTTGTTATTATCATTTCCTTTTTTTGTATTTTGTTTTAAAATAGGCTCATTATTATTTCCTTTGAAGACGAGTTTTATTTGAAAGAATATTTTTACTAATATTATTTTTTATTGATTTTTATTATATATTAATTATTATTTTTTTATAAAGAGGGGAAAAATTAGTGACAACAGTTAAACCGCATGATATCCCAAACCTTGCCTAGTTAAACCGCAAGATTTGACACCCTCGCCTAGTTAAACCGCGAGATTTCACCCTTGCCTAGTTAAACCGCAAGAGTGCCGACCTTGCCTAGTTAAACCACAAGATCACCATCAATTTAGGTTCCCTAGTTAAACCGCATGCCCCAAATGATGTCCCAACAGTCCAAGTGGCCTAGTTAAACCGCCATACCTCAAGGACCCATGGCCACGATCAATTTTGTTCATATTTTATAGTGCACTTTTAATCCTATGGCATTCCAACTATATCCGATTTTTTTCACCATGTCGCATAGCCAATATATCAATTACAAAACCATTTACTTACTGTTTTACAATGCATTTCATAAAACACCACATATGCAAATCTCATTGTCGATGAAATAACACCATTCCAAACCAGTGCTCAATAACATTTAATATACTTTCAAACCCCTGCATATGTACTCAAAACCATGCATTTCCAGTAAGTAAATTATACCATGTTTATTACCAAAATATGCAAAGGATATGCTCATATCCAAGCCGATACTCAAGAGCAAAATAAGGAAAACTTACTTCCGAGCTTAGGTAAGTGTCTCACGCTTACCCTAAACTCCCAACACCCTTTACAAAACTTCGTAAAGCATTTAAAATCAGTTTCCACTCACCGATACGCTTTGTCTTCCTTGCCACCACGAAACAAGCTCTCGGCAAGCAACCAAACAACGTCAAGCCTCGCCACCTTGATTATCTCATGTTTTAAACACATAAAACCAGAGGACAAATGCATTAAAATGCACTCAAACCATTGCCTAACAGCAATCTCCCGCAACTCCCAAGTTGCCCACTCAAAAACCATTCGAAACATACCGAAAACACCATCAAACGTTTCCAAAACTTAACCCAGCCATAAAACACAATACAAGCCTTCAATCAACATCTCAAAACCTCCAAAAACCCTTTCCAAACATCATTTTACCTCCAGCAAAGATTAAACTCGAATATCACCACAATAACTTAAAACTAGCAACCTAACTAATTAGAGATTCAAGAGTTTCGGGATTCTGTTGATTAAAACAGGTTATCAACATCAAAATACATCCAAAACATATATTAAATCCATCTCAATTACTGGAAATCAAAGCCACTTCGAAAATCACCATGTTTCACCAAAATTTCCAAAATAATTCAATTAAACATAGATAAAACATTAAAACCACATCACAACTCATAAATCAAGGATCAAATACTTGGGAATATCAATAAAGAACCATTTAACAGAGGAGATCACGGACCTTACCCCTGTTATTTGATTTCTCCCTCAATTGGCTTGTTAAAAGCTAAGAAAATACAAGATTTCAATGAGCTTTTGCAAAGCAAAGTTAAAGGAACAAATTAAAAACAATAATCCGAGTGAAATGAGATCTTTACCTCTGGATTTTGATAAAAATCTGAGTGTTTGGAAGGAAAGAAGTTGAGAGAAAAGTATAGGAAAAAGTTACGTGAAATTCTTTTCAAAGCTAATAACTTACTTTAGATATTTAATTCATTTTCACAATCTTTTAAAACACATGATTAAAAAGATTTAATTGAAGGGAGAAACCACCAGCAAACACTTGGTATATTAGCTCCTTAAGGATTCTAAGAATTTGACCCTTTTGATTTTAGTCACTCAAAATAGTTTTCAAAAATCGCATTTTGGTCACTACTCCAAAATGTCATATTTCCAAATAATTTTTTCTAAAATAGATTCCACCAAAAATCATTATGTATTAAAAGATGATTTTTAACTATTTTTCCATATTTTATCTTATCAAAAAATATACGGTCCTGAAACCGACTCTACTCTTTAACTCGGTCCACTGGACCATCTAATAAACCTCAAAACTGCTAAGCCCAAAACCAGGGTGTTACAAAAAACCAATGCTCACTAGCATTTATTATACTTTTAAACCATTGCATATGTACTTAAAACCATGCATTTCCATCAAGTAAATCAAACCATGTTTAACACCAAAATAGGAAATCAACATGCTTATATCGAAACAGATATTCAAGAGCAAAATAAGGGAAACTTAATTCCGAGCTTAGGTAAGTATTTCACGCTTACCCTAAACTCCCAACAACCTTTACTAAACTGTTTAAAGGCGTTTAAACCAGTTTCAACTCACAGATACGCTTCGCTTTGCTCACCAACGCGAATCAAGCTTCTGGCAAGCCACAATCAACGTCAAGCTTCATCGCTTTGATTATCCCATGTTTTAACCACATAAAACCAAAGGGCAAATGCATCATTATGCATTCAGACCATTGTCTACAAGCAATTAATCGCAACTCTCAAGTTGCCCACACAAAACTTATCTGAAACATACTGAATCATCATCAAACACTTTCAAAACTTAACCCAGCCTTACTGTAACGATTCAACCATCAAACCTCATCAATTAACACCTAAAAATCCTTTCCCAACATCCTTTTACTTCCAGCAAAGATTAAACACAACTATCTCCCCAAAACCCTTAATTAACCACCTTAAACATTAGATATTCAACTTGTTTCGGGATTGCAATATTAAAACCAAGTTATTAACTCAATTAAACATCAAAATCATGATCTAACCTGATCAAAATCCCATCAAAACATGATTTCTCCAATGCTGATTTCTCCCTTTAATTGCTTAGTAAAACATGAAAATCAAGAGAATAACAATAAGTATTTGATGAAAAAGCATTAGGAAACCGAATGGAAATCAAAACCTTTAATTTTGACCTGAAGAAATTGAAGTTGGAAAGGTGTTTGACTGAAGAGAAATTGAGAGAAAGAAGTTGCAAAGTTTGTTACGTGAATTTTGTTAAAACTCTAAAATATGATATATTAATTCTCTCCACTTTTAAAGCATTTTAAAACCCATTTAAAATCAGTAATTAAAGGGAAAACTCTGTTAAATTATTTAGGATAATTAGCTCCTTAAAGATTCAAAGTTTCGATCCTTTTTAAAACAGACACTAAAAACAGTTTTCTAAGTTTGTATATTGGTCACTAGTCCAAAATGTCCAATTTCCAAATCTCATTTTTCCAAAATTGATTTTACCACAATCATTACCATATTAAATAATGATTTTAGCATATTTTTCCAAAATTTTATCACCATCAAAAATATTTAATCCAATTAAATCCTGAAACTGACTCGAATCTCTAATACCGATCCATCGAACCTTCGAACCAACCTTTAAAACATCTAAGCCTAAAACCGGGGTGTTACAACTCTCCCCCACTTAAGAAATTTTGTCCTCGAAATTTACTTGGAGGAAACAAATGCGAAAATTGTTCCAACATATCTGCCATGCTCTCCCAAGTGGCTTCCTCGACACCACGGTGTCACCACAAGACCTTAACAAGCTCAATCGTCTTGCCATGAAGAACTTTGCTGCTGGTATCAAGGATTTCCACTGGCTCCTTATCATAGGACAAATCTGGCCTCAACTCCAAATGCTCTACCGGATAACAAACGAAGGATCCGACCGATACCTCAGCAACATGGAACACATCATGTATTTTCTCCAACTCGGGAGACAACCTCAACCGATAAGCCACATGACCAACACGCTTAACAACTTTGTACGGTCAAATAAACCTCAGACTAAGCTTACCCTTATGTCTGAACCGCATCACCTTCTTCCATGGTGACAATTTTAAGAACACACGATCACCCACCGTATATTCAGTTTCCCTACGCTTCAAATCCGCGTAAAATTTCTGCCGATCCGCAGATGCCTTCAACCGATCACACATAAGATTTACCTTTTCATTCGTGTCCTTTAATACGTCCGGTAAGGAAATATGCTTTTCCCCTACCTCAACCAAACACAAGGGCGTACGACACTTCCGTCCATACAATGCCTCATACGGTGCCATCTGTATACTTTCTTGGTAACTGTTGTTATATGCAAACTCAACCAAAGGTAAATGCTTCTCTCAGGTTCTTTGGAACTCAATAATGCAACATCACAACATATCTTCCAAAACCTGGATAACCCACTCAGATTGACCATCTAACTAAGGATGATACGCGGTGCTGAAATTCAATCTCGTACCTAAAGCCCAGTGCAAACTCACCCAAAACCTTGTTGTAAACCTCGGATCTCTATCCAAAATAATGGAATTTGGTACCCCATACAAACGCATGACCGTAGCAATGTACAAATCTGCCAACTTGTCTAGCGTAAACATCGTATGCACTGGCAGAAAATGTGCACACTTCATAAACTGATCCACAATCACCCAAATGGAATCCTTTTTAGTCGGTGTCAAAGGTAACCCTGACACAAAATCCATGGTGATTATCTCCTATTTCTATTCTGGAATTCGCAACGTTTGCAACAACCTGGTTGGAAACTGAAGTTTAGCCTTGACCCGCTGACATACCATGCACCTAGAAACGATCTCAGCCACATCCTTTTTCAAACCAACCCAGTAGTATGCTTCTTTCAATCACCGATACATTTTCACACTAACAACATGCATAGCAAAAGGGATAGAATGTGCCTCTGTCAAAATAGTGTGCCTCAACTCTGGATCATTCGACACCACTATTCGACCCTTCAAACACAAAACTCTACCATCATCAAAATGAAAATTCGTCGGATTACCCTTTGATATATCCTTAACATGCTAAACCAAGGAATCATCAAACGGTTGCTTAGCTTTAATCAGCTGTGACATCGTAGGCTTAACTTGCAATTCAGCCAACAAACCACCTTCCTGCATCACACTCAACCTTGCAAACAAAGCTCTAAGCTCAACCGCAACCTTACGACTCAACGCATCCACAACCACGTTGGCTTTACCAGGATGATACTCAATCATCAAGTCGTAATCCTTAAGCAACTCCAACCATTTGCGTTGCCTAAGATTCAAATCTTTCTGAGACATCAAATACTTCAAACTCTTATGGTCCGTGAAAACAACACACTTCTCACCATAGAGATAATGTCTTCTGATTTTGAAGGTAAACACCACAGCCGCAAGCTCCAAATCATGAGTTGGATAGTTGCACTCATGAACCCTCATTTGCCTCGACGCATAGGCCACAACCTTACCATCTTGCATCAGCACACAACCCAACCCAACGTAAGATGCATCACTATAATCCACAAACTCCTTTCCGAACTCAGGTTGAATCAATACAGGAGCATGTGTCAAAACTTCCTTCAACTTCTCAAAACTAAGATGTTGCTTCTCTGTCCACACGTAGGGAACATTCTTTTGCAACAACTTTGTCAACCAGTGCCACGATACTAGAAAACCCATCAACAAAGCGGTGATAATAACTAGCCAGCCCAAGAAAACTGCGAACCTCCGAAACAGATTTAGGTTGCTTCAAGTTAAGAATAGCCTCAATTTTTTGTGGATCAACACGGATACCCTCCGCAAAAACCACATAACCAAGGAACATCACTTGACGTACAACTGATTATCCATCAACAATTGCAACACAATCCGCAAATACTGATCACGTTCTTCCTCGTTACGAGAGTACACGAGAATATCATCTATAAACACCACCACAAACTGATCAAGATATTCATAGAACACCCTATTCATCATATCCATGAACGCAGTCGGGGCATTTTTCAAGCCAAAAGGCATGACCAAGAACTCGTAATGGCCATACCTCATACGAATCATGGTTTTATGCACATCTTCATCCTTAACCTTTAATTGATAATACCCCGATCTTAGATCAATTTTAGAGAACACCGCTGCTCCGCGAAACTGATCAAACAGATCATCAATCTTCGGTAAGGAATATTTGTTCTTCATCGTTAGCTTATTTAACTGACGGTAATCAATGCGTATACTCATTGTACCATCTTTCTTTTTTCACAAAAAAAATGGAGCCCCAAGGCAAAACACTCAATCGGATGAACCCATGATCTAACAACTTCTGAAGCTATGATTTCAACTCCTTCAATTCTTTTCATGCCATCCTATAAGGAGAAATGGACACCGACATCGTACCCACTTACGTCTCAATATCAAACTTTACCTCTCTATCCTGTGGTAAACCCGATAACTCTTCAGGGAAAACCTCCAGAAAATCACAAAAAGCCTGAATTTCCTGCACCCGAACACCCTTAACCTCAGGATTCGTCACAATTGCCAAGTAAGCTTGGCAACCTCCTTGTATCATCTTTTCGCTCGGGTAGCCGATACAACATTGGAAAAGAACTTCACACTTTCACCAACCATCACAACTTCATAATCATCAGCTAACCTCAAAGAAATCCTTTTGGATTCACAATCCATAACTGACTTGTTCTCACTTAACCAATCCATACCCAAGAAAACATCAAAACCATAGAATGTTAACTCCATTAAATTCTTGGCAAACTCATGACCTTGCACAACCAAGGGACACTAGTGGTAACCGTATCACCAAAGGAACTAGTTACTAACATGCCAACATCAAGGATCTCAACAGGGACATCTAACAAAGATGCATGTTCACTCAAAATGTATTAATGTGTAGACCCCGAATCAATCAAAGATAATAATGACAAAGATTACAAAGTGAAGGTACCTGCAATCACATCCATGTCATTGCGGCCCTCGAAATGAGCATAGATCCGGGCTAGTCCACCATCCTCTGATCGTACAGTGTGGCATAAGCTACAACTCTCTGACCATCTTCACGCCTCTGGGAATTACCCCTTTCACGGCCTCAGCCCCTAGTGGGTGCAGCAACATGTACCGGTGCATCTATCACAACACGAGGACAATCACGCTTCAAATGATCAGATGACCCACAAATCCAACATACTCCAGTATTCCCCCAGCATTTACCCGTGTGGCGCCTACCACAACGTTCACACTCCGCTACAATACGAACTCTATGATTACAATAACCAACACCGCCACCACGCATGTGATCTGAATTATGCCTCTTGTCCCGATATCTCTTATTTTGCCTCCCATAATAGCTATAATTGGCCACTCTCTTACCCAAGCATGCACTCGAAGTTTGGACTAATGAAACCAATGACTGCTCAATATCATTGGCCTGATTAACCACCACATCAAAATCCGTGTAATCTGTAGCCAGGAGATAAGTCTTGGTGTCCTTCACAAGACCATATCAGAATCTATCACATCTCTGTTGATCATCAGGAACTAACTCTGGGGCATACTGACTCATGCGGACAAACTTCACCTCATATTCGGCAACAGAAATGCCTCCCTGAGATAGCCACATAAACTCGCACTTTTCATATCCAAATACTGAGTGCCAAGATATTTCCTCTTCAAAGCTCTACGAAAGAACTCCCAAGTTACATCCACCTCAGAAACACCAGCAATTTGGTCACCCACCAATGATATTGCATTACCCTACAACAGTGACATAGTGTAACCCAACTTGCGCTCCTCATTACAACTTATCTGGTTCAGAATGCGAATTGTCTTTTCCAGCCATCCTTTGGCTGCCTCAGGACTCAAACCCTAAAATTCATCACCTCCCAAACTTCGAAGACGCTACAAGGGTAAACTTTGATTAGCGACCACAGTAGGTGTCAGTGCTTGCACCCCAGTCGATGCTGTTTGAAACGCTCCCATCATCGCTAGGATTAATGGAGTCAAATCACCCAATACTAACACTAGAGGGGCCTAGGGTACACCACCCACCCCAACATCGATAGGAGGAACCAACGAAGAAAGAGGAGGTAAAAAATTAGGGGGATTCCCTTCCTCAACATTATTCTGCTCAACTCCCTTATTATTAGCCATCGAACGCATCTCACGTCGAACTATGCTAAAAAAAGAATCAAAACACATTAAAGTCAGGCTAGCATTAGGCAAAGAATCCAAAAAAACCTTATAAAACATTTTAAAACCTCGGTAATAGGCAATATGTTCTCAATTCATACCTCAACATGATAATAAGCAATCACTGAACACATACACAATCACCATACAATTCAAACAACATTAGTTAATCAAATAACAACATCCCAACTTTTCAAAACCTGGCTCTGATACCAACAAATATAACCCCTTCGACCCAGTCTAGACGTCCAACTGAGCCAAGAAAACTATATTAGGTTTGTCGAAGCAAACCAGAGAACAATTACGATAATCAGTCTATTTTTTTTATCTTATCTAGATGCACATTAATAATCCTAAATGTACATACTTGCAATGGGTGAATTTCTAAAGAAAAATGATCATGGAAATGCCTCTAATTGCATAGCATACATTTCAGGTACTAAATTGCAAAACTGATAATTTTAGGGACCAAAGCTAAAATTAAAGTTACCAATCCTCAATTAGTTCAATTACATGTTTACATGTCAAATTTCATGTCATTACGATCATCCAAGCTCATACAATTGCACTCACAAATATTCAAGGACCAAAACGTAAGAAAATAGAACTTCAAAATATCCCAAATAACAGATTTAACTGCCACCGTATCGGTACGGTCAAAGGGGTGTTTCGATACGCCTTCGTTATTTCAAAACCTCAAAATTCCAGTAGCCAATTCTGTTTCGATACGCCCTCGCGTATCGAAATGCCCTTCATAAAACCATTAGACCATATCGAAACACCTCCCCGAGTACCGAAACACTGATCAATTTTTCCTCGGCCCTTAACAAAATAGCTACCCGCGTACCGGTATGCTAAGCCTGAATTGGCTTACCTATACAGAAACGGGGACACCCGTACCGGTACGCCTGGACCTGCAATGTCCCAAATTGCTGCCTAATCACACTTTGATGATATCCAAAACACTCCAACATGCTTCAAACACTTATACAACATTACTAAGATACATTACCAACCAAAGCATCACGAATTCGACAACCATTCATGGCATTTATACTACTTAAGACCCTCTATAGGCATGCATCCTAATATCATTTCACCAAGCAACCAAAACTCACATTTGGTACATTTAAGGCATACTCAACATGCTTGCACATTTATGGCATCATACCAAACTTGCTTGAATCATCAAACCATGGCAACCAAACAAAACCAACTAGATGCACACTTAAGCACTTGGCTAGCAACAACATAGGCAAGATTCACCCAAGCTCAATCAACATCAACAAACCATAAAATCTAGCACTACTCATGCTTAAAAATCATGGAAAATAGAAATACAAATCCCTAAAATATGGCGAACACATTGCCTTATTAACCAGAAACATAAACAGAGTTCATACTCAAAGTAGTCTTTGTCTTAGGATAACTTTAGCCTTGCTTTTGCAGCCCTAAAACTTCAATGCTCTGCATCATTAGGAAAAAGAGAGCGTAAGCATACATACTTAGTGAGGATGCTCATACTATAACGATGCAATTAAAAATCATTAGAAAACCAAACACTGGTTTTCGAAATCATGCTTACTACCAAAGCATTTTTCCTTCTTTCCAACCGAAATAATGCATAACAACCTTTATGCAAAAAATCTCAAAGCATTATAATAGGTTCAACACATGAACTTTCACATATATTGGCATTTATAGTGACCAGGATAGACTACCTATATCCTACACATCGGATGCACGAATCTCTCATATCATGCCTAGTTAAACTGCATGATATCCCAAACCCTGCCTAGTTAAACTGAATGATTTGACACCCTCACCTAGTTAAACAGCGAGATTTCACCGTTGCCTAGTTAAACCGCAAGAGTACCGACCTTGCCTAGTTAAACCACAAAATCACCATCTATTTGGGTTGCCTAGTTAAACTGGATGCCCCAAATAATTTCCTAACAGTCCGAATGTCCTTGTTAAACCGCCATACCTTAGGACCCATGGCCACGATCAATTTTTGTTCATATTTATAGTGCACTTTAATCCTATGGATTGCCAACTATATCTTATTGTTTTCTCACCTTGTCACATAGCCAATATATCATTTACAAAACCATTTACTTACTGTTTTACAATGCATTGAACAAAAACACCAAATATGCAAATCACATTGCCAAAGCAATAACACCATTCCTAACCAGAATGAAAACCAATGCTCACTAGCATTTATTATACTTTTAAACCCTTGCATATGTACTTAAAACCATGCATTTCTAGCAAGTAAATTAAACCATGTTTAACACTGAAACATGAAATTAACATGCCCATATCCAAACTGATATTCAAGAGAAAAATAAGGGAAACTTACTTTCGAGCTTAGGTAAGTATTTCACGCTTACCCTAAAATCCCAACAACCTTTACTAAACTGTTTAAAGGCATTTAAACCAATTTCCACTCACCGACACGCTTTGCTTTCCTTGCCATCGCGATCAAGCTTCCGGCAAGCTACAATCAACCTCAAGCTTCGTCGCTTTTATTATCCCATGTTTTAACCATATAAAACCAGAGGGCAAATACATCATTATACATTCAAACCATTAACCACAACTCTCAAGTTGCCCGCTCAAAACTTATCCGAAACATACCGAAATCATCATCAAAAACTTCTGAAACTTAACTCAGCTTTACTATAACGATTTAAACCATCAAACCTCATCAATTAACACCTAAAAACACTTTCCCAACATCATTTTACTTCCAGCAAATATTAAACACAACTTTCTCCACAAAAACCCTTAATTAACCACCGTAAACATTAGATATTCAACTTGTTTCGGGATTGCAATATTAAAACCAAGTTATTAACTCAATTAAACATCAAAAGTCATGATCTAACCTGATCAAAATCCCAGGAAAACAGAACAAGTACGAAGATCCATAAATCTCATCAATCAAAACACAATTAAACCAATTTTCTTTAATTAAACTAACAAAACACATTAGAAAAAAATTGTAAAGGATCAAGAACTTGAGAATTTCAGTAAATAACCCTTCATTAGAGGAGAAGAACGAATCCTTACCTCCAATGCTAATTTCTCCCCTTAATTGCTTAGTAAAACATGAAAATCAAGATAATAACAATAAGTATTTGGTGAAAAAGCATTAGGCAATCAAATGGAAATCAAAACCTTTAAGTTTTTACCTGAAGAAATTGAAGATGGAAAGGTGTTTGGCTCGAGAGAAATTGAGAGAAAGAAGTTGCAAAATTTGTTATGTGAATTTTGTTAAAACTCTAAAATATGATTTATTAATTCTCTCCACTTTTAAAGCATTTTAAAACCCATTTAAAATCAGTTAATTAAAGGGAGAATTCTATTAAAAATATTTAGGATAATTTGCTCCTTAAAGATTCAAAGTTTTGATCATTTTCAAAACAGTCGCTAAAAACCGTTTGCATTTTGATCACTAGTCCAAAATGTCCAATTTCCAAAATTTATTTTACCACAATCATTAACATATTAAATAATGATTTTAGCATATTTTTCCAAAATTTTATCACCATAAAAAATATTTAATCAAATTAAATCCTGAAACCGACTCGAATCTCTAATACTAGTCCACCGGACCTTCGAACCAACCTTTAAAACATCTAAGCCCAAAACTGGAGTATTACATGACATGGAGAGGGGTCTGAACGGTAGTGGTCATGAAAGATGAGGGGTCACGGGAGACGGATGGCCAGTTGGTGAAACTTTTGGAAGGAGATGAAGGGCCGGCGGCTGGGTTGTCTAGGGTTAGAAAATTAGGGTTTAGGCAGAACCAAATTTGGTTTGGATAGATGGGTTCTTGTTTAGGAAACGGGTATGGGTTGAGGATTTTGAGTAGGCAGCTGTGTAATGGGTGTAATAGGTAATGAGTTTAGGTTGTTGGGCTTGGTTAAAAGAAATGGACATAATTTGTAAAGGGTATTTAGGCTTGGTAATTGGGTTCTGTAAATTGGACATTTAATGGACTTGTTTTTTTCTTGGATTTTTGGTTTAATTTTTTTTGGATTTTTTAATTAATTAACTATTTATTCGAATTAAGGCGGGACAAAAATGGTGATTACATGTGTTACCATTATTTTTACTAAGGCAAAGTGAGTTAATCGTTCGGATGTTATTTTATATAAGTTTTGATTATATGGTTGGTGTTATATTATGTTGGGTGATGAAATTATTTAAAGTGTACGATGTTGGTTTTATTTTGTGCCAAGTACATTTAATGATTATGGTTTTATGTCTTAAAATAGTTTAAATAATTATTGGATTGATTGCTTGTGTTCCAAGTGTACGTATGGTCATATGTTTCTATTTCTTAATTGATCTATAGCTATGTTTGTGGCCTTGACCATTTGGTACTTATTGGATTATGCTTTATGTTGTTAGGAAGCATGTCTCAAGATTAATTTTACGAGTATGAATTATGTTGAATAATTGGCATGTAATTATTTGAGCTTTACCAAGTTTAGATTTTTTGCATTTTGGTTAACGTATGTTGTTGCATCAATTGAATGAGTAAATGTTGTCCATTTGACCTGAGACTTTGCAAGCATGCTTTTAATGTATCTAATTACAGTAAGAATCTTTTATAAACATGTTGGTCCAAGTGTATTAGTAGTTTTACGATTTGTCCTTAATTTCGTATTTTGCTTAATTGGATGTTTGTTTGTTATTCGTTGGAGCTAAAATTTGACACACTGGCATGAAATATGTTTAATCGATTATTGATAAACTAAAACCTGTAAAAGTCCCTATAATTATTCATATTAGTATTTTGGTCCTTAGAATGCTTATATTTGCAATTAAGTGCCTTATTGATGTTCGTATCAATTGATAATTGAACCGCTGCTTGTATGAGCAACATAGGTCTTAATGATGCATCTAGACAAGTTAAAAGAAAAAAATAGACCGTAATTCGAGTAAGATTGTTTGGTTTTGTTTCGGCAAACCTAGTGTGATCTTCTTGGTTCGGGTCCACCGACTAGGCCGGGTCAATGGGGTTACATTCCCAAACCTAAACCCTCAAATTACCGCCACTTCCACCGCCGATCTTCGTCCCTGAGAACACCCTTTCGGCTGCCAGACCTCGTCGGCCATTTCCCTAACACGACACATGTGAGAAATGACGAACGACGTGCCAGTTGAACGTCAATTTTGCATTCGACATTTGACGTTCGGCTGGCACATCATTCATCATTTTTGATGATGACGCGTTGGGAAAATAATAGTCTAGGTTCGATTACCGAAGGGGTGTGCTTAGGGCCGGCGAAAGTGGTAGCGATTCGAGTGTTCGAGTTTGGGAAGTTTTAGGAATTTGAGGGCTATTTTGTAAAAATTAAAGAATTTTAGGATTTTCTGAAATTTTAAATTTTGTGTAAAAAAAATTTTTTTTAATTTTAAATTTTGAAAAAAATGAACATGCCATGTGTCAAGCATTGATTGGTTAGCGATTTTTTTAATGGTAGTTAACTACCGAGCACCTAAAATTGTAACAGTGTAAACTTTAGGCACCTATTTTTAACAAAAAATACTTTAGGCACCTAAAGTTCAAAAGAGGTATAGTTTGGGCACTTATTTTTCATTTAAGCCTTTTACTTTTACTTTTACTTTAGCAAAAAATATGAGTTTCTTAAAAAAAACCTAAAATTTTAATATCTTTCTATCAAGCCCTCAAATCACATCTCTCTCACCGTTTGGCATCCCCCACACGTCGATGGTTCACCGTTCACCATCCAAGCGTCACGTACCTCACCGTTCAACATCCACCACCCTCTAGCCGTTGGTCAAAAAGCACAATCAGTCTTTTATTTCTTCATTGTTGGATTTTCTTCGATGGATCAATCGACGATTCATTTGCCGATTTTCGACGATGAGATGATGGGGTTTTCAGTCATAGGGGTCCGAAGAAGGCCAGAGTGGCCGGTGGTGGTTGAATCAGTGGTGGGAGGGGAGGAATTTAGGGAATTAGGGTCTGAGTTTGGGTTTGGAGAAAATAAAGATTTTGGGTTTTTTTATACAAAATTAAAGATTTTCTAAGTTTTAAAAAATAAGAATTAAAAAATATCATAAATATGCCATGTGTCGTATTTTTATTGCATAACGAAAAGATTTTAACGTCTGTCACGGAAAAACTTTATTTAAGTTACGGAATGAAACGTTAGGCGCCAAAGTGACCTGAAAAAACGTTTGGCATCAAACTTGAATTTTTTATATACATTGGGCACCTTTCTGATGTTTAAGCCTTATAAATTTGCCGATGTTTGATTTGTGTTTATTAAGGATTTTAAAATTATGTCTATATTCATTTATTTAAAAGATATAGGTTTGTTATTTCCTATTTGTCAAGGTTTATCGATATTTCTACAGTTAATGAATGCTCAGTTTTTTAATTATTATGTTTGCTACTTTAAACTTTTCGAGTTAATTCTCTCATTTTGATCGACAGTTGTCATTATCTCATGTATGTCATACTTAAACTATGACAAAGACGATTGTAAACATGTTATAAGTGTAGAGTATATTCCTACCGACACTTGAAGTCTTTATTTATTTTTATCATAACTTGAAGTCTCTGTTTTCTTTAACCGCAGAGAATATGTGAGAATGCACGATTCTATGAAAACTATATTAAATTATTACTTTCAAAAACTATATCATACATAATGGAAATTCAATCAAAATAAAAATTCCAAAAAAGCTTTAAAACACTAACCCCTAGATTGGGTATCACAATTAGAAAGCACTCTAAAAATAATTAAAAGTATTTTTTTTATATTTATATTTATATTTATTGTGTTTTATAATAATTTGTACAAATCTTAAAAAAATATGACCGCGACACGCGCAATGACCATAATAAAATTCGTTATGTCTTCAACCGCGATAAACGCAACGTGACCGACCATGAACGCTATTTAAATTCCTACCGACAACTATAATGGAATTTTGGGTTAAAACTACTAAAATGACGGTATGTAGGGGTAGGGAGGGGCAATTGCCCCCCACCCCCAATAATTTTTTTCAGCTTTGTCCTCCTATATAAATTACTTTACAAATTGGTTTATTTTTGAATTTGCCCTCACTTTCAAACATTTATGTTTTTCATCAGATTTTTTCCTTAATTTGGGAAATCTTAAAGGGCTTTTAATTGGTTTTATTATTAAAATGAAATGGGATTTAATAAAAGGATTATTAGTTATACAAAATCACTTTCTTACGTAACTACTTTTCATCCAACTTTTTCTCTAAACTTTCCCGCCAGTCAAACTAAGATTTTCACTTCAAATTTCTCGGGAATCAATTCTTATTGATTTTATTTTTGTTTCCTAATTGATTTCTTGTATTCCTATTGTAAAATCTAATTGGATTTCAACCAATCATTGCTAATTAAGGGAAAAATCAACAATTAGAGGTGATTTTCGTTTCTCTCCTCTAATTGAAGGTTTTTTAATGAAATTCTCAAGTTCTTGATCCTTTGCTTATGATTTGTAACTTATTTTGATGGTTTAATTGAGGGGAAATGGTTAAATCAAGGTTTAATTGGTGGAATTAATTTGAACTCATAATAGTTCTGTTTTCTCATGATTTAATTTGATTTAGATCATGATTTTGATGTTGAAAGGTGCTAATAAGATGGTTAAATCATAAGAATCTCAAAACTAATTGAATTCCTAATTTTTTTAGTTGTTAGTTATGAGTTTTTGATGAGTTGTGGAGGTTTTATGATGCTGGAGGCATAAGGATGATAGAGTTGTGTTTTTAGATGTTAATTGGTGGGTTAAGATGTTATATTGAGGCTGGGTAATGGTTGGAAGAAGTTTGATGTATGTTTTGAATGTTGAGGGATGGTTTTTGGTAAAGGTTGTTGTGGATATGTGTTGTTGTGTTGTTGATTGCATTTTGATGCAATATACTCTCTGTTTTTTGTGTAGATAAAACAGGGGAAGTAGGTCCTCAAGCTTGAGCTTTGGTTTCAGAAACTTTGGAGGGGAGATTACTGTATCGGCAAGCGAGGCTTTGCGTATCGGTGAGTGAGAACGTGTTTACAACTTTGCAAAGGTTTAAAAGTTGTGTTTGGGAGTTTAGATCAAGCTCGAAATGCTGGTCTAAGCTCAGAAGTAAGTAAAGGATGAATTCTCTCTCAAACTCGGCTTGGCGAATGGTTATTTATGCACTAGTTTTAAATGGTTTGGATTACTCACTGTTATTGCATGAAATGAGCATGTTTTAATGCTGGAATTTGACTATGAATTGTTGTTGATGCATTGTGAATGGATGCATGGTCAATTATTGTTTTTGAACATTGTTAAATGCAAGGGTTGTTGCATTGGTAAGTTGATTTAATTGATGCATATGAAAGCAATGAGTTGTTGTTGATAAATTGAATTATATTGGCAAGTGATGAAATGGAAATGGTTTGAAAATGTTATCGGATATAGTTGGCCGGCCATAGGATTGATAGTGCACTATAAAAAGTCACATTGGATGTAGAGGGGTTTTGATCCGTGTACCGAAAACTCCATCCAAGTACCCTAACGGTTGAGGGGTTTAGATCTTTGTATCGAATACTCCCGTTAGTGGGCTATGCGTCCAACCGATGTGTAGGGCTGAGAATGTACCTTTGATTCCGGTTGAGATGGTATTAAGTGTTGGGGACACTTATTGAATCCGTGTATCCGATGTTATGTTTTGTAAAGTGGAACTTGGTTGATGATCACTTGTAAGCCAATATAATTGTTAATGTATCATGAGATGGATTATGTTGTTTAATATGAGTTTAAACATGTTTTACTCTTTAAGCCTTGCATTGGTAGTATGCATGAGAAAGCTTAAATTAAGGGTAGCAAATGGGACTTTGCTGTTGAATCCATGATACATGTTGCATATGGTTTAATATGATGTTTTGGATAGTTAAATGCATGGTTTAAGCAAGGCATGATGTTATAGTGTTATTTTAAAAGTGTTTTGGAAAGTGGTTTTCAAAAGATGTGTAATGGACTAAAATGTATTGATGGTTGCTGGGTTTTGAGCATTCCTCACTAAGCCATGTGTGCTTACGCTCTCTTTTTCCATCAATGCAGAGCATTAAAGGTTAATGGAAGTGAGGAAGCAAGGAAGGAACCCCAAGGACTTGTTTCCAAAGTACGATTTGAACGTTACCTTGTAGTAATAAGGGCAATGTGTCAAATGTTAATTTGGGAGGATTTTTGAATGAACTCCCTATTTGAGCAAGTTGTAATGGTTGTTTTGATTTGCTTGAGGTTTAAAGTGCTTGAGATGTGGATGGATTTATGTTTTGGATGTTGATTAGGGAGCATGCCTATAGACTTGATGAATACTTACGCTATGATTGCTAGGGTTGCTTGATATGCTGGATTGATGTTGTTAAGTAAGTATGCCTTTGAGGTAATATGTTGTTTAGAGATGCAGTAAGGTTGTTTTGATTGCCAAAGTGTCATATGTTGGACCTAAAGGTCATTACAGGCATCTGCGTACCGATACGGGTACCTCGGGATCGGTACGCGGGGTTCTGTTGGGCTCAAATTGTTGAATTAAAGCTACGGGTACCGGTACGCTTAGCCACCGTATCGGTATGCCTTAAGGAAAATGAATGCTTGTTCCGGTACACGGGTCTGCGAATCAGCACGATCCCTTCAATTTTAGCATGTCGTACTTGTACGCGGGGTACCGTATCGGTACGCAATCTAGTTACTGGAATCTTAAGTTTTGAGAAAATGTTAAGGGGATCGGTACGGGTCAAAGTTGTACCAGTATGAGGTGGTCAATACATCGTATCAATACAGTTATGAATGTATCAGTACGCTGAGCCATTATGTCTGTTAATCTGTATCAGTACGGGCTTGCCTATATCGGTACGCTATTTTGTTTTTATGCAATCTTGTTTTGCTGAAGTTTGGAAATCTTGCAAATTAGTCCCTGATTGTTATGGATGCAATTGAATGAATGTGGATGATTATTTTGAACTAGAAATTAACCTGCAAGCAAGTAATGGGACTAATTAAGGATTGGTAATTCAAGTTGTAACAAAGGCCCTGTAATTTGTAAAAAAAATATGTTTTGGTTCATAATGTATATTATTGTGCTTTCGGGTTTCGTTTTGCAAATCGGTTATCATGTAACGTTTCCAATGAAGCATGAATAATTAGGAAGTTAATATTTTGCATCTAGACAAGATAAAAAGAAAAAAATTAAACTGGTTTAGGTTATTTAGCTTGGGTTTGCTTCGACAAACCTAACGTGATCCTTTTAGTTCGGTTTTGACTAGGTCGAGCTAAGGGGGTTACACGAAGCCCACGCTTTAAGTGTAACTCGACCCTTGGATTCTGAAATTCGGGTCGTTACATGTATATATACATAAACTATGACAAAGACGATCGTAAACATGTTGTAAGTGTAGAGTACATTCCTACCGACACATGAAGTCTTTGTTTTTTTTTTTCATAACTTGAAGTCTCTGTTTTCTTTAGCCGCAGAGAAGATGTGAGAATGCACGATTCTATGAAAACTATATTAAATTATTACTTTCAAAAACTATATCATACATAATAGAAATTCAATCAAAATAAAAACCAAAAAAAGCTTTAAAACACTAACCCCAGATTGTGTATCACAATTAGAAAGCACTCTAAAAATAATTAAGAATGATTTTTTATATTTATATTTATAATTATTGTGTTTTATAATAATTTGAGTGAATTTTAAAAAAAATCATGGCCGTAACACTTGCAGTGACCACAATAACATCCGTTATGTCCTCAACCGCGATAAACGCAACGTTACTGACCACGAATGCTATTTAAATTCTTATCGACAACTATAATGGAATTTTGGGTTAAAACTACTAAAACGACGGTATGTGGGGGTGGGGAGGGGCAATTGCCCGCCATCCCCATAATTTTTTTCAGCTTTGTCCTCCTACATAAATTACTTTACAAATTAGTTTATTTTTTAATTTTTTTTACACTATCAAACATTTATGTTTTGCCCCCAACTTTAAATCATGGCTCTCTCTAGACACATTAATAACCGTTAATGGAGCTATACAATGTTTATAACCTTTTAAAGACTAGCATGTCAGTGAATGCTTAAAAATCTCTAACATCTATGTAGGTTGAGTGGCTAGAAATTTGACCAAGTCATTATACTTTTATTAAAAACAAGTTGTAAGAGATTGCAACTGTAACAAAAATTTCAAAGAAATTGTAACACCTAAACAATCAATATATGATTTATGATGGGTCGGCAGCAGGGTTGGCTAGGATTAGAAAATTAGGGTTTAGGAAGAACCAGGTTTGGTTTGGATAGATGGGTGGAGTTTAGGAAACAGGTATGGGTTGAGGATTTGAGTAGGCAAATGTGTAACAGGTCACGGGTGTAATGGTAATAGGTTTAGGCTGTTGGGCTTGGTTAAAAGAAATTGACATAATTTGTAAAGGGTATTTGGGCTTGGTAATTGGGTTCTGTAAATTGGACATTTAATGGACTTGTTTTTTTCATGGATTTTTGGTTTATTGTTTTTTTTGGATTTTTTAATTAATTAATTATTTATTCGAGTTAAGGTCGGACAAAAATGGTAACTGCATGTGTTATCATTAATTTTACTAAGGCAATGTGGGTTAATCGTTCGGATGTTATTTTATATAAGTTTTAATTATATGGTTGGAGTTATATTATGTTGGGTGATGATATTATTTAATGTGTATGATGTTGGTTTTATTTTATGCCAAGTACATTTAATGATTATGGTTTTATGTCTTAAAATAGTTTAAATAATGATTGGATTGATTGCTTGTGTTCCAAGTGTACATATGGTCACATGTTTCTATTTCTTAATTGATCTGTAGCCTATGTTTATGGCCTTGACCATTTGGTACTTATTGGATTATGCTTTATGCTGTTAGAAAGCATGTCTCTAGATTAATTGTACGAGTATGAATTGTGTTGAATAATTGGCATGTAATTATTTGAGCTTTACCAAGTTTAGATTTTTTGCATTTTGGTCACCGGAAGTTGTTTGATCAATTCAATGAGTAAATGTTGTCCGTTTGACCTGAGATTTTGCAAGCATGCTTTTAATGTATCTAATTACATCAAGAATCTTTTATAAACATGTTGGTCCAAATGTTTTGGCATTTTTATGATTTAGTCCTTAATTTCGTATTTTGCATAATTGGATGCTTGTTTGTTATACGTTGGAGCTAAAATTTGACTCGCTGGCATGAAATATGTTTAATTGATTATTGATAACCTGAAACATGTAAAAGTCCCTATAATTATTCATATTTTTATTTTGGTCCTTAGAATGCTTATATTTGCAATTGAGCGGCTTATCGATGTTCGTATCAATTGATAATTGAATTGTTGCTTGTATGAACACCATAGGTCTTAATGATGCATCTTAAAAGAAAAAAATGGACCGTAATGCGAGTAAGATTGTTTGGGTTTGCTTCGGCAAACCTAATGTGATATTCTTGGTTCAGGTCTAGCGAGTAGGCCGAGTTAAGGGGATTACATTCCCAAACCTAAACCCTCAAATTGCTGCCACTTTTGCCTCCGATCGTCATCACTGAGCACACCCTTTCAGCTGCTGGACCTAGCCGGTCATTTCCCTAACACGGCACATGTCGAAAATGACGAACGGCGTGTCAATTTCGTATTCAATGTTTGACATTCGGCTGGCACATTATTCATCATTTTTGATGACGACGCATTGGGAAAATGACTGTCTAGGCCGGAGACCGAAGGGGTGTACTTAGGGGCTGCAAAAGTGGTGGCGATTTGAGTGTTCGAGTTTGGGAAATTTTAGGGATTTGAAGGCTATTTTTGTAAAAATTAAAGAATTTTAGGATTTTCTGAAAATTTAAATTTTTGTGTAAAAAATTGTTTTAAATTTTAAATTTTGAAAAAAAATGACATGTCATGTGTCAAGCATTGATTGGTTAACGAATTTTTTAATGGTATTTAACTACCAGACACCTAAAATTGTAACAGTGTAAACTTTAGGCACATGTTTTTAACAAAAAAATACTTTAGGCACCTAAAGTTCAAAAGCTGTATAGTTTGGGCACTTATTTTTCATTTAAGCCTTTTACTTTTACTTTTACTTTCGCAAAAAATATGAGCTTCTTAAAAAAATCCTAAAGTTTTAATATCTTTCAATCAAGCCCTCAAATCACAACTCCCTCACCGTTCGGCATCCCCAAACGTCGATGGTTCATCATTCACCACCCAAGCGTCGCGTACCTCACCGTTCAACATCCCCCACCCTCTAGCCGTTGGTCAAAAAGCCCAATCAGTCTCTTATTTCTTCATTGTTGGATGTTCGTCGATGGATCAATCGGCGATTCATTTGCCGGTTTTCGTCGATGAGATGATGGAGTTTTCAGTCATGGGGGTCCGACGAAGGCAAGAGTGGTCGGTGGTTGTTGAATCAGTGGTGGGAGGGGTGGAATTTAGGGAATTAGGGTTTGGGTTTGGGGTTTTTTTAAAGAAATTAAAGATTTTGGGGTTTTTTTACAAAATTAAAGATTTTCTAATTTTTAAAAAATAAGAATTAAAAAATATTAGAAATATGTCACGTGTCGTGTTTTTATTGCATAACGAAAAAATTTTAACGTCTGTCACGGGAAGATTTGATTTGAGTTACGAAATGAATCGTTAGGCACTAAAGTGACTCGAAAAAACGTTTGGCACCAAATTAAATTTTTATATATAAATTAGACACCTTTCTGATGTTTAAGCTTATAAATTTGCTGACGTTTGATTTGTGTTTATTAAGGATTTTAAAATTATGTCTATACTCATTTATTTAAAAGATATAGGTTTGTTATTTCCTATTTGTCAAGGTTTATCGATATTTCTACGGTTAATGAATGCTCAGTTTTTTTATTATTCTGTATGCTACTTTAAACTTTTCGAGTTAATTCTCTCATTTTGATAGACAGTTGTCATTATCTCAAGCATGTCATACTTAAACTATGACAAAGACGATTGTAAACATGTTGCAAGTGTAGAGTATATTCCTACCGACACATGAAGTCTTTTATTTCTTTTTATCATAACTTGAAGTCTCTGTTTTCTTTAACCGCAGAGAATATGTGAGAATGTACGATTCCATGAAAACTATATTAAATTATTACTTTCAAAAACTATATCATACATAATGGAAATTCAATCAAAATAAAGAAGCCCAAAAAAGCTTTAAAACACTAACCCCTAGATTGGGTATCACAATTAGAAAGCTCTCTAAAAATAATTAAAAGTATTTTTTATATTTATATTTATATTTATTGCATTTTATAATAATTTGTGCGAATTTTAAAAAAATCCATGACTGCGACACTCGCAGTGACCACAATAACATCCGTTATGTCCTCAACCGCGATAAACGCAACGTGACTGACCACAGACATTATTTAAATTTCTATCGACAACTATAATGAAATTTTGGGTTAAAACTACTAAAACGACGGTATGTGGGAGTGGGGAGGAGCAATTGCCCACCACCCTCAAAGAATTTTTTTTTTCAGTTTTGTCCTCCTATATAAATTACTCTACAAATTGATTTACTTTTGAATCTTTCCTCACATTCAAATATTTATATTTTGCCCCTAACTCCAAATCTTGACTCTGTCCCTGGACACGTTAATAACAGTTAACGGAGCTATACAATGTTTATAACCTTTTAAAGACTAGAATGTCAGTGAATGCTTAAATGTCTATAACATCTAGGTAGGTTGAGTGGCTAGAAATTTGATACTTTTATTAAAAAAAGTTGTAAGAGATTGCAACTGTAACAAAAATTTCAAATAAATTGTAACACCTAAACAATTAATGTATGATTTATTGAAAAAAATCCTTGGCATCTTTCAAGAAATCTCATCATCGGGAATTTTGTTTAGATCAAACAAGCAATTCTCATTCCCATTATCATGGTCATCGCGTTGTTTAACAATTCTTCGAGACCGATGATTATGAGTAACAGCAGCGTCGTCATCGGAAAATGTTTTGGACGGAGAACAATGAGTAACACAACCGGCATCATCATTGTTATCATCAAGACAAGTGATTGAAGATTCCAGTTGGCATAACAAGGCTAGGGTTTCAAGCCCCGGTGTTCCCTTCTTCTCATTATGATCATCGCCTTCTTCAACAATTCTTTGATGAGTAACAGCATCGGCGGCGGCATTATCTTTATGAAGGTTGTATGGCCCCGTTAATGGAGCTATACAATGTTTATAACCTTTTCAAGACTAGAATGTCAGTGAATGCTTAAAAGTCTATAACATCTATGTAGGTTGAGTGGCTAGAAATTTGATACTTTTATTAAAAACAAGTTGTAAGAGATTGCAACTGTAACAAAAATTTCTAAGAAATTGTAACACCTAATGTTGCAACTTTTTTTCATGAGGCCTCGACGTTTTTTTAAATAAATAAAGTTAAAACAACGGAGTCACCACTAATATTTTTTTAAAGGTGTGATTAGATCACTTAAAAACGAGTCATATTAATAAAATTATTTTTATTTTATTAAAACAACGATTTTGGTCTGCAAAAACTCAAAAATGGGTTCGAGAGTCGGTTATGCGTGGGGAAGGGTTAGCACCCCCACACCAAAAATTGGTACCTAGCAGATTACAAAAAAGTTTTAATGTCAGAATTTGCAAGATCATGTAAAATTTAAATTATTGCCCATTTATAAATATGATTCCATTTTAACGGCCCTGTCATTCGGAGAGTAAACTTTAACCACCTCCAACACTTCTGATGCTAACTCGTTGCCTCCTTTAGGTAGGACACATCATTAATTATATTTCACTTTTTAACAAGCAATCACAAAAATAATTAGTGTGTTGAAGCTTTTAATTATTCTATGTTAGTGATTATTAGCCTAAGAAATTGTCTAAGTGAATTTTACCTATTAGAATTTAAATATGATTAAGTGTATTTTATGATTTTTGGGTGAAGAGAATTTTATCAAACTTTAAGGCTCTAAATTAAACTAAGGTTGTAACACTAGAGAGCCTAAACCTAGGATTTTTACCTAAACTAATACTTTAATTAAAGAAAACAAACATTTAAATATCTTAAATTAACGATATAAAGGTAACATTAATTCAATTACAAAATTAAACAAAATATGGACAAATAAGAAGGAATTTAATAAAATGTTAAATTATGTGTATCCTTCTCGGAATTGAGTCAACACACACGGTGTTCGGACCATTTTTATAAAAACTTTAATCTTGAAGAATATGATAAAAATAGGTGGCTCAAAAAAAGAAGGTGTTAGTAACCAAATTAAAAGCAAATTTTAAAAAATGTACCAAGTTTATTTAAAAAGAGCTTTATGGAATAAAAATGGTGTTGAGATTTAATAAAATTAAATGATCCACTTTTGTTTAAAATGGATACAAAGCCCAAAAGCAACATTCACCCACTTTTATTTTAAAGCAAAGAATCAAACACCCTATTTTAAAGAATTTATCAAGTGTTCATGTAAAAAATTGAAAATGGAGATCAAGGATCTTTAAAACTTTAAAAAGGGTTAGAATTTGCTTCAATTAATTAAATTCGAAATAAAAGAAAGAACAAAAGAACACGAGCAAAATACCTAAAAATCAAACTTTTTTCTTGTATTCAACTTGAAAATGCCAATACAAACTTGAGAATTGTTACATGATTTGCAGATGCTTGTGGGTGTGTATTACAAGTGAAGGGGAAGGGGTTTATATAGGATTTTTCATCCAAAAATACATGGAAATTCAACCAAAAAAATCCCAAAAAATCAAGTAAAAGTATTCCCCTAATTTCTTTGATTTAATTCCAATATTTCCCTCTTCAAATCTGGACCAAATTCGTTTCCTTCTTTCCTTGATCTAATTCGAATTTGAGGAATTAATGGGTTGCTCTTTCCCTTTTCATTTGAATCAAATTGACCACCTTAGTTGCTTTCCATTTTCACAAGCTTGATTTCCTTTATTTTGCAGGTTGAGCAGCATGTAGGGGGAAGAAAAGTGACACGTGGGGTCCACCAGCTTTCCTCTTTCTTGATCCAACCTGAACCGTTGGATCCTATTTAGATCCAACGGTCAATAATTGACTGCACATGGGAAAAAGATGTTATTTAAGATTTTTTTATTTGGCCTAATTGGGCTATTAAATTGGTCTTATTTAATTTAAAATGGACATTTTTATTTAATTAGGTTTTATTCTAATAATAAGGCTAGTCATTATACATACATAATTAATATAATACCCTAAAAATAAAATAAAATAAATAATAGAAAAAAATAAATAAATAATAAAAAGATGGGTGAAAATTTAGTGGCAGCAGTTGCCCTTTTTTGCTCATTCCAGTAAAACATGGATAGAGCAAAGTACAAAATGCACTAATTTTCACCGATTGTAAACAATGTCCCATTCTCTTTATGCCCAAATGGACAGGCGGGTTCAATTCTCTTCATGCTCGAATAGATAAGCAGCTTAAAAAAGGGTTCTATTCTCCCCATGCTTGAATGTATAGGCGGGTTCTATTATCCTCTTGCTCGAATAGATAAGCAGGTTTCATTCTCCTCATGCCTAAATGGATAGGCGAGTTCTGTTCTCCTCATGCTCGAATAGATAAGCAGGTTCCATTCTCCTCATGCCCGAATGGATAGGCGGGTTCTATTCTCCTCATGCTCGAATAGATAAGCAGGTTCCACTCTCTTCAAGCCCGAATGGATAGGCGTGTTCTATTATCCTCATGCTCGAATAGATAAGCAGGTTCCACTCTCTTCATGCCCGAATGGATAGGCGGGTTCTATTCTCCTTATGCTTGAATAGATAAGCAAATTCTACTCTCCTCATGCCCGAATGGATAGGCGGGTTCTATTCTCCTCATGCTCGAATAAATAAGCAGGTTCTACTCTCCTCATGTCCGAATGGATAGGCGGGTTCTATTCTCCTTATGCTTGAATAGATAAGCAGGTTTCACTTTCCTCATGCCCGAATAGATAGGCGGGTTCTATTCTCTTCATGCTCGAATAGATAAGAAGGTTCTACTCTCCTTATGCCCGAATGGATAGGCGGGTTCTATTTTCCTCATGCTCGAATAGATAAGCAGGTTCTACTCTTCTCATTCCAGAATAGATAGGCGGGTTATATTCTCCTCACGCTCGAATAGATAAGCAAGTTACATTCTCCTCATGCCCGCATGGATAGGCGGGTTCTATTCTCCTCGTGCTCGAATAGATAAGCAGGTTTCATTCTCTTCATGCCCGAATGGATAGGCGGGTTCTATTCTCCTTACGCTCAAATAGATAAGCAGGTTCCACTCTCCTCATGCCCGAATAGATAGGCGAGTTTTATTCTCCTCATGCTCAAATAGATAAGCAGGTTCCACTCTCCTCATGCCTGAATGGATAGGCGGGTTCTATTATCTTCATGCTCAAATAGATAAGCAGGTTCCACTCTCCTCATGCCCCAATGGATAGGTGGGTTTTATTCTCCTCATGCTCGAATAAATAAGCAGGTTCCACTCTCCTCATGCCTGAATGGATAGGCAGGTTCTATTCTCCTCATGCTCGAATAGATAAGCAGGTTCTATATCTATCAAATGCTATGATTATGATGTATGCTCCTCGGGATGCCTAATACATGAATGCATGCCCTTTTTTATTTTTTCTTTTTCGTTTTAAAATTTTCTCTTTCTCTTTCTTTTTCTTTCTTTTATCTCTTTCTTCTAGGGTTTTTTCTCTTCGCTTCCATGCTTATTTTCTTGTTCAACCCAGATAGACAACCATGCTAGCTATTTATTCTTTATATTTTTTTACTTTAGAGAAAACATTTGAGCTTTGCACATTTGCTCACTCAATCCGGCTATCTTGTTGGGAGGACTGACTTTTTATCCTCATATTCTTCAACACTTTTTTAGCCTTTGTATGATTGAGAGAATAGGATCTCCCGAAGCTTGAATAAAAGCTTTAACATCATTGGACATATCCTCCAATATCTATAATAATTTTCTCATTGTGAGATAAGGTGTAGCAATCATGCTGCCTTAAAATAATATCAAAGCTTCTTGTGAGTTCTCAGATGCTTACCCCTGCGGTGCTCTTTGAATCACTTGCATGTAAATCCTTGCAGCAAAGCTTATTTCTACCTTGAATGTCTACGAATGATACTAGCATTTTCTTATCTTCATCTCAAGTCTATTAACGCTGACGGCCTGAAATCTTTGGCCAATGCAAATTGCCCCACTCTGGGCGTGCCCCACTGGCTAAACCTTTATAAGTAAGAACACCAGAAATTGCCTTGTGCTGCTAAGTCGACGAGATATGAAGACATGAAATTCTTTCCAAGATGCCAAGTTTTTGAGAGATTCATTTGCTGCTTGCCCAATACATAAACTATCTGAGCCACCATTTGCGGGTTTTTAACTCGGATCCCTTTTGGTTTCAAGACGCCCTTTGCGGATTTTAATCTTGAACCCCCAATTTTTTTGTATCTAAGGCGCCTTTTGCGGGTTTTTACCTTTCGATAATTTTATTTTTTCCTTTTTCTTTTCCTTTTTCTCTTATTTCTTTATCTTTTTTTTTCAGGCATAAAACTTCTGAATTCATCAGATTATGAAGCTCATCTCGATCTTTCTCGACCAAGATCAATGCTCATCTTGAGAAAACTTTCGTTATGACGTAAGGCCTCTCTAGTTAGGCTCCTATTTTCCCCGAGAGACTATATGGATTTGCAGTATTTTCTTTAATACTAAATCTCCTTCTCGAAATGAGCTCACATCATTCTTTTTTGATTCACATGACCAAGGCATATGACTGTTAACGCCTTTTTCATTGGATAACTCAACTGGTCATATCTTGCTTGGGCCCACTCTGCTTCTTGTATTTCTGCTTTCATCAAAACATGGAGAGATGAAATTTCAATCTTGATTGGCAACTCAACCTTTTATCTCATAAACTAATGAAGGTGGTGTTGTCCCTTTTATTTCTTGGTGCAATGGTAAACAGATGCTTCTGGATTTGGAATCAATACCAAAAACCTTTTTTCATGAATTTATGTCACTTTACTTGTAAGATGCAAGAAAAAGATTAGCGATGAGAAAAAAATAAAAGGCTAGAAATGAGGATACACAGAAAAATAAAGGCTAGAAATGAAGGTTCAAAGGAAAAAGTCATGGCAAACATGGAAAAGAGCAAAGTCAGATGCCTCAAAATTCGTAGGATGAATGATTCATGAATCCATCAACCGGATATAGTCCCACTTTTAGGTGGCTCTCTTTAACTCACCCACTCCCAAAATTTCAATTTTCCCATTTTTTTAATCTTAATCAGAAATTAGAAGTTTGGAGTTCATGAAGAAAGGTTAACTCAATTAGGCGGAATGTATTCTGAAAACAACTTTCATCAGATATTCATGTGTGATCCAAATGGTCTTTTAAGGCTTGTAACGTAGGCTAGGCTCGGGTTACAAAAAAGATATATATATATATATATATATATATATATATATATATATATATGCTCAAATACATGCTTAAGGGTGATTAAACCAAGGATCAATCTTTCTTGATGAATTCTCCATTCTTTTATTCTTTGGATCACTCTAGACTGCCCATTTTGGGTTTTCACCCTAGAGTTCATTTCCCTTTCTGGCACATGTCTCGTCTGAAGGATTCCTCCCAAGTTTTTCTCTTGTTTCAAATTTTCCTTCGTATTCCAGGTTTCATTTCTTTATTTTTTTTCTTCATTTTTTACTTTTTG
The DNA here is from genome assembly GCA_019671005.1 of Hibiscus mutabilis. NCBI lineage: Eukaryota > Viridiplantae > Streptophyta > Magnoliopsida > Malvales > Malvaceae > Hibiscus > Hibiscus mutabilis. The sequence continues at coordinate 44,603,656 of CM033726.1, read as the reverse complement.
TTTTCTTTTCTTTTTGATGTTTGTCCTTTTATTTTGAATTCAGGACATTGAACTTGATCTGACATGTTTTCTTTCTTGCTTACGAACAACCTTTCAACCTCTTTGCCCCCTAGTGTGGGGGTGATCCTTGGTTGGGGTTCAATCACACAAAAATATCCGGCTCAAAAGAGGACCACAAAGGATTTCTCTTATTCGTGAAGGGAAAGAAATGAATGCCAAATGTCATTTCACACACAATTATCATCGAAGAGAAATAGTCTTCAGTTGGTAGATATTTTAGAGTTATCACTTTATTCAAAGACTTTAACAACAATGTCTGAGAGGAAAATCACTCAAATTCTATTTATAGGATTTCCCATTAATCTGAACACACTTTATTTTCCTTCTATCTCGGGATTAGATCCAAGAATCATTCATAGAATCAATAACATGGGCTCTGCCAATAGAATGCATTTTGGAAGAGAAGTGGGTGTAAAATAAAAAATGAAAAAATAAAATGTTTGCCACTTGGGAAAATTAAAGGGAATGCATCTTTTACACAAGTATAATAACATAGAGTCCCTTACAAAAGATCCCCAATGCTCGTGGGAAAAATCAAAATGATTGGTTCTAGGTATGACTCCACCATTTTTCAAGAAAATCATTGATCATTATTTATGGAAAGCATGGGTGGATTCCAGCAAAGCTTAACCAGTCTACTTCCTAAAAAAAATCTACTGCTGAAGTTGTTCAGGCTATAGGGTACTCGTCATATTTCTTTCCTTGATTCCCATAGTGAGCGTAGGCAATTCTTGGTAGGACTTCAATTCCATTAGTTTCTTTCTCTTTATATGGGTCCCAAAACCCTAACATGATTGCTATTTGGGTTCCAACAAGCTCGTGTATTCTTATGGTTCAGTTCTGAAGCTGACGACATGTCTTCAATGACCATTACTTGGGTATCGTGTTTATGCAAAACTTTTTCTTTTTTTTAGTTTTTTCAAATTTTACCATAATTAATTCTTTTATTATGTATGAATGTATGCAATAATGTAAAAAACATAAACCAATGCAAATAAACAATAAACAAACAAAATGCAAATGCGTGAATGCAGACGAAAGGGTCATCGATTTCATTAAGATAATTGCTCTAGAAATAGTTCTTATTGTATGCCAAAAGTCCTTATTACAAAAGATTTTGACTTTTTCTACGAGTACATCTCAGCCCGAGTGCCCAGCTCATTTATTTCTTCAATTAGCCACAAGAGTCTTGGTCCCACTGGCTTGATGTACTGGAGAAGAGTCGTAGCTTCCGTAGCTAACATCATTACATGCTTAGCTACGTCTTGTATCTGGGTCATGACGCTCTTGTTAAATTTTTCTCGTTCTTGGAACCTTCTGGCATTGTCCCTAAGTCGAGTAAACCAATAGTCATTACCCCATTCATTGATATCTTCTAGAACCAAAATCTTCGTTCTGTACTCTTAAATGATGCTTTCCAAAGCTTCCACTTGTTTTTTCATTGTATTATTCTCGCCCAGGCTAGCCTAGAGTTCGATATAAGTATGATGATTCTGGAACCTGTACAGCGAATGATTTAGGTTTGCTACATGGGCTTGCAACTCAAAAATAAAGGCATGGCTCTGTTTCAGCTTTTTACTGGTTTCATCGCATACTTTCTGTAACTCCAACAAATGGACTTTGTTGTCATGGGCTTTCCTCTTCTATGTAGCTACATTTTTTTTCTTTTTCGAAGACCCGTTTGTTATTTTCATTATTGACCACTTGCTTCCCCTCTTCTTCTCATCCATCAGCAATCGTTTGTATTTTTTAACTTCTCTCTTGCCACGCTCTTTTTTCCCACAGCTTGCTCCACTTCTTACCTCCACTGCTCTGGAGTTTTCCTTAAATTAGTATTTCAGACCGTAGCTTGAAATTTGAGAAAATCCACCCTCTAAATCTCAAATTTTGCTTCTAGGTCCTTATACATCTTTATTACTCGATCTGTCTCTCCCTTATACTTGTCCACAACTAGACTTGCCTCGAATAAGTCCTTTGTGTGCTGGCTTTGCAAGTTTTTAATCTCAGCCTTGGCCCTCTTTAATTTGGCTCTCAAAATATCAGCCTCAGATGGGGCCACCTTCAGATGTTCCTCCAAGGATTTAGCCTGCCCCGAAGTAGGTGGTAAAATTTTGTCGTTCACCCTAACATGTCTCCATACATCGTAATCGGGGGTGAACATACATTGATTGTCGTGCTCTATTTCCATGAGGTAGCAATGCCTTCATGAATCAATGATGGTTTGGATCTTCTCTCTGAACTCCCCTTGGAACTCGAATTTTGACAAGTTAGGGCCCGTAGTGAAGGGGACAAACTGTCAAGAGCCATACTGTCGCGACACTAGTAAGGGGGAACAGCCAATTCCACCCTATAGGCCTAACAGCATCAGATAATCATAATCCCCGTACCTGCACAAAACCTTGGTGTGACCCATCCACAGAAATCTCCATAAGATGTCCTGATCACGGCGATCCCGAAAGATATCAACCTACTTGTTCCTCTTAGCTACCAGCCACTTCTTTGCCAGAAATTCTCAGAGTGGAGAAAATCTTGGGGAGTTTATGTTAGGCAATGCTAGGGTTAGACACTTCTAGAAATGGCTAAGGGCCCAAACCTGGAGCAAATGTGCACATCCTCTGAAACGCACGCCTTCCAGATTTTGACACGCATTCAAAAAGATGAAGGTTTATGCTAGTACAGCTGGCACTGGTTGGTCTCCCTTTTTAACTGCTCAAAAAAATCTAGCATAGCCACATCGATATTGCCCAATACTCTTGAAAAGATAACCAAGCCGTAGATTTCTATAGTCAAGTGATCCACCCTCTTTTCCCTATCTGGATGAGTTGGAATTATGTTTCGGATGCTCCACCAAGGGAAGGAAAAGCTGTCATCTCTTTTTTGTATCAGTCCTTTTACTCATCCATCTCCCATGCCAGCAAAAGACTTAAGCCTCGAGTGAACATTCTTGTTCTTAGGAGGTTTAACATAAACTCGATCCTTCTTCACCTTGCGTAAGTTGAAAAGTGCAAAATACTCTTCGAATGTAGGCATCATATATTCATCATTAAAAGTAAAACAACAATACCCAGGATTTCAGAATTGAATCAATGCTTTGAGGAATGGTTCATCCACCTCCACATGTAGCAGATATACTATGTCACCGTAGGTATCAAGGAACAATTTCTTTGTTGTATGGTCAAAACGGCCCCATATCTCTCGCAGCTCATGTACATTGTTCTGTTTGACATTGATATAGGTATACTCTAATGTCTCTATCTTGTGATCAACAGTCAAACTATCCTCGTGTGCTTGTTGGTTGACCTCAGACCAGTGACGTACATCCACATTGTCTTCTTACTTTTTTAGGTACTTCACATCCATAACAAGAGTTGTTTTCTAATCGAGCAAATGTCTTGAGAATCAACCCCTTCTAGATATGGAATGAGGATGCAAATATACAAAACAAAAACAAGGCAATGAAATGATTAATACTTCGAAAAACACAAAACAGTCCAAAATAATTTCATTGTACAAATAGTAACTGGGCAGCGCATTCCAACACTTTTGGACATGTCTCCACGGGCTATTACTACGAAATAATTTTGACCAAAATCAATGCATAGGGTTTTCCACATGGCTCTAATGGGGTAGGCTTCTAGACTCTCACACAGGTTGGGTTCTAAAAGGTTCTCGAATTGTCCTCGATGTCCCCTACTAAAGGTAGCAAGGCCCCTGATTCTCACCCATTATAGGTTTCGAACGAATCAAGTTCAACTCAAGGGGACCCATTTTCCTATGCCCATACGAAGGACCAGTATCCTCACGAAGACATAGGTCATCTAAGCCCCGAAGGTACTTGCTAGGCCCATACGGAGAATCAGTATTCCCACGAAAGCAATAGCGTTTCCCCTACATAAACGAATGGGACAAAGCTCGTGTGTAGGGCTTATAACCAGTTTTTAAATGCGTAAAATGAGATCATATTCATAAATGGACAATTAAGTTAAATTTTATATGAGCTTGCAAATTCTGACACTAAAGCAAGGTTTAATTGGCTTGTGGCCTGACTCTCTTTTTGTAAAAAAAATGTCCCTAGCAGAGTCGCCAAGCTGTCACAACCCTTTTCTATGAGGTCTCCATGGTTTTTTAAATAAATAAAGTCAATACAATGGAGTCGCCGCTAATCTTTTTTTAAAGGTGTTATTGGATCACCTAAAAACGAGTCATTTTAATAAAATAAATTTTATTTTATTAAAACAACGATTTTGGTCTGCGAAAACTCAAAAATGGGTTCGGCAGTCGGTTACGCGTGGGGAAGGGTTAGCACCCCCACAGGGCCCAAAAATTGGTACCTAGCCGATTACAAAAAAGTTTTACTGTCGAAATTTGCAAGTTCGTGTAAAATTTAAATTATTGTCCATTTATGAATATGATTTCATTTTAACGGCCCTACCACCCGGATAGTAAACTTTAATCACCGCCAACACTTCTGGCGCTAACCTGTTACCTCCTTTTGGTAGGACACCACATTAATTATATTTCACTTTTTAACAAGCAATCACAGAAATAATTAGTGTGTTGAAACTTTTAATTATTCTATGTTAGTGATTATTAGCCTAAGAAATTGTCTAAGTGAATTTTACCTATTAGAGTTTAAATATGATTAAGTGTTTTTTATGATTTTTGGGTGAAGAGATTTTTATCAAACTTTAAGGCTCTAAATTAAACTAAGGCTGTAACACTAGAGAACATAAACCTAGGAGTTTTACCTAAACTAATACTTTAATTAAAGAAAACAAACATTTAAATATCTTAAATTAATGATATAAAGGTAACATTAATTCAATTTACAAAATTTAAAAAATACGAAGAAATAGGAAGGAATTTAATAAAATGTTAAATTATGTGTATCCTTCTCGAAATTGAGTCAACACACACGGTGTTCGGACCATTTTTATATAAACATTAATTAAAACTTTAATCTTGAAGAATATGATAAAAATAGGTGGCTCAAAAAAAGGTGTTAGTAACCAAATTAAAAGCAAATTTTAAAAAATGTACCAAGTCTATTTAAAAAGAGCATTATGGAATAAAAATGGTGTTAAGATTTAATAAAATTAAATGGCCCTCTTTTGTTTAAAATGGATACAAAGCCCAAAAACAACATTCACCCACTTTTATTTTAAAGCAAAGATCAAACACCATATTTTAAAGAATTTATCAAGTGTTCATGTAAAAAATTGAAAATGGAGATCAAGGATCTTTAAAACTTTAAAGGGGTTAAAATTGCTCTAATTAATTAAATTCGAAATAAAAGAAATAAATAAAGAACAAGAGCAAAATACTTAAAAACCAAACTTTTTTTCTTGTATTCAACTTGAAAATGCCAATACAAACTTGAGAATTTTTACGTGATTTTCGGATGCTTGTGGGTGTGTATTACAAGTAAAGGGGAAGGAGTTTATATAGGATTTTTCATCCGAAAATACATGGAAATTCAACCAAAAAATACGAAGAAATATGAAGGAATTTAATAAAATGTTATATTATGTGTATCCCACACGGTGTTTGGACCATTTTTATATAAACGTTAATTAAAACTTTAATCTTGAAGAATATGATAAAAATAGGTGGCTCAAAAAAAGGTGTTAGTAACCAAATTAAAAGCAAATTTTAAAAAATGTACCAAGTTTATTTAAAAAGAGCTTTATGGAATAAAAATGGTGTTGAGATTTAATAAAATTAAATGATCCACTTTTGTTTAAAATGGATACAAAGCCCAAAAGCAACATTCACTCACTTTTATTTTAAAGCAAAGATCAAACACCATATTTTAAAGAATTTATCAAGTGTTAATGTAAAAAATTGAAAATGGAGATCAAGGATCTTTAAAACTTTAAAAGGGGTTAAAATTGCTCCAATTAATTAAATTCGAAATAAAAGAAATAAATAAAGAACAAGAGCAAAATACTTAAAAATCAAACTTTTTTTCTTGTATTCAACTTGAAAATGTCAATACAAACTTGAGAATTTTTACGTGATTTTCGAATGCTTGTGGGTGTGTATTACAAGTGAAGGGGAAGGAGTTTATGTAGGATTTTTCATCCGAAAATATATAGAAATTCAACCAAAAAAATCCCAAGAATCAAGTAAAATTATTCCCCTAATTTTTTTGATTTAATTCCAATATTTCCCTCTTCAAATCTGGACCAGATTCGTTTCCTCCTTTCCTTGAACTGATTCGAATTTGAGGAATTAATGGGCTGCTCTTTCCCTTTTCATCCGAATCAAATTGACCACCTTAGTTGCTTTCCATTTTCACAAGCTTGATTTCCTTTATTTTGCAGGTTGAGGAGCAGCATGCGGGGGGAAGAAAAGTGACGCGTGGGGTCCACCAGCTTTCCTCTTTCTTGATCCAACCTGAACCGTTGGATCCTATTTGGATCCAACTATCAATAATTGACTGCACATGAGAAAAAAATGTTATTTAAAGTTTTTTTATTTGGGCTAATTGGGCTATTAAATTGTTCTTATTTAATTTAAAATGGACCCTTTTACTCAATTGGGTTTTGTTTTAATAATAAGACTAATTATTATACATACATAATTAATATAATACCCTAAAAATAAACTAAAATAAAAAAAATAAATAAATAATAAAAAAGTGGGTGAAAATTTATCACAACACCTAAACAATCAATGTATGATTTATTGAAAAAAATCCTTGGCATCTTTCAAGAAATCTCATCATCGGGAATTTTGTTTAGATCAAACAAGCAATTCTCATTCCCATTATCATGGTCATCGCGTTGTTTAACAATTCTTCGAGACCGATGATTATGAGTAACAGCACCGTCGTCATCGGAAAATGTTTTGGACGGAGAACAATGAGTAACACAACCGGCATCATCATTGTTATCATCAAGACAAGTGATTGAAGATTCCAGTTGGCATAACAAGGCTAGGGTTTCAAGCCCCGGTGTTCCCTTCTTCTCATTATGATCATCGCCTTCTTCAACAATTCTTTGATGAGTAACAGCATCGGCGGCGGCATTATCTTTATGAAGGTTGTGTGGCCGACACCACTTTTGGAGCAGTGGATGAGGCTCCCTGTCGGCATTGCGTTTCAAGCCTCTCCTTGTCGCGTCCAACAGTATTATCATCTTTAACCATAGACCGATAACAATGAATAACCGCGTCGGCATTGTGGGATGTATGAACCCAGCCATGTTCCGAAATTATGACAATTCCGATGTCTTCCCCACTCAGCCTTGACAACTGGCCGGCTTTGCTGAATAAACCCTTTTTCCGTTTGGAAAAAGCCACATTTCGTTTCATTTGGTTCTCTATTTTCTTAATCTCAATCCTACCTCCATTCTTAGTACTGCCGAAGCTACCTTAAACAAAACAAAATTATTGTTTTATGTTTTTCAAGTTTATATATAAAAAGGGAGTAGGAGGATAAACATTCATGTATATAAACGGATAAAGTTTACGACTTTACTTGTTCCATTAGAAGTCCATTAGGTTTTGGAAACGTGAGTCTGTTTTAATTGCATTTAATTATCTTACCGGAAAATCAAAACGAAAATTAGGAAATATATAAAAATAATTGCCCTAAAGCAACTTTATATTTAGAATATGTAGAAAAGGAAAACTGTCCCTTTTTTATTCTTTTACCTTGTTCCCCAAGCAAACTCTTTTACACACTTAAAAGTTTTTGTAAAATTGAAGTCCTACTTCAGGAAGGATTTCATACCTCTATATATATCCCAAATTCGGATCTATTAGTTTGAACGCTTCATGTTCAACTTAAGTTTTCTTCGACCAAGTTTGTGGAACATAATAACATTGTTTACTTGCTCTCTTCCCTTTGCTTCAATGTCTATAGAGAATCATAAAGCGAGTAAAATAGCCGCCTTGAGACGAAGAGCGACCTTGTTCAAGAAAGCCAAGGAGCTCTCCACATTATGTGCGGCACGGGTCGCCGTCCTTGCAATCTCCAAGGAGGGGAAGGTATCGTTGTTTCCGGGTTCGCATGTCGTTATCAATATTTACGACAAGTACAAGGAATCGTCTCAGCCAGACACGAGATTGATAATTTTGAGAAAAAGTGAAGAGGATGATCGAGAGGGAGAACGAGTTGAGTAGCAATTTAGCGGCGGCAGGGGAAAGCTTGAATCAATCTTTCTAACACTTGGCTTACGAAATGGACATAATTAGTTTTTTTATTATACAGAAGAGAAAGGTATCTAGAACCCTTCCTTGATTAAGCCATGAACAAACCATGGCATCGAACCATAACTGGTTTGGACATAATTAGTTTAGCTAGGCTTATTATATATATATATCTTGCAACCATTACTTGTTAGACTTATATCATGTGAAATTTAATCTGCTAGTTTTAACCGTGTAAATTTTAGTGCAGTACAATTTTCATTATCAAATATTAGGATTGTCTTGTTATGTTTGTTTAGTTTTGTACAGAAAAAAAAAACATTTGAAATAGTTCAAACTTATTGCCCTAAAGACCGTTAACGTGGCTAACTGGCTGTTATGAAATTTTGTATAACAACATATTTAATCCTCAATATTTATACATTTAAATTTAATCCTAAATAATAAAAAATCACTAAATTTAACACTCGTTATTTACACAAACATCGACCAACCACAAGCCATTTCCTGTCGAGGTTTCCAAGACCGTAATGGAATTGTCTTCTATAGGGAACCTTTCCACTCTAGCCCAAGATGGGTGGCCATAGGGGGTCAGTGTAAGGTTTGCTGTCGATGCTGAGGGCACTCCTGTTTTGCATAACCGCTCCACCCTCCATGTTCAAGTAAATTCTTCTACCATATATATGTCTATGTAAACTTCTTGATAGAAAAGGTTAAATTGCAATGCGTGTGTGGTGTGGTGTGATTTGCATCTATATGTTTTAGGTATTCTTATTCATATGGTTTGCTTTTAATCAGTTAGAGCAGTGTGGATTGCGGACTCCTCGGGGGCAGTCTTAACAAACCAGCTGATTACGATTTTGAGGGTAAGGTTTGTTTCCTCGAGTTATATTACTAAATTGATTGAATGTGTAAATATTGAATATTAAATATGTTATTATACAAAGTTTCATAACAGCCACGTGCACACAATATACGTCAAACATAAAACGATGTTACGTTGAAATCGATTTTAAACATTTGTAAAAACTGAATCATAGCAAAATTTCGCATATATTACACAAAGTTAATATATATATCACATTACGCACTTAATCAAAATTAATCTATAATTATAAATATTTATCCCATCCAATAACCCTTTGATGGTGAGACCATTGACGCCCCAAACTTTCAAAGCCTTGGAATTATTAGATCTAAATTGATGCTCCATAACAATGTTGAGGTAGTAAATATGCTGTTGGGAAGGAAGCTGCTCATGTTCAGTTGATATGTTCCAGTTTGTTTTCTTTATTCATAAAAAATAATTATAATAAACTTCCTATTTATTTAGGTACAAAATGGCATTTTTGATATAAGAAATTAATGTATGTAACACCTGACTACAGATTCTAATAAATGTGGGAATTGGAATAAACAACTTTGTGTGGAGCATGTGCTGGTTAAGACAAATAATGGTCAAACCAACTTTGTCCAATGCTCAACACTTACGATACTTTTGTCTTTTAGGAGACATAAAAACCTAGGAATTATCATATTCATGAAATTAGAAAAACACACTTGCAAATGAAATTGCACCCTCACACCCAAAAAAAACATTATTTTAGTGTCGCACCATTCAAATTAGAATTATTTATCTGAAAACATCAAATTGAAAGTTTTTTTTTTTAATTTTATAAGTGTTAAAAAATGTTTAACCTTTAGATTACAAATTGACATTTCAATTGAATATGGACAAATATTTGAATCTGTATTATTCATTCTTATCTATGTTATGTGCCTTATACAAATACAATATTAGGCTCATAATTCATTAAGTTTTTAAAACTGTTATTGACGAGATATTAATTCGACAGTAGAATTGATGTCACAATAATTTTAAGATCCAAGTATTTAAAATTAATTTGATTATATATTCTAATGATTTATTTTAATTATTTTTTAAATTTAGAATATGATGAATTTTGCCCAGATAATATCGCGGGAAATTTTATTTTCTGAATTGGAGTGAGTGATTTTTTATTTCACCAAATATGAATGATTCTACAATGTTTGTAAAAGGTTGGGACTTCAAGACGTCTTGGAGACGTTAAAATTGAAGGACGATTTCAGGTGAAATTTCGTCAACCCAACTTTAAACAACCATTTTGAATAAAAATTAGTGGATTTGAATGGTCAAACCTCTAAAATGGCTCAAATTTCTAATTTTGACTTAAAATGATGTTTACTAAAATAGAGGTTTACGTTGTAGGGTTTAAATTTAGGGTTTAAATATTAGAGTTTTAGATTTAGAAATTTTAAATTTATAATTGCGAAAGAAATGTGTAGTACCCATTTTTAGTCCGGGCCAGACCCAAACCCATTTATTAAACCAAAACATTTAATACCCAATAACCCATAACCTATTACACCTAACATGCCCAATTAAACGAAACAGATACCCAATATCCAATATTACAAATTATCCAAATGCCCATAATAACAAAACCCTGAAAATTAAAACCCTAACCTTAGCCTGCCAGCTGCCGCCCCATCCACCCTTTCACCTCGCGCAACACCATTGGCCACACGTGCCACCCTAAAATGCCACCGTCGCCTGCTATGATGTGGCCACCACCCATCGTCGTTTTTGGACCTGTAAAAATAGAAGAAAAAAATCAGATCTGAAATAGCAAGTTGCTCAAGTTGCAACCCTTTTTTATTTCAAACAAATGTAACAATATGGGTACAAAACCCATCTCAGATTACATGTAAAAGGGGAACTTTTCTTCAGATTCGAAATAAAAAAGTGAGCTTTTTCAGTTTATTATAATCCCAAAAAATCAAATACAAAAATATATACAAAAAAGAAAGATCTAAGAAGAAACCAAATCTAAAATGGTAAAAAAAATATACATTTATTCTTCTTAAATCTACATGCTTAGAATCCTTTTTGAGTGAATCTGATGTCGAATTTGAGATCGGGGAGTGAAATAGCATAGGAAAAGGGCAACCTTTGAACGTTTCAGCCACCGTAAGCGACAGCGTCGCCGCCAGCGAGCTGTGGAACACGACAGTGCACGAAGGTTGGCCAGCTCCCGGGCAAACAAGCTGAGAGAGTTTTCATATTTTTTTAAAAAATTATCAGACCCAAATAATTTTTTTGGCAAAATAGGGGTATTTAAGGGGTTCACAAAACGACGTCGTTTTGGTGCCGATTGCAAGGCCCATAATGACATCGTTTAACTCTCTCGACCCGCGTATGCAATCCGACCTGACCGGGATCCATGCACTTCTGAAGAAGGGGAAAATTGCGCCCGTAGTCCTTCAATTTCTGTATCCTTCACTCTCTCGCATTCTAGGTTTTCATTTTATTTTGTTTTAGTCACTCTTTTCATTATTATTATTATTTCCATTATTATGCTTACAATATTATTATTATTGTAAATATTACTATTATAATTATTATTTTATTCTATCTATTATTATTTCATTGTTAAATATGTATATTATGTGTATTTTCTTTTTACTTATAAAATTCATTTAAATAATGTATGTGTGGCATGTAAATATATTATTATTATTATGTAATATAGTTATGTATATATTATTACATATATATATATTATGTAATATATTTATGTAAATATTATTATTAATATGTATATAGTGAATTAGTATGTATCTATATAATATATGTATAGTATATGTTTATATGTATATAGTACATATATATAATACGAAAGTATGTATATATATATATATATATATATATATATGAGATAAATGTAATGTATCTGTATATATATATATATACTTAGTATATTATTTATATGATTTTAGTTTGCATTTTATGTATATGTATTATTCTATTTATATTATTTTTCACGCCATTTATTAATTATTAAAATAATATAATATCATATAAAGTTTTTTTTTACCTTATTGTTCCGATATTTCTATCGGGAGTGTCATCTCGGTCTCCGAGTATCATCTCCTTTGAATGCCATAAATTTTGGGGCAATTTTGATTTTGTACATTTAATTGTCTCGTATCATTATTGTTTATTTTGTATTAATTTTTGCAGCCTTATTATTCCAATGTTTCTATTGGGAGTGTCATTCCGGTCTCCGGGTGACATCTCCTTTGAATGTCGTGGATACCAAGGTAGATTTTAATTTGTCACGTGTATGCTCACTTCGGGAATTAAATTTTAAATTAAATTAAATTTGTATTTTTCCTTAATAAATATAATGTGAACCCTTAAGTACCAATTTTGGGCGTAGTGGGGATGCTAATCCTTCCCCACTCGTAACCAACTCCCGAACCCATCTTTGTTTGACTTTTCGGTGTCCGATCTACCTTTTCTAAGTGACCGGTGGTGACTCCAATTTTTCCATTTTTATGATTAAAAAACACGAGCTCTCCCACCCACAAGAAAACGGGTTTTGCAAGGTATCCCGAATCAGAATGTTGCTACAGCATGGCGACTCAGTTGGGGAGTAATTTTTGTTTTCGAAAACAAAAATTATGAGGTATGCCTTAGTTGGGTTCGTATTGTAATTATTAGGGAAAATCTAGATTCGATTTAATTTAATTTTTAATTTCTGAATGTTTTTTGTTTATGAACTGGCATCATATATTAGTTTAGGACCCTTAGGTGGGAGAGATTACTTCGCTTTGTGGGGTTTTGACCTCTATATAGTGTTGTAATGTGCTCTTGGAGTCCGGTCTTTATATTCCGTGGGGTTTTTCACCCCCCATATGGTATAAGGGTCGTATTACCCCGAATCAATGTCTTCGCGATAGTTCGGGTACCCTTTACTTTATATCTAACCCGTATATAGTGAGTCGTAGGAGCCAACCTTTCAAGTCATACGAAACTCTGCCCGTTTAGCGGCTTTTTTTAGGTTTTTGATTGCCTTTATTTGCTATTTATGTACAGTTTTTTACTTGTTTTAATTTTTACTTTATGTACCATTAATTTATTCATTTGTTTTAATCTGGACCGACCTTTTTTCTCTTTTTGATCACATCATATTAGACCCATTCATTTTGCATTAACTGCATAACATAGCACGACATTTTAATTCTTGCATTTCACCAACATGAAGTATTGATTCACGACTGGTTCCCAATTTGAAAAAAGATTCGTTATCGGGAGAAAATCCAGTACTCTAGATATCAATGCAACATTCAAACTTTGCCAATAAATCCCATGAATTCAGAAGTTGAGCCACTGAAACTATTTTTGAATTAGTATCTCTTCATCTAGGACATGCACCTTGCATTTACATACATACATTCTAAATTTAAAATCAGCCGCGGGGATGTCCTTTGCCAGCAATGCCAGATAAAGCGAAAGTTGGATGATCTAACACCTTACCGAATCTGTGCGAAAGCCTGGTTCAGGGGTATTTTTGAAAATAGCCTATACACCATACCTCTACAAGGCCCCAATTTGAGGGTATTCCCCGACGAGTTCAAGAAGTAAGCCTCCGATGCTGAGACAGACTTCTTCACCCTAGACGACTATAATAATTGTCGTCTGTAGCACTCCGCATGAGCCGAAAGTTATGAAACCCAGTCGGAGATGTTACCGATAGAAAATAACCGTGATCGGTACAGTGAATTCATTGCTTCGATGACACAAACGATAATTCAATGCTACTATACAATGCAACAATGATCTTGGATAAGATTTAATTCAATAGTTATATTATTAAGGTCATAGTGTGAAGAATTCAAGTTTAGGGACCATTTTGTAAATTTAAAAAATTATTGGTCCTTATTCGAATTAATCCCATCATTATACCATTCAATGTTTACCTAGCTTACTGGTCAAATTTCAATGATTAATGAGTTTGTTTGTGCCTCCAATTAAACCATACAATTTTAGTGGTCATTTTGCAACACTTTTAAAATCATTCAAGCCATTTAACCAACTTACTTGTATCGGTATCGATACTCAAGAGGCTGTACTGGTATGACTAGCAGTTAATACCGTTGGGGTTTAAGGCTCATATAGGTATGGTTTACCCGTATCGATATGCAAGGCACAATTCAAATTCCAGAGACCAATTCTCGTACCGATATGCCCCAACCCATATCGATACGTTGCTACGGTGATTTTTTAATGTCTAAAACTCATACTTTTACGCCTAGATGCGTATTAATACCGCGCTAAAATAAAAGTTCCAATGATTAATTTCCGTACTGATACACTTAGATGTGTATCAATGCCCCTTGATAATCTAGCTGATATATGCATATCTGTATCGATACGCCATCACCCGTATCGATACGGCATGGTCTGTATTGACAGATTATGTTTGGTTTATACTCGTTTTAAACACCTAAACCATTTCTAAAGTCTATGAAATTTTGCAGGCAAGTTCCTTAAGACATAATATATCCACATGTAAATTTTCATGACTATTTGAATTCTTTTGCTAGGTTTTTACCTTTTTAAGCCCAATATGCATATTTTACCACTTTTAACTAATTTCAAAACCTCATTTTAGTCTCTTTAGGCTTATACATACCATAGATAATATATACATACCAAAATGGCTAAAAGTGACTACGCTAACCTTCAACTTCACCGATATCTTAACAACGACTCATTTAACCTGAAATGCATGAGATGAAATGCGTTAGGCATATTTTGCCTAGTGAGGTAGTTATAAACAATAGCAATGATAATAATGATACATTCCAAATCATGTTACAACAAATGACCATGCAATGAATCATATTCAATGGAAATATTCATGTATATGTGTAATATTTCAGTATTATTCCTTGGATCGAATCAAGATAGAGGATATACGAATTCCTACGCCTCGCCAAATCAATGAGTGGTCTAATCCCTCTGCCTCACCAATTGACCAATATCACAAACATCCCTCCGCCTTGCCACAATATAGGTCGTAGCCCTAAGACTGTAGTCCACCCGTACCAATGAGCTCATGAATTCTATGGCATGCCAATTGTATCCAATTTCCTTTCGAATCCAAGGTTCAATAACGGTATCAATAATAAGGTCAATATTAATAACAATATCCATAGCAATGTCAATATTCGATTTCTATGGCAATGACTATAACAATGACAAGGCCAATGTTTAATGGCTATAGCAATGTCAATATCGATGTCTTATGATCAATAAGTCTATGTATTAATATTTTGATGGTTTCAATGATAATGACAATGACTCAATGGACAATATTTAATACGATGGACTTACCAATGTTTACCAATATGCCTCTAATGAGATTTGATGCAACAATACCTCGATAATATGTTACCAATGCTATATTCAATATCAATGAAATCGGGAAAGGTACCTAGCCTAATCCCATAACTCCGACTATCCTCACCTTATTTCCGGAGCTCCTAGGGCTCTCAGATTTCCACTCTTTTGTTCCTAGCTTTATGTAGAGATGGTGGTCATTCCTTCTATAACTCTTGAGCTAGGTAGAAATTAATAGGAAGTATTAGAATCAATACACCAATACCAAAATCAATATTTAAGCTTAAAATAGCTATTAGCTATTAGGCATCCATGGATTAAGGCTTAGAAATTATGGTGTAGCTTTGGGGTTCACTAACTTCAACTTAAAATTAAACACCAACAATCTAAGGAATTCAACAATTGATTGTAGGATTAAGCTTATCGATACGATAGTTATTCAATAGAATAAAAAATAAAAAAATTAAGCTTTGAGACAAGAAACAATAAAGGTGCTTGCTTGGTTTGCCAAAGGAAGAAGATGAAGCAAGGTGCTTGGCGAAAATTAATGACCGGTGGGTTTCAATCAATTTCCATCTTTCAATTCCCTTTTTCCTATTAGTTTTCTTTAACATGAAGGAGTTCATTAATCTTACCCCAAGTGGTTGAGGAATAAGCTTGAAGAGGGGCTAATCACAAGGTTAGTCTCTCAACTTTCTATACTTTGCACTTTTGCCCCCAAACTTTCAATTTTTATAATTTAATCACTAACCAAGTTTCAATTCTTGCAATATGGTCCTTAAACAATAAATTGACTCAATTAAAGTCCAATGTCAATGTAATTGACTGCATGATCGAGTTAATGCAATATTTGGACCTTTTCTGATGAAGGGTTCTCGATCGCCGAAACCCAATTTCAACTAGACCAATTTTCGGGGTGTTACAATTCCCCCTAAGAAAAATTCGTCCTCGAATTTTACCTGAACTAAAGAGATATGGATATTGCTTCATCATTGTCTCCTCCGGTTCCCAAGTTGCTTCCTCAACTGTATGGCTTCTCTAGAGTACCTTGACTAATGTAACATATTTGTTGTGAAGTCTTTTAACTTCTTTTGCAAGAATGTGAACTGGTTCCTCTTCATAGGTCAAGTCAGGTTGAATTTCTAAAAACTCCGGCTCAATGATATGCGAAGGGTCAGAATGTTACGTGGAATACATTGTGAATCTTACTTAATTCTGATGGCAATGACAATCGATAAACCACAGGGCAAATTTTCTCGGTGACTTCAAAGGGTCCAATGAATCGGTGACTTAGTTTTCCCTTATTACCAAACCTCAAAATCTTTTTCATGGTGAAATCTTGAGAAAGGCTTTCTCACCAACTTCATATTGTATGTTTCTTCGCTTAAGATCGGTATAGGCCTTTTGTCGATCAAAGACAACTTTCAAACGTTCATGGATGATGGAAACTCATTTAGACCAACACAGTGAGGTTCTGCAATGTATGTTATATAATGCCTCATACGATGTAATTTCTATAGAAGCTTGATAACTATTGTTGAAGCCAAATTCAATTAAAGTTAGGGATTTTTCCTATGATCCCCAAAAATCAATTATACATGCATTTAGCATGTATTCCATAATTTAAATTACTTTATCTGAATGATCGTCAGTCTGAGGATGAAAAGTAGTACTAAGATTAACTCTGGTGCCCAGAGCTTCTTACTATAATCTCCAGAACCGAGATGCGAACCATGGATCCCGATTGGAGATAATGGATTTTGGTACTCCGTGGCGTCGGATAACTTCCTTAATGTACAAATTAGCTAATTTAGGAAGAACGTAGTCCATTCTAACTGGTAGAAAATGTGCTAACTTGGTGAAACGATCAACAATGACCTAAATGGCATCGTGTTTAGCGGGAGTTAAAGGCAGCCCATTGACAAAGTCTATAGTGATCCTCTCCCACTTCCACTGTGGAAAATCAATATGTTAAAGCAAACCAGTATAGACACAGTGCTTGGCCTTGACACGTTGGCATATAAAGCACTTGGACACAAAATCAACTATGGCTTGTTTTATGCCTGGCCATCAATAAAGTTCTCAGAGATATTTGTACATCTTTACTGAAACCGGGTGTACAGAAAAAGAACTTGAATAGGCTTCTTTAAGATTATCAGTACGAAAAGATTCATCATTAGTTACACAAACTTGTAACGACCTAAAATTTTTCTAACAAGTCGAATGGTCGCTAAAAAGGAGTAGTAGGTTTCCTTTTTTTGGAAAATATTTGGAAAATGGAAAATTCCTTAAAATTAGTGTTTTTGAAAAAACGGTAAAACTTGGAGTCGCCACCGGCCACTAAGGTAGGTCGGACACCATAAAACCAGAGATTCGTCTGAAAGTCGGTTCAGGAGTTGGTTACGGATGGAAGAGTTTTGACACCCCACACCGCCCAAAAATTGGTACCGTAAAAAGAAAATAAATAATTACCGCTTTGTTAATATTAAACCTTCCAAATTAGAGTGACGATTAAATTAAAATCCGGTTATACATGCGAGTAAATTTTAAGGGCCTCGTTATTCAAAAGTAATAACAAAACCACCATCACTACGTTGATACTGGCCGCGTTTACTCCCGAATAAAAAGGCACTGCATTAGCAAATTATAAATCTCAAATGAAATATTTACATGACAAAAACGTGAAACAAGAATATTAAATAAAATGATTACGAATGTACAAAAAAGGGTGTAACAATAAAAATAAAAGGACACATATATATATATATACCTATAGATACATAAAGGCCTAACAGCATGGAAGATAATAAAATATACATATGTATTAAATGTATGAAAACAATCTTGGTTTATAGAGTATATGCGGTTTTGTGAAACCTTGTAATATAAACATAAGGTGATCTTTACAGAAATCTGGTAATATGATATGATATTATATATATATATATATATATATATATATATATAATATGTACATAGTTTATTACCGTTTAATTTAATACATACATATATACGCATAGTTTTTTTATCTTTTTATTTAAAAAAAAAACATACATGCGTCTGATATTTATAGAAAACATACTTACATATTATAAAATCAGAACTACAATATATGACATCATATATATATATATATATTAGTGGTATATGTATTGTAACATACAAGCATAAATTATGTGTACCGCACAAAACAAAACAAAACAAAAACACCCTTACACATAAATCACATATACATTGTCAAAATAAACAAGAACATATATTCGGTCATAAAATAAAAGGACTGGGATATAAGGAAAATTAAATAAAAGGCAAAAATAAATATGCAATGTATGGGATATTTAATACTGGATTTCGGACCAAAATCGAAAACAAAATACTAACATTTTGGGGGGTAAAAGGGTATTAAACCACATAAAATCAAAATAACTTTGGAACGGGGACAAAATTGAAAATGAATAAAACGAGAGAGACTATGGAAGGAATTTAAAAATACAGAATGGCCGGAAAGCTTATCTGAAAATGCAGAGGGATCGATCGGAAATAAAACCATTCTTAAGATTCAATTTGGCTTGAAAATAGTATGAGATTGAAATATTTTGAAAAATAACAGGGATGAGGGTTGTTATTTTAAAAGGCGAAATGACTTCCTCATGTAAGAACCTTGACACGGAAGGGCTAAAGGGTGATAAGCCCGTTTTTAGAATTCTAAAGTGCATAAAAGGACCTGTCGGCTCCTAGAAATCCCTTTTGGCCATTTTACGTTTGAAAAATCCTGAAATGCTCTATTTATTTTTTAAAACACTTACAACATAATCCTCTCAACCCCCACAGATCCGTCGTACCGGCCACCGTAAACCATGGCAGAAACCTAAAACATCGTCTTTGAAATAAGAACCTTGAACCTTTTTTTAAACAAGTTTCAAGAAAATAACCCTTCTTTTTCTTTGAGACCGAGAGTAAACCCCTTTTTTGTTCAATCTGAAAACCCACGATCGATCTCCCATTTCTACCGGTTCACCATGGCGGCCGGAGGGCCATGGCTTGTTACTAGAGAGGAAGGTCGAACGACCTGGGAAGATGAACCGACGAACGGTCATTAAGGTAAAATCTAACCCTAAAGCTCTTTTTCCTTTACTTTATGCTTTGAAATAAAAGAAGAGAAGATACCTCAAAACTTTTTCCTTTTTTGTATTTGATTTCTGTAGATCCCTAATGGGAATACAAGTGTTTTTCGGTACGGTTTTATAACCAAAAATTGCATGGTAGATAGAAAGAAAAAAATAAATAAAAACCCTTGTTGTTGTGCATCTTCTGTAATTGTTGGCTTGCATGTTCTATGTTCTAATATGTTTGATGCCATTTGTTGCTTTTTTCCTTTTCTGCTCATTTGTGTACGACCTGGCCTTGATATGTTTGTTCTTTTGTTACATGTGGTGTACTGGCCGGAGGAGGGGACCAGATAGAGCTGCTGACGTGGCCTGTTTGTGCTACAGTCTAACTCGTCACAGGAGCTAGAAAGGCACGCGTAGAGATATGGGAGGTCAGGGCGTGCAGTACACACGCGCGTGAAGAAGCAGAAGAGCCAAAGCGTGGATCACACGCGTGTGAAGTTTAATCCTGACCGTGCATGGCAATTCTTGAAACTTCTCAATACTGATCTGGACTGTTGGTGTGCTCCCAGATCTAACGCTCACGATCAAAGCGGCACCAAGACTCAAAAGGGCCTCCCCTAAGGTTTCATTTCGAAACGTGATATGGACCGTTCAATCACCATCCAGATCTAACAGTCCAGATTTGGCTGCGCAAAGACCATAAAGGATTAGGGTTTCGGTAAAGTAATTAGGTTTTTTTGGGCTCCATAACGGGCTGATTGTAATATTTGTGATTTTTGGGCTTTAAAATATGTAAATAGACTCTAAAAATAACACCTGGGCTTTTATTTATATTTAGTTTTTAGTTTTTTATGTTTAATACTGGTAATAATAATAATAATAATAATAATGTATAATAATACGTAATAAGAATATAAGTAATAATAATATAATAAAATGAAAATAGTAACACACCGAAATAATAATAGTAATAATACTAAAAAACAATTAATATAATACTAATTAAAAACAAATGACTATAACAGTATTTTCTATTTTTTCTTTTCAAATAAAACGACATACAAGCATAAAATATATTTATATCACACCAATACTAATAAGCATAGCAATTATATTAACCGAATACACTAGTAACATTTTGGGTTTTTAATTATAGATAGATAGTAATAATAAAGAAATAATACTTATAATATTTTGGGGTTTTTTACACATAGTGACATATAATATAATATAGTAATACTAATAATAAACATAGTATAGTAATAATAATAATATTTTTGTATTAATGAATAATATATGTATACTATTAATTAGATATATATATATATATAAAGATAATAATAACTAAAGCCCGTTATTTAAATGCTAACAAAAAATGTAAAAAGTGGGTCAACACCCCGGATAAAATTAGTGATTACATGATCACAAAAACATAGCAATCCTTCAAAATTAAATCTGAAATTTGGATTATCTTAAATTTTAGAAATGATGGATTAAAGTTTAGGGTCTATATTTTGCGATGCTTTGATTCTCGATATAATTGTAGAATTAACTTGGAGTTAAGCTACAAGGCAATGATGCTTCCGAAGTCGAAAATGAGTATTAATGGCTCGAAGAGCTACAATATAATGGTTTTACAATGAGTTTCAATACAATAGATGATTAAAAAGGTTTAATGATCAATAAAGATTCTTACCAGGGAGAGGTTTGCGGCTGAGTGCATCAGCAACAACATTGGCTTTTCTCGAATGATAACCAATGATGAGATCATAATCTTTAAGAAGTTCTATCCATCTTCGTTGTATAAGATTCAACACCTTTTGCGTCAATAGGTACTTAAGACTTTTATGATAGGTAAAAATATAGTATATCTCTACATAGAGATAATGCCTCCAAATTTTTAATGTAAATACAACTTCAGCCAGCTCCAAATCATGAGTAGGGTAATTCATTTCATGTGGCTTAAGTTATCTTGATGCATAGGCAATGACTTTACCCTCTTGCATCAATACACATCCTAATTCAAGATGTGAAGCATCACTATAAATTGTGTAGTCTTTCCCAGACTTGGATTGAGTCAGTACCGGTGCATGGGTCAAGACTTGCTTTAATTGATCAAAGCTTCTTTGTTGATCCTCAGTCCACACAAACAGGGTTTTCTTCCTCAATAGCGTATTCAATGGGGCTGCTATCATAGAAAATCCTTTAACAAATCTTCTATAATAACCAACCAGGCCAAGGAAACTCCTTACTTCACCAATGTTCTTCGGTGGGTTCCAATCTAGGATAGCTTGAATTTTCTTAGGGTCTACCAGAATGCCTAGAGTCGATATAATATGTCCAAAGAATGTGACTTTAGTAAGCCAAAACTCACACTTAGAGAATTTAGCAAACAATTGCTTCTCCCAAAGAGTCTTTAATACAATACGAAGGTGGTCTTAGTGTTCAACAACATTTTTAGAATAGACCAAGATGTCATCAATAAATATCACCACAAATTTATTCAGATAAGGTCTGAAAACCTGATTCATCAAATCTATAAAGGTTGTCGGTGCATTGGTTAGCTCAAAGGGGATTACCAAAAATTCATAGTGCCCATACCTCGTACAAAAGGCAGTTTTGGGCACGTCACACTCTTTAACTCTCATATGGTAGTATCATAACCTTAAATCAATCTTGGAAAACACAGAGGCATCTTTAAGCGGATCGAATAGGTCATTAATTCTTGGCAATGGATACTTATTCTTGATGGTTACCTTATTCAATTATCGGTAATCAATGCATAATCTTATGGAACCATCTTTTTTTCTTTGTTTAAAAAAATAACCAAAGCTCCCCAATGTGAAAAACTCGGTTGAATAAAGCCTTTGTTGAGCAATTCCTGAATTTGAGCTTTCAGTTTCTTAAGTTCAACTGTTGTCATTCGATAGGGTACAATGGAAATTGGGGTTGTTCTAGGTTGTACTTTGATATCAAATTCTACTTTACGAATTAAAGGTAAACTCGAAAGTTCTTTAGGAAAAAACATCAAAGAATTCACATACGGTATCAATGTCTTGTATTCTAGGCTCACTCTTGGTTTCCATTGCCAAAGCATACAATGAAGGATTCCTCGATTCCATTAAGATAATACTCTTCTTGCCAAGGCCTCTAAGGTATAACTTCTTATTGCTATAATCAACACAAGCTTGATGTTCACTGAGCCAATCCAATCCTAGTATAACGTCAAACTCATGGATTGGTAATGCCATTAGATTGGTCGAAAATGGAATCTCTTGAATCATTCAGGGATAATTCTTACATACAAGATTTATGGTGACACAATCATCTAATGGGCTAGTTACGGTGATCTTTGATGCTATAGGCTCATAAGATAGCTTATCTTGTTCAAATAACATAGTACTTATAAAAAGTTCATTGAGCTAGGATCAATCAATGCATATATAGAATGTGAATACAATTGGCTGATACTTGCAGTGATGTCGGGGTCATCCTCTTCCTCCCTGATCCTCACATGGTAAACTTGTGCATGAGCTTTAGATTCTTATCGATACGATGATTTTACTGAGCTACTAGGTCTCCCCAAAGCTCTTAATGATCCTTGTCTTGGTCCCTTACCTCGAAAGGATTGAAAAAGAGATGCAACATTTTCCTGAGTAGCAGTAGGCTTGGTAGCGTTAAGAGAACAATCCCTGATAAAATGACCTTGCTCGCCATATAGAAACATGCTCCAGATTGCCTACGACACTTCCCCGTGTAGCGACAATTTTGTCCGGGCCGCTACGAAAATAATAAATTAATAAAGGGGATCCCGTTTTTATGGAAAATTTAATTAAAAAGGGGGATTTTTATGAAAGCTTGTATAATAATAATAAAATATATTGAGGAAGTGTTTCTCGATTTTATTTGAAATTTGATTAAAATGGGATTTCTTTGAAAAACTCGTATTTTTTAAAAATTTGGAGTCGCCACCGGCCACTTTGGGTAGACCGGACACCATTAAAACAAAAATCAGAGATTGTTTTTTTAAAAACTTGGGTTCGGGAGTTGATTATGGATGGGGAAGGATTAGCACCCCCACACCGTCCAAAATCGGTACCAAATAATTACCGCTTTATTAATATCAAATTTTACGGGTTAAAATGATGATTAAATTAAAATTCAGTTATATGTGCAAGTAATTTTAAGGGCTCTAATGTTCGAGGGATAAACGAAAACTACCATCTACGTCTTAGACCAGTAGCCAAGTTTACCGTCGAAAAAGGGAGCACCGCATTAGCAATTAAATATGTCGAATATGTGATTTAAAAAGACAAGGTAAAAAGCAAGATATGAAATTTAAAATATTATTTTGAACAAATAATGATTAATTAAAATAAAATGCAACAAAATCTAAAAAAGATACATATAGTATAACAGGTTATATATAACATAGAGTATGAATAATACACTATATACATATATGTATAAAATACATAATAAAAACACTACTATATAATATACATATAATATAAATTATATGAACAAAATAATATAAGATATATACCATATAATATTACTTAGTACGTACATAATATAAGTATGTATAAAATATAAATAATACTATATAGTACATATTAAATATAATGTATATGGTACAAAATGTATATGTATATATATACGAAAAGATAAACAAGCACTAATACATATATATATATATATATATGTAAAACCGAACAAAGTAAACAAATATGTAAACAACGATACATTAAACACAAAAACAAATGACATGTATTAAAAAACAAACACATATATAATAAAACATATTAAATAAATAAAAAACTAAATATATATATAGAATTAACAAGAAAAATAAATTAAAGGCTGAAATCGAATAAAACTAAAAGAACGGGGACTAAAAATAACTTAACCCATAAAAAATAGTTTCAAATTAAAAGAAAGGGGTTAGCTTGAAAGACTTTAAAAAGACAGAGGGATTAAAATTATAATTTATCAAAAAAACAAAACAGAAATTCGGGGCTTAATTATAAAATCAATAAAACCCAAAGGGACCAAGTGAGTAAATAGACCATGCGGCCGAGAAAGTTTGAAAATATAAAAAGGGTGGAGGGTTTGGAGGGGGAATTTACCCATTAATAAACCGGCTTCATAAGATTTGGGGATGAAATTGAGAGATTTTGAAAACTCGTGAAGACTAAAAGTGTAATATACCCATGCAAAAACCCTTGCCGAATAATTAGTATGGGGCGGAGGGATTATTTCATAATTAAACCATTTTGAAAACATTGAATGCCTATATAAAGGCATACCCGGCTCCAAAATCACCCTTTATTCATTTTAAATTTATGTACCTAAAAAAACCTCCCACCCACCAACCCCTCTTTTAAAACCGGTCTACCTTGTTTATAATATCTCCAGAAAACTTACCCGGCCGCCGCTATTTCCAAAAACCGGCGGTGGTTCAGCTACTTCGGCCACCGCCCTCAGCCTCCGGCCGCCGTACTCTACCCCAAAACCCCCCACTTTGAAAGCTTTGTTCGATTAAAACCCATTACTTTTTTTTTAAAAAAAAACCTAGATCAAGATCCCCTTTTCATGTAAAAAAATCCCCGCCCTTACCGGTTCACCTTACATGGTTTAGAAATTGATGGCTTATCCCCGGCGAAGGGAAGGTAAAACGACAAGGGTAAAAAAAACTAAACCCTTTGCTCCTTAACTTTATTTTTATTTCGTATTTTTACTTGCATGCATGTTTAATTGTCGAGAGAAAGAAAATACCTTTGAAAGCCCCCTCTTTTTTATTGAACCTAAAAATCCGTTTACAAATGATCATTTATATTTGAATTTCTGATTTTTGGTTGTTTACAAGCATAAGTTACAATAAATGCTATTACCGTCGTTGATGCATGGATCTGACTTTTCCCATATTTGATTTTGTTTTTTGGCTATACTAGTGGTTGGGAAGAGCCGGTGGAGATTGTACGGCGGTCACAGGGGGAGCAACCACGTGGATTGGTGCTTGGAAGACGCAAAGATTATCTCGGTCAAAATTAATCTTGACCATTGGATCAGATCTAATCCAACGGCCAGGATTGTTTGAAGATCGAATGGCCCTGATCGACGACACGTGGCACCTTGAGATCTAAAGGGTCAGCGCGTGCTCGCCACGTGCGCATGAGAGACGAACCGGCCTGAGCTTACATCCCACGCGGCATTCGAGGAGTCCCTGTTCTTTTAATCTGGGTCGTTGGATCAAATCTTGATCCAACGGCTCAAATCGCGTGGCTGCTAGAGAAAAAGATGAAATTAGGGTTTTTACACCAGATATGTATTAGGGTTTAGTTATTGGGCTGACCGGTTTGGGCCTATGTAAATATTTTTGGGTTTTTGGTCATGTAATATGGACTGGACTTTAATAATAATAATTGGATTTCCTAATATTATCTATTTATATATATATATTACATATAATAATAATAATAATAGTACTAACAATACATATAATATATAATATATACATACATATACCTCAACAATACATACATTCATACAATCACACATACAATGTACACATGCATATATTTACATACATACAATATATATGCAATAATATAATTACCATAATACATACACACATACTAACACATGCACACTTACACATATATTAATACACACACACAAAATACGTATATTTACACACGATAACAAGATAAACATTCGTACATACAACACATACATATATTATACTTATATATAACACATATATTCATATACCATAATTATAATACATGCACATATACAACAAACATTACAATACGCAACATAATATACCTACATATATATTATCGCATGTACATTTTAAAAAACATATTACACATATATTACATACGTACATACTAACACATATATGATAATTACTATAATTAATAAGTATTACTATAATATTTACAATATGGACAAAAATGAGTGATTACATCCCGTAAGGTGCTTGCTCTAACAATAATTATTGGTAGAGTACTGTAAATCTCGACTTAAGCCTCTAGTACTATCTACCGATGTTGCTTTAGCATAAGATGGTGTCATAGCCTGAGGCCTTACAATGTTCCCTGAACAAGAAGGCTATGAATACACATTATATTTTAGGACACGGTATTTCCCTTTCTTGTATGGTTTAGGAGGATGAGAGTCATCTCGTAATCTCTTCTCAGCTCTACTCGAACTGTTAACTTTTTGGGCTTTCTGAGATGCTTCGATTGCTTTGACCCTATTCATAAGGTTATGAAAATCTATGATGCTCAATGCTGTAAACATAGGGTGTAGCTCGTCACTGAGCCCAGTAATAAATATTCTACAATTCTCTTCCTCCTTCTTAACATACTCAGCACCGTATTTGCAGTACTTGCAAAAATCATAGATGTACTACTCAACAAGCCATCCACCTTACTTGAGATAGAGGAAGATAATGCGTCTCTTTGTGAGGTAGTACTCACTAATTCACTTCTTCTAAAATTCTCGAAGAAAGAACTCCCATGTCACAGTTTCTTTAGGGGCTGTGAAAGTGGTAGTCTCCCACCATTGAAGTGTTTCATCTGCTAATAATGTAATAGCATATTCCAACTTGTTCTCATCTGAACACTGCAGTTGATTATTCAAGATTCTTAATATGGTGTCCAACCAATATTCAGCAATCTCGGGTTCATCATTATTCCGGCCAGTGAAGGTATAGGCCCAGTACTGAGACAACTTATAAATATGGGCTATAGTACAAAAAGTAGCAGCCGCAGAAGTCTACGCGGTTTGCTCTACCCTCATTGAGTTCATAAATTGTTTGAACGTGCCAGTCATGTTCCTGTAACATTCAGCATGGGCACTTTGTGCCTCTGGCTTGATACTCGGTGCATGGGAGGTTTGAGAATTTAAAGGATCTATCATCTTTATCTCCTCGCCATGGGTCGAGGAACCGGTAACAGACTCGTCTATACCAGCTTTATTTAAGTCAGACATATCTAATAATAAGAAGAAAAAAGATCGGATTAGTCGGTAAGTCACCATATACACCATAAATAACTCCTAGGTGGAAAATTCAATGCAATGACAATATAATAAGTTTCAGTTTAGTCCTAGAATCCACTAAACTCTAGCTCTTATACCACAAATATAACACCTTCTTCTTGGTCTGGTAGGAAACCCGGTCGGAGATGTTACCGATGGACAACAATGATGATCGGTACAGTGAATTTGGTGCTTCAATGACACAAACGATAATTCAATGCTACTATGCAATGTGACAATGATATTGGATAAGATTTAATTCAATAGTTATCTTATTAAGGCCATACTGTGAAGAATTCAAGTTTAAGAACCATTTTGTAAATTTAGAAAATTATCAGTCCTTATTCTAATTAATCCCATCATTATACCATTCAATATTTACCTAGCTTACTGGTCAAATTTTAATGATTAATGAGCTCATTTGTACCTTCAATTAAACCATACAATTTTAGTGGTCATTTTGCAACACTTTTAAACTTATTCAAGCCATTTAACCAACTTACTTGTATCGGTATCGGTACTCAAGAGGTCGTACCGATACACCTAATCGTTAATACCTTTGGGGTTTAAGGCTCGTACAGGTACGGGTTTAGCCGTATTGATACGCTAGGCATAATTCAAATTTCAGAGACCAATTCTTAAGACATATTTTACCAAATTTTTATTTGCTAACCATTTATTTTAAAACTAATTTCAAAACCTCATTTTAGTCTCTTTAGGCTTATACATACCATATGCTAACAACATTGCCACCATTCTAGGGGTTTGTAAGAATAGTATATATTACTTTGTGGTGATCACAACTTGCCAAAAACCTCCAACTTTACTAATCTCTTGACAACGTCTCCTTTAATCTGAAATGTATGAGATGAAATGCATTAGACATACTTTGCCTAGTGAGGTAGTTATAAACAATGACAAGGATAACAATGATGCATTCCAAATCATGTTACAATAATGACCATGCAATGAATCATAATCAATGGCAATATTCATGTATATGTGTCATATTTCAATATTATTCCTTGGATTGAATCAAGATAGTGGATACGAATTCCTACGCCTTGACAAATCAATGAGTGGTCTAATCCCTCTACCTCGCCAATTGACCAATATCACAAACATCCCTCTGCCTCGCTACAATATAGGCCGTAGCCCTAGGACCATAGTCCACCCGTACCAATGAGCTTATGAATTCTATGACATGCCAATTGTATCCAATGTCATTTTGAATCCAAGGTTCAATAACAATAAATGGTGTCAATAGAAAAATCAATATCAATAACAATATCCATGGAGATATCAATATTCGATATCTATGACGATGACTATAGCATTGTCAATGACTATAACAATGGCAATACCAATGTTCAATGGCTATTGCAATGTCAATATCGATGTCCTATGATCAATATATCTATGTATCAATATTTTGATGGCATCAATAATAATTACAATGGCTCAATGGACAATACTCAATACGATGGACTTACCAATGCTTACCAATATGCCTCCAATGAGATTTTGATGCAACAATACCTTAATACAATGTTAGAAATGCTATATTCTATATCAATGAAATTGGGAAAGCACCTAGCTTAACCCCGAGACTCTGACTACACTCACCTTATTTTTTAAAGCTCCTAGGGCTCTCGAATTTTCACTTCTTTGTTCCTAGCTTTCTGTGGAGATGGTAGTCCTTCCTTCTCCAACTCTTGATCTAGGTAGAAATTAATAGGAAGTATTAGAATCAATACACCAATACCAAAATCAATATTTAAGCTTGAAATAGCTATTAGCTATTAGATATCTATGGATTGAAGCTTAGAAATTATAGGCGTAGCTTTGGGGTTTTCTAACTTCAACTTAAAATTAAACACCAACAATCCATGGAATTCAACAATTGATTGAGGGCTTAAGCTTACCGATACGATAGCTATTCAATAGAATCAAAAATCAAAGAAAACTTAAGCTTTGAGACAAGTAACAATGGAGGTGCTTGTTTGGTTTGCCAAAGGAAGAAGATGAAGCAAAGTGCTTGGTAAAAATAATGACCGGTGAGTTTTAATCAATTCCCTTTTTCCTATTAGTTTCAATTCCCTTTAATCTTACCTTTTAGTTTTCCTTAATCATGAGGTTAGTCCTCAACTTTCCATCTTTCCCCCTAAACGTGGTTTTAATTTAATAAACAAGTTTCAATTCTTAGGGTCTAAACAATAAATTGACTCAATTAAATTCCAATCAAATTGACTTTCCATACAATTTTGCATTTTTACCCTCAAAACTTATTTTGGGTTTTACATTTACAAGCATTTTGTTGATTATGACTCACTAACCACCAACTTAGTTCAGATCTTGTTTCTCTAGGTTCAAAACCTATCCAGTCTTGGTCCTTAAACAATAATCAAGCATTTTGTTGATTATGACTCACAAGAGGTCAAAAAATCATCAAAATATAATATATATATATATACATAATAAAAAGGAAAAATCAAAAATCAGAAAATGAAAGAAAAAAAATCAAAAATCAAAAAATTAAAGTTTCATCCTCTGATCCTGCCTCTTAGTTGGTATTGCAGCTGGATCAAAAATTTTAATTTTAAATCGTGCCTCTTCATCGATGTTGTAGCTTGGTCAAATCCTGGTCTTGCCTCTTCGTCGGTGTTGTAGTTGGACCAAATATGCCAGATTTTGATCTTGCCTCTTCGTCGATGTTGTAGCTGGATCAAAACTTTTACCTTTAGATCGTGCCTCTTCGTCGGTATTGTAGATCGGTCGAATCCTGGTATTGCCTCTTCGTCGGTGTTGTAGCTGGATCAACCTTACTAAGTTCAGACCTTGCCTTTTCGTCGGTGTTGTAGTTGGGTCAAACCTTGCTGACTTCAGGTCTTGCCTCTTCGTCAGTGTTGTAGCTGGACCAAATTTACTAATTCCAATTCTACCTATTTGTTGGTGTTGTAGCTGGATCAACCCTATCAATTTCAAACATTGCCTCTCTGTCAGTGTTGTATTTGGGTCAAACCTTACTGACTTTAGGTATTGCCTCTTCGTCGGTGTTGTAGCTGGACCAAATTTACTTACTTTCGATCTTGCCTCTTCATCAGGTGTTTTAGCTGGATCAACCCTATTGACTTTAGACATTGCCTCTTCGTCGGTGTTGTAGCTGGGTCAAGCTTTACTAACTTCTGGTCTTGTCTCTTCGTCAGTGTTGTAGCTGGACTAAATTTACTGACTTTCGATCATGCCCCTTCGTCGGTGTTGTAGCTGGATCAACCCTTACTAATTTCAGGTCTTGCCACTTTGTCGATGTTATAGCTAGACCAAATTTACTGACTTCTAATCATGCCTCTTCATCGGTGTTGTAGCTGGATCAAACCTATCAATTTCAGACCTTTCTTCTTCATCGGTGTTATAGCCGGGTCAAAATTTACTCTTTGTTAACATTGTAGCCGAAAAAGCAAAAAAAAAGAAAAAAAAGAAGGAAAAAAAAAGAAAATATTTATCAGATTTTGTCTCTTTGATGGTGTTGCAGTTGGATCAAAACTTTTACCTTTAGATCGTGCCTCTTCATCGATGATGTAGCTCGGTCAAATTCTGGTATTGCCTCTTCGTCTGTGTTGAAGTTAGACCAAATGTGTCAAATTTTGATCTTGCCTCTTTGTCAGTGTTGCAGCTGGTCAAACATCAGAGCCTTCATCATTCGATCTTGTCCCCTCATCGGTATTATAGTCGGATCAAATATCAGAACCTTCATCATTCGATCATATCTCTTTGCCAATATTGTAGTTGGATCAAGTTTTGCAGACCTTGCCTCTTCGACAGTGTGCAACTAGGTCAAAATTTCTCCAGGTATTGCATCGTCATCAAAGTCATAGCAAACCAAACTCATTTTGCTTCCCAACAGATTTTTCAGTTTGAAGATTTTGTCTCCTTAATTTTGAAGATTTTGCTTACAAGAGCGGCAAAGAAGATCGAGCGAAGCTCAAGAAAGAAGAGGTGGCCAGAGAAAGGAACCCTGACTGGCCAGACAAAAATGGTTACTCTTTTATCTTTGCTCTATTCCTGTAACACAACAATATGCAAAGAGGGGGAGCTGTAGTACCTATTTTTAGTCCGGGTCAGACCCAAACCCATTAAACCCAAACCTTTAATACCCAATTGCAAAGACCTAATAACCCATAACTCATTACACCCAACAGGCCCAATTAAACCAAATATATACCAATACCCAATATTATAAAATACCTAAATGCCCCTCATAAAAAACCTTAAAAAATTAAAACCCTAAAACTTAAAACCCTAACCCTAGCCTACCAACCGCCGCCCCATCCACTATTTCACCTTCTCGCACGTGGCCGCCACGCGCGACGCCATTAGCAACGCGCGCCACCTTGGAATGCCACCATCGTCTGTCATCACGTGGCCACCGCACATCGTTGTTTTTGTACATGTAAAAACAAAAAAAATCAGATATGAAAAAAGCAAGTTGCTCAAGTTGCAACCCTTTTTTATTCTAAACAAATGTAACAATATGGGTATAAAACCCATCTCAAATTGCATGTAAAAGGGGGACTTTTTTAGATTCAAAATAAAAAGGGTTTTTTCCAGTTTATTATCATCCTAAAAAAATCAAACACAAAAATATATACAAAAAAGAAAAATCTAAGAAGCAACAAAATCTGAAAAGGTAAAAAATAAATAAATATACATTTATTCTTCTTAGATCTTCGCGCTTAGAATCTTTTTTAAGTGAATTTGAGGTCGGGTTTGAAATTGGGGATTGAAATAGCATAGGAAAATGGAGGCCTTTGAACGTTTCGGCTACCGTAAGTGACGACGTCGCCGTCGACGAGTGGCAGAACGCGGCGGCAGACGGAGGTCGGCCAGCTCCCAGGACGACAAGCTGAGAGAACTTGAGAGAATTTTTAGATTTTTTAAAAAAATTATCAGACCCAAATGAATTTTTTTGGCAAAATAGGGTATTTAAGGGGTTCACAAAACGACGTCGTTTAACCCTCTCGACCCGCGTATGCGACCCGACTCGGCCAGGATTCTCAAACTTCTGAAGAAGGGGAAAATTACGCCCGTAGTCCCTCTACTTTTGTATATTCACTCTCTCGCATTCCAGTTTTCATTTTATTTCGTTTTAGTCACTCTTTTTATTATTATTATTATTATTATTATTATTCTCATTATTGTGCTTACAATATTATTATTATTGTAGATATTACTATTATTATTTTTTATTATATCTATTATTATTATGTAATATAGTTATGTATATATTATTATTATTTATATATTTATATATATATATATATATATTATGTAATATATTTATGTAAATATTATTATTATTATGTATATGTGTAATATGTATATAGTGTATTAGTATGTATCTATATAGTATATGTATAGTATATATTTATATGTATATAGTACATATATATATATATGATAAATGTAATGTATCTGTATATATATAGTATATTATTTATATGATTTTAATTTGCATTTTATGTATATGTATTATTCTATTTATATTATTTTTCACGCTATTTATTAATTATTTATATATAATATCATATATAGTTTTTTGGCCTTATTGTTTCGGTATTTTTATTGGGAGTGTCATCCCGGTCTCCGGGGGTCATCTCCTTTGAATGCCGTGAATATTGGGGCAATTTTGATTTTGTATATTTAATTGTCTCGTATCTATATTGTTTATTTTGTATTAATTTCCACAGCCTTATTATTCCAATGTTTCTATTGGGAGTCTTATCCTGATCTCCGGGTGTCATTTCCTTTGAATGTCGTAGTTACCAAGACAGATTTTAATTTGTCATGTGCACGCGCACTTCGAGAATTAAATTTTAAATTAAATTAAATTTTTATTTTCCTTAATAAATATAATGCAAACCTTTAGGTATCAATTTTGGGCGTATTGGGGGTTTTAATCCTTCCCCACTTGTAACCAACCCCCAAACCCATATCTGATTAACTTTTGGTGCCCGGTCTACCTTATCCAAATGACCGCTGACGACTCCAATTTTTTCATTTTTATGATTAAAAAAACACGAGCTCTCCCACCCACAAGAAAACGGGTTTCGCGAGGATTCCCGAATTAGAAGGTCACTACAAAAGGCTTAAGAGTCAAATAAGTGCCCAAACTATACCATTTTTCAAGATATGTGCCATAACTATATTTTGGGCCAAATAGGTGTCTAAAATTTTCTTTCGTGACCCATTTAAGGTTTTTTTCGTGACAGACATTATTTTTTATGTTATCCAATGAAATACGAACACGTGGCGTAATTTTTCTTTTTCTAAAATTAAAATTTGAAAATGAGAAAAATAAAAAAAATATTAATTAATCCACAATCTTTAATTTCTCCAAAAACCCCAAACTCAAATCCTAAATCTCTAAATTCCTCCACTCTGACCATCGATTCAATCACTATCGACCACCCTTGCTTCATCAGACCCCCACTACTGAAAATCCCGTCATATTGTCTTCTAAAACCGTCGACGAAAACCCAACAATGAAGAAAAAAGGCTAATTAGGTTTCGATTGGCGACTAGAGGGTGAGGAATGTCGAACGGTGAGATACTCAACACTTGGGCGGTGAACGGTGAACCACCGACGTGTGGGGATGCCAGACGGTGAGAAAGATGTGATTTTGGGGTTTGCTTGAAAGAAATTAAAACTTGAAGATTTTTAACGAAACCCAGATTTCTAAAGAAACTCGGAAATTAAAAATATAAAAATAGGTCAGGTGTCATATTCTGATTGGATAACAAATTTTTTTTAACGATTGTTGATGGAAAAACCTTAAATGGGTCACAAAAGAAAACGTTAAGTGCCTATTCGGTCCAAAATATAATTCAGACACTTATTTAAAAAATATATAATTTAAACATTTGATTATTAAGCCAAAAAAAAGTATATAATATTTTTTTATCTAACTTATCCATCAAAATATAATTTAAAAATAAATGCAACGTATGATTGTTTTATAGAGGCGAGTATAGAATTTTTGTTTGTACCGGTGACGGAGTAGATTAATGTCAAAGATTTGACGACTTTTTCTCTTTTAAAATATGGAAAAAGTGAAAAACAAAAGGCTAAGTAAACAATTATCCATCCATCCGTAAAGATAGCGAAGTATAGGGAGACAGAGAGACGTAGACTTTGATTACACATTCACGGACACCCTGTCCCCTCCCTTTGTTTTTATCTCTTGTCCTTAGTTGACATGAGATCCTAATTTAAGTCATTTTCTATGATTTCATCTAAGATTTTGTAGTAATTAATTTTTTCACTGCATGTATTTTTACGAAGAGATAAATGACTGGTTATAAAATTTACTTCATTCTTATGAGATTTTAATTTAAGTTTTTTACTTTTATCTAATAGATGAATCGAGTTTAAATGAATAAATATTTATTTATAAATTTGTTAATGTTTGATTTGTGTTTATTAAGAATTTTAGAATTATGTCATATTCATTTATTTAAAAGAGTATTGAGCGAACCAAACTATCAGGCAGATCGTTTCACTACCCGTGACTGATTACATAGGCAAATAACCATCAACCAAGTGAGGATCTATCTTTCTATGATCACCTATAGAATCATAATTAGAAACTAACGCTGTGAATATCTCTGTACGAGCATCAAACGACCGTTAAGGTGTGCTGAAATAATGCCAAAACAATAGATGAAATGAAATCACAAAAAAACAAAAGAAAATACATGCCACAAGTCAGCGATTTTTATTAAAAATATTAAAAAAATAAGAAAATAATAAATTTGGTAGTCGACAATCAATATTAAGACTGATTGCTAATCATCGACTAAAAAACAAAAAAAACTACAACCATGGCTGGCCCTAAGGGTGGGTAGGAAGGGCTCTCGACCATGGCTCACTTTATTTTTTTAATTATATATATAATTTTTAAAATTTAAATATTTATCAATGAAGTTCAATGTCCCTAACTAAAAAATTTATTAGTCTAAATATTAGTATTAGTGTCATAATTGAGATTTTAATGATAGTTTCGTTTTTTCTAATATTTATTATTAGGGGATCATTTTTTAATACTTGTTGTTTGTAGCTCATTTTTTTCAATACTTGTTATCATAGGCTCGATTTTTTTCTTAATATTTGTTATTATGATAGAAGCCTACTCTTAAAATTTATTTTTTAATATTGTTATTAGTGTCCAATTTTTCAATACTTGCTATTTGAGGCCAATTTTTCAATATTTGTTATTAGAGGCTCATTTTTTTCTAATATTTGTTATTAAGAGCTACTCTTAAAATTTATTTTTTCAATATTTGTTATTAGAGGATTGCTCTTAAAATTTATTTTTTTAATATTTGTTATTAGGGGTCTAAATTGTTCAATACTTTTTTATTTGTGGTCCAATTTTTTTATACTTGTTATTTGAGGTTCAAATTTTTCAATACTTGTCTTAGGGGCTCATTTTTTTCAAATATTTATTATTATGAGCATACTCTTAAAATTATTATTTTTTAATAATGGTTATTAGGGAGCTACTCTTAAAATTTATTTTTAATATTTTTTATTGGGGGACAAAAAATTTCAATAATTGTTATTAGAGGTTAAGTTTTTCTCAATATTTATTATTCGGGCTTATTCTTAAAAGTTAATTTTTTAAATATTTATTATTATAGACATACTTTTAAAATTTATTATTTTTTAATATTTTTTATTAGAGGCCTACTTTTAGAATTCAATTTTTTCAATCCATATTATTAGGGACTTAATTTTTTTATTTGCTCAGGCCTCCAAAATCTCAGGACCAACTCTGACTACGACACTATAAATGATGCAAAGAAAAATTGTATATATGTCGTACTTGAACCATGACAAAGACGATTGTAAACATGTTATAAGTGTAAAGTATATTCCTACCGACACTTGAAGTGTATTTTTTTTTATCATAACTTGAAGTCTTTATTTGCATTGGTGTTGTTTGTCATTCACTATAACTGATAGTGTAATGTTGTTCTTTATTTTCTTTAATTGTCTGGTTAAGTTTGATTGTCACATCATTCAAGGTCGGAAAAAATATACAATAAACCAATAAAAATTTAAAATTTTACATATCTAATGTAGTTTACATGGTTTCATAATTTTTGCACAGTTAATATTTTAATAATTCGACCATAATAATATATATTTTCCTTATAAATTATATCTATAAACTTTTGATTAAATTAGAAATGTAAAAAAAAAAATCAACCATGAAATACATATTAATAAAAACAATATTCTAAGATATAAATATTGGATCTATTGAAAATTTATATGCATACACAACAACATTAATGTATTTGATGCTTGAATCGTTTATTTTAGTGTTTATAAACTTTAATATCAAGCATTTATTTTAGTGTTTATAAACTTTAATTTTTAGGGTCTAAATTCTAGTAAGGATGTATTGAGGAATGTTGGAGGTGTGGTTATATACTCTGAAAATTTCAAAATTTTATATAGTTTAAATATTAACTTCTTTTTATGAGCAAGCATATTTGACTGATTGGCCAAGTTGCTCATATTTGTTTCCTTATATTCCTTTAGATTATAGGTTCTAGACCCACTAAGGTCACTCTCTTTTCTTTTCCTAGAGTCCTCTTCTTCTCTCTTCTGGGTAAGATTAGATTTAGAATTTGTCAAAACAAAAATATTAACTTTTTTATGTTTTATTGATAATCTAATTTTATATTCTTGATTTTTTATAATTTCACACTCTAAATTTTTAATATAATTCCTTAAAAATTATCACGACACAAAATCACACTTTTTTAGGGTTAAAATTTGGTGAATAATCCTAACCCAAGTTAATATTGGGAAAATCTGGTATGTGGGGAAAATTTGGGTTTTACAGCAAAAGCTACAGGGATTGGAGAGGACGCCATCTGCAGGTGGTGTCTTGATTTTTTTTTAAATATATGTGGATGTAACTTAACCGTTGCATGGCTCGTATGATCCACGTAAAAAGCATGAAAAATAAAGGAAAAAAGCCACATGCAGGTGGCGTCCTTCTACACGGACAAAAAAACAAATTAAAAACGCCACTTGCAGGTGGCGTCCTCCCCAAATCATGTAGATTTTGCCATAAATCTCCAAATTTCCTCCCACATACCCTATTTTCTCATTATTTTTTTAAACAAAGGCATATGAATTTTATTAATCACCATAAAATATAATACACTACTATGCATCAAAAATAGAGAAAAAAATGACAAGTCCACTAAAAGTCTCTTACAATGGTGCAAAAAAAAAAACAGACACTTCCATCGAGATTAGCATACCAAAATCTAGAAACCTTCCTGAATCTTCTTCTCTCTATCCAAACGAGACGTTTTACGGGGTGAAAAAGGAGTGGTGAGCGAACCAAGCTATTAGGCAGATTGCTCCGCTATTCAGGTTTGATTACATCGGCAACCAACTATCAACCGAGTGAGGACTGATCTTTCTAAGACCACCGACAAAACCATAATCAGAGATTAGCACCGTGAAGATCTCTGTACGAGCACCAACCGACTGCTAAGGTATGCTGAAATCATGCCACAAGGACAAATGAAGCGAATCACAAAAAAATCAAAGAAAAACGTGTTACAAGGACAGAGGAAACGCGTGTCACAAAAACATAAATTCTTATTAAAATATAAAAATAAAAAAAACAAGAAAATAATAGACCCAATAATCGACAACCAATACTAAAATTATTTTCCGACCATCAATCAAAGAAAAAATAAAATTACAGACGGTAGAAATTTAAGAGAGAGCGATTAGTTTTTTTATTATATTTCAACACGTCTATTTTCTCATTATTAACTTGGAGGTGGATAGGGGTGAGCGTTCGATCGGGTCTAGTCAAAAAATTTCGAGTTATTCGAGTTGACGCGTCATATTTTACAACTTGAACTTAATTTGAAATTTTTTCGATGCGAGTCGAGTTTGGGAAATTCGAGTCGAGTTTTCGAGTTGCTACACAAATTTAATTGTAATTATTTATAATGTTATAGTACAGTCTGATTTCAATTTAAACGACTTTCTCTAATCATATAAGATATGCATATATATATATTTCTTGAT
The DNA here is from genome assembly GCA_019671005.1 of Hibiscus mutabilis. NCBI lineage: Eukaryota > Viridiplantae > Streptophyta > Magnoliopsida > Malvales > Malvaceae > Hibiscus > Hibiscus mutabilis. The sequence continues at coordinate 44,564,910 of CM033726.1, read as the reverse complement.
ATTATTTTTCACATGTATAAGTAAGATTTGTAATGTTATTTAATAAAAAATATCATTTAAACTTCTAAAATATATTTATAATATTATTTTTAAATAAAGAACTTTTGGGGATAAAGTATTGATGGGAGTATAAATGAGTCAATGAATTGATGTGAAGAAAAAATTACAAAAAAAATTCAGTTAAAGGATTAAATTGCAAAAAGAATATATTTGTTAAAAATATGAATTGAAGTTATATAGATATTATATAGTGTTAGTGAATCATGTGATTTAATTTTGGTCAAAAATAGACTTAAAACGAAAGAGGAATCGAAGAAATGAAAAATATTTCAAAGTTGATGGGCTAAATTGCAAAAGTAAGAAATTTAATTTAAAAAATATGAATTGATGCTAAATAGGTATTCTACCGTGGTTTAGGAGCATGCGGTTCAAATTTGGTCAAAAATTAACTTAAAATGAAGGAGGGATTTAAAAAATGAGGAAATCATACAAAGTTAAGGAGCTGAATTGAAAAAATATGAAATTTATTTTCAAAAATATAAATTGAAGGTAAATAAGTATTCTAAGTTGGTTTAGGAATATGTGGTTCAAATTTGGTCAAAATGGACTTAAAATGAAGAAGAATTGAAGAAAAATGAAATTAGGGACTAAATCGCAAAACTGTAAAATTCAATTATTCGATTTTTGATTTTTCGAGTTGGGCAAATTTCAACTTAACTCGAACTCGAAATTTTTTTCGAGTTACTCGAGTTGACTCGAATAAATTGAACAACTCGAATAATTTGCAATTGAAAAAAATATTATTTTTTTCAGTTGAGTTGAGTTTTGCTCACCCGTGCATTGTCGACCAAATTTTGCCGTTAAAACCTCGAGACTGCACTCGACCTTTTAGTTTTAAGGCAGGATTTTGATTGCTTTTAAAAAATGTATGTCGATTGTAGAGAAAAATGGTTTGGAAAAAATATTATTAGATAATTTAGTTTAAAATTTTACTTGTTAAAAATATATTAACAAAAAATATTTATTTTAAGAATATAAAAATTTGAAATATAAATGAGACAAATAATTAGCTTTTGATAAAAAGAAATTTACTTTTGTCAAAAACTAAATACTCCTATTATAAATATACTTTTTTAAAAAATTAAAAGAAAAAACAGCCCTTGTTTAACTGCTTTAGCTTTTTGTTCTTGGATTTGAGAAGCAATTTGACTAGAAGCAGAAGCTTTTTTCTTAAGCTGTACGCGTGAAACTTGTCTGTGCTACACCAGCAGCCAGCAGCTGCAGCTGCAGCAACAGCCGAAGATTAGGCGTTTTCATAGCTCTCTCTTTTCACTGCCGAATCCACACTTTCACCGGTTCCATACAAAATCCCTTCATTTCCTCGATCTTCTCAATCCAATAAAACACCCCATTTTTCTAGCCCTTTTTGATCCCATAATTCATCCTTCTTTCTGAAACGAATCATTTTGCCTTTGCATCAAGACATGTAATTTAATGGGGTTAGCTTTCTCTATGGTGGGTTGGAACGGCGTTGGTTTAGATTGTTGGGTGTGTTTGTCAAATGATTGAAACTTGAGCTCTTTTCTGCAGTTCCTTGGAATTTTTTCTTTTTTGATTTTTTGAAGAAATTTACTGGGTATTTTTTAGTGTCGGTGCTGAGCAAAATGAATGAACAAACGGGGAAAACATCGTCGTCTCTAGCTATAACAGAGAAGAAACCTTATAGGCCTGGTGGTTGTGTAGGCATTTTCTTTCAGCTCTTTGATTGGAACAAAAGATTTGCAAAGAAGAAATTTTTCTCAAGAAAATTACTCCCTCATGGTAAGTTCATTTTTTATTTATTTTTTTATTTTTTTTTTGTTTCAAATTGGATTTGTAATCGACTGTCATTGTTTCTCAGCCCGTACCAAAACTTCAAAAAGCTTTGGAGGAGATGAAAAAATGCCCAAATCCAAGCTGCATTTGGTATGTTCTCGGAAATTTATTAGATATCTTTTCTGTGTATTTTAGTTCATAAATTAGTCACTTATTTTGCTTCTATAATGATAATAAAATTGATGTTTATGAGGAATTTTGGTAGATTGCTGATGAGAACAGTGGGGGGTTTCCGAATGTGAAGAAAAATGGTAAACATTTTAGTAAAGGGTAAACGGCTCAAAAACATGAAATGAAAGCTCCCGGTTTGGTTGCTAGGCTAATGGGATTAGAAGCCATGCCGGCTTTGAATAGAGATAAGCCTCATAAAAAAGCCCTGACTCCAGCTAGTAAATCTGATGTGACAGATGTGAAAATGGTGAACTTTCAAGGTGGGATTGCTGGGAGAGATTTGGATTTAGCTAAAAGTAGCTCGAAAATCGAGCCTCAGCCTCCAAAGATTCAGAAAATAGAGCCATATGATTGTCACTAGGATTGGAGCTGAGGCTTTGCAAATTAAGAATGTTTTGTCACAATCTAAGAAGCATCATCATCAAAAGTTTGTTTCTTCAGTAAAGAGTCCGAGGATTTCTTCTGCAAGGACTGCTTCTAGGAAATCTAGGTTGATCGATGTAGCTACTAAAATATTGGAACCAGGGTTGCAAGCGACGAATAGAGCGAAATATTCTCTTTCTTATTCGAGTCAGAACAAGGCTGCAACTGAGGGAATTCGGGTTGTGTCACCAGATGTGTTGGAACAATCTGCTTGTAATATTAGTATTGGTAACACTCTGATTGGCCCGACATCATGCAAGAACTGTGGCAATTTGCTTGACATTGTGGAGTCCAGAGCAAAGTCGGAGGATCGGCCATTTGTTATCCCATCCTCTTCTACAAAATTTGCAGATTCTTCTTTGCAGGGATTAGAAAAGAGTTGGCTGAGGCCTTCCACGACCTCATTTGATCAAGGGAAAGAGGCAATTTTTCAGAGAAGCCATGACCAACCATTATCTTTTACTAGTCAAGAAGAGAACAGCGTACAATCAAGTAATGAATCCAATACATTTAGAAGTCCTCTATCTCAAGAAGCTCTAGCTCAAGCTAAATGGCATTTAACAAGCCAATCTGGCAAATCCCAAAGGAATGAGAAGTCTCATGTTGCTTTCAAGTTGAGGAATCAAAGTCATAATCATATATCTCTAGACAGGGATGCGAAGGCTAAATTAAATAGTCTTCAAGGTAGGAAAGGAGTTTCCGGTGCAAATGCTGTTAGCAGGGCCAAAGATTTTGTTGCGCTGAACCGAAGTTCAAGTAGTCGAACCCAACATAGAGTGCTAATCAAAGTGGATAGTGCTCCTTTTGATATCGAGAGAAATTCCTGCAGAGGCCGAGATGACTCCTTGTCTCAGCTACGGTCTCCGGTAAGAAAGAGGAGGACCAATAGTGTTAATGGGCAAGCAGAAACTACAGGTTCCATAAATTCATGTATTGGAAAAGAAAAAAAATGATAAATGCAATCGGGTGACTAGAAGAGAAATGGTACATGGAGCTTGCAGCATGGACCGGACATGTGTTAAAAGCAGATCAACTAGCCAAAGAACCGGTAAGGGAGCCATCGATCAAAAGAGCACCGATATTATTTCTTTCACATTCAGTTCTCCATTAAAGCAAAAACACAGTGTTTCCATGGAATTGAAGGAGAAAAGAAAGAACGCAAATGAAAGGATTGTCCTCCAAAGACATGAAATATTGAAAAACAATAACGGAGAAACATCTTTGCCGAAGAACTTGCCACTGACAGGAGATGCTTTAAGTGCACTTTTGGAACAAAAGTTGAAGGAATTGACCTCTCAAGAGGAGGATGAACGGAAAACCGGTTGCACCCTACCAAAGAGATCAACTGTCATGATTCTCCAGGAGTTAATTTCTGCTTTAACATCAGGGCTGCCTAACTCTTGGAATGGTCATCTTTGCAGTTCAGATATCGGTTTCCAGGTTGGTATTTCTATTCTGAGGCACTGAATTGTCATTCCAGTGGTTTATACACTGAATTTGATGTTGTATCTTCGGTCGCAACTTCAGTTTTAGATGTCTCTGTACGACACGTGCCTTGATAATTCCAGGGTACTGCTTATTACTAATAAAATGCATGTAGGAAGATCATAAGAATATTTTTCACCAACCCTATTGCCTGGATTGTTGCTCAGTTGCTTCCACTTTTTATTTTCCTTTAAGTACCCGTTTCCGGTTCTAGTGTTCCACACCTGAGTAATGGGATAGGATCTTCAAGGATCCTCCAAATAAATGGAAAAATTTAGGAAAACCTAATCATGCTCTTGTTGGACATATATCCGCATCCGAAACTAGGACCTGAGTACATGTAACATAGCTCAACGGTTCTTATTCCTTGAGTGGGATCAGCGTTAACCATCCAAGATTCAACTCCCCCATCCCACATAGAAAGAGTAAAATCAAAGTTTTAGAGTCTAGTCTGTTAGATTATCCGATAGAGTTAGAGTCCTTATGTAAATAGTAGTTTAAATTAAAGTTTAAAGATAGAGTTAGAGTCCTCATGTAAATAGTAGTTTAAATTAAAGTTTACTTCCTAAAAGATAGAGTTAGATGTCTTGTGTACTTAGGACTCCTAATTGTAACTAAAGTCCAATACTTGAGTCTATAAATTCACTGTAAAGGGATGTAATTTTTTGAAAATATTCAATAACAGAAAATCAATTATGTTTTCTTCTATTTTGCAGAAACTTAAATTCTACTTTATTTTTATGCGTTAATTAGTTTTTCCTAAAGCTAGAAAATTGCTTTTCTACATAGTCTTGTTTTGATAGTTAAAATTTTGGAATTTTTCCATGTACATTTGGATAAATACACTGCCTAATTGCTACTGAGGTGGCAAAAATTAATTGAAGAAAGCTCTGCCTTTATGAATTAGATTAACCAGACTTCGTAAAACCTGCAATTTAACTCAAAATTTTGCCTTATATTCATCCCTATTGAATAGGTACTGTTGATGTTTGATATGTACTGTTGAACCGTCAAATAGTTACATATGTAGTTTTCCTTTCACTGGATCAACCATTATTTCAGAAATATGACGGTCCTGATTTGTTGCCAATATGTATATTTTGTATTGCTTTTACTTTAAGTTTGATGAGTAGTTTTTGGCTGTTAATATGATTTTCAATGTCTATCTGAAGCTATTGTGCTTTGCTTGTGGTTTTGTGCTTATGATAACAGCTATCTATGCCACTTATAAATTAACATTTTTTTCTAAAAAATTATTTCCTTATTTCTCAGACTGAAGCAAAGGCTGAAGGGACTTCAGTTGGATTTGCTAACCATGGTAATCATTTTAGCCCCGGTTCTGTTCTTGAAGCTTCATTTTCGAACGATAGTTTTGTTTCCAGCAGCCTCGATGAAAACTTAGGTAAAAGTTCAAAACTTTAGCCTTAAAAGTGCCCTTTTTGTGTGTCAGGAAATGTGTATGCAATTCAAGGAACTTATCTGGTATTGTAGCACTAACAAATGCGGATTAAAATGAGTTCATGCACTGCTCTGATTAGATCTGTTTAATAATTTATTTTGAATATGTATTATTTTTTACTTGAGTTTTTACGAAGCTTTTTAATTTCAAGTTCAGAATTATATTATTATTCTTTATATTATGACAAACTATTTTAAAACTCATGTAATGATTAAGCTTTTCCGTATGTTAACACTGTATCCAAATGTAGCATAAATTATGTACCTTTTCTGTTCCCCTCCATTGGGGGGAAAAGAATCATTCATTTTAGTTTTTGTGTATTTATTTGGTTCAGGACATAGGTTACAACCGGATTCCATGGATTTCTCATATGATGAACCACAACCAACAGAACCTGATGCGGATCTTCTGGATTCTGCAACTTCATTGGACAAAGAAACAACTGTTAATGAGATGACCATTGATCTTGTCAACCGAATTTCTGCTATGTTGCATGTTGTCAGTAATTTTGGTCTTGGATTATCTGGTGATAAGCTTATCCATGTTAAAGAGGTTATCTTGAAAGCAGAACTGTTGTTTGGAAATTTGACTCCCCGGGATTCGGATAGGACAGCTGATTTACTCTCGGCTCCTTATATTCATGATGAAGTCGAGACTCTTGTCGCTATCATGCAGGTAAATTTCAAGTCTGTTCTTGGTTTCGATCAGCTCAAAGAAAACGATCAGCTTTGAGGATTTCTGTTTGACTGTGCAATAGAGTATAGATTCCAAATATGGTCCATACTGTAACTCGGGATTCAGACCATGGAGAAGTTTGTCGTATTGCATGCATGAACTCAGTAAAGCTGATTCAAGATGTTGCGGACGAAGTTAAAAGGTGGATAAAGCTAGTTGGGATGGTACCTGATGAACTAATAGAATATGAGATGAGTTATTCACTGGGGAAATGGACAGATTTCGATATTGAGGCATACGAAACTGGTGTTGAAATGGATTGGGATATTCTTCAAAACATAATCGACGAAATGGTTGATGACCTGATTTCCCCTCGAATTGCATACAGGCCCCGTGATCTGTGAGTATCTTGTAAATCATGTTGACATGCAATCACTAAATAGTTTTGAAGTCTGATCAAAACCAAGCTGGTGAAATTCTGTAAAAGATGGGATCTATGTCGTCTTCGCTTTGCTTGAGATATTTGTATTCGACACAATATTTGGACAAGGGTTCACCGAGTCCAAGTAACATAAGATGGGATGGAGGATAAAGTATATGAGACATATGTACCTGTATAATCTTTCATCTTCAGTGTAACTTGCTTACTCTTCTGTAATAGCTGAATAGCTACAAGAACTAGTCACTAATTGTTCCTAAATTGGAAGGTAAATACCCCTTCATTTATTGGTCTATTTTGCAAGGACTTATTATTATGCTTTTGATGGTTCATATTAAACCAAGTTTCAAGTCTTGGAGTTTAAGTCGAGTGATTACATAAACTCAGATAAACCTGAAAAGTCACATTTTTTTTCCTAAGAAAGATGAGCAATACAAACATACCAAAATGCTGAACAGGAAACCTCTTCTTATATTTGCAATCAATACGTGAAAATAACAAACTGAGCAATGAAAGAATTTTTAACCTCAAATCTCTCTAAACTGTGGGAACTAGGTAACGAAAATCCCGGAAATTCAGAGCTTTCTTCCTTTTTTTTTCTTCTAAAATAGTCTGGCACTACTCTTCCCTCCTCTGCTTCCGCCGTTAATGGCCTTCAGTTCTTCAACACTTGCATAACTCTTCCTAGCCATCACCAATCTTCCTTTCTTCTTCTCCCCAGAATTTGCAGACTTATTCCCTCTTGAATTTGACCAATTCTTTCCTGTTGATGGCGGCGTCATTTCAATCCGGCCCATGACCGCCGGCTGCCGGTTCTCTTTCCATAAAGTGGCGGGAAAATCCGGCACTGATTGAGCCAAAACAGAGGGCCCTTTACTCGAAACCCCCGAATTCGAACTGAACTTCACTTGTTTCTTGGTTGGGGTTTGTTTAAATTCAGTTTCTTCCCACCGTTGTTGCTTCGAATTCAAAAAGACCCCATTCGCTTTCGACCAATTCTTTGCCGTTCGCGGCGGCGTCGATTCAATCCCACCAGTAACCGGCGGCTTCCGGTTCTCTTTCAGTAAAGTGGAAGAAAAATGAGGCACCGATTGCATCAAAACAGAAGACCGTTTAACGGGAATCCCGGAATTTGAACTGAATTCCACTTGTTTCTTCACTGGGGATTGTTTGATTTCAATTTCTTCCCATTCTTGTAGCTTCTCAAACTTCATTCTAAGCTTGTTTTCTCTCAAATCAGCATATGCTCTGTACCTGGGACCTCTTTCCATCATATGATTCTGAGAAAGAATGAGAGAAATAGGGTCGAGGAAATGGAAAAACTGTTCAAAAGAAGGATTTGAATGATGGGTTTGATGCAGAGAATCGATTGTGTCCGCCATTTTTGATGAAATTCTAAGGGTTTTGTTTGCATATGTGATAGCGAGATTGAGTTTGCAACGGTCTAATAAAGAGAGAACCAGAAGAGTATTTATTTATTGTGTTTTTACTTTATAATTAATATTGTTTCCAACGTTCTTATTTTGAGGTGGGTCCCGATGGGAAAAGGTCGTTGGGGTACCGTTTGATTAAAAATCATTTGATCATGGGTCTAAATAATTAGGACGTGGGTGTTCAAAACTGGCTAGGCAGTTAAAAATTTAACAAGTTTAATATTATTACTATATTATTATTATGTTTTAATTTTTTTATTTTTTAATTTGCATTATGAGTTTATTGAATCACTGAATACCCATTGAACTGATTTTGAACACTCCTACTAAAACGTAAGGCTTCTCCTATCATCACTCCCACAACCCTAACTCACATGTATAAAAAAATCAACAAGAATTTGTAATCATCATGAAGAAGAGGAAGAGGTGATCACTTAGGTGTCATCACCAGTCGGAGATAATTGTCGAATGCAGCCACGACAACATTAAAATCTTAGTCCGTGGAGTGAATTAGAGATGGAGGACATACTGAATGTCAGAGATGGCTCTTCACTAGTTAACAACCGCGTTAACAAATTTATTAAAATTTAACAATCAACCGATGACTTTAACTATTAATAAATTTTAATAGTTATGGGGATCAAACGATAGCAAAAGATCTCAAGTGCCTTATTTGATTTTTTAGAGATAATTCAAAAGTTATATCTACTCTTTCTCCAAATAAAAATTAAATAAGTACATATGATTATTTTAATGATTCCATTTGTTTGACAACTTGTGGGATTTTAAAGTGACATCGAGGGAGGGATTTAATGAATAAGGTACAATGACATGTCATGAAGGGGGATCAAGTTAACATTTGGGATGATAAATGGATTGCCTATGAGAAACTAGTCATGCTAGACATGAATGGTGAATATGCTAATAGAGGATCAACTTAAGAAGGTAAAAGCACTACCTACCTATGTAGATCTTGAATAAGGTATGTAAATTCATATAGAATTTAAGTATACCTAATAAAATTATGCATCTCTTATGGAAATTAAGATTGTTGAATCATGTTGCTGTCATGGAAAATCTATGGAAGGTTTATAATTGTAAAGCATGAAGATAAGATGATGTAAATTAATTCTCAAGTTGTTTTATTTTAATAATACGCAGGTTGAATTTATTAGAAAATAAAATAGAGAAATATTCTAAAAAAATCAAAATGTAGCAGAAAAATAACAAAAACAAAGGGAAATAAAAAAAACTAGAAAATAAAACATCATAACATTAAAACTCGTACAGTTAGCTGCAACGACAAGGATGAGATGGACAATAAAGAAAGGAAGCAGGAAACAAAACTCATTGTCTCTATCCACTAACACGCTTAAGAATCAAAGTAAGATTGATAAGCGAAACCAACAATCTTACAGGTTGCTTCCCAAAACATATTTGACTATCGGCAAAAGAACCACAAAAGGGATCAAACTACTGAAAGACTACCGATAACCGCAAATCAGGGTCGAACGTCGTAAGAAAACCATCCACGAACACAAACCTACCACAAAAGTAGACGAAAATGTCACAAGGCAGAGTAAAAAGTGCCACAAAAGCAAATAAAAACTAGAAACAAAACTAAAATGTAAAAGAAAACACGAATTGAATATAGTATGTCACAAGACATATAAAAAGCGTGTCATAAAGACAAATAAAAACTAGAAACAAAACTAAAATATAAAAGAAAACACGAATTGAATATAAGAAATTAATAAATAAGAATACCGATGACTGACAACCAACACTGAAACTGGTGCCGTCGGCGACTAATTAAGAATGAAAAAGAAATAAATTAAAGAGAATGAAAAAAACCCTTTAAGTTCTTGTAACACATATTCATGTTGCAGACACATTTATTTAATTTTTCTAAATTCTTTGACAACACATTTATCTTAAAGATAAATTATTCAAATTGGAACTCTTAAAAAACAATCCTTTTTCCACTTATACCAGATTCAGTTTTGAAAAAGGTTACGATGAAATGTAAACAAATGTGTTCTATTAATTGTAAGTTGAACTTGTGTATGGGCTAAATTACTACACAAGTCCTTAAACTTTTATTTTTTGAAACAAGTCAAGTCCTTAAACTTTAAAATGAATGTAAACAATGTAATTATTGTATATATACAGAAGAGGGCTGGGTCAACGAAGGAAGGGCCCTCACGTGCCCCATGTCCATCGCCAACGCAACGGCTTCTGCAAATCTATATCCAAAAGCCATGCCACGTAATCACAGATCCATCCAAACACTAACTGAACTCGATCTCCATTTCCGTTTTATTTTTTCTTCAATTTTTACACCTTCGAATTTCCATCCTCTAAAATTCAAATTAATTTAGTTTTCTAAAACTGGAAAAAATGAGAAGAGAATGCTAATCAATTGGATTTTCTACCAATTTTTCTTCTTCTTCGACGGATTTTCCCAAGGTTTCCATCAAAATTCCACCATCCAAACACAACTTAGAAACTAGCTCCTCTTCTCATTCTTCCTCTCTAATCTTCCTTTGGATTCGGTAAATCTCACTGTCACTTCTCAGTTATTCATTTTTCAATATTTATTTCTGAATTTAATGCTCTTTTCCCCCGGACTGTTTTTACTTGGCGGTTGGACAGTCTTTTTCATTTGGTGAATTAGCTAATTCAGAATGCAGGCGTCGACACGTTTAATAAAAGGAAGTTTAGAGTTTGAGATTTCGAAACGGAGAGATTTGCCTTGTTTTGGTGGAGTTAAGGAACGGAAGTCGACTTTGATTCCTAATCTTTGTATCCGAAGGGCTTCCATTTGCAGTGATTTACGTTCTGGTGCCGTTTCAATGGGAGCTGAGCTCGCACGTGCCAGAGATAGTATTGAATTCGTCGTTCGCTCTTCGATCAAATCTCGATCTGTCAAAGCTCAGGCTTCTGGTCTGTGTCTCTCTCTCCCTCTCTTGAATGTTTTTAATCATCACATAATATGAATATTTTATACATTGCATATTTAGAATTCTTATTTGCTCTCTCTTATTATCTGCATTTTAAAAAAATGTTATTAGTCACAAACTTAGAATATTTTATGTATATGGGAAAAAAAGAACTTTGGACGGTTTGGTAGTTGCAGGAGCATCATTTGAAGAAATGAATCATTTAGGTCCAATTTAGTTTTGGTCAATTTGATTTTTAATATTGATACTTGCTTTTTGCTTCTTGAAAAATCAATGGAAAACCAGGGGTGGAGCTAGAAAATTTTTGGGGGTCGGAATTAAATTAATTTTTTTTAAAAGGTCAAAATATAATTTTATCATCATTTTAACATATAATTATTATAATTTTAAAGGGACTAAACTGAAATTGTCATTTTTTAGGACGCAAATGCAATTTTACATTGCCTTAGCTTTATAACTTTAGATTTTGAAGGGACTAAACTTGACATTTTACCATTTGGGGGCCCCTGCCCCTGCCCCTGCCCGTGGAAAACAAAAACAAATATTTTACATTTGATTAAATCTAAGATTTGGTACATTCAAATGTAATTATTCCTTGTGAAAGGAAATTCATATATTTTGGTGTTTATAAGGTTATATTTGTAACTTTGAATTTTTCGGAGTGTTGTTTTTTTATAGTAATAAAAAATGCTCCTTTTGCTTCTAAACATAAAAATAAAATTGAAGTTGCAAAAACAATAGCCAAAACAAAAGGAGCCTTAATTTTTTTGCTAGTGATAGAGTGATTCTTGCAAATTTTTATTTCATGAGGTTGGGCAGCCATTATATTTTCTATATCACCATGGTGATGGTGTAGGGGATAGCTAGTTACATTCTTTGTTCTTGCAGATGTTATTAACGGATTTAATCTTCTGCTAGTTTTATTCAAATAGCAATTATTTCTACTAAAATGCATTAATTTATGTTTGGTTATGGTACAATGGGCTAGTCAGATGCTTCCTACCATATATGATTAACTAGTGTGTGTATCTGTTGTTGGAAGAAGATATACTTGCTATTCAGATTTATTGATCTGCACAAGGGTCATTTTCTAAGCATCTGAGCTCCGAGTCTTATAATCATTGCAAAAGAAGTTAGTTTTTACAGTCTTCTTATCTACATTTGTAAAATTGACAATTGGATCAATAAATGGCAGGTGATCTTGAGGATTTGGCACCAATCAACCCTCAAGAGAAATCTACTGGATCGGTTTTACCATTTGTCGGTGTTGCTTGCTTGGGAGCTATATTATTTGGTTACCATCTAGGGTATGTCCCTGTTCGATTGAGAAGGAAAATCCTCTCTTTTTTGTTTTGGTTCTACATGCCATTTTACTAATCTTAGCATCTCCATGTTATGCTTGAGCAATCTGTGCTGTGGAAACATATAATATGTTCTCCAGTAATATCAAAGCTTCAGAGAGGTTGATTATGGTTCATTTACGTGAGTTCCATTGATTATGCTTGAGCAATAAGGGATGGTTGTGAATGTTCCCAGAATTTTGGAAATATCTGAACACTGCAGTTGACTTCTTCCATTGATTTATATCCCAGAAATTAAAAATTGTTTTGGAAATTAAGCAAAGAATTCATAATCAGTATTTGGCAGTTGGCCTGCTAAATTTTTTATGATTATTTGTTTGTGGCTTTGTGCATGGCTTTTGATAATGCGACTCACTTCTTATATCCCCTCCCTTTTTTCCCGTTTCTTTTTCTTTATTAAGGGTGGTAAATGGTGCTCTTGACTATCTATCTAAGGATCTGGGAATTGCACAAAATGCTGTAATGCAAGGCATGTATCCTGATCTTTAGTTACCACGCTTTTCAAACTCTGATATCGTTTCTTTTCCTTCCCTTTTGTTTTGTTTTTCCCCCTCTGAAATTTTACATTGTGCTCTGGTGTCTGATAAGTCAAATTCCCATAGCCCATATAGTGGTGAAGATTACTTAGTGAAATGAGTGAAATAAAGGGCATTCAACTGACCCATTCCGTCCATCTCTTGTGGTGTCTTTTGTTTATAAAAATGAAGTGGCTTCACTTGTAATCGTTCAAGCAATGTCACAAGTTGTTGGCCTGCTGTTTGTCATTTTTTCACTTTTGGTCATTTTGATTATAAGCCTACTCTTTAAATTATCCAACTTTTCTAATTCTGTGGTGTTAATTTGAGTAGGATGGGTTGTCAGCACACTCCTTGCTGCTGCCGCAGTGGGTTCATTTACTGGAGGAGCACTGGCTGATAAGTTTGGCCGGACGAAAACTTTCCAATTAGATGCTATTCCACTAATCATCAGAGCAGTTCTCTCGTTTGTGTCCTTTCATTAACTATTAGGCTGTTAACTCTCATAACTTTGCTGTAAGGTAATGTTTCAAAATGACTTGAATGTTTCAGTGCTATAGCGCATGACTTCCAGACTATGATAATTGGGCGCTTACTGGCTGGTATTGGCATTGGTATAACGTCTGCTATTGTGCCTCTTTACATATCTGAGGTAACATTTTCTGATCCTTATTGTTTGCTTCGATTGTCTAGCTTTCTGAAAACAACTGCTTACATTCTTTCTATTGGTCAGATCTCACCAACGGAAATCCGTGGTGCACTTGGATCTGTAAACCAACTTTTTATATGTATTGGGATTCTTGCAGCATTGGTGGCTGGATTACCTTTATCAGGAAACCCAGTATGGTATATTATCTAACCAACTTTTTACACTTTTATAACATGTTCACTACGAACATATCATGTCATTTGGCATTCGCTATGTTAAATTGTGTTTTTTGTTATATGTTTGTTCATGTGAAATCAATCATGCATCCAGAGAGATTACCTCCCCTAACTTTTGGTACAAATGTGGAGATGCTTAAAAGCTTTCTTTTACGTAACTATATTTGGTCTGAAATTTTCCCTTTCTAGTCTTGAAGACCTTTCTTCCTCTCATCTGCACCTGTTGATGGAAAATTATGGACAAAATAATTGCTTTCCTGCATTTTATTTTCTTTTTTATTTCCCTCACTCGCTTTGTTGGCATAAAAGCGTGAGGGCTTGACCAATAAGATATGGGTGGAAAGGATAAAGGGTAACCTTTCTTTTAGTAATCTGGTAAAAACAAATGAAGCACAATAGTGCAATACGATTCATGTAGTCAATGGAGTGGGATATGGCTTCTTTGTTGTTCATCCTTTCATGTAATTATACCATATTTGTTTGAACTGTATGAAGCTAAGCATTTATCTCAATCATAGGAGCATGTATCTCTTTGCTCAAAGAGCTTGGCCCAAAATCCCCTTCCCCAAAAAATTGGAATAAAAGATAGCTTCATCCAACTAGTTGGAATGTCTAATTTGTTCATATGTTTTTTGATCAATCTTTATTTTGTATCTGTTTCTGTCTGTGAGATTGAGTGAATGGGTCAAGGTAATGCCTTCATAAATATACATCTTAATGTTGTGTATAATGTGCCAATTTTTTTTTTAGGAATTGGAATTCTTTTGCAATTAAATTTTGTGTCTGCTTAACCATTTACCATAACTGTTTTTATCTTATTTAGTTATTTTTCTATAGGTGGAGGGCAATGTTTAGTCTTGCTGTTGTCCCTTCTATTTTATTGGCGCTAGGAATGACATATTCCCCTGAAAGTCCTCGGTGGTTGTTTCAGGTTTCGAATTGGATTACTCAGTCTATTTTACATCTTTTCTCATCTCACATTGATATGTATGATCTTGACTATTATTGATTAAATACATCAATTTTGCAGCAAGGGAAAATTTCTGAAGCTGAAAAATCTATAAAAGCACTATATGGAAAGGAAAGAGTTACTGAGGTTATGTATGAGTTAAGTAATGCAGGTCAGGGTTCTACAGAACCAGAAGCAGGATGGTTTGATCTATTTAGTGACCGATACCGGAAAGGTTTGCCTGAATATTTAAAGCTACCGTAACTGAATACCAAATGCTTGTAGTGCTATGAGGCCCATTGATATGCGTGCCCTTATTAGTATTGCTAGTGGACACTACTAGTAGGATCAGATGGTAACATCGGAAAATTATCGTATTTAATTTTAAAACTGTTGTACCATGTCAAAAAATGAAATTGAAAGGACAATGTTCTCAAAACATATTATCAGTTAGAGCACTCTTTGTTTCTGAAGAGTTGTTTCAGCACCAGTCAATCTAGTGTTTCTTGGTCCCCAAATGATGAAAAGTATTTAATGTCAAGGCTTAGATTTTGTTTAATCATCCACCACCACTTTCCATACCTACTGCAGTTGTCTTGATGCCTTGTTGATTTATGATAAAAACTCAAGGGTAGTATAGATCAGTGGTCATACACTTAAACTGATTATCCTGAAGGCTACACCTTCACATTTCTTATGCTTTCTTTTGTATAATGGTAATTTTCATTCTCGATCTTTTTTTTCCTGCTGTAGTTGTGAGTGTTGGTGCTGCACTTTTCTTGTTCCAACAGTTTGCCGGGATAAATGCCGTGGTGTATTATTCTACAGCTGTCTTTCGTAGTGCTGGAATTGCATCAGATGTTGCCGCAAGTGCTCTTGTTGGCGCATCAAATGTATTTGGTAAGTATTTAATCATTTAAAAAGCATAAGTTCTTGAGGTCAGGGGCAACTAAAATTCATATTGGAGATTTAACATTTGTTGCTTCTATTCTTAATTTCTCTTGAAGTATATGTTTGACTCCTGTATTTAAAACATATCTGGACATGAGTCTGAGGATATGATGCTCCAAGGACTCTTCAAATACATGGAAATCTTTGAAAATTTTGAGCATACCTGTGTTGAACACATACCCATATCCAACACTCACATCTGAGTCCCAGTAACATTCCTGGCTTGTGAAATTCTTGCAGGCACAGTTATTGCATCCTCTCTGATGGACAGACAAGGAAGGAAAAATCTTCTAATCACAAGCTTTGCCGGAATGGTAGGCTTTTTTATTTTTCGTAAAGGTTCATGCTTCCAAATCAGAGTGTGGAGTATATTGTTAAACTCTTTGAAACAACTTCCTGCATTTTTATTTTGGACCTTCAAACACATAAACATGCATCTTTATTACATAAACTTGCATTTATTTCCTTTTCTTCTACATAATGAGTTCTTAAACTGCAAGAAATCTTACATTATGATATCAAGTTTTGGGCTAGAGACCCTAATTCTCTGTAGTTTCAAAATCCCTAGCTCACTTGGATTATAGAATCATGTTTGTTTATAGCACCCAATATTTTCGGTGTCCTAGTGGACAGTGACAAACCTACACTATATGTGGGAAGGGCTACAGCCCCCCCCCCTCCCACCCCAATCTTTTATTTTACCTTTGATTTGTATAATAAATTTGAAAAGTTTTATGGAATAATTATGAATTGCCCCCATTTTTCAAGTAAATTATACTTTGGCCCTTGAGCTGGTATCCTGACTCAGTCCTTGCTAGTGGAGAACAATTTTTATCATTAAGTAGCCGGAAGAGTTCACTTCAGTATCTCAGAGCAAGTTCTCAGGTGGTTATTGTAAATGAGTCGTTTCAGGCAAGCAAAAGTTGGTCACTTTTTAGCTTGCTTGTAAAACAACTCCATTTTGAATCTGTACCCTTTATTTTTTTCCTTCAATTTCATGGATGCTTAAATGGATTTTGACTGAAACAGTAGTATTTTGATGAGCTTAGGATTCCAAAATAGCATTTTGGTTGACCGTCCAATGGTTGAATAGGCTGTCTTTAAAGAATCTGATATCTCACAGCGTTATTATTGATATTATTTCTGCCAATATGGATAGCCTTAAAATTTAAAACATGATGAGAATATTAGTTAGGATAAGACTAAACGTGAAGCTCATATTACAAAATGATATGAGGCACGATTTTCTCATCACATTCTATTACAAGTAATAAATCCTTTCTGTTTTTCCTTGTCATGTTCCTCGGTTTTCATTTGGCTCGCTAAGGGTGCTTCAATGTTGCTGCTGTCATTGTCATTCAGTTGGAAGGTTCTGGCCACCTACTCTGGCACGTTAGCCGTTGTTGGGACTGTTCTGTGAGTTAAACCCTTTCATGCAATTAATGAATCTCCTCAATGCTTCTAAATGTTTTGATGCCTGCAATCATTGTTGCCTCCTAATGACCAGTGAGATCTAAAGCTGGTTTCCATTTCTTTTACACAGCTACGTCTTATCGTTTTCGCTTGGTGCCGGTCCGGTGCCTGCTCTTCTGCTTCCGGAAATATTTGCTTCCAGAATCAGAGCAAAAGCAGTGGCTTTATCACTTGGCATGCATTGGGTAAGTTGCGATAAAAAAATTTGGCCCAAGCATTTTGAATTTTTGATATGTATGTACATCGGGCATGTATATCCCTGCAAGCATTTTGATATGTATGTGCATGATCTGAAAATGTTTGCCAATTTTATCTAGTATTCTTGATATTTCTGCATTCACCTTTCCATTGGGTTGTATTTCTTGCTTTCATGTCAGACCGTGTTTTTCTGTTCTAACAGATATCGAACTTTGTCATTGGTCTGTATTTCCTGAGTGTTGTGGACAAGTTTGGAATCAGTGCAGTATATACGGTATTCGCAGCTGTCTGTCTTGTTGCCGTCCTGTACATAGCCGGAGCTGTGGTCGAAACCAAGGGGAGATCACTGGAAGAAATCGAGCTTGCTCTTAACCCTGCAAGTTGATTCGGAGAATAGTTTCCGTATCTCGTTAATTCTTATCTCATGCATGCATCGTTTCCGTTATCTCTGTAGGGATTTCTTGGTCCTGAAAGTGGTAGAAACCGTGTGAGATTTTCATAGTTTGGTATTTCAGTAATAAGAACATGGGAGCTTATGGTTTTGTTTTACAAAAGAGGTCAAGGGTGGGGAGTAAGAGAATCATAAAGCTGTTAGATGTTTATATAAATAATCGATTCTGATAAAGAATTCAATGCACGCATATGCTATTTGGTTTCCTCCGACAAATTCTATGCTTCTCAGTTTTGGAGGTATCTTATATGGACATGGACGATTTTATGTTAAGGGCGAATTTATAAAATAGATCATTAATAGAAAATACAAAACAAATATCTAAATTATACGAGATCTTAAACTTTTAGGGCGGACAACTACACCCATCCCCCTCAGTCCATCCTTGAATATGAGCTTGTATATTATAAATAGGGATAGCAAAAAATTCGGATTTGACAGGTTTCGATCCAAACGGATCGGGTTGTTTTTTTAATAAATTTATGATTTCGAGTTGAGTCGGGTAAAAAAAAATTGAGCTCAGGTCGGTGTCAGATGAAGGGAGAATCCATTCTCCCGACCCGAGATAATTACAAAAATACACTATATACATTTTTATATTATTAGTTAAAGTTTTGATAAAAATATATGTAAACAAATTAATAAATAAGGTATTAATATATGTTGTTATATTAAAATATATTTTGATTTTATATTATTAAATTGAATAAAATATATTTTATCAATTATTCTTTTATTCTAACAAAAAATTATATGAAAATTAAAAAAATACTAAATTGGGTCAAATCAAAGTCGAGTTTTTAATTAACTTTTTGAGTCGGGTAAATTTTTTTAAAGATTAAGTTAGATTGGAGTCAGATCTAAAAAATATATGTTAAATTAAATTCGAATCAACTAAAAACTCAACCTGGCCCAATCCGTTACAATCTCATCCCTAATTATGAACAAGTAAATGCTCAACTTTTAATATAATCAGAAAGTTCTTGAAATGTTATATCTATATAGTAGTAGCCTAATTGTGTTTGAGACATGCTTTGGGTTTCACTTTTGCAAAGCCAATTTTTTGTTGGTTATATAATCTTTATTGACAAAAACATGTTCAAATCTTACGAGACGTAACATAGGGTTAGATTAACATTGGTTTTTGATAAAATATTTTAAGAAAATATTATTGAAAAGCTTGATGTAAGTTTAGAGTGTTTATTATTATTATTAGAATATGTTTTTAGAAAATAATTGATTATTTTAAATATAATTGTCATGGGGCCATTATCCTCTTCCCAAAAGACATGTCTGATAGGATGTGCAACGCCACCGTATTTATATCCCAAGATCTCCTTTTTTCTTTCCGATGTGGGATTAATGACCCCGCATCTTCTCAGACGTGACATTCTCCCCCACTCAACCTCATGACGCCCTCGTCACGAGTTTCTACTCTCGTGATGGGCCACCTTGTCACAGTTGTGTTTAAATCTTACGAGACGTAACATAGGGTTAGATTAACATTGGTTTTTGATAAAATATTTTAAGAAAATAGTATTGAAAAGCTTGATGTAAGTTTGGAGTGTTTATTATTATTATTAGAATATGTTTTTAGAAAATAATTGATCATTTTAAATATAATTGTCACGGGGCCATTACCCTCTTCCCAAAAGACATGTCGGATAGGATGTGCAGCGCCACCGTATTTATATCCCAATATCTCCCTTTTTCTTTTCGATGTGGGATTAATGACCCCGCATCTTCTCAGACGTGACATTCTCCCCCACTCAACCTCGTGACGCCCTCGTCACGAGCTTCCACTCTCGTGATGGGCCATCTTGTCACAGTTGTCCACCATGCCTACCCCACTCATGGGCGCTCGGCGTGAAATCAGACAGTCAAAGGGTCGCTCTGATACCACTTGTCACGGGGCCATTACCCTCTTCCCAAAAGACATGTCTGATAGGATGTGCAGCGCTACCGTATTTATATCCCAAGATCTCTCTTTTTCTTTCCGGTGTGGGATTAATGACCCCGCCTCTTCTCAGGCGTGACATAATGTTGTAAGTTAAAAATATAAAATTAAATTATGATAAAAATATAAAAATAAACATTTTTAAATAAAATTTTAATGCTTGCACGTATTTCATGAAACATATACCATTTGAACTTTATATTTGACTTGAAAGTTCTTTTTCAAACCTTTTTCCTCCCTAAGAATTAGTGATTTTGAAACGCAAAGGTCAAGGGCAGAACCACACTCACAATTGGGGTGTATATTGACACCCTAATTTTTTTAAAAATTATATATTTTATATAATTTGTATGCAGTAATTTTAAAAAATATATAATTGACATGTCTTTATAAATAAAATGACACCCCTTTATAAATAATTAACTTCTCTTAAATATTGTTTAAAAAATAATACTCTTTAAATAAATTTCTGATTTCGCTCCTTGCAAAGGCGAACGGTGTCACAGTTTTTTTCATTTGAAATTGAGGTGTGATTGAGCAGTATAGAATTCACGCTCGAGTTTAAGCTTGACTCAAAATTCAAGATTTTTAATTCGAAAAAATTTATTCCATGAATTATTTTTTAGGGTAAACTACATCAGTAGTCACCGAACTATGGTTTCTTTCCTATTTTGGTCACCGAACTATTTTTTGGCAAAAAATCACTAAGTTATGTTTCCTTCCTATTTTGGTCATTGACTGTTAAAAACTTAACGGCTTTGCTGACGTGGAATTTTATTTTATTTTATAATTTTTCATGTCATTTCTTCTCTCTCCTCGTAAGTAATATATATTATTTTATAGTATTTTATTCAAACTAACAGTATGGTGACACGTGTCACTGTCCATTAGTGGAATAAAAGGAATGAAAAATTAAGCCCCTTATGCAGCCAGAGAGATTCGACTAATAGGCAGTTACACGTGTCATCATCCTATTAGGCAGTTACAGGTGTCACCATCTCTCTGGCTGCCTAAGGGGCTTGATTTTTCATTACTTTTATTTCACTAATAGGCAGTGACACGTGTCACCATCCTGTTAGTTTGAATAAAAATATTATAAAATAACATATATTGCTTACGAGGAGAGAGAAGAAATGACATGGAAAATTAAAAAAATAAAATAAAATTCCAAGTCCGCAAAACAGTTAAGTTTTTAACAGCCGGTGACCAAAATAGGAAGGAAACATAATGTTAGTGATGTTTTTGCCAAAAAAAAATAGTTCGGTGACCAAAATAGAAAGGAAATATAACGTTGGTGATGTTTTGCCAAAAAAATAGTTCGATGACCAAAATAAGAAAGAAACCATAGTTCGGTGACTATTGGTGTAGTTTACCTTATTTTTTTTATCACGTTAGTTATGGTCTTAATTAGTAAAAATAACCAAAATCATAATTTTTATTCTTTTCTTTCCATTTTACTTTTTTTACGGATGAAGCTTAACTCATGTTTTCCAAATCATTTTAAAAACAATTACTTAAAAGTTTCAATTTACATAAATTGATAACAAGAAAAAATAATAAAGTAAATAATTTTATTAGTTGATACCATAAATAACATAATTTCTCTTTAATTTGACTCATAATTTGAGCACAATTCAAAATAAAGATGCAATTACTTAAACTTGTTCAATTAGACTTGATAAAAATAAATTTGATTTTAATACTCAATTTCAAGTTTAATTATTTATGCTCAAGCTTAGACCTGTAACGAACTAAACGAACATGAATTAGGGAACGTTTATGTTCGTTCGTGTAATTTTAATCGAACAAATGAACGAATACGAACAGCTAAACGAACATAATTTCTTGTTCGTTTATTAAGGAATGTAGCTTGTTTGTGTTCGTTCGTTAAAATGATAAATGAACGTAAACGAACACAAACGAACGCTGAGTATTGATTAATTTTTTCTTAAGAAGTCTGAAGTCTCGTACATTAAGTGTTGCTTAATTTATTTTCTTTTTATTTTACATTTTTATATATGTTTTTAAATAATATAGTACTTTTGTTATGAAAAATAATAAATATACGTGAATAAATTTAGAGACCATAAATGAACGAGCATAAACAAACAAATGAATTACTGAAATTTCATGAATGTAAGTGAACGAACGAGTCATTTGTTCGTGTTCGTTCATTTAATCAAACGAACATAAAATCTTGTTCATGTTTGTTCGTTTAATAAATAAACGGACATAAACAAACTATCTGCCGAACGATTCGCTCAAGTTTGATTCGTTTACATCCTTACTCAAGCTTAAGTACTAACTAAAAACGGCTTAAATATTAATATGACTTTTGGACTTGTTTATTTCTATTAATTTATATTTAAATAGGCCTGCTATGAGAGTTGATTTATTGATCGGCTATTCTAAATCAGATATTGCATAGGTTTATTATGATGGCTACGTTCCCAACGTTTAAGCCTAAGAACTTTATAGAAAGGATCCAATGGCTACACTAGACCAAGTTAAAAAATTATTACAATATTTGTAAAATATAATTTAAAATTAGTAAAGATAAAATGGTAGTAATATATTTGAATAAATAATATTTAAAAAATTAAATTTAAAGTTTAGGATTTATTCGAGTGGACACTTACGCGTATAAAAATTACATACCTCGGTGGTCATAGTTTCCAGAAGACGTTTGAGATGATGAGGAAACAACGCTTCGGCATTGTCCGTAATCGTGGGGCAAATTCTCAAACATGTATGGGCAGTAGCAGAATATTGTTTGATTCTCTCCGCCAAAGAAACCGCAGGCTCCGCCGGAATCATTGCACTTCCCACATGCTCCGGTGTCCTTCCACTGTACCTCCACTCCTCTTTTCAAGGCTTCTTCCAATCCCAAGGAAGAACTCAGCACTCTTTCCATGGCAGATTTACGAACCGGAACAGTAACATTAGCCGAACATCTCGCCGACCGGCTGTTCTTTAGTGTCCCTATGGAAACGTTACTGTAAGTGGAACTGACGTTATCGCAAGACAAGAATCCAAGACCCCGTAACGAGGTGGAAGATCGGCAGTCATAAAACAAAGTAACATTAGAATAATCAGGACCAGGTGAAAACAACTCGGAATCGAGGACCGGATTTCGAGTCGGAATTAGAGGGTTACAAAGGCCGTCGTTGATGAGGTCTTCCCTCGCAATCGTTAGAATATGGCGATCCCGATGGATGGCCAGAACTTGATATTTTACATCGGAAATCACGATCGTTGTTTTATTATTGTTACTGTCGCAGTGAAGTTCAAGAACACGCCGTCCGCAATCCGGCACACGAAGACTTCCAAAGAAAGGAAATCCGGCGGAGATATTTCCGCATTTGAACTCTGCATCCCGACAGTTCTCATACATTTCATGATTGCTTAGTGAAACGGGAAGCCCAAACATGATGATTAATAAGGAAAACAAAAGAAGTGGAAGCTCAGGTAATGATGAAAAAACAATGATTATTCATTTTCCCTGAAATTTTCTGAGAACAATTGGAAAAAAAAATCGAAGGGAAATGATGAAAGTATAGATGGAAAGGATTGATTGGCTCACGTAAAAGTAAAGGTCTACTTCACTGGTCGTTTCGAGTCATAATAAATACTCCTTATGTCCTACAAATATTGTCACTTATTAAATTTTTAAAAGTCAAAATTTTTAAATTTTGACTATAATTATATTAAATATTTTAAATAATTAAATTTCATAAAATATATAATTAAAATCTACTTGATTAAAGTTTTTAAAATATATTTTTTTATGTTTTTATCAATAATAAATTTTTAATCTCGGGACGAGTTCGGAGTGGATGAAATAAAAATATTGTTAGGTCAGGTTTGGGATCGGGTTGAATATGTTATGTTGGGGTTGAGTCAAGTAAAAACTCGCCCGTAGCCATCTCTATCATGATGTTGTCGATATTAGGGTTGTAAATGAGACGAGACAAATCACGAGCTACTCGAGTTTGACTCGGTCAAAGCTCGGTCAATTGGACTAGACTTGAGCTCGAGTTCTTAACGAGCTGAGTCGAGCTACTCGATACCCGATTCAGAAAGCTCGTAAGCTACTCGAAAATATAATCTATAATTTTTAAATTTAAATCTAAATTCCTCAACCTAAAACCCTAAAACATAAACCCTAAACATAAGTCCTAAACCATAAAATCTAAATTCTAAACCCTAAACTAACACCCTATACCCTAAAATTAACAAGCTTGTGTAAACTTTAGTTTTACACAACTTGTGTATCAATTTTTTTTCCTAATATGATTTTAAATGAGACGAGACAAATCGTGAGCTACTC
The DNA here is from genome assembly GCA_019671005.1 of Hibiscus mutabilis. NCBI lineage: Eukaryota > Viridiplantae > Streptophyta > Magnoliopsida > Malvales > Malvaceae > Hibiscus > Hibiscus mutabilis. The sequence continues at coordinate 44,540,917 of CM033726.1, read as the reverse complement.
TAGCCCGACTCGTTCAAAGCTCAGCCAACACTCGACTCGATTAAACTTGACTCAAGCTCGAACTCGGCTCGAGTTCTTAACGAGCCGAGTCGAGCTCAGATTATTCAAGTTCATTAAAAATTATTCAAGCTCAATCTCAACTCGAATTCTTAATAAATCGAGTCGAACTCAACACTACTCCTAATCGATACTTGCAAGCTTGAAACGATAAAAATGTATTGATATCATGTGAAGTATCGATATCTTCTTGTATTGCTTCAATGGTCCCTACAACTTGTGATATGTTTAATAAAGTGCTTGAAGTGCATGAAAAATGGCTTGATTGCTTCTCTAAATTGTCTGCCTTGATTCTGTCATCAGAATGTGACATCACATTCCAGTCTAACCTTCTAGCTTGGGTAATGAGTATTACACTCTGAATCCAGAGAATATTATGTACTGACCTAAATTTTAATTAATCATTAAGTTGAATTTTGGTATAATTTTAGTGGTTGAAAATTACGAATAATTTTTTTATCTTTTTTGGTGTTCTTATGTATGTCTTAATATTGAAAAAATAAATTTTTGGTTTAAGGTTAGAGTTTAAGATTAGAATTTAGGGCTTAAGTGTAAGATTTAAGGTATAGAGTTTAAAATTTAGAATTTAGAGTTAAAATGTAGTGTTTAGATTTTAGTGTTGAGACATATATAAAGACAGTAAAAAAGTGACAAAAAAAATTGTTAAACAATTATTGGGTGATTACTTTATAAATATATAGTAGGTTTAAACTTTTAGACTGAATAACGAGGAGAGAAGTATTTTGTAAGAGATATAACCCTTTTGAAAATTTAGATAAAATACCATACTCCTATTTGTTAGATATATGGGTTTTGTGATATATCAAATTTTTGGTTTCATAAATTCATTGTAATATACTCTTTATAATCGATGTTTTATAGTGCATTTCTTCTCATCCACGAAGATAGATAAAACCGAAGGACGTTAAATTTTATTTTTGTGTATGAAATGTGGTCGCAACGCAACATAACCAGTGTATCCTAATAATAGTATGCGAGTGTACCAACATCCCTCTAAATTTTGTCCTCCAGTTCTCTCAGGATTATAATAAACTCATCCCCACTATTATAACTATACTATATGGAATCTGTTAGTTGGTTATTCTGTTACTAATAGTTAGAAGGAGGTTAAGTGGTTAAACATTAGGCTATATAAGTAAGGTTTCTGGTTTGTAATCATCATTGAGTTTCCATTCAATAAAGATCAATATTCATCTTGTTAAAGATTCGTTTTTCATTCTTTAGAATCTTAACGAGTTTTACACCCACAATCTTAAAATGTCATTGATTCATTGAAAGCAGCAAGTGGGCGATAGTTTTTTTTTTTTATATTTATCAGAAATCATCAAACAAATCCCATATTTTGCCAGCACTTATATATATGCACACATGTATTTATCTATTCAAAACTAGCACTGAAAATAAAATCAAATATATACAGTTTGCCAAATCTACTTCAACATGAACAATGTACTCGAGTTGACAAGAAAGTTGCAACTTCTTATATGGGTCGTGGCGGAAGTATTAATGATTCAGAGTTCCCTTGCAACATTTCTAACACTTTTGTCATCGATGGTCGATCTAATGGACTGGTTTGAGTGCACCAAAGGCCCACCGTGACTAGTTTCCTTGTTATTTCTTCTTCCTCTTCCGCTATTACTCCAACAAGATTCAAGGACATTGACTTATCAAAATGGTTATAAATCCATGAGGGAAAATATGTTTCACTCGTTTGGGAACCTTCAACGTCAATAGTTTTTCGTCCTCCAATCATTTCAAGGAGCATCATTCCATAGCTATAGACATCGGATTTATGAGAAACACCACCAACGTTTCGACAAAACATTTCAGGAGCTATATATCCCACGGTCCCTCTAGTACCTGTATTTGTAATAACACTCTCCTTTTTCTCACATAATTTAGACAAACCAAAATCAGAGATCTTGGGACAGAAATTCTCATCTAAGAGGATATTGTGAGGCTTTATGTCAAAGTGCAAGATCCTTGTGTTGCAACCACGATGCAAGTATTCGAGTCCTCTAGCGATGCCGAGCGCAATGTCGTACAAAGTTTTCCACTCTAATTGACGACTTCGATCTTGCGATCCTTTATTATAGATAAACCTATCTAATGATCCGTTGGACATGAATTCATAGACCAAAGCTCTCTTCGATCTCTCGAAACAGAAACCTAGAAGAGTCACTATATTGACATGAGAAGTTCTACTAATGCTAGCTACTTCGTTCATAAACTCCTCTCCGTTTTCCTTGAATTCATTTAGGATTTTAACCGCCACGAGACGACCGTCCAACAATTTTCCTTTGTACACACTACCATATCCTCCTCCACCTAATTTATCTTCAAACCTATTTGTCATTTTCTTAATGTCTCCATAAGAGTATCGATTGGGAGCTAGAGAACCAAACTTTGTGATGAATTCCTCAACCCTAGCATTGTCATTCTTCTTTCCCTGGCATAGATGATTTGATAATGATTTCCCCTTCAACCTTATAATAATGAAGCATACAGCAGAAACCGATACAATAGAGACCATTACAGCAACTGTCGATCCTGTTCATAGTATATTAATCAATAAGGTCAATTAAATAAGGCATAAAGTTAGAAAATACCCCCAACATTTGACTGAATAGTCAATTTGGCCCCAATTCTTTTTTTTTTTGGAACAATTCAACCCTCAACGTTTCATTTTAGGTCAAAATTAACCATCTACAGATGAAAATTGTTAGAAAATTAACGATAAACAGTTTTAAATGACTTGACAGAATGATAAGTCAGCAAAAAAATTATTTTATATTTTAGATAATTTTATAAAATTATTTTTTGACTGATGTAATATTTTTTCAAGTCAATACATTTGTCTATATGATAATTGTCATGTCAGCGTGCACTGCCATATAGGTTTATCACGTCATTTTAAATCATTTATCGTCAGTTAATTTTCATCCGCGGAGGAATCATTTTGACCCAAAATAAAACGTTGAGGGTTGAATTGCTCTAAAAAATAATAGAGGTCAAAGTTACTATTCAGCAAACGTTAGGGGTATTTTTTTAGCTTTATACCATTAAATAAAAACTTTTGCTTCAATGAATAAAACTAAACCATAAATTCTAAAGTACACAACAACACTGTTGTTAATAGAAATTCTCATAATATAAATTTTTGCAAACAAATAGTTTCATACCTATAAATATTATATTCTGCTTCCATCTGGATTTGGATCCTGCAAGTAAAAAAGAACGCACGAAGCAGTAAATTAGTTCAGCCCACTTTAAATTAGATCGTTTTCGAGTTTTTTAAACAAACAAAAAAGACATTTTAAATCTTAATTTTTCCCTGTTTTTACAAAAAAAAAAACTTTTATTTCTTTGTGAAATTGAAGCACCTTACCAAAAAATAACATACCTATTAAGCTATCATCAGTAAAGTCTTTTTGCCATGATTAACATCAACTATTTTGCCTTTGTACGCAAAAGATTAAAAAATGATAAAAACAATTTGTAAAATATATTAAAAAAAAGTATGTATGTATTTAAATTATTAAAATATAAAAATTAAAAATTAAAACATTTGATGTCAACTTAATAAATATGTTTTTTATTAATTGGTTCAATTTGAGAAAACAAAGTTCAAATTTTAAAGACTAAAAGAAGAGGAAAATTTAAAGATTGATAATTTTTTAAAGTTGAAGGATAGAAAATGTCATTAGACCTTTAAATTATCTATGAAAAAATGGTTTGTTTTTAATTCGAACTAGTTCAACCCGATTTAAATTACCAATTTAATATTTTTATTTATAAAAAACTGTAGATTTAATATCATTCATAATTTAAAATTAGTAAAGATAAAATGGTAGTAATATATTTAAAAAATCAAATTTAAAGTTTAGGGTTTATTCGAGTGGACGCTTAGGCGTATAAAAATTACATACCTCGGTGGTCATAGTTTCCAGAAGACGTTTGAGATGATGAGGAAACAACGCTTCGGCATTGTCCGTAATCGTGGGGCAAATTCTCAAACATGTATGGGCAGTAGCAGAATATTGTTTGATTCTCTCCGCCAAAGAAACCGCAGGCTCCGCCGGAATCATTGCACTTCCCACATGCTCCGGTGTCCTTCCACTGTACCCCCACACCTCTTTTCAAGGCTTCTTCCAATCCCATGGAAGAACTCAGCACTCTTTCCATGGCAGATTTACGAACCGGAACAGTAACATTAGCCGAACATCTCGCCGACCGGCTGTTCTTTAGTGTCCCTATGGAAACGTTACTGTAAGTGGAACTGACGTTATCGCAAGACAAGAATCCAAGACCCCGTAACGAGGTGGAAGATCGGCAGTCATAAAACAAAGTAACATTAGAATAATCAGGACCAGGTGAAAACAACTCGGAATCGAGGACCGGATTTCGAGTCGGAATTAGAGGGTTACAAAGGCCGTCGTTGATGAGGTCTTCCCTCGCAATCGTTAGAATATGGCGATCCCGATGGATGGCCAGAACTTGATATTTTACATCGGAAATCACGATCGTTGTTTTATTATTGTTACTGTCGCAGTGAAGTTCAAGAACACGCCGTCCGCAATCCGGCACACGAAGACTTCCAAAGAAAGGAAATCCGGCGGAGATATTTCCGCATTTGAACTCTGCATCCCGACAGTTCTCATACATTTCATGATTGCTTAGTGAAACGGGAAGCCCAAACATGATGATTAATAAGGAAAACAAAAGAAGTGGAAGCTCAGGTAATGATGACAAACAATGATTATTCATTTTCCCTGAAATTTTCTGAGAACAATTGGCAAAAAAAAATCGAACAAGGGAAATGATGAAAGTATAGATGGAAAGGATTGATTGGCTCACGTAAAAGTAAGGGTCTACTTCACTGGTCGTTTCGAGTCATAATAAATACTCATTATGTCCCACAAATATTGTCACTTATTAATTTTTTAAAAATTAAAATTTTTAAATTTTAATTATAATTATATTAAATATTTTAAATAATTAAATTTTATAAAATATATAATTAAAATTTACTTGATTAAAGTTTTTAATATATATTTTTTTATATTTTTATCAATAATAAATTTTAAATAAACACTAGTCAAAGTTTAAAATTGTTGACCAAAAAAAGTTCATAAGGGACAATATTTTTAGGACAGAGAGAGTAATAAATATAACACTTGAAAATAAGTATTTAAACTATGTTTTTTATTGAAATAAGTATTTTAAATTTTATTTTCGGCTAAAATATGTGTCTAAAATTTTATTTTTATTTATTTTAAGGTTAATTTTAACACCTACTTTGGCCAAAAATGAAAACTTGAGGTACCTATTTTAGCTAAAAAAAATTTAAACACCTATTTAAAAAGAGATAAAGTTTAGGCACTTATTTTATAGTTAAGCCTAAATATAAAATAAATATTTTTTTGTTTAAGCAAAAATATTCACCGCCTATAGCAATGATAAATCCTCTCATCGCATGTGATCTCACTAAGAGATAAACGTTGTTATGAGATTTACTTTATTTTGCATTGATAATGGTTGGTCCAAGTGGTAAGCAGTTTGGTACCACTTAAACAAGTCTCGAGTTCGAAGCCTAGTGTATGCAACAAAAAAAAATGGTTGAGAGACTTACCATCCAAAATCAATTATAAGACGTGGATCGTTCCAAATTAATCAGGACAAACCCTAGAACCGGGAGGCAAAACAAATAAAAAGATGGAATTCATAACTAGAACATTAAAAATATAATAGGGATAAACATTCTAAAAGATAAAATAATAGTATAACATAGCTCAATACGGTATGAAGTATGCATCCATTCCCTTGTATGTGAAACAAGATTGTAGATAGGGTTTGACGATCGAGTCAAGTCGAGTTAAATTTTTTTGAGTTATTTGAGTTTATAAGTTTTATTTTATGATTTTAAACTTTATTTGAAATATTTTCGAATCGAATCGAGTCAAGTTTTTGAGTTTCTATACAAATTTAATTGTATTTATTTATAATGTTATAATGCATATTAATTCTAATTAAGCAACTTTCTATATAAATATACGATATAGATATATATTTCTTCATATTTTCACATGTTATATACAAAATATATGAGGCGGATTTGACAAGTTTGACTCGAATTTGAAAACTAATAAACTAATTACTAAGAATTTTGAGTTATTCGAATTTCTATTTTATAACTCAAATTTTATTAAAAAATCGAGCTGAGGTTCTGACATTACGAGTTGAGTCAAAATAAGTCGAATTTTTTAGCGTCGAGTCGAATAATTTGATTTTTTAGAGTCAAATTGAGTTTTGTCTACCCTAATTATAGATAGACATCACATTCTTAGATAGAAATGAATATAAAGTATTAATTTGAAGATAAGCCTTGGAAACATTTCTTCTTTTGTTCTTTTTTTCCCCCTTGGTAGAGTCTTGGTCGTCGCTCGCATTCAGGTGAGTGGATAAATTCATGGCATTAATGGTGATGTTAATATTTAAATAGTACATGCATGTATGATTAATAGACCACTAACCTATTGCTTGTGACGTCTACACATTTCTTCAATCCAGAATTAATGTGTTTAAATATAGTCAAGGCAAGAATATTTCTTTCTCCAGTAATAATGAAAGTGGAAAAATGTGTTTAAGATTACACGGAGCTGAAATATGTTGAATTAATTTACTCACAAAGTAAATTATTGTCACGTATGAGAGATAGTGATATTAATCTTACATCGAAAAAATAAAACGTATTGAAATATAAAAATAATAACATTATATATTTTATTAAATATTTTTTTGAAAGGAGAATAATGACTCTTGATAAATAATAATTACTTTAATTATTGTGCTTGCCGATTACAAAATATTATGATTCTCAGTATAACTCTTGTAAGTAGATAATTCACCTTACTTCGATGTAGTATGCTTTACCGTTTAACCACTAGACTAAACAAAGAACTTGGTTACTTGTTGACATAATGTAGTAAATAACTAAAATTGGGACATCATTAATTAAAAAACAAAAAATAAAATCAAGGATTTACACTCGTGATTCCCAAAAGAACGAATTTCTCCCTTTTATAATGTCTAAAAATTTAAATTTCTTCAAGATTCCATCGTTGAATTGTCTCATTCAGTATTTCCTACCCATATTACTTCTAAAAATAATTTATGAGACAATATTGTTGGCAATGCAAAAAATCTCATTTTGGGTGGAAAAAGTCTTTAAATGAAATTAAAATATAAAAAATTTTGATGCACAGTTCGTGCAAACTAAATTGTCAAATTTAGGGGATATGAGTTCAGTTTAGGGGTTTATATTGTAAAGTTTAGAATTGAACATTTAAGGCTAGAGTTTAAGGGTTTAAAATTTAGGGTATTAAGTTAGGGTTAGGATTTTAGCTTTTTAAAGAAGGGTTGTTTAAAAATTTTCACACGGACTGTGTATCAAAATCTAACCCTTGAAATATAGCCTTGTTTCTTTTTCTCATTGAGTGATGGACCAGATTTAAATATTTTAATTCACTTAAAGTCTCTTTTTTTTAACGTGTGATTCTTTGCATTACCAACATTTCCCTACAAATGCACAATTTTTTTATAAAATTGAGAAATAATTTTGAAGGAAAACTTGAGAAGAACAGTCGACTGATTTCCACTTTGATATTCAAGTGTACGAATATTGAAAAGTAGTGTTAACTTCAGGGGATGACATCTATTTTAACTATTACATCAATCAGGATAGATTTACTTCTAAGTCGATGATTCTTCTACAGAAACTATAATTTTTTATTTTTATTTGATTTATTTTTTCCGATCGATATTACTGTTTGATTCTACAACAATATATTTTTCAACGATTTAAAAGTAAATCAACTATCGTTGAAACAATTCGGAATTATCACCGATGGTTGTATGGTAATGAAGAAACAGAGATGATATTTGATCTAACGGTGGAAGATGTTGTCAAATATAGTGTGTTTCCTACTTATGTTGTACTGATACGGATACGGGGACGGGGACAGAAAACGGCAATTATCAAAATTACAGGGTACAAGTACGATAATAGTCGGCAAATATAAAATAAATTCTAATATAATAATAAAAAATTAAAATTCATAATCTAAAAAGAATTGTCTACGACTTACGTTGCTTATATAGTTGAGTCACAAAATTAATTTACATCGGAATTAATATTAAAATTAAACTTCAGATCTAAATTTAGAGTTTGAGTTACTAAAATAATAATACGGTTGTTTTTATAATAGTAGTAATAATAATAATAATAATAATAATATCAAAATCCTTATAAAAAAAATAAAAAGTAAAAAAAATTAATAAAAAGCTGATAATTAATAAAACTAGAAAAAAAGTGATAGGTATTTAATTTTGGGCCCCACAAAAGTCAATTAATCAAAAATAAATTAAAATAAAAAGACTTTTCTTTCTTTCTTTCTTTTACGTGATTACTCCTTCAACCTCAACTTCTGCAATTTTTTTCTTCTTTAACTTCGTCGACTTTTCTTCTTAGACTTTTGCAGACCGGGTACATGCGTGGACTCCCAACAACGTCCCCTTCGATCTCCTAACGTATTCAAATAATTTTTAGTTGTACCCCGTAAATTTGAAACGTTTTTGGTACGTACCCGACCGTGTCCAACCCGTACCCATCCCAGAGACATATCAGCTATGTGAGACGGCCTTTTAAGTGTCGTACCCGTGCTTCTTAGTTTCCTATCATTTCTAATCATGTTTGATAATTTACCGTGGGTAGATTATGTTTTTAAGGTTAACTACATAAATAGTATCTCACATATTTTCACCTTATTATTTTAGTATTCAATTTTTTTTTTCAAAATGACACCTGCGTTACCTTTCGTTTTTATTTTGAGACCCCGCCGTTAAAAAATTAACAATATACTGACTAGGAGAGAGAAAAACACACGTGTTATACTGATAATGAGAAAGAAAATCACACGTGGCAGACAATCACATCATTTTCTCACTCCTAGCCAACAAGCCACATGTGTTTTTTTTATGATCTTAGTCGACGTAGCATGATGACAAGGAGAAAATGACATGACAGTCTGCCATGTGTATTTTTTCTCTCCTTGTCTACATGTCATTAGTTTTTTAACGCCGAGTGTACCAAAATAGAAACAAAACTTAATAATGGGTACCATTTTGTCAAAAAAATAGGTGGGTTACCAAAACAGTAACGCATGAATATGTGGGGTACTATTTATGTAGTTAACCCATGTTTTTATCATACACCTGTGATATTAGTATATCTAGGGATGGACGCAAGATTTTATATGATCGGTGCAATTATTAGAAAGTTATATTAGAAATATAGGAAGTAAGAAATTACAAAATTCAGAGATGTGCGAAATTAGATTATCAATAAAAGATAAAAAGAAAATAACTAAATTATAAAAAAAAAATTTAAAATTTTTAAGGGGCGATTACCTCCTTTAACACCCTCGGTTCATCCATGAACATTTCGTTTAAACAAATACAAGAGATTTACCTGTATATTTTTCCGTAATCAATTTTAAAAGTATTGACCAGGAAAAGGAAGAAAATTTTCATGTTATTGTTATAAAGTTTTTACTACCTTTTATCATTTTAATGCTTACTTTTAATGTCTTTTCAAAACGTCTTTATAACATACCTTTATATTTTGGGTAAAACTTTGATACACAGGATGTGTAAAACTAATTTTACACAAGCTTGTAGATTTACACTATAAAACTAAAATCCTAAATTTTTAACCCTAACCCTAAAAACCTAAATCCTAAACCTTAGACCTTATACACTAAATTCTAAACACTAACTTTAAATTCTAAACCATACAACCTAAACCCCTAAATTTTAAACCCTAAAATTAAAAGGCACATATAAACTAAAATTTACACGGCCTGTGTATCAAAGTTTTTTCCTTATATTTTTGCCGTTAATTATTAGTATGGTAATGTTAGGGATGTGCATTCAGTCAGTTAACCAAATCGAATTACCCAAAATTCATTAATCGAATTTTTTCCTTTTAACCGTTAATTGAACCGAAATTTTTTCAAAAGTTTTTAACCAAACCGAAATAAATTCGGTCAACTATGCTAAAATGATCTTTTTAGTCACTAAACTTTTAGAAGTTGCAAAACAATCATTAAACTTATCGAACTATTATAAAATGTTCATTGAAATCATTGCATGTTATAAATTATCGATAAATTTTGAAAAGTTTAATTATTATTTTAAAATAATTCTATAAATTTCATGATCATTCTGTACTAATTTGATAAAGTTTAATGACCATTTTATAATATATCAAAAAATTTAACGATCGTTTTATAACTTTTAAAAGTTTAGTAACAAAAAATAAATATATGTAATATATATAATATATAATAACTCCGGTTAACTGAATTAACTGATAACTGAATTTTAAAAAACTATTAATCGTTAATCGGTCTTACCTAAAATTAACCGACCGATTAACTGAATTTTTTTTAGTTCAATCAATTAATTTAGTTAAAACCGAATAATGTAGACCCTAAGAGCTGGGCAATGGGAAGGTATGATCTAATTACTTAGACGTTTTATAAATGTTGAGAGGAGGCTATTATAACGTATATAAAAATATTTTTAAATGATATAAAGGTAAGTTGCCGTATATATATTGGAATAAAGTTGTTGTAAATATTTAGTGCTTATCAAGTGAAAGGTAAAGCCTTATTGGGTAGTGGCTTTATGATTATTTTGTCATCTATCATTTTTTAATAGTCTTAAAGTGATTATAATATAATATATATTTATATTTTTTCTTAACCCTTGATAATGCACGTACATCTTAAAAATAAAACTACTCGAATTCGAATTTTTTAAAATGATAATCATTTTTTCACTGGAACTGCTCATTTGATTCATAATTTCTTAAACAAAATTTTAAAAAAATTATATATATGAAAACTATATGTAAAAAAATTAGCACCGTTTTAAAAAAATAATTGAGTTTTTTTTTAAATAAACAATCATAATTTGACTTTATGCGTTTTCAATATAATATGAATTAATACTTAAAATTTTAATACTCCAATTTAAATTTTTTGATTTCGCTTACGATAACAAGCCAGATTTGTGTCAACAAACATAGGTCTCATGTATGTAGTATGAAAAAGGCAAAGTTAACAATTAAAAAATATTCTTTTTTTCCTCCCAAGTAAAAATTGTTTAAAAAAAACAATTAAAAGTGTGCTATTAAAAAAACAATTAAAAATGTGGCCAATCAATTAGGGCCCGTGTGAAAAATTTTAACTTTATTCAAGCATAGTGGACCGGAGCCCACGAAGCAAGTAGCATTGGGTACCAAGAAACGAAGGGGTGCATGAAAGAAATGGATTTCAACCAAACTCTTATTTATAAATAATAATTTTAGGTAGGAACGAGCAAAACTCAACTCGAATAAATTAAAATTTTTAACTTGATTAGAGGCAAAAAATTGACTTATTTTAACTCTACTCAAAATTTTATAATTTTGACTCGATTAAAAAAATCATATAAAGTTTGAGTTGTAAAATAAAAATTCGAATAACTCAAAATGTTTAGTAATTAGTGGATTTATTTTTAAGTTCGAGTCGAGTCCCTCAATATTTCCTGATATATATAATGTATGTCATATATGAAAAAATATTAAGAAATATATATATATATATATATCTTATATTATTAGAGAAAGTTGTTTAAATTGGAATCAAACTGTACTATAACATGATAACTAATTACAATTAAATTTATATAGAAACTTGACTCAACTTGAATTTTATAAACTCGACTCGAATCGAGAAAATTTTAAATAAAGTTTGAGTTGTAAAATATGACGCGTCAACTCGAATAACTCAAAATTTTTTGACTCGACTCAACTCGACCGAACGCTCACCCCTAATTTCAAGGTAAAATTTTGATAGACAAGTCATGTAAAACTAATTTTGCATAAGCCTGTATATTTACACTATAAAACCTAAATCTTAAATTCCTAACTCTAATATTAAAAAACTAAACCATGAACCTTAAGCTTTATACCCTAAATTTTAAACCCTAAACCTTAAACTCTAAACCCTATAACTTAAACCACTAAACTTTACACCCTAAACTAAAACTTGTGTCAAAGTTTTTCCCATAATTCCACAAGCGGGTAAAAGCAAGTCGAATCAGGTTCTATAATTAAAGAAACAGTTTTAGGGTTACTATTTCATGCATTAGTAGAGAAAAAAAGTTTTCACAAACATGATAAATTTTACTCTAAATATTAAAATTTTAAATCTTATCCCTAAAATATTAAAATTCTAAACTTTAATCCTAAAAATTAAATCCTAATAATAAATTCTAAATCTTATCACCTAAACCCCTAAATACTAAACTCTAGACTAAACCCCTTGATTGAAATTAAAGTTATCTATAAAAACATTTTTTTTTCACCGCTAGTGCATAAAACATTTTCTCTTAATTTCGTGGACTTGTAAACTATGAATCTTGTCTTTATAGACAAAGTATATTGCAATATACTACAATTATTGTCGTATTAATAATGTTTTTGAGAAATTTGTAAAATCAACATGACATGTGCAAAAATGGAGAAGTACGAAGGTGATGAAGCTAGATTGAGAAAATTCTCCGAATCAAATGTACTTAAAGAATTGTTTTGATTACTGGAATTTGTTGAAAAAGATTAGGGGTGTTCAAACTTTAGTTTTAACTGAATTAACCGGTCGAACTAAATTTTTTTGGTTTATCGGTCGGTTAATTTTAGGTTGGGTCGGTTAACGGTTAATAATTTTTTCAAACTTCGGTTAACGGTTAATTCGGTTCGAAATTGATTAATTAAACGAATTAACCGGAATTTTTATATATTATATTATATATATTATATATATTTATTTTTTGTCACTGAACTTTTGAAAATTATAAAATGATCATGAATTTTTTTGATATATTATAAAGTGGTCATTAAGCTTTATCAAATTAGCACTAAATGATCATTAAATTTATTGAATTATTAAAAAATGATCATTAAAATTTTCAATATTTATCAATAATTTATAACGTGCAATGAATTATTGACCATTTTGTAATAGTTCGATAAGTTTAATAGTTGTTTTATAACTTCTAAAAGTTCAGTGACTAAAAAGATTATTTTAACATAGTTTAGTGACCATTTGTATAATTTACCCAAAATTTTATAACATATTTTGCTTAATTCAAAAACTGATCGAATTAACCGAATTTTTTTCGGTTCGATTAAAAATTTTTAAAAAAATTTGGTTCGAATAATGGTTAATAGGAAAATTTTCGATTAATGAATTTTTGGTAGTTCGGTTCAGTCGGTTAACCGAACGGATCGATTGAACACCCCTACTAAAGATAAATATTTTATTACTATCAGTAAATTATTTTAAATACTAAGCAAGTGAAGTTTTTTATGGTTATAGAATTAACAGATTTAAAAGAGATTGTTGCTTCAGATGATATGACAGTCTCTGTAAATTTCAAAGCGATGATAAGATGATTGAAGTTACAAATATGACTTAATAATTATAATCCTACCTACGAGGTCAATCTATTTTAGACTTATTGCATGTTAGTTCATGCCTTTTAAATACATGAATTATATTAAACGAGTCTTTTAAGTTAGTTTTTAAAATTTACTGAAAGTGTTATGGAATGAGTTAAATCACTTGTAAAAAAAAAAATATGAGGTTAAAGTAATTGTGAGCCAAAAATATGTATGCTTAATAAGATAATATTATGAGTAAAAAATATCAAGCATTATTTTTTGAGAAACCTTAAAAAAGAAAGAGAGAAATCATAAATGATTAATTGAGCGTAGTATGAAAGTGTATGTCTATGAATGATTCTGTGAAAAATTTAATGTTTTAGTTGTCTAATGCACCATCCCTCTTTCAAATAAAGGAGAGGAGAGGAGAAGAAAAGAAAGGAAAGGCAAGAAATTGTCTATCTAAAAAATTTGTTTTGAAATCTTCTTATAAAATTCTTGAGATAATTTTTCTATTGCTAAGAAAAATTAAGAGCACTTCCTAAATATTTGCATAATATTTTTGATTTTTTGAACATTTTTTTCATAAAAAGAATTTCACAATCAATTGAGATTGTGGATATTAGTCTTATTTATTAGTAACCCGATAAACTTTGAGAATAAACAAAATATGAGTTTGTTAAAAATGGATTTATGATTAAAACTCATTATATCTTTACTTTACTATGATAGAATAGGTGTGTAAGAGAGTTTGTTTATATGGTAATCTGACACTTTGTATTTAGAGCTTCGTTTTTACCCAAATGATTTTAGAAAATGTAGTGTTTGAAAATGATATTATAAATAAATGGCTATCTTGCGCCAGTAGAGTGTTTTTTTTTTTTTGCCTTTTTTCTTTGATTTTTCTCCGGATTCTTGTTGATTTCTGTTTTTCTTTTTGATTCTTGTTGAATTCTACTTTGATTTCTTCGATCTTGTTGGGATTTTTTTTGGGTTATCTGAATTTCTTGGTCTGTGTTGCTGTTAATGGTGGATTTAGGAATTTTTGTCAATAAATCAAAATCTCTTGAGTATGGAGATTTTGATTTAGCTGAGTTCCCACAGTTGAGTGCGAGTGTGTCCGGAGAAGCTTAGGATGCTGTAGATGTTGCTCGTGCTAAGACTGCTGATGGTCTCCCGGTTGTGGCGACTGCGAGGGGCTCTGTAACTGTTGAGGCTGGAGGATTTTCGGCTGCGAGAAGTGCTATTAACCTGGGCCTGACTGCTACGGCTACTGGTAAGCCTTCCTGGAATCTCATTAATCTTTTTTTTGCCATTTTTTCCTCATGTGACAGAGAATGGTAAGGTTATGGTTAAGCCTCCGCAAGAGGTGTTAGATGATGGGGCGAAACCGTGATCCAATACTTTAATTGGAAAATTCTTAGGTAAATCCCTGACTTTAAATGTATTTCAACGTACTGTTAATTGATTATGCGACAGGGAAGGGTCTGTGAAAATTAGGTTTTTTGCTCCGAGTGTTTATATGATAAACTTTTCTACTTCGAGGGTTAGGGATTAGGTATTGGAGTCTGGGCCTTGGCATATTCAGCAGAAGACAATTGTAATTAGGAAATGGATGCATGGTTTGAAATTTGATGTGCTTAAGCTTGACTCTGCTTCTATTTGGTGAAGCTCTGGCATATTCCATTTGAGTTGTTCTCGCAATGTGGTCTTGGATATATTGCTAGTGCCCTTGGTAAGCCTTTGTACACTAACAGAGCCACTGCTTTGAGGCAACAGTTAGAGTTTGCTAAGATCTGTGTTGAGGTTGCAGTTACATATACTATCTCTAGTTTAGTTTTGGTTGATTTAGGGGAGGGTAAGACAGTTGATATTGCTGTTGAGTTGGCATGGTCCCCCCTCGCTGTGGGCACTACTCTATTTTTAGGCATTCTGAGGATAAATGCTCAAAGAAAGTTGTTGATGGCCCAATAACTACCGAGTGTTGTGTTGCAGAGAAGGATCGGGCTATTGGTGTTGAGATTGGTAATGTTGTGCTAGAATATGTGACAAATGTTGAGGGTGTTGGTAATGTTGATTCTAGTAATCTTGTGGTTCAGGAGTTGGACAAGGAAGTTGGTTCTTGTGATATTACTTCACCATTAGAAGAATCTGCCCCTTCCTCTAGTGGTGGTGATACACAGTCTGGTAATTTAGGCCCTAATGCTGGGAATGGTGTTGCACAGTCTGAGGGTCTATTGGAGAGCCCTAATAAATTTGTTATTTTATGTTTAGTGGCCGAGGATCAGGAGGGCAAAAGTTCTCCTAAGAAAAGCAGAACTGTTGCTGGGAGAGTGGCTGAGCTAATGAACCAATTAAAGGGAAAATATAAAGAGGTTAAAGAGGCCAAGGGTAATAAGAAGGGCAATAAGAAGGGGAATAAAGAGGTGTCTAAAGGGGGTGATTCTTTTTATTTGCAATAACTTTTCTCACTTGAAATGTTAGAGGGTTCAATGATCCCTCTAAATAGAAGCGGATTGTTAAGTTGGTAAGTAAATTGAGGATTGAGGTTCTTTGTTTACTGGAAACGAGGATGAGAGAACATAATGCTAATGCTATTATTCAGAGATGGTTTGGTGATTGATTTTTTTTAATAACTATGAGTATGCTTCTAATGGTAGGATCTAAATTCTCAACAAAGAAAGGTGGGATTTAGTGGTGGTTTAAAAGTCAGATCAAGTTGTTACATGTTCTTTAGTATATGGGGATGATCATTGTAATAACCCATTTTATCTGGGTTACCTAAACTAAACCAAGATCCAACCCGACGTAGAAAACCAAAAAAAAATCTAACCCTAAATTTTATCCACCAAGCCGCCAGGCCTCGTGCCGCCGCTGTCCATCTGTCGTCGTCACTCTCCGGCCACCCAAAAAAATTGAAACCCTAAACTAATTTACCCAAATCCCATTTGAATCAAATAATTAAAAAATCTAACCTTAAAATGATATCCTACCCTAACCCTTTACCCACACCCCTAAACCGAACCACTCATGCCTTAGCCAACCTACCATCTGCAAAATCCCATGAAAATCTAGATCTCATCTACAACATGTAGAGTTATTATTTTATTTCACCAAATCGGTTTATAAACCGAAAAAAATGTAAGAAGAGGGGGGATGGGAATGAAAAAAAAACTCTTTGAAAATCGGGAAGAAATCAATAACAAAAACTGTTTCAAAGGTTTGTTCGAATCAAAGTTTGGATTTCTTTTTTGGGTTTGAAATCAAAGTTTTTTGTTTGTGTTTCGAATTAAAAATCAAAGTTTTCATTTTTGTCCTGGAATAATTACGCTTTCGGTCCATCTATTTTTAATGTGTGTTTAATATTGTTTTTTTTTGTTTTTTGTCGTGGTTTTTAATTTCTATTTTGTTTCGATTTAGTCACTGAATTATATATTATAATTTCCAGCATGATATTTCTGTTAGTTTATATTTATTTCTCTATATTTCGCTTTTGTTTTATTTTAGTCCTGTTATGATTTTTTATGTATTTTATGTTTTGTTTATTTTAGTTCCTTATTTTAGATTATTTTATGCCATGCAAATTATCATATCATGCATTTTAATCACTAGTTCATGCTTTTTTATTTTGGTCAATGGTCTAATTACGCTAATGGTCCCTCCCTTTCTTTCTCGTTTCATTTTTGTCCTGGAATAATTACGCTTTCGGTCCATCTATTTTTAATGCGTGTTTAATATTATTTTTTTTGTCGTGGTTTTTAATTTCTATTTTGTTTCGATTTAGTCACTGAATTATATATTATAATTTCCAGCATGATATTTCTGTTAGTTTATATTTATTTTCCTATATTTCGCATTTGTTTTATTTTAGTCCTGTTATGATTTTTTATGTATTTTATGTTTTGTTTATTTTAGTTCCTTTTTTATATTACTTTATGCCATGCAAATTATCATATCATGCATTTTAATCACTAGTTTATGCTTTTTTATTTTGGTTCACATATTTTAGCATTAGTAGTATTATTATTGTTAAGTAAATATATTATATTTAGTATATTATTATTATATAAAATATTATAATATATTTTGTATATATTTAGTATATGTTGTATTATGTTTATCATATATATATATATTTGAGATGTAAAATATATTTCATAGTATATTATGTTTATTATTATACATTATATTTTTAAAAATAAAATGTTGAAGTATTATATATGCATAATCATTTGTACATATTATTATATTATGTTAATTAATATTATGAGTATATATATATATTATCATGTATGTAAATATATATATGTTATAGTTTTAAATATATGTACGTACATTATAATGTATATGGTTTTGTATATTATATTCTTTTTTTACATACGTATTTAATATGTATTTTTTTCTTGTATTTATTAGTAACTCTATGATTTGAGTTTTGATCATGTATTTTAATTTATTTGCATCATATATTTAGCGTTTTTAAATCGTCAAAAAATGTTTTTAAAGAAATAAATTTTGAATTTTAAATCAATATTTTTTAAACCTTGATAAATAATATCCCAGACGTATAGAGATGTGATTTTTTTAAAAAATTTATCCAAGAAAGCAAGAAGCCGTATCCCGGGCGCAAAGGGATGCGGTTCTCTCAATATTTTCGACATTTAAGAATCGTGTTTTAAATTTTAGTCGAATTCAAAATTTCTAACACTATGACATCAAATAATCGGCTTGGTACCAATTTTGGGCGGTGGGGGTGCTAATCATTCTTCATCCGTAATCGACTCCCGGACCCAAATTTTTGAATCTCTGGTTTTATTTTGGTGTCCGGTCTACTTTTTTTACATGATCGGTGGCGACTTCATATTTTTAATTTCAAAATCGGACGAGATTTTTCAAACAATTAAAATAAATTTTAAAACCCGAATAAAAGAGATCGCCGAATGGATTTGGGTGCTTACAATCATTTGTTCTTCTCTATTATGTATGGCAGTAACAGCAGGGATGAAAGGAGGTATCTATGTAGTAATTTGATAGGGATTCAGTCAATTGTTAAAAATTCTCCTTGGGTGGTTACGGGAGACTTTAATATCATCCAAGACCCTTAGAAGAGCTCTAATTACGATAGGAGTCAAAGTGTATCTGGCGTAATGTTAGATTTTCAAAACTATTGAAACTGTCTGTGAAGCATTGATGTGTTGGACCATTCTTTCACTAGGGCCTTATTCACTTGGTGCAATTTACGCGAGGAGGCTCCTTTATCTCGAAAGTAATAGAGTGCTTATGAATCGAGTTCGGCTCACTATTTTTCCTGGATCTACTGTTGAGTTTTTGCCTCATGGTTGCTCGGACCATATCCCTAGCTTTATGGTTTTGCGTGCCCTTTTGCTTAGCCCTCCTAAGCCTTTCAATTTTTCAATTTTTGAACAAGCCATGCTGATTTCTTATCCCTTGTTGAAGAGTCCTGGAAACTCCCTATTGTTGGGGATCCTATGCAAGTATTATTCACCAAGTTAAAGAGACTGAAGGAGCCTTTAAAGAAGCTGAATAAGAAGAGTTTTGGTGATTTACCAAATTGAGTGTTTACTAAGCAGCTTGAACTTGACAATATTCGGAAACTGATGTTGGTTAGTCCCTCTGTGGAGAATGTTGCACATGAAAATGTTACAGCTAAGGAGTTAACTACTTTATTAAAGGCAGAGAGCAATTTTTGCAACAGAATCAAGAATTTAGTTTGTTAAAGACGGGTACCAGAATTTAGCTTTTTTCTTCAGACAAGTTGCGGTTAGGAAAAAGAAAATATTGTTAAATAGTCAAGGAGAAAAACTGGACACTTTTGAGGACATCTCAAGGAGTTGGTTGATTTTTTTTTTCTAACTCTTTGAGAGCTATTGACTCTAATATGGTGAATGTTTCAGATGATCTGTTAAGGGACATTTTAAAGGTGGAGTTGTCTGATGAAATGAAGGACAATTTGGTTGCGCCCATTACTCAATTTTTTTTTGCATAGTCGCTTACTGGGTGCCTTTAGTTTTACTATAATCAAATTAGCGCGCAAGGTTGTATCCCCTGTTCGAGCCACTGAATTCATGCCCATCTCTTGTTGTTGTACTTTTTATAAGTGTATTACAAAAATTCTTACTAATAGACTAAAGTAGTAGTTGCCTTTTATTATTGTTCAAAATCAGAGTGCTTTCTTGTCTGGTATGGATTTGGTGGTTAATGTCTTGTTAGCATAAGAGATTGTTAATGGATATGGTAGGAAGCATTTGTCTCCTCGATGTGTTGTGAATATTGATTTAAGGAAAGCTTTTGACTCTGGTAGTTAGAAGTTTATCTTGCAAGTTCTGAGGGCCTTGGGTGTCCCAGAGCTATTTAGGGGATGAATTGCGGCATGTATTACCCATTCAAAGTTCTCGATTAATTTGAATGGTGGATTGGTTGCATATTTTATAGGGGCAAATGGGATTCGATAGGGAGATCCCCTGTCTCCATACTTGTTTATTCTGGTGATAAAAGTCCTCTTTTATCTTTTGAATTGGGCTGCAAAATTTGGGGTTTTTTATTTTAACCCTAAGCGCAAGAGGTTCCAGTTGACTCAATTATCTTTTGCTGATGATTTGCTAGTTTTCGCAAAAGGGAACGTGGCTTCTGTTATGGCAATTAAAGCTGTTCTAGAGGAGTTTTATGTTATGTCTGGCTTGCAAATTAATGCAGCTAAAAGTGAGCTTTTTGTGCTAGTACGGATGAAGATACAATGCAATTAATGGCTGCTCAATCTGGGTTTCGTGTTGGAACTTTACCTGTTCGATATTTGGGAGTTCCCCTAGTCACTAAAAATCGTTCTTCTACTGAATGTGAGAGTTTGGTGGGTAAAATGGTGAGAAAATAAAGAGCTGAGGTTCGAAATGCTTATCATTTGCAGAAGGCTTCAACTTATTTAAGCCGTATTCTTTAGTATTCAAAATTTTTGGTGTCGTATATTTCTGTTTCCTTCGAAGCTGTTAAAGAGGGTGACTTAGTTGTGCAATGCTTTCCTATGAAAAGGAGTGGAGGGTCCTGCCCGAAGTATTCGAGTTAGTTGGGACTCGGTTTGTTACCCAAAATGTGAGGTAGGGCTTGGGGTTAAAGACATCTTGATATGGAACAAGACATGCATGATGAAGCGTTTATGGCTTCTTTTAGTCAAGGCTGGATCTTTGTGGGTAGCTTGGGCTAATGCATACATACTCAAGGGTTGCTCTGTGTGGAATTTTCAGCCCAAAGTTAGTCATAGTTGGACATGGAGAAAGCTGTTCAAGCTTCGAGATGATATGTCACTTGTGGGAGGGATGCAAGAAGACTGTAAGGCACGCCAAATTTGGGAGGATTTGAGGCATAAACAACCTAGGGTCTCTTGGTTCAAAATTGTGTAGCTCAATTCCTAGACACTCGTTTATTTTTTGGCTTGTGGTGTTGGACAGGCTACTGACCAAAAAAAGAATGGTGAGATGGGGTATTCAGGTTAATCCATTGTGTATTCTTTGTGGGGATGGTGTTGAGACTCGGGATCACCTGTTTATTGATTGTGGGATCTCGAAACAGGTTTGGCAACTCATTTTGCATGCTTGTGGGTTGGCTGAGACTTACGGTTGCAGGTTAGAGTTTATTTCCTGGATACATGATCATGGTAAAGAAAGGTCAATGCAGTCCACCATTGTTCGACTTGCTTGGGGAGGGTTCAACTACTTCATTTGGCAAGAAAAGACTGTGAGACTGCATGAAACTCGGTTGAGATCAGTCCCTGATATTTTTGCTCAGATTAAGCATATTATTAGATTAAAATTGTTGCATTGTGATAGGTTTGTTATTTCAAATTCCAGTTTAGCTACAGCATGGGGATTAGTTGATTAGTTGCTTCTTTAGGGTTTTTTTTTCGGACTGATGCTTCTATAGAGGTTTCCTTGGATTTCTGTGTAGCTTCATTTGTACAAATTGAGGTCCTTTTAGATGAATAAAACGTCATTTATTCAAAAAAAAAGATATTATAAATAAATGAATCATTAAATTGCATGCAATATGTGATGTAGCATATAAATTATGCACAAATATAATATTTTGAGTTACCACCTGAAGTTAAAAAATAAGATTTTTCTCTTAAATTAAAATGCCAAAATTTGAATGAGATAATTGAAATCCTAAGAATTAAAAGTACTAAAACTATTAAAATATACAATGTAAATCTTTTTGAAAAAATTTTTAATATTAAAAAATTCCTCAAATAACGGTCTTTAAACTTAACATAAAATTTAAATTTTTAATGCAAAAATAACTAATTGAAAAGCAATAGTCATGTTTCTAATTCTCCGAGCCGCAAACAACAGAATTATACTAGAGATTCTTGAAGTGAACCTTTTAACCTGTTGTTGAATTCATGGGCAGATAAAAGATAACCTGGCGAATTAAATACTAAAAAAATTAAAGTCTTATATTTGATATGACAGTTGATTATAGTATACTGACAAGCGTCGTGAACTGTTAAAATAATTATTCCTTAATCTCAAATAAAATAAATAAATAATGTAGTAATAGAGAAGAAATGTCGATCCACAAGGACTAATGAGCTTCTGATGTAGAGATGTTTTGATTCTGACTTTATTGAAAAAATTAAGAAAAATGGGGGATTTATAGCGAGAGTTTAATTTAAATAAAACTAAGAAATAAAAGTTTAAATCTAAGGATGAAAGTAAATTTAAGAAAATATTTAGTTTAAGTATCAGCCTCAAGCTTCGCTTTGAGGCATTTCCAATCGATCATCGAATAAGATTTTTACTCCAGATAATTGCCGGTTACAGTCTACAAGGCACAACCTTTGTAACTTGTTTTTCTCTCTGGTGAACCGATAATCCAAAATCAAATTTTGAATTTCAGTTATTTGGTTAGTCTAACCACGACTATCGCCGTTAGAATAAAACAATTTTTAAATTTGGAAAAACCCGACTCGGATTATGTTGTCTCAATGAGAATCGAATCCGTTCTCAATTTCCCTTAGCGAATTCGTCGCTAAGTGTGTTCATAGGAAGTCAAAACCACGACTATCGCCGTGCCTTCCTCCCAACTGTAAATCCCAACAACAATCAAGTGAACATGCACTTTTAAAATGAGAGTGAAAAGATTTTAATAGAAAAGCCGATTGCCGATCTAAGTATGCAGAAAATTGAGAAATATATACGAAATTATAAAGTGATTTTCAATTCTCACGATCGGAATTGAGTTGTTGCTAAAGCCTTCGGCTAAAACTTAAAATAAAAAACTTTATAAAAGTAAAGACCCCAAGAACAAATAAAACTAAGTACAAGATGATGTTTTCAAGCTTCACCCTAGTGGGGTATTTATAGCTTGAGATAACCCTATAAATAAAAAAATATTTAAAATAAAATATCTAAAGATAATCCAAAAAATATTCAAATAAAATAGAAAATCAAATCCTAAATGATAAAGTGATTAAATCCTAAAATAATAAAGTGATAATTTCCAAATATTTAAATTCAAACTTAATCTTAAAATCCTAAGTATATCCTGTCCGTTTGTTCTTCTAGATGATGCTGACTGGATCGCCTTCTGGAAGTCGCTGATTAGATGCCACGTCAGACGCTTCATACCCAAATTCATGCCCACTGGCCCAGCCTTGATTCCATAAAATAAAACTGCAGAATATTATCTTTTAAGTGCAATTTACATAATTGAAATCCTGCACAGAAAATAAGAGAAAATGCCCAAATTAGCAACATAAACTAACAAACAATGAGTAATTAATAACAAAATAATAACTATTTAAATACTCATCATATACCTCCCCCAATTCAAATAATGAATATGAGAAAAATTAAGTACTCCCTCTGTCCCACTCAATATGTCACTTTTGTGTTTTAAAATTATCCTACTTAAAATGTCTCATTAAAAAAATTAACAACTTTTATAAGACAAATTTTCTTTTATACTATTTTTAGTTTCCTAACAAAACAAAATTTAATTTTTTAAGGATAAAATTATCGTTTCAATTATTTTACATCATCTTTCTTATATAAATTTTTTCTTTTTAAAATTGTATAAAAAGTTAATAATAAATAAAATAATGTGACGGAGAAAGTTCGTTTTAACCATAAAACCATATTTAACTATTATCTTCTTTTTGTAATGATTATAGTATAACTTCCGTAGCTAATTGATTATAATGGTTAAGAGTATTTATCTTGTCCGATTTTATATAATTTCAAATCTTATAATGATATTATTTGTCAAAGTCGACGTCAGGCGACCCTTCCTATACCCACGCGCCTTCTTGCTTTTTCTAACCTATCTTTAATGGATAAAATCCCATTCAGCTCAGGTTCCCGCCTTTCAAGACATTAAAAACACACCGGATCCGGTTTCTCGCCCCACAAAATCGCTGTCTGACGGCTGATCCCGTGTCAACGCGCCTCCATTACCATTTCACGCGCCACCTATCTTCGTTTTCATTTTTCTTCTTTCTCTCTTTCGCTTTTCTGCTGTCTGTAAATGAAAAAAAGATCTCAGCTATTTTGGTAGTTTTAATGAGAGGTGAACAACTATTGGTGCTAAGAAGAAGATGGGAGGAGTGACGTCGTCGATCGCCGCCAAATTCGCTTTCTTCCCGCCATATCCGCCGTCTTACTCAGTGGTGGAGGACGAGTCAAGCGGTGGTCAGCTTTACATACCGGAGGTATTGAGGAGGGACGATGTTGATGTCTTCAAGCTACGCACGCGCCGCGGTAACGACATCGTCGCCATCCATATTAAGCACCCGAAAGCTTCCGCTACTCTCTTGTATTCTCACGGAAATGCTGCTGATTTGGGACAAATGTTTGAGCTTTTTGTCGAGTTGTGTAATCGCCTGCGCGTTAATCTTATGGGGTAATTTTTAGCCTTTGCTTTAACTGTTTTGATTGTATTAAAGTTTGTTCAACTTGGTGAAAGTAGTTTGGTATGATTTTCTTGTGATTTTGGGTCTTAGGGTTCTGTAAGTGTTGGGGTAATATTGGTGAAGTGGAACTTGCTTACGTTCAGCTGTTTAATTGATGCTGAACCTAGTTTGATGCTAAATGTTTAGTGAAGAACATAGATTCTGGTTTTCAGCTACAGTTATGCTGATCATGGTATGTTGTAAGATTAAGCTAATGGTTACTTTAATTGACTTCCTCTGTACAGTACTAGAGAGAATACAAAATAAAGGAGAAAGAGAGAATTATAGTGTTGCGGTGAAGGCGATGTTTGTTGAGTTACAGTTACCTAGGGTTTTCCAGTTATTTGTTTTCCTTTCTTTCTACAGCCTCTTTGGTGTGTGGAATATTGCAAATATCATTCGGGCATGGATACTGTCGGTGCTTGATTGAAATGCTTTGTGATTTTTCCTTTCTTTCTGTTTACTGATCATGGACTTAATTTAATGTCAAAGGTGGACTATGTCAGGGTCATATTAGTTTGAGGAGCTCTACGTGATAGATTATATATTTCTCAAATAATGCTTTGATGTTTTTAATACTTAAGACATTGACAGGCAGGAAATTATTGTTAAAGAAAAGAAAATGAAGACATGTGATTAGAATTTTTTTGTTAGTGTGTAGTTCTTTTACTGGATATTCTGTTTCGAAAGGGACACCATCATCATAGTCTTTTGTTCCTATAGGGGACCTATGATCAACTGGAGATATTTCTGAACTTTTGCATATTCTAGATTTTCCCTTGTACTTTAGAATAATATTAGGGAGGTTTAAATTACCTTGTCTTTTATAAATGGAACTGTGTGATCTTGACTTCTTTTGACTATGTGGTTTATTAAAATTCCTGTATTATTTATCTATAAATTTCCGTGTTTATGAATGTTCTGCTTTTGTTCCTTTACACTCTTCCATTACCACATCCAGAACGATTATGCTATGTTGATATTTTCATTGTTACTTATCTATGTTCACTTTGAAAAGTTAGAAATCGAGTAACTTGGCCGCATTATTGAGTACATTGGGAATAGTTTTCATCATACCTGCATGCTAGAGGTAAATGGAGGTAGGTTTATTTGAATGAAGGCATGTATCTAAGTCCGAAGTGTAGGATCCCGTACATTGTGCAGTTGATTGGTCAGAGTGCAACCATATGTTGTTTGGCCCGACATTAACTACTAAAAATCACCACACTACTGCTAAATGATGACTGCTAGTTATTAATTATGTCATGAAAATGTACAATGAATGCAAGGAATAGTGTTTATTAGCTTTTCTTACTGATTTATTAATCAACCACTTCTGTATGGAAGCTTTTTTAGGTCCTGTTTCCATTTCTTAAGAAGTTTATCCGTGCTAGTTTCGTTCATTTGGGCTGTTGTTGCTGTAGTTCTAAGTTGGAGCTTTTGGTATCAATTTATTAACTGTCTCAGTTCTGTTTGTGACATATGCTGCTATGCATTCTATTGTCACTGTAAATTCATGGTTGACAGCTTCAATTGGAAATGGTTGCCTCCTGTCTATTTGTTTTCTTGCACTCTTGCGTTTGTTTGTTATCAAATTGCTGACTTTCATTCTATATGCGAGCAGTGTGTGTCTTGTAATTGCACGATGTGATACAGTTTCCTTTTTGATTTGTGTTGATACTTCACTAGCTAAACCTCAATGAAGGTTCTGAAAAGTATATTAATTAACTAACACCAACAATTGATAAGGAAGAGAAAGAAGTGATCTATGCAATATTTCCAACAGAAAACTAGGGTTAACCTTAGAATTAGGCACTGACCTAGAAGTATCTACGAACCCAAAATAAAATTGACAAATTGTCTTCCATGATCAGGGAACACTTCGTAGGAGAATGTGAACTACGCACTCTACAATTCTTGTATAGCTTCTTCCAGAGTTCTAGGAGTCATGATACAAAATGGATATGCCATTCAAACGTATGAAGGAACTTTCATCAGAATCTTAACCGGCCTAATACTAATCGACAGCATTCTCCTTTTCTTAAGCATTTAGAAATTTTGGGAAAAGTTAACCAAGATTTTAAAGAAAATCTTTGGAAATCTGTTCCTATAAGTCATTGACATTATTTCTAGAGGCACATGAAATGATTGTGCAGGTAATAAGACTTCCTGAAAGTAGAACATTTATTCATAGCTTTGTACTTGTTGGGTTTATTTTTAGTCTATCCTTATTTTATATTAATTTATTTTACAATTCCTAATATCACCTTTTTTTTGTAGATATGATTACTCTGGCTATGGTCAGTCAACTGGAAAGGTTGGTTATTTTGCTTATCTTTCTTGTTGCTAATTTTGAGAACAAAAGTTGCTCTTATCCATGTTTGCTATAGCAATTTAACTATTGCAATGAACATTCAAATAATTACACAGTAATTTTTGACAAAAAAACTTCCTCCTTATCTGCTAAAGAAGCATGGTGTTCATTTTACATGCAATACTTGAGTTCTTATGATGCTCTGAGTTATATCTGTTGGGCAGCTTCACTATAGTATCTAAATGTAGTGGTTGATCAAAATGTTTTCAGGATTCTATTTTAACCTATATTTTTCTATATTACATACACTAGTTAGTTTCTTTCCTGCACTGTGGGATCTCTCATTAATTTAGTATATTCAATGTGTATCATGTGACCTATGAATTTTCTGTGCAGCCATGTCATTTCTGGTTTCTTGGTACTTATTGAATGAATATTTTGCAGCTTGCTACAAACCTGCTGTCTAAAAATCACTTTCTTTTATTTGAAACAGCCAACTGAGTGTAATACATATGCAGACATAGATGCAGCTTACAAGTGTCTTAAGGAAGAGTATGGAGTTAAAGACGAACAATTAATTTTGTATGGTCAGTCTGTTGGTAGTGGACCTACAGTTGATCTTGCTTCTCGTTTGCCGAACTTGAGAGGCGTTGTTCTACATAGCCCAATTTTGTCCGGCATGAGAGTATTGTACCCTGTCAAAAGGACATACTGGTTTGACATTTATAAGGTAAGTCGGTGTTTTACACTGCATTTCTATTTTCTTGTTTTATCTTTGCAGGTAGCGTGCTTTTCATTTCTGTTTTTCCCATTCTAATTTTCAGAACATCGACAAAATTGGAGCAGTGAACTGTCAGGTTTTGGTAATTCATGTAAGTATTGCTTCCATTTCTTTTATCCTCTCCACAAGTTTCATCACCATTATCTCCCTTCTCTTTCTTTCTTTCTCTACCCTCCATTTACTTGCTACATTCGTTATGTGGTTGCTCTATAAATATATCGTTTTCTGGCTTTGAACATGGCACTAGTGCAGTACAGCTGCTCATATTAGATCATCTCTGTGTCATGGACCTGCGCATGAGCCGTGAAATCTAGGGAAAGTTCATAGATGTTTCCTTTTTTTAATTCTTTTCCTATTGGCAGGGGACTGCTGATGAAGTCGTTGATTCTTCTCATGGTAAACAGCTATGGGAGCTTTGCAAGCATAAGTACGATCCTTTATGGGTAAACGGCGGAGGACATTGCAATCTCGAGCTCTACCCTGAATTCATTAGACATTTAAAGAAATTTGTACTGTCTCTAAACAAATCAAAAGCAGCAACAAACTGTTCTGAGAAAATAGTGGTGGACTCGGACAATATGACCAAACCATCTGATGGTGCAACTTCGGATACTTTTAAACTGGGTGCTGACCTTCCAGAAGTTTCTAGAAACAGCTTAGATAGTCGACTCGAGAAGTCTAAGAAATCGAATAAGCCTGAGAAGTCTCGAATGAGCACGGATCGTGTCGATAGGTTTAGACGAAAAAAGGGGTTAGTTTGGTGAACATCTTAGCATGCAGATCTATCTAGTTTGAGGTAATTAACTTTCTTTCCCCTTAAGCTTTTGTATTTTTTTTCAGAATGAGTGTGATGATTCTCATAGAATGTTATGATTTTTCTGTATGTATCCTCTGATCAAACAAGTTCAACTTAAGTTAAAAAACTCTTCCATATAAATTTATATATCTGTAAAATCAAACAGTACACTGCTTTATGAAAATCTACTGGTTTTGCCGAGATTCGTCTTCGTATCATGTTTATGTATGCTCCTCGTGTTATAATCGTGTTTAAAGTAATTTTTTAAAAGGCTAATAATTTGAATCATATATATTGGCATGTTTATTTGCAAAACTTGTTGACATTATCTAGTAAGTTAAAAATAGAAAAAATATTTTGATACACAAGCTTGGGTAAATTTTAGTTTACACAAATCTTTTAATTTTAGGTTGTGGTTTAGGGTTTTAGGTTGTAGGGTGTAGAATTTAGAATTTATGGTTAGAATTTAGAGTTTAGGGTTCTGGGTTTTAAAGTTTTAAGGTTAGAGATTTAAGTTTTAGATTTTATAACTTAAATACGAAGGTTTGTGTAATTTTTTATACAACTTGCGTATTAAAATATAATCATTAAAAATATCAAATGATTGTGGTTCTGTCTCTTTAATCTTTTTTATTAGAAGAGAGAAGGGGTTGTGTAGAACTAGAAGTATATCATAAGTTTGGTTAAAAATGAAAAAGACTATACGTGTTTAAATGATAAGAAAATGACGATGATCGAGATTTGAATGAAAATTGAGTGTAATGATAAAATTATTTATTTAAAATTTAATAGTATTTAATACATATTTTTTTTATCGAAGTATTTAATATATTCAAATTTTGATATTTTATCTAATTATATACATTTACTTATTACATTGTATAAGTGATTTTCAAAATTGTAAATAAAAAACAAATTAAAAATAAGAGGGTTATGCATGTGATCAACACTAGTGCGGTAAACAACCAAAGTTTTGAGGAATTACTCGTGAACTGTAGATGTATTACTTGTTTTATGTTTATTTTTAATATAGACGAGTATGAATAAAATTTTTATGTTTGTTTATTAAATAAATATGTTTAAATGAAAGTGTATTTTACTTGTTTATGTTCACGAATAAATTCGTTAATTTAAAATTGATATTTTCCTTATAAAGTACACTTAGGTATTAAACCTAAAAATCATAGTATTATATATATATTTGATAATTAATTTAAATAAAATATTTTTTAATAAATAAAAAATCCAGTTGACTTAAATTACAAAATAATTTATCCGAGTCCTAACCCAAGTTGATTACTGCCCCTGGGACACGTTAGTAGGTTACTCCCCATTGGACGTAGACACGGTGATGCAGTTGAGGGGGCAAGTTGGGCTGTAGGGGACCCCGCACTCGTCAATTTTTTACGATTTTTCTTTGAAAAGAAAAAATTATAAAATTAAATTTGACCCTTCAAGTTTTTAACATTTCAAAACTATCCTTATGCCATCACTTAAAAATAAGGGAAAACCATACAGGTGGTCACCCAACTATTTCCCTTTTCCTGTTTTGGTCGCCCAACTAATTTTTTTTGTCAAAATCATCCCTCACGTTAGATATGTTTCCAATTTTGGTCCCTCTTCATTAAAAAACTAACGGTAAAGCTAATGAGACATTTTAAACTATTTTCAATATTTTTAATCATTTCTATTTCCTTCCCATATTATTTTTATTTAATTTTTTCAACCAATAATGTGATGACACGTATCTCTACCATATTGATTGAAGAAAACCAAAGAAAATAAAAATCAAGCACATTGTTACATCTAGGAATTGAACCCACACACAACAACATGAAGGGGCAGCACAAAAACTAATTGTGTTAGGCTTAATTTTTTATTTAATTTCATTAATATTTATATTTAACGTATATAAATTAGCAACAACACAAAATAAAATATAAAAATGTATGGGAGTGTCTCAAACACAATATCTCATTGATAAAATTTTAAATATTTAACCATCAAGTTAAACTAATAAATTGTGATTAACTTAAATAATTTTTAATTAAATTGAGTTTAAAATTAAAAATTAAACTAGATTTGTTTTTTTCACTTTGTTCAATAATAACAAAATTAACTAAATATGTATTTATTTCTATAAAATTAATATTAAATTAAAAATATTTATTTATGATAGAATATAAATTTATAAATTATATTGAACAATTATTAAATGACTTAAAATTTAGATCTAAATAATTATTTTTAAATAATATTTATTTATTTTGAATATAAAATCTAAATTATTTAAAAATAATTATTTAGAACCTAATTTTAAACTATTTATAAATAATAAATAAATATAATTTAAAAGTTTATATTCTATCTTAAAAATAATATTAAATTAATTTTTAAAATAATTTAATATTTAAGTTTATAAAAATAAATAAATGATTATTTAATTAATTTTGTTAATATTGAACAAAATAAAAAAATTAAATCTAGTTTGATTTTTAATTTAGTTAAATATAATTTAATAAATTTTTACTTTAACTTGCTGGTTAAATATTTAAAATTTTATAAATGAGGTATTGTGTTCGAGTCACTCCCTTACCTTTTATATTTTATTTTGTGTTGTTGCTAATTTATATACGTTAAATATAAATGTTAGTGGAATTGAAACAAAAACTATTAGAATAGTTAGTTCTTGTGCTGCCCTTTCATGCTGCTTTGCGTTGGTTTGATTCCTAGCTACATCAAGGTGTAGTTTTGATTTTTTTTTTAGTTTCTTCAATCAATATGGTAAAGACATGTGTCATCACATGATTTCTGTTTCGATGAGAAAGAAAACGAGCAACTCAGGAAAATCAAATAAAATTAGCTACCAACATCCTCACGCAAGAGGGGAATAAATGCTGCTGGTGGAGACTAAAAATAGAAAACTTCTTAGCTATCAAAATGTGCAACTTAAACTAATGTACCAGTCACCGCCCTTATTTACCATCACGAAATACATGCTGTAAACGAACAATTCAACCACGATGCCGCAACTCACTAAGATGCAATAATTAGGAGCAAGACCCATGATGATCAGAACTATTTTGAAGCACCCGCAATGCATCCAGACTATCCACTTCAAGGACAATACGTTGACATCCGGAATTCAAAGCACACATTAAACCAACGTACGCATCCCAAAACTCGACCTCCAACACAGAACAGACACTAATAAACTTTGCAAAATCAAATTTCCAAAGACCACTATAATCACGCACCCCCTCCCCCCAAGAAGCGAAACCATCCAAACCTCCTTTCGCACCATCTGCATTGATCTTCCACCAACCCCCATCAGGAGGCAGCCAACGATTCATGCACAAACCAATGTTATGCTAGCATGAGAAATAGTGATAACAGATTCTAACGCTTGAAGCGAACTGGACTACAACTGGCTACTTTACTCAAGCACCAAAAGCACGTCTTTCCATCGGGTTGTCGAAAGCAACCAAATTCCTATAAAGCCAAAGCTTCAAAGGATAGCACCAAATAAAAGGTCTCAGTTCATACCATCCTTGGGAAACTACTCCGACTCGGATATATACCCTCCAATCCAGTCTTTCAAATCCAAAAATAAGAATTCCTTAATTTTATAAGGCTTGATTAGCAATTTCTAGACAGAAAGAACAGAGGGACACAAACGCAACACATGATTAACATCTTCTGTCGCCGCTCTACAAATCGGACTTCTGCTATCCAAAAAGTAATGCGGTCAGACACGTTCTTCATTACTCATGAGCTTATTACAACACAAAAGCCACATAAAAATTTTAACTCGTTATATGCCACTAAATTTATGAACAATCTTCCATTATCCGCTACCTGGCCCGAATGGCCAAGTCAGAGTTCCTATGCGGACTTTATTGTAAATTGGTTATCTAGGCTACCTTTCCAACCAACAGAGTCACCCACGAGATTCAGTTTGGGGTCCATAATGGCTGCGATACGCAACGACACTGATTGTGGCAACAAGTGATGAAAGAGAGACCACTGCCACTCACCTTCTGGATTGCCATTTCCGCACCGAAAACGCTACTTAAAATAACAACAATATTTGGAGAAACATGATTCACAGGGGTCCAAGCTCATCGATCCAAGAATCGAATCAGTACCATGACCAATATTCCAATTGGTATTATGCCGAATGTCGTCCCAAACAACTTTTAGACCTTCTCAGAGGTGAGAACAATTACAGTTCTGAAGTACAACTGGAACACCATCAATACATTTGTATTTAAATCACACCCACAAATCATTTTTCTGAGTCAACAAATT
Source organism: Hibiscus mutabilis (assembly GCA_019671005.1). Lineage (NCBI taxonomy): Eukaryota > Viridiplantae > Streptophyta > Magnoliopsida > Malvales > Malvaceae > Hibiscus > Hibiscus mutabilis. The sequence goes on along the minus strand of CM033726.1, from coordinate 44,508,128 downwards.
GACATTAGAAAAACTTCGTTTTGAGTTCCAATTTTCCGAAAACCCAACCCTCCATGAATCAATAGACGACAAACGTCATCCCATTTAACCACGTATACTCTACCTCTCTTGGATGTAATACCCTACACAAACCTTCTGATTAATCGTTCCAATACAAGTTTTCTTCGGAATGATCGCTGCATCGTATATGTAGGAATTGCGCAAGAAAAACTTTGGTTTTAGTCAGATTTTTAATTTAATGCAACAGATTTAGTAACACTTTTAATTATAATTTTCAGCTTATTTTATATACTTTTTTAGTTAATAAAATTGATATATTACAACAAATTTTTAACTTAAGAAATTACTATAGCTTAAATTTTATTACAGAAAATTATCTTGTCCAAAGACGCTCTTAAATTTTATATGAGCTGATCGTTGCAGAAGTAATTAGGGACGAAATCAAGATTGACGGTTAGGGTCCGTCCCTAGAGGCAATCAAGCCTTCCTTCCATCTTAAACTGTATATTTTCAATGAAATTTAATGGATGAGAAGGGAGAATACCTTTGGAAATACGCAATGTTGGTATTTTGTTGGAAAGTCGAGTAGTCTTTGTAAGTCAACTGTATATAGTCGTTCTTTCCCTAATTTCCTTTAAATGGCTGGGCAAAGCAGAGTCGATCAAACTTTTTCTTGCATATCTGCTCTAGAAATTTAGAAAAAGAAAATGAATTATCTTTCTTTCTTTCTCACCATCATCTCTGTCTCGTGCTGCGTTGTGGTTATTATTCGCCATCCTTAGTTTTCTGTTTGAATGTGGGAACATCTCCGTTGGATATCCTTTCTTTGGAGGTGATCGTTTGCCGGAATGCGGACATGGTTTGAAGCTTCAGTGTGACGGTCATACAAATACTACCACCTCAAACGCCAATCAAAGATTCCATCAGAGATTCTGAGCTGTTCGATCTTGGGCCTGCTCCTCCTCCTCCTACTTCCGGTTATACCAATGTTACTCTGTTTTATGACTGCCCATCTTCAATTCCATCTACATCGAGTCTCGGATTCCACCCTTGCAAAGATTCACGCTACAAGAATAGTTCCGTAACTACGGATAATACCCATTTACATGGATGCTCAGCCAGTGTTACATTTCCCATTCTTCAAATCGGCTGGACATGGTTACGCGGTAGTCCTCTCATGTTTTATGCTTTGGAAACAGTCATACTAGCAGGGTTCCAGGTGAAATGGAAGGAGGATACAGAAGTCTGCAATGCTTCCGGCGGAGCCTGCGGTTTTTACTGTGGAACACATCCTGCTACTGTCCACACCCAAATCAGAATTTAGCCAACGAATGCCGTCGCCAAGGTATGTACATTTCATTCTTTACAACTAAACTTGAATAAATGACGAAAAAAATGAAAATCTAACATGAGTCGGAGTTTCAACTTTGATGGGATATTTACTATATATGGGATGGTATAATTGTTGCAACTTGGATGACATATTTATTAGAGAAATTATATCTAGTTTTAGTTTTTTGTCAAGGCTGGAAATGTCCCTAATTGCTAATCACAAAAAACGTTTCATTAACCTAATAAATTTTTTAATTAATATATAAGAATTTGAGTTCAAGCTGAAGCATCTAAAATCCAATTTGAAGTCAAATAGGTAATCAAGCTTATTTTAACTAGATACATGACCCTAATTAAGCAAGCTGAGGCAGTCCAATTTTTTTTATTTCTCTAGTCAAGTGTAAGCTCGAACTTTAAAACAGAAATTCAATCAAATCCACACTGAATTTCCAGTCTCAAATCTTATGTTCATCTGTGATTCAGGTCTGTTCTATTACACCCTAATTCGGTTTCACTTGGTGCTGTGATTAACTGGGTTTTATTCTCTCTTTGCAAACGGAACTTATTTCTTTGTTTCATTCAAGTAGGAATTTTACTACAAGGCTTTTCTATCTTCATTTCTGCTGGTGCCTAAATTGCGTTAATTGTGAAGTCATGATGATACGGTTTGTGTGGCTGTGAGAGGGTACACGTGCCATTATGTTTAATTTAAAAAGTGACCTTTGAGGATAACACGCCCTATGGCTAAATCAGTTATATTTTTCGACTTTGCTCAACTCCAAATTCCTTCACCGATTTCTTCGCAAGTCTTTGGATTTTCAGATTTTCTAGAAACGATAATGAGGAGAGTCAAGAAACTTGAGAAGAGGATTATCGAAAATTGCTCGGTGTCGATAATTAGAAGCTCGGTCGAAGGAAGCACTGGCCTAAATCAGGCGAGGATGCTATTGCTATGTAGTTGCGTGCAATGGAAGAATTACGAGTTCAAGATTCCCACGGGAATCCACTGTGTAAGCGATTGCTATGATTCTGTCGAGGGTCAGTCCTAGTTCTATCTGCTACTTTACTGCTTGGAGGTAGGATTTTATCTTTCGTTGTACCCTTCATAGTAGATATCTTAAATGATTATGAGGTTGCTTCAGACAAGCTGATTGGAATGTCGTGGTGAATTTTGATAAGTTACTTCCTTGTGTGTAAGGAAAGGGGTGGAGGTTGTTCGTTAGTGTGTTGAAGAATCACTTTATTCTGAGCGAAGTCGCTCTAAAAAAACCTGTAGCAATCTGTTCAGCTTCACACGGCAACAGGGTAAGGGAATGGACGTCAAGGAGGCCATTAAAGGGTGGTCCAGCAAGCAGAAGCTTGGATTGGATCACACAAAATTCATCAAGGTGGCGAGAAAATTTCCCAAAGGCTTTGGCTCATCTCTGCATTGGATGAAGCCCGAAAAGAATGTAGGGACTTCCATCCGTGAGATGGAAGATTGGGAGAAAACCCAGGTTGGGTGGTGATCAAAAGATAATGGTTAGATATTCTAGAGGTCAATACAATTCAGAATGTATTCTAGTACTGCCTTAGGGGAGATAGTCCCAATGGACCTAGTCTCGGGGCACATGATTCTTCTTAGCGTAGTCAACTGTCGAGCAACTTGGCCTTATGAAGGTAAAGATAACTTGGCTAAAGTGCTACTGGAAAAGTAGAGGAAGGGTCAGACACTATGATATTATGTTGTGCTTCTCCTCGGAGGTGTTAGTCTCATATTAGAGCTATAAGCAGACATACAAGGGATTTTGGGTCGTCCTGGATGTTTCAGAAAGTGAATCTTCGAAGAGAGAGACATGCGAAGACCATACATTTAGGAGGAGATTATATTGCCAAATTTAAATAACTCGAATTGGACGACTTACTCAATGAAGAAGTGGGGTTGCTATAAAGGGTGTTGATGTCTACGAAGAAGTCAACCGAGACAATCTTTTCATGGGTGATTCGGAGATCACAATCGCAATTGGCACTTCTAGTGTTCTCGTGGCACCAAGAAAAGGAAACACAAATAGGAGGGTGAAAGGAAACACAAATAGGAGAATCTATGTCCTCTATATTCCCTACTTCATCCGATTTGTCTTTTTCCTTGAAGAGTGAAGGTAATATAGTTCACAAAGCACATAATTCTCACTACTGGGTTAGACTAACTAACTTATTTACCTTGTTATTTAGGTTTCGAGTGGCCTTCCAACTGTTAGAGCTAGTGGAAAATTTACCGCGGAGACTAGTACGGATGTGGCTACGGACCCTGCAACATCGAACCTGACAGTTCTGGAGGCATTGCCTTCAACGGAGGTTGTTGCATCACTTCCCTCAGAGATAGAGAAGATCATCACCAGGATGGAACCTAGGAATCTAGATATTGTTTTCCTTGGGGTAGGGAAGAAAAGGAAATTCATCGGTTCTTTTGAAGGGAAAGAGAAGAGAACCATGTGGTGTAGGAACCTAACATCATTATCACAAAGAAAGTCTAGAAAGTCTATGTGGTTCCTCCCACATCAAAACCTTTTAGAACCTTTAAAATAGTGTGGAGTTACATTCCACGTAAAAGCTTAGTGCAAGCAGAGATTGAGGTTCTGGTAACACGAAGCTCTTCTCCTCATAAAGGTCCAATGCAAGTGAAGACTGAAGTTTCGGTCTCGACAAGTATGTAGACATGTGCACCATTTTGCTTGTTTTCAAATCTTTCTTCAATTGCACAAAGTTTAATTTGTAATTTTCTTGGACAATCGTGGCTTCCCTGATCGGATCGATCTACGACAAAGGCAGTAAACCAGGATAATTCATGTGCTTTTGAAGTAGTAAGTATGTTGCGGCCACAACGAAAGCTTCCAAGGCATTGGGTACAATGACCAGGGCAGTGGAGTTTCTTTGTAAAGCTGACGAAGAGATTACTGTTGCCTTTTCTAGAACCATCGATGAAGGGAATAGGCATGAGGAGATGGCTGCTGCCAAAGAAGTTGAGCTCCAAAAGTCCAATGCTGAGGTTTTGAGACATTGAAGAAAAAAATGGCTGACCTCGGGCAAAAACTACTCGAAGCTCGGAGGTCAGCTGAAACTCTAGAAGAAGCTCGAAGGTTCAGTATCGAGTTAACGGGAGGATACGAAGGCTATAGAGCAAGCCAAACAAGCTCGGTGCAAAGCTAGAGAGGCTAACAATCATGCTAAATTGGCCAACAAAGAGGCGGAGGCAGCCTGAGCTGAGGTGAAAAGAAAGAGAGATTGCTACCAAGAGTGTTCCGGAGACTTAGAGAGTTAAAGCGAATTTGGACAACAAGATCGAAACGTTGGATACTACATTTAACAGTTATGATCTGCAAACAATAGGGCAGAGGAAGTTGGGTTTTGATCTATTTACTCATTTCGAGGAGAAATAATTGTATTGCCGAGAAGCCATAAGGTTGTAAGTTTCAGACCCAACATATGATGACCATTCTTTGAGCTTAAAGGCTATAGTACTTTGAAGGTTGACGCTAAAGACCTGGTTGTTGACCCTACTGAGGAGCAAAGTCTTGATGCGACAATAATCACTGACGAGCCAAGTAATGACCTCTAGCTCAACTAGCCTTAGGCTATTTTGAAGTAACCCATGTGTACTTCGTATTAATGGAGATTACCATTTTTCTTTAATTTGTTTTGTCAAACTGTGTACTTGGACTTGCCCCCTTATATCTGGTCTTAGCTGACTGAATGATTCTTGCGTTATTTTTAAAAGAGCTAAATTACTAGTCTTTTAAGTGCAATACGAAGACATCTTTGCTGTAAACCAAACTTGGTCTTTAGGCCCTACAAGTGTTTGTAATGACACTCGTGTAGCGTAAGTATCTTCTTTTGTACCATTGAAGGTACAAGTGAACGATGAGGTAACGTCTTTGGAGATGAGTTTTGGTTGTATAACGATTATCCCCCTTTTATTCTATTACCAAGATGAATCCATACTTGTGCTTGGAGAGATGCAACTTTATTGGGGGACCATATTTGAAAAATTGATACCTCCAATCGGAACGATAATGTTAGTGAATGAACCGATTCAGTGTTATATGTTGGTGCTGTCGGAAGCTCTAAATCTTTCGATGCTTTAAGCACGGCAATACCGGAGGCATTGGATTAGCAGAAGATTTTTTTGTCGGGGTAGGCATTTGCACTCTTGCAGATCAGGTGTCATCCAAGAGACATGAGTTCAAGCATTCTCTATTTTTATAGATAGCAATACTAAAGACACTAGCGTAGTGGAAGGAGATATTTGAATAAGAGGGAGCATGGTCAATGTTGTTTGGTAATGTAGTTCTGTCAAGGGCAAGAATATGAAAACGAACGTCTGTACCCTTGTAAAACCGGTGCTGCCAAGAGCACAAATGGATATTATCATCTTCGCTTTGTTTGAGTCAACAATGTACTAGCATTGGATGAGTAGAGGTATTTAGTGCCATCAAAAGGCACTTAAACGATTTAGTGTTCTATAAAAAGCAATGCCAAAGGCATGCATCAAAAGATGATTTCTTCTGTGTCATTTGTGATGCGAGAAGCGTGGGAGGCTAAAGTGAGCGCATGCAAATGTACTCTTACAGTGCCGGTGCTGTTAGAGAACGAATGAGTACATGCATCTCCACTTTGGCAAAATAGCAATGTGAATGGCATTGGATAAGCGGAGGCATCCTCTTCTTAGGCAGACATTTCACTTTTGCAGATTAAGTGTCATCCATGACACATGAGTGCAGGCCTCTCCCGCTCTCATAAATAGCAATGTCGAGGGCATTTTCATAAGTTGAGGGGTTCTCTGTTTTCTTATAGAGCCGGTTCCATCAATAGGCACAAATGAACATATGCATCTCTGCGATCTTTGGAGAAGAACACAATGCTGAAGGTATTGAATTGGCTGGGGGCAATCCTCTACTGAGGCAGGCATCTACGCTCTTGCAGATTAGGTGTCATCCAAGGCACTTGAGTGTAGGCATCTCCGCTCTGTCGAACAACAATGTCTGAGACATTGGATGATTCAGCGGCAATCCTTTGTGTCCTTGTAGAGCCTGTGTTATCCATGAAACAAATGGATGTAGGCATCCGCACTCTTGCAGAGCAGGTGTCATTAAAGACACAGGAGTGCAGGCATCTCAACGCCCTTGGAGAAACGCAACGCTGGAGGCATTGAATGGGCGGATGCATCGAATGGTGCTTTTGGTGAAATGAGTGTATGGAAGCGCGAACGTGTAAAAATGTGATGGAGTTTGGGAGAAACGTAAATATTTTTGAATTTCACACATTCATTCATACATTCAATCATCATAAAGCAATTTAAGCATACTTTCCCAGGACATACATAAATTTCATAGGGTGCTTTAAACAATAGAGGCTTTCCCTAATACCTATAAGCTTGCAGGAGAAAAACACTTATAAAATAAGCAATGCGAAGAATCCAAATGATTCTCATCAGTTCCTTTTTCCATTTGAGCGTCGAGGAACTTTAATGTCTCTTGTAAGCCTGCGCACAAAAGCAGCTTGGTGGAAGGAGGTTACTCTTTTATCATAAGATGTACATGTACATTGGGTGATATCTACTCTGGAGATATCTAAGTATTGAACCATCTACATTGATCAATATTACCTATACATGCAAAATCATTACAAAATAAAAAAGAAAGGAAAAGGCTTGAGCCAGAGGCATTTCTCATGCATGCTAGGCTTGGGTTGATGCTTTTTACTACAAAGCTTATCTCTAGGACTTCTGTTGTTGATGCTTCGGTGTCGTTCAGGCAAGACGATTCGAAGGCTTCTATCATTGGTACTCCGGGGGTCGAAACTTTTTCGGGGTTACACCTCACATACGTGAACATAAACTGTTGGTGAGCGGCGTATGTGAGGTTCTCTTGTCACGCCCATCGAGGCAACGTCCCGTGGTTGTGGGACGGTCTCGCGGGTTATTTTGGTGAGGCATAACTTCTTCAAGATAGCTCTAAGCTCTAACCGAATAACAAACCTGGCAAGATATTGCTATCTCGTCGCCCTCCTGGCATGACCCTCATATGTGAGTGGCGAGAAATTGATAGCCCATGTTTTTTGATACCCTTCATTTGAGCTCCAAAAAGGGAAGCTTGACATGTGGATTGTGGCATTCCTAGCGTCCATCGTTGCCGTTGATCTTGTCGCTAGCGTCGTTGGTACCAAGAATCAGTCGTGCTAAAAATGTTACTAAGAAAAGGTGGAGAGTTCAGGCTGAAACAACTAGGATTGGAAAAGTTATCGTGGCTAATTCTTTTGGTCGGGAGGATCTCCACGCTAACCGAATCAATTTTTGGTGCCTAAAGTTGACGTGCACCGAACAAAAGAGGTGAAGAAGAGGACCAAGGTGGTTGTGGCGGTTTTAGACGGAGAAATACCATCAATGTGATGGTCGAAGAAATGAGGATCGGAGAGTGAAGGAGAAAGAGATTTTTTCCTTGTTCTCCCCATGTCATGTTCTCTCTAACTCTACCGGTATTTATAACCCTCGTACATGTCCAAATATATGCCGGACGTTACCCCATGTATTTGCAAGTTATATAAGGGTAGTTTGAATAAAAATTTAAATTTAACTCGATCAATGTTGAGCCAACTGAAACTTGAACTCAAGTATAAATTATTAAACTTGAAGTCCAATGTAGGATCTAAGTTATCTTTTACTAGGTAAATACATTTAATTAAGTGCCAGCAATTTAATCTTTTATCTTAAATCAAACTGAATTTTTAAAATTCGAATATGAAAGCTTTTATTGAACTAGAATTAAAATTAAAGACTTATCAACAATTTTCATGGGGATTGATTCATTTGGAGTTATGGTAAAATCCCAAGTTTAAAAGTCATGATTTAGAAGTAGGGTTTTCCCGCGTCTTAACTTGGAAAATTCCAGACACCTCAAAATTTCCAACATTGAACAAGAAATTATAGGAGACTTCTGTTTCTAAACCCTTGACACGTGGGAATTTCACATTGCAGCCCAAAGAAGCTGTTTTTGAGTCTCATTTTGTGTATCACGATTAATAAGTTAATATTTAATTGGTCTATCTTCATTTGTTAGTCAAATTCTGCCTCTGAAGCTTTCGTCTTTTCTACCTTATAATACATGCCTCCATAGAGACTTCTGCAACACTCCACGCCATTTTTCCAACACTTCCAGATTAGAAAAGGACTCCAACATTGACCGTTAAGGATTAAAAACAATTCATAAATCCATTCAACCCTGCGCTGTTGTAAAACCAACAATATGCAACCAATTACTTTCCCAATATCTTCCCTCCTGCCCCTCTTCTGCTTTCACCTTGTCTTGATCAGAGTTCCAACGGCTTTATCTGTCGACGACCCTCAATACTCTGAATGCAGGACAACGTTAACATGCGGAAGCGTAGCAAATATCGGTTATCCTTTCTGGGGAATGAACCGTTCGAGTTACTGTGGCCGACCAGGATTCGAGCTGATGTGTGAGGATGATGTGGCCAAAATCATGATGAGTGAGAACATATTACGAGTTCTTGACATAAACCCTGAACAACAGAGTCTTAAGGTTGCTAGAGAGGACTACTGGAATGGCTATTGTCCCAGTGAACTAATCGACACTGCAATCGACTTCAATCACTTTGATTATGGCCCGAACCTTAGGAACCTAACCTTATTCTACGGTTGCTACCTACCTGCAACCTTGACGTATATTTTTCTTTCTAACTGCACCATAAATGGTACCCTCATCGATGTGTCATTTTCTACTAGAAACCTTATGGCCGATCCTCGCCCCGGGGTTTGCCGAAGAAGTGTCCTGGTTCCTGTTTATGAAACAGCAGCACGGGATCTCGAGGTGAACCCAATGACTATGGAACAGGCTTTAAGTGGAGGTTTTGAGTTGCAATGGAAAGTAGATACTGATGAATGCAGAAGGTGCAGGGATTCAGATGGGGTTTGCGGATATAATCAGACTTCAAATAGTTTCATTTGCTTTTGCAAAAATCAACCTTGTGAAAGAACATGTTTACCAACAACAGGTACGCTATAGCTATTTTTCTGAACGATTTAGCTCAGCTGTTTGCTGTTGCAAAACTTACTGGTTCATCGAATATCTGGAGCCTTAAGTCTTAACCGTCTTCATTTGGCTCATCCTGAGGTCCAAATGTTCATAGCAATTGCAGCAAATTGGCCTTTTCTGCTTGCATCCTAATCTCTCTAAGCAGCCAATGACTTCATTAACTCTAACCACTTTGATCGGTTAATACTAATTCAGCTTCAAATTCCATTGTCCCATTACCGCTGCATTAGCTGATAAAACGTAGGGCCTCACCATATTGTTGCTTAAACATTCAGCCACTGTTAGATGCAGAAAGAATCATTTGCTTGGAGTCTTTTTCAGAGAGCCTCCGCCCTCCATATATATATATATAAACTTCCATAAATTTAATATATTTGTTCTAGAGAGATATTTGTTTATCCTACTCTTACAACCAATCTTAAGCCTTTGATGAGAAATGATTTCTATATTTTGTGGATAACATGTGTGCTAAGTACAGTATCAGCAGTAAGAACTCTGTTCACAAGATTCGAATCAAGTTTCTCATTCCATCAAGTCTATCTCGAACATTATTCACCACGAGGCTAAACAAATTTGTTTCCGACCATCCTTGGCGTTTGTGAGGCCTATTATTTCGAAATATAATAAATGTAAGCATTCCAAGAAATTCATAGAATAACTGAGGTTGCAGCTCTCCTCTTGGTCTCATTCACAGCCCAACTCAACTCCTCTTACCACGGCTTGACTACTCTGTTCTTGCCACGAATAGAAAAAACTCGACACCATGAATTTAGCGAAAAGTTGCAGTCAAAAGACAAATGATTTCTTGTATCTTCCTCATTGTGGCAGAGTATGCAGTCAATTAATATATGTCGAGCCACCTTGTCTCTCCATGTCTATGTTCCTACCATATGGAGACTCTCTTGTTGTAGGTCCAGGTAATCTCCAGGGCAATCTGATAATGAGTTTAAGTGCTATAGGCCTCAATTCTGGAAATACATATGCTTGATGAGAATGCTTTCAGGCTCAGCCAAAGCTGTATTATCGATTTATTCAATCGTTAAAGTCATTTGGTATTTTCCAGTTACTGCTTTCCTCAAGCCTTTAAGAAACTCAAACTGAGTTTATACCTTCTGAGTTCTTGAAATAAACAAATTTTAACAAACCCTTCGTTTTTCTAGAACCGATTACCGTGATGATATGTCCCGGTCATCTCATCAACTCCACTTTCGAAAACAGCCCGTTTCAATACAATGACGGGGATACTATAAGGCTGTATTATGATTGTCCGACAGTTCCGGAAAGTCTCACATTAACCCGGGATATTTCCAATGATTCGAATGCAGAATAAACGAGAGAAACATGATGGGATATTATGTGACGATGGACTAACTGCCATCGGGAATTACTTGGGATAGTGTAGCGACAGTGTGATTATTCCATCCCAGATTTTTGAAGTTGGATCCTTGGAGGAAAATTGGAATCCGGAGGCTTTGGAAGTTTGATTTGGTGTGGTCTGCAAACGATACTCGGATGCTTGTTTAGTCGATGGTGGTCAATGAGGGCATAACCTCTACTCAGGTGAATTTGAATGTTACTACTGCCCAGATTCAGAAGGCGATGGTTGTTCCACAAGGTTCATCTTCCTTCTATGTTTTTTTCTGTTAAAACATCTCCTGTGATGGGATTGGTCGACATTGAATTGTCGGAACGCAGAAAATAGGATTATGGAAACGCGTTCATTTGCTTTTCTAAACGCGAAAATTCTATTTAGGTTTGTTCTTCTAACCTTTTGACTAACTTCACACATTTGATAGCTTCAGCTGTTGAATTTCTTCCATTTTCATTGTCGATTTTCATAGCTGCTTTCATTTCATTGAATGAGCGATCTCAGCTAGAAACTTCCCATTTGTTTTCTGCCCGGCGTTTCACACCTCCACCCAAGTCTGACCCACCGGGCCCCCATCAATATCCCTGAGTTACTATCATCTTGAATTTTAGCTTTTGCAATTCGGATCAATTTGCTATTTTTATTTTTGCTTTTGCAAAGAAGTAGTTCCTGTTCCACTGAACATTTTGAGATTTTTCCACTATTACAGGAGGCAAAAGCAACAGTGTCACACTTGGACTAGGTATTATCTGCTACCCCATTAGGGACAGATTGCATTGTTTCCCACAACTTGTAGCACTGCAGGAACCAAGTTTAAGGCTAAGCAATCTCTTCCTTTTATCTTCAGGCCTCGGAATAGCCGGTGCAGCCATAGTCTGTGTACTTCTAGGAATCGGAATCTTTTGTTTCCGGCAACAACGGCGAAAGAAAATCGCAGCCCAGGTTAATAGCAGAGACCTTCTTGCATCTTCATTAAGCAAAGGGCCATCAACTTCCACAACGAATACAGCTCAAACCAATTCTTCATATTCCACTTCAAAATACGACATCGAAAGAGGAAGCTGTTACTTTGGTGCCCATGTTTTTAGTTATGAAGAACTTGAGGAGGCCACTGATCATTTCAATCCTTCTAAACAACTTGGAGAAGGTGGCTTTAGCACTGTTTATTATGGTAATAATCTTTAACTTCTCATGCTTAGTGTTTTTTTTTTTTACTTATCCTAATCCGGCCTTAATTTAATGTATTCGAACCCATAACACCTCGAATTTTATTTAGCCTAACAAACACCCTGTTTTTCTTTGATTTGCTTGATCAGGTGTACTCAGGGATGGGCGTGTAGTGGCTGTTAAGCGCTTGTACGATAACAATTTCAAGCGTGTCGATCAGTACATGAACGAAATCGAAATCCTCACTCGCATCCGTCATCCAAACCTCGTGATTCTCTACGGATGTACCTCGAGACGTAGTCGAGAGCTTCTCCTTGTTTATGAGTTCATTCCGAATGGAACCGTGGGTGATCATTTGCATGGAAAGCAATCGAACGTCAGTTCACTAACTTGGCATGTTCGTTTGAGCATCGCCATTGAGACGGCAAAGGCTTTGGCTTACCTCCACGCATCGGCGATCATACACCGTGATGTGAAATCGAATAACATTCTCCTAGACAAGAGTTTCCACGTCAAAGTGGCTGATTTCGGACTTTCACGATTGTTTCCTAATGATGTTACGCACGTCTCAACTGCTCCGCAAGGCACCCCGGGTTATGTAGACCCAGAGTATCACCTATGCTACCAACTCACTGAGAAGAGCGACGTTTACAGCTTCGGAGTTGTCCTGGTCGAGCTTGTTTCTGCGAAACAAGCAGTGGACGTCACCAGACATCGACATGACATAAATTTGGCTAACATGGCAATCAGCAGAATCCAGAATCAAACATTGCATGAACTGGTTGATCCATCTCTCGGGTTCGAGAACTATTGTGCAGTGAAAACGGCGGTGACTGCGGTTTCAGAACTGGCGTTTCGGTGTTTGCAACAGGAGAGGGATATGAGACCATCAATGGGAGAAGTGTTGGAGACATTGACAGAGATTAAGGATGGAAGATCAGAAGCTGAAGTGGTGGAGATTGGATCGGAAGCCGAAGTGGTCGACATTAGATCGGATGATGTTGGACTGTTGAAGAACATTCATCCTCCACTGTCTACAGATTATGCCACGGATAAATGGGTTAGCTTCTCTACTATTACCATCACCTAATTCCTTTCTAGTTTTGGTTATTTGTTGCTTTGATTTTTTTTTTAAAATTTAATTTTGCTTAAAATATTTGACATAATTTCTTTTTTTTTTTTTTGCAGGCACAGATAAGATCGATGTAATTCTATGTTTTCTGTAAAATGATGGAACAGATGGACATGAATTTTGTGTTCAGAGTTTAGGAATTTTGCTATCGTAGAAAGGGAAAACAGTTGTTCAAATTCCATCAGCAAAACTGAATTGATGTTTGAGGAAATAATTCAGAACATACACTATAAACTGTAGTGGAAGAACATTACTTTGTAAATTGACGTAGTTATCATTGGGATTATTGTTTCTTTTCTATTTTAGTCACCAAATTATTTTAATACTAAAATATATACATTTAATCAACTTAGTCCTTATTTTTAGACTTTTAACTTTTTTTTTGGAATTTGGTCCTCTGATTTGCTTCCATTCCTCTCCATTATTTCGCCTAAGAACCAATTTATCCAACCTAACGAACCTTTTAAGACGTAAATCTGAATTTCATATGAATAATCCTGGGATAAAATAAAGATCATAACGTCTTCTTCCTCTGGAACCCTTCAAAGTATACTCGATGTACCTTAGATCTAGAATATGTTGTGGTCACAAGTACACAAATACTATATTGTAATTCTTTTTTTATATTATTATGTTGTTTTCCCTCAATAAACTACTTAAGATATTTGTATGACATTATTACTCTTTAAAATATTTTTTGTAATTTATCAAATGTTTAATATGTCTAATTTTTTAAATTTATTATTGCTTATAATATATTATCAAATAAATTATAGTAGATAATAACAAATATCTAAAATTTAATTAAAATGTATTATATTATATGATTTCGTTTATATGATAAACAATGTAAAATTAAACTAGATGAATTATTTTTCATAAGTAGAAATTTTAAAGATAATTTAACTTTCACGAACAAGAACTAACTTACACTGATATAAATTTAACCTTGAAAAAAATTATAGTCCACGTATTCAACTTGACTAAAAAAAATTATTTTTTTAATTTTAAGTTATTCAAGTCAACTAGGATATGCTGTAAAAATTTTGAGCTCGAGTCAAGTTCTGTCAACTCAAATAACCTGAATTTTTATTATTTTAGTCATTGGTTTCCTTTTTTCTTCAATTCTTCTTTCATTTAAGTCCGTTTTGACCAAATTTGAATCACTGCCACTATAAAATACTGTTTTTGCTTCAATTCATAATTTTGAAAACAATTTTCTCTTTGTGCAATTTAGTTCCTCAACTTTGTGTGACTTCCTCGTTTCTTCAATTCCTCCTTTGTTTTAAGTTTATTTTTACGAAATTTAAATGCTCCACTAGCCCTATACAATATCTATGTAATTTCAATTCACATTTTAACAAAAAAATTATTTTTTTTTGCAATTTAATCCCTAAACTTTTCATTTTATTCAATTTAGTCTTTCAATTGTTTTTTTAATCTTTCTTTTCATCAATTCATTGACTCATTTATACTTACACCAATACTTTGTCAAAAAATTTCCTATTTAAAAATAATATTATAAATATATTTTAAAATTTAAATGATATTTGTTTTATTAAATAACATTATAAATCTTACTTCCACATGTAAAAAAATAACATTTACAAATTTTAAATGATATTTATTTAATAAAATAAATAAAAAAGAAGGCCCTGAAAGGCAGTGAGGTAGAAAGGCAGTATCAAAAGGAAGTCTTCAATTCAGAGTTTCAATAACTGTAATTTGTCAAGGTTCATGGGGAAAAGCAGGGGATGAAGCCTCTGGAAAGCTTTTGGGCTTCGAGAAATTTGGGGATAAATGAGAAAGTAGTTTGGTCTGTGCGCTCTCAGTATTCATTGGTCTAATATATATGTCGAAGTGGAACTTGCAGTGCTATTGGGACATCTCCCAAATAAATTTGCCTTTTGATTCGTGCAACCATGTTGAGTAAGACACAGAGGATTTCCGGGATAGTGTGTTGTCATATGTACTTGATGAAGTTGATGTTGAGCTCTCTTTTACGTTCCACATTCAACATTCGGCTGCTACGCCGTTTATCATTTCTGGTGATACTATGATGGAAAAAACGATCGGCTAGATTTTGTGTTTGGGAGATTTTAGTAATTTAGGGACTATTTTGTAAAAACTATAAAATTTTGGGATTTATGAAAAAATAAAAAATTGTTTTAAGTTTTTAATTTTAAAAAAATAAAATAAACATTTCACATGGTAAATATTGATTGGTTAACAGTTTTTTTTAACATCCTTTAACGGTTAGACATCGAAAATTGCAACTGTTGAAACTTCATGCACCTAAAATTATAAAGGTTGAAACTTTGAGCACCTATTTTTATAAAAAAAATACTTTAGGCACCTAAAGTTAAAAAGATATACTTTAGACACATATTTTTCATTTAAGCCTATTTGTAATAATGAGTTTTATGCTTTTTGGACTCTAACTTGTGATTAAACATTGGGATGTTTGGTAAACAATTTTTTGAAGAGCTTTTAGTTTATTTGAGTACAAATAGCTTATTGGTAGTTAAATTCTCTATTTTTAGTGTTTGGTAAACAACTTTTTGAAAGAGTTGATTGTGCAAAATAAGTTAATAGAGAAAACATTGAAAAATTCAGCGGATTGGAAAAGCTGATTTGCAAAATAAAATGTTAAATGACGTACTTGACCATGTTATTTACAGAGTTACGTTGTAATTACCTGTTTCTTCCTGGGTTACCCAAATCAACCCAGATTCAACCCAAACCCAAACCAAACCCGGATCCATGACCAAACCCGACCCGGTAACCAAAAACCCTAAATAACCTCCCTTGCCGCAGCCGCCGATGCCTCTGCCGTCGATGTCCATTATGGGCCACCATCATCGATTACCTATTTCAAACCCTAATTCCAATCCTAAAACCCTAAATCTAACCCTAAATTAATTTTAACCCATAAATCCAAAAAAATCAAAAAATCAAACAAAAATCAAATCAAATCAAACCTAAAATCTAACCCTACCAACAACCCTATTATCACCCATGCCTCAATCTGCCATCATCATACCCCTAAAATCTGGCCATCCATCATCAGATCTGCAAGATTAAAATAGTGGACTGGTTATTGTTTTTTAGATCGGTAATATAAAAACCGAAATGTATCTGTAGAAAGAGGGTTCGAGATCTAAAAAGGAGAGTTTAGAAAGGGGGTGGATATTCGAAAAAAAGAGAGATGGGGAAATCTGTAAGGGATTCAAAATTTAGAAATAAAATTTTTCTAGAATTTCAAACCAAATCTATCTTACTTTTGAAGCGAAGGTAAATTTTAAATTTTTTTCGTTTTAAACATTTTGAATATGGTTTGAAATCAAAAAATGGAGTAAGATTTTAAAGCTTACTTTTATCCGGTGTTCTTGTTGCCGTCGCTCAACCTCCACCGCGAGGCTTACGCTGGTGAACGGCTGTGAAAATGAGAGTGGCAGCCTGTGTAGTCGAGAGGATGAGGGAAATAAGTTAGGTTTTTTGTTAATATGGTCGAAATAGAGAAAATAAACCCTTTAATTTGTTTTAACCGGCTAACAAAAATCGGCATCGTTTTGAAGCTTCAACCTGCGCGGTAACCCGGGGAGGATCTGCGTTGTTCTTAATGGTCTAATTACTCTCTTGGCCCCCAAACTCTCAACCCACATTCATTTCTGCCCCTGGATTATTTATGCTTTCGGTCTCTTTTCTTTCCATGCGAGTTTAATATCGTCATTTCTTTGTTTTTTTGCAGCATTTAATTTTCGTTTTATTTCAATTTGGTCATTGTATTTTAGCTTCTAATTTCCAACATATTATTTATGTTAATTTACATTTATTTCCTTACATTTCGCATTTGCTTCATGTTAGTCCTTTTTATGTTATTCTAGCCATGCATTTTATATTTGTGCATTTTAGCCCTTAACATCTAGTTTCATAATATATTTTATATTGTTCCATGCATTTTAATATGATCCATGCATCCATGTTAGCATTATTATTATTGTTGTTATTATTATTATTATTATTATTATTATTATTATTATTATTATATTTCAAGTTAGATTAATATTCATGCATGTTTTAGAGTAGTGTTTTTCGTTATGTTAGAATGCATTTTTATGTGTTAGATTAATGTTTATGTATGTTGGATTAGTAGGTTATTATGTTAGTATTTATTATATTTTTATCGTATTGTATTTATTTATGGTTGCCATATTTTGAGTTGCATTTCGGATATATTATTGTGAATGGGTGCCCTTTTATTCGAGCGTAAACGGGGCCAATATCAGGCTTAGTGATAGTGGTTGGGCGTTTACTCCCCGAATAACAGGGCCTTTAAAATCTACTCGCACTTATAACCAAATCTTAATTTAATCGTCACTTTAACCCGGAAAGTTTAATATTAATAAAGCGATAATTATTAAAGTACCAATTTTGGGCGGTGTGGGGGTGCTAATCCGTAACTGACTCCCGAACCCGACATTTTGAAATCTCTGGTTTTTACGGTGTCCGGTCCACCTTGAGTGGCCTGTGGCGACTCCATTTTTAAAATAAAACACGAGTTTTTATAAAACTCCAGGCGGAAAACATCATTTTCAAAATAAAGTAAAACAAAAATAAAAACCACATTTTCTTAGCGAGGGGTACATCGCTACAGATGGCGACTCCGCTGGGGACATTTTTTGTTTTTCAAAAATAAAAGAGAGTCGAGCTTTTTAAATAATTATCGCTTTACTAATATCGGAAATTCCGGATTAAATTTACGATTAAGTTAACATTTGGTTATAATTGCGCTTCTATTTTAACGCATTTAAAATTTGACATATAAACCAGTCCTTTTAAGTGGAGGGAAAGTGCTAATGCTTTCGTGAGGTATCCTTCCTCCGTGTAGGCCTAGCAAGTACCTTCGGGGCTCGAGTACCTTATGCTTTCGTAAGGATATTGTTCCTTCGTGAAGCATAAGTGAATGGGTCCCCCTGAATTGAACCCGGTTGAAAGGAGCCTATAATAGGTGATGACCGGGGGCCTTGCTACTCTTAGTAGAGGACAGCAAGGACAATTCGGATACCTCTTAGCACCAAAACTGCATATAGTGAGCCGTAGGAGCCAACCCTTTAGTGCCATGTAAAACTCTGCCCAATTAGTGGTCACCCTATTTAGGCTCTGGTGCCTTATTTCTTGTTTATGTACAATTTTTTACTCTATTTTTGTTATATTTATCATTTGTTTTATTTAATAATTTTATTTGGTACTAACTCGTTTCATTTTATTCTCATCGCATTGATTTCATCTGCATCATTACACAACATCATTACAATCTTAATTTTGCATTGCATTCATACACGACATCAATTTAGGACACATTTTGCATGCATATACATTCATTTTCAAAATAAAAAAATGACTCTAGGGGTGCCCTATGATAGTGATACTGGATAAAGTAGAAGATTAGTTAGCTCAACATCCATATGGAACCCGGTACAAAACAAAGATGGCGAACGATGAAAGATTGCTAAAAATTGAGCAAGATCAGAAAGAATTGCAAGCGAACATAGCCAAGCAGGTTGAGGAACAGTTGGTGAAAGTCCAACAGGATATGAGGGAACAACTTACAAAGTCACAACAAGACATGCTGGGCCAAATGGCACAAATGCTGGGATTAAGGCTTCCTGAGCT
The DNA here is from genome assembly GCA_019671005.1 of Hibiscus mutabilis. Lineage (NCBI taxonomy): Eukaryota > Viridiplantae > Streptophyta > Magnoliopsida > Malvales > Malvaceae > Hibiscus > Hibiscus mutabilis. Next base: position 44,489,365 of record CM033726.1, on the reverse strand, counting down.
TGGAGAGGCCTCTGCTGTAAATCCCACTGCAAATCCTAAACCCACTGTTGGGGATGAGGATCTTATGTATCCTTCGGGGTTCACGCCCATTCAAACCAGGATACAACTGGAAACTCAATCTCAGGTGATCATTTCTCGGGGAAAGTCCCATCTACATCAGGCCGGTACTTCGATCCCTATAAATCAGCCATCTACATCAGAAGTTAAGCCCCGGGGCAATCAAGCTGAAAATTTTATCTCAGAAATGGATCATCTTTTTGAGACCGAGAGGCCGAAGGTAGAAGCTTCAAAGGAAATCGAAGATCGATGTAAGAGGCTCGAAGAGAAGCTAGAGGCTATGGGAGTAGAGGATACCTTCAGCGGATTCGATGCCAGTGAACTCGGTCTTGTCCTAGATTTGGTGTTACCCCTGAAATTTAAAGTCCCAGAATTTGAAAAGTATGACGTAACCAGCTGCCCTCGCACTCACCTTACTATGTTTTGTCGGAGGATGATTGGACACGGCCAAGACGACAAGCTGTTAATTCACTACTTTTAGGACAGTCTATCAGGATCTGCTGCCCGATGGTATAATTAGTTGAACCGACATCAGATTAAGTCATGGAAAGACTTGGCAAAAGCGTTCCTAGAACAGTACCAACACGTTAGTGATATGGTGCCAGACCGTTGGACCCTACAACATATGAAACAAAGATCAAATGAAAGCTTTAGACAATATGCCCAACGTTGGAGAGATTTGGCAGCTCAAGTCCAACCCCCACTCAACAAAAGAGAGACGGTGGTCATATTTGTCCAGACTTTGGAGGGTCCAATCTTGGGTCGCTTGATAGGCAACGCAACTACCAACTTTGCAGACCTTGTGTTATCCGGGGAGCTAATTGAAAATGCAGTCAAGACTGGCAAAATTGGTGATAGAGATAGTCCGTCCCATAAAAAGCCCTACCATGCAAAGAAAGATCATGAAGTAAACTCTGCGGGAGTTTATAATGCCAGTTATTCTAATCCTATCACAGTTGTGCAACCTATGGCCATGCCAAGTGCTCATGGTTCCTCAAGCCAAGGCTCTGGTCAGAGGAAGAACACTGAAAACGTAGATTTTACTCCACTACCATTTTCTTATGGAGAATTGTACAAGCAATTGTATGATGTCCATATGGTGGCACCTTTTTTACCAAGATCCGGTACAACCTCCATTCCCGAAATGGATGATCCCAATGTAAAATGCGATTATCACGCGGGACAGGTTGGCCATACCATTGAAAACTTCTTTGGTTTCAAAAAGTTGGTGGAAAAATTTATTAAACTTGGGGTGGTAAGCTTTGATAACTCAACAAGAACGGCTACAAGCAAAGACCCTTTACGAAGGATGAAGATGCCAACTGAGGGTGTGTTAAAGGTTTTTTGAACTGGACCATGTTTTAATCCAGCTTAAGTATTGCACTGTCTTGACCATAGTAGGTCCCATTGTAGTTTTTATCACTTTTAGAGAAATACTTTTTGTAAACCAACCTCACCGACTTAAGTACGATGGTGGTGAGAGTATTTTGTAAGGGATCAAAACTACAAGTAGCAATGCAAACATATTTTGTTTGTATATAAGTCTTGAATATCCAAAATACATCACCCTAAAGTTTCAAATTTGCACAATAGCAGTGTCAGATGATGTCATGTAATGAACAAAATTTTGGGGCACCGTCACATACAAAAGACCAAGATCCTGACAGGACTAGTGAGGAGTCAGGGGTATCCTTTTGAGGATCGAAAAAGTCATGTCACATCCATGCATGTAGTTGCATTTATCTTGCATTGAATCGTTTTTGTATACGTCATACATTTAGATTAAGTGCATACACCAAAATCACCATGCATTTAGGGTTGAAACATGCATTCATGCAATCTTGCTTGTATATAACAGGTCTACGGAAAAGACCGAGTGCCCTCAACATGGGGGCAATGACAAGAGGGCCAACCCTAGTCATGGAAGAGTACAAACAAAATATGCTGAAATATCTAATAAAAGGTATCAGCGACAAAATCTTTGACAACTACTGACCAATATTTTTTTGTAGGATTTTATTCCTCTGACGATGGTGTGACAGATGCCAACATTTCAGATCTTACCCTCTGCCGACAGAAGCAGAGCAAATTTTTCCAGACATAGTCTCCCTGTCAATAGAACAACAATTCAACATCTTGCAAATCATGCCTCCGTCAGTGGTGGTATGCCAACTTAATCTAGATCTTGCCTCTGTCGGTGGTGTTGCAGATCAGATTTTCCATTCGGTCTTGTCTCTCCGTCAGTGGTGTAGCGGGTCTTACATTTTACTGATCTAGTCCCTCCGTCAGTGGTAGCAGATCAAAAAACTATCCAGATCTCGTCTTCGTCGGTGTTGTAGATCAAAGTTTTCATTCGGTCCCACCTCTCCGTCGGTGGTGTAGTGGGTCCCATATTTTGCTGATCTAGTCTCTCCGTTAGTGGTGTGACATATTAAATCCTCTCCAGGTCTTGCCTCTTCGACGGTGTTGTAGCTAGACCTAAATTTTACTCGGAATTTACCTTTTTATTATAATTATAGCTAAAAAATCAATCAAAAAAGAGAAAAACAAAAAAAAGAAGAAAAAATTGAAAAAATTGAAAAAAGAAGAAGAAAAAAAATGAAAAAAGAGCAAAAAATGAAGGAAAAATCAAAAAATGAAGAAAGAAGAAGAAGAAGAAGAAAACTATCCAATCCTGCCTCTTTGTCGGTGTCATAGTTGAATCAAATGTTTAGACCTTGCCTCTTCGTCGGTGTTGTAGCTTGGTCAAATATAACTATCCGATCCTGCCTCTTCGTCGGTGTTGTAGCTGAACCAAATCTACTAACTTTCGGTCTTGCCTCTTCGTCGTTGTTGCAGCTAGACCAAATTCAATGACTTTTGATCCCACCTCTTCGTCGGTGTTGTAGCTGGATCAACATTACTAACTTTAGGTCATGCCTCTTTGTCGGTGTTGTAGCTTGGTCAAAATTTACTAATTTTCAAATTTTATCAATGTTGTTTCTTGAAAAAATGAAGAAAAAATGAAAAATGCAAAAATGAAACTCAAAAAAGAAAAAAAAGAAAAATGGAAATGAAAAAGAAAAAGAAAAAAAGAAGAAAATCAAAATGAGCTTTCAATTATTCGATCCTGCCTCTTCGTCAGAGTTGTAGCTGGATCAGATATCAGAACTTTCATCCACCGATCTTGCCTCTTCGTTAGAGTTGTAGCCGGATCAAATCTTCAGACCTTGCCTCTTCGTCGGTGTTGTAGCTTGGTCAAATCTAACTTTCGGTTCTACCTCTTCGTCAGTGTTGTAGCTGAACCTAATTCACTAACTTCCGGTCTTACCTCTTCGTCGGTGTTGTAGCTAGACCAAATTCACTGACGTTTGATCCTGCCTCTTCGTCGGTGTCGTAGTTGGATCAACATTACTAACTTTAGACCAAGCTTCTTCATCGGCGTTGTAGCCCGGTCAAAATTTAACAACTTTCAAGTTTTTATCAATGTTGTAACAAAAAAGGAAAAATGAAGAGAAAAAGAAAAAAAGAAGAAGGAAAAACGAAGAAAAAAAAGAAAAAAGAGAAAAGGAAGAAGTTGTTAGTTTTTTGGTCTTGTCTCTTCGTCAGAGTTGTAGCTGGATCAGACATCAGGACTTTCATCCATCGGTCTTGCCTCATCGTCAGTGTTGTAGCTGGATCGAATTTTGTAGACCCTGCCTCTTCGTCGGTGTTGCTGCTGGGTCAAACTCTCTTTAGGTATTAGCTTATTATCAATAATGTAGCAAGTTGGACTCATTTTGCTTCCCCAACAGACAACCCCATATTTTGAACATTTTGCTTCCCAAGAGTGACAAGGTAGATCAACCAAGACAAGAAAGAAGACCTGCATCAAAGAGAAAGAAGATCTATAGAAGAACGAAGACATACGTCAACAGGGAAGAAGCTCAGCCGGACCGGACAAAACGGGTCAATTTTAGTCTTTGCTCTATTGCTGTTACACAACAATGAGAAAAGAGGGGCAGCTGTAATTACCCGTTTCTGCCCGGGTTACCCAAATCAACTCGGATTCAACCCAAACCCAAACCAAACCCGGATCCATGACCAAATCTTACCCGATAACCAAAAACCCTAAATAACCTCCCTTGCCACAGCCGCAGCCGCCACTGCCTTCATCGTTCACACTTGCCGTCGTCGATGTCTATTCTGGCCACCATCATCGATTACCCGTTTCAAACCCTAAATCTAATCCCAGAACCCTAAATTAATTTCAACCCATAAATCCAAAAAAATCAAACAAAAATCAAATCAAATCAAACCTAAAACCTAACCATACCAACAACCCTGTCATCACCTATGCCTCAATCTGCCATCATCATACCCCTAAAATTCGGTCATCCATCATCAGATCTGCAAGATTAAAATAGTGGAGTGGTTATTGTTTTTTAGATCGGTAATATAAAAACCAAAATGTCTGTAAAAAAGGGTCTGAGATCTAAAAAGAAGAGTTTAGAAAGGGGCAAATATTCGAAAAAAAGAGAGAGGGGGAAATCTGTAAGGTATTCAGAATTTAGAAATAAAGTTTTTCTAGATTTTCAAACCAAATCTATCTTACGTTTGAAGTGAAGGTAAATTTTAAAATTTTTTCGTTTTAAACATTTTGAATCTGGTTTGAAATCAAAAAAGGGAGTAAGATTTCGAAGCTTACTTTCATCCGGTGTTCTTGTCGCCGTCGCTCAACCTCCACCGCGAGGCTTACGCCGGTGAACGGCTGTGAAAATGAGAGTGGTGGCCTATGTAGTCTAGAGGATGAGGGAAATAGGTTAGGTTTTTTGTTAATTTGTTCGAAACAGAGAAAATAAACCCTTTAATTTGTTTTAACCGGCTAACCAAAAAACGGCGTCGTTTTGAAGCTTCAACCCGTACGGTGACCCGGTAACCCGGGGAGGATCTGCGTTGTTCTTAATGGTCTAATTACTCTCTTGGCCCTCAAACTCTCAACCCGCATTCATTTCTGCCCCTGGCTTATTTATGTTTTGGGTCTCTTTTCTTTCCATGCGAGTTTAATATCGTCATTTCTTATTTTTTTTGCAGTATTTAATTTTTGTTTTATTTCAATTTGGTCACTATAATTTAGCTTCTTATTTCCAGCATATTATTTCTAGTTTCATAATATATTTTATATTATTACAGCATTTAATTTTTGTTTTATTTCAATTTGGTCACTATAATTTAGCTTCTTATTTCCAGCCTTTAATTCTGTATGGCCCTCCACCTTGCGTACCAGGCTTTTTGGTACTCAACTATGTATCCGTACTGAGATTTGGCTGCAGTGATACACGTGGCAACTATTACATGCGGATTTACCTTGACTAGTGGAATGAAGGTGTCACAGAGCACGTGCACATCCAAGTTAGGATGATCAAGACTTAGTCTATTTACGGTGCAAGTATAAGGCCCTCGAGTCTTGTGATCTGCCATAGCCGGTTTTGCTTCTTCAAGCACGATACACGAACACTCCAATTACACCCATACGTCTTGTGGGTACATTCTGTAATGTAGTAACCCAGTTAAGTCTTCTTCATAATTTTCGTAACAGAGTTGTGTATGTTGTAGTTTTTGATGGCAGCCACGACGAGTTCTTTTATGAAAAAGCTCATCCCAATACTGAGTTCACCATCAGTACGCCGGTTGTACTGTACAAGTTCTGGTAATTGGAAAAATTCTGGAATGTTGAAGGCTTAAATATCAATAGTCGTATAGTGTAATGGTAGTTGGTAAACTGAAACCGGGATGACAGAATGTTGAACGTTGGTAGTATGTGGAATGTTGGTAGGCCGGTTATGTTCTTCGTTGCCTTCGACTAAATCATCTAATCTTTCGTATTCCTCTACTTTGTCGAGAATATCAAGGTCTTCTGGTTTATCATAAAAAGGGCCTTGCTCGTCACCATCGGGGCCTGACTCACTTATCGGTTCTTCCTTACAGTTTTCTAAACCTGAAAATCGAAATAGGTTTAAGTCATTGAATACTACGGAAACAGATGTTCCAATTGCTCATCGACTGCGAGAATGCCCAAGAGTCCGTTCACGAAACGTTGGACCAAGAGAAAGATCAAGGTCGCCAAAACCAACAGAAGAATGTCTGCCCATAAGTTGTTCAACGTACTCCGCACTAGGGATATATGTTTAATATCGTCCAGATGTAAAATCGTCGAACGGATGAAATACTTTATAGTCTTGCGACATCATGTAGTTTTGTGATGATGATGCACCGAAGTCAGAACTCGGTGGTAGGTTCAAGTCGAAGTAAAAACGCGTTATGCAAGAATACCTTGGCATAGGAGATGATGATTCATCGAAGTCATTGCGTGGAGTAGACGATGATTCATCGAAGTCGTTACGTGGACTCTGAGTCGTTAATAAGGTAAAATCTCTGCGCAAATAGACTGTCGGGCTCTGAACGTTGGTATTAAGATTGAAATCTAAATTCGTCTGACGCCAATTTGGGAGTACGGTAGCGTCATCGGTATCTAAAAATATTGCAAATAACTCTAGGGGACCTCCAATTGAATATTGCAAGTGGGCATCCACCATCAACTCCACATCATCGTTGTCCGCGACATGGTATATTGTGTACGTTAATGGTTTGTATGACGTCGGTAGTCTATACTTTAATGACTTCAACTTCTTCCTACGAGCATATTGAACGTTGTTCCTCACTTCATTCATCAACTTATTATACGTAAGTTTCTTCGGCAACTGCAGGGTTACAGTATTTAAGGACTAAAAAATGACGCGGAGAGATGCGTCGACCATTTCACCATCATGATATGCCAATGCAGTAATGCTTCTGCGTCGCGACATATTTTGAGAATGCTGGATCATATGGAGTGAAGGCTTTATATATAATTCATTAAGAATCTCACGTCCTGTATAACGCGAGTTTCTGACTAAGTCCTCGCTTTTAGGGAAACGCGAGTTCTTTATATCCTTGCTCTTTGCAACCCGCGAGGTCCATCTTCTATAGTAAGACCCTATTTCGAATTCGCTCTAGCTCTACTCATTCTTCTATAATCGAACTTGTCAAAAAGATGGCAAGATTTTCTGCAACCGTATTTCATTCCGGAATCTATTTTTACACCTCCTTCAACAGCAAGATCAAGAAAGATGAGTTATATAATTTGATTTCAACGCACCTTCATGAAGAAACAACACGACAAATGTCTTGTTTGTTGGCAAAAGTACCTGTTCATGAGCCCAGCCCTGAGGAGCATTACATGTTCCCCTTATCAAACGATAAGGACGTTTGAAAGATGTTTAAAAGCTACACTCGTGTCGGGGGTCAGAACATTGAGTTGAATGTAAAATTTTATGAAGATGGATCTTCATCAAAGAATGAAGGAACAATTGTTAAGGTTGCTTAGGTTCTTAAGGTTATTTAGTTTTTTAAGTAGTTAAGTATTTATAATGAAAAATAAGAAATTGTAATTATAAATTAAACCTATAATGTTATCAAGTTACTTTGGTTGCTAAGTAGTTGTTAAGTATTTATAATAAAGAATTGGGAAATTATAATTATAAACTAAACCTATATAGAAAAATAAGAAATATAGTTTTTTATTTAAATGCGGTCATTTTACATAAATAAAAAATAACAAAAATATCCTAATGCCGCCTAAGTCCACCCGTACTGCACCGCGGTGGTCGACGAACCCGATCCGGATTCCTTTGAACAATACCAAGTCGATCATCATCATTATCGTCGTTATCATCATTATCATCGTCACCATCATTGGCTTCCCCAAATACATTTTGAGTCCTACCACCTGTACTAGGATCGATATAGAATATGCTCTGTTACAGCGTCTGATTAACAATACCAGATCCGAACTGTGGGGCGAATGGTGGAAACTGATAAACTAGAGGAACAAATCCAGAAGGCACTGTCGGATAGTAGACTGGGGGAACCATCATAGGCGGACGAAATACGTCTGTGAAAAAACCTTCTGACGGACTCCCCATTTGATTGAACGATGGACTACTACCTGTTGGCTGAAATGCCGAGAATATTGAGTGCTGGAATGCAGGTTCTGGCACCGATGTCTTTGGTCGATAGACTAACTGTAGAGGTGTCTGCGTTATTCCTGCCCCGGGAGCTTCTGTTCTTCTTCTCTAGCCACTTTTCCCCGTACAGGTACCATGTTGCGTCGGTAATGCTGCATCGGTGGACGATTTGGGGGAGGCATTTCTATTTCTCGCTCTCGCTTCTCCGGGGATAGTATATGTGGCTTTACATTTTGATGGTACCATTACATATAGTCATAGGTAACACCATGGTCCTCAATGTGTTCCAAAATACGTGAACGCCTATTGTAGTGATGTCTTTTTACGTTCGCTAAAAAGTATTTTCTATTTTGTTTTTGTTTTGAAAATAATGTCTTCCGTGGGGGTTTTGCAAAAAACTGTATTTTATGTAAAAATAGAGTCACCACCGGCCAATAAGGTGGGCCAGACACCATAAAACCAGAGATTTTAAAAATGTTGGGTTCGGGAGTCGGTTACGGATGGGGAAGAATTAGCACCCCCACACCGGCCAAAATTGGTACTTTAATAATTACCGCTTTATTAATATTAGACTTTTGCGTATTAAAGTGACGATTCAATTAACATTTAATTATATATGTGTGAGTAAATTTTAAAAGCTCCGTTATCCGAGAGTAAACACCCAACCACCATCACTACGCCTGATACTGGCCCCGTTTACGCTCGGATAAAAGGGCACCACATTGACAAATTATATTCCGTTATGCAATCTTAGAAAGTAATTAAACAAACATAGATTTACATTAACATAGTAAAAACATAAGCATCAAAATACTAAACAAAAATAATAATAGAATACGTGAATAATACGACATAGCATAACATGCTTGAATGTAATAAAATTCCATAAACACGGCAAAAAGAAACAAACATGCTTCGAGACTAAACTAACACATTTTAAAACATGCTTGAATATAATAAAATTCTAAAACAATATGTATGCGTGTCACATATATAATACGACACTAAAAATAACCAAAACAATGTGACCACAACATTTAAATAAAAAAACGAAAGAAACATGAATATAATATAACACAATAATAGAAACAAAGCATAAAGAACATGTGAAAAAGGAAAAGACATCCTTCAAGAATATGTACATGCTAAAATAAAAACACAATGCAATCTGTGCATGACATAAATAAAACATGATGCTAAAATCAAAGTGACATACTAGCATAAAAACACGACATTTAGCATATGACACAAATTACACACATAGCTTAACACATGGCACTTAAACGTGGTAAATAACAACACACTAACATATAACCTAAAAACAAAGTGAACATAACATACATACTAAAATAAAAAACATGCCAAACACAACTAAACTAAGACATAAACCAAACGAAAAACAAATAATACAAATCAAGTCATTATTTAACATATATCATAATGAACAAAACGAACAAACCAAAAAACATACAAACATGAACGTTTAATATACAAATCAAATTATACAATATGTAAAACATGTGACATGAACAAATAAATTAAGACTTAAAATATGGTAAAATATACCCAAAAAAGGAATAAATAAAAAGTGTCATAAGCCGAAACATATATAAATATGAATAATACTGGAAACATACTAAAAGAGGGACATGAATGCTTAAACAAAGAAAATGGGACAAAAATAGAATAAATTAAAGCAAGATAACAAAAATTAAAACAAAAGAAAACGACTTCGGGATGAAATCGCAAACCGAATAAAACTTTAAGTGAACGATGCTGTAAAATACCCAAGAGGCAAGCCCAAAGTGTGAATTTTGAAAACGCGGGATGACTTGGGGCATAATTTCACCATTAAAAATCGATTTTGGTTCATTTCAGGACAAAATTGAAGAAATTATAAAAGATGGGAGGGACCAGACTTGTGATTATACCAAGGGGAAAGACATATTTGAAAAATTCGATGGCAATGGAGGATTTATTTCGTATATACACCATTTTCTTTTTAATCCCTGCCTATAAAGCAAACCAACCAGAACCCACTTATACTTTTTTCTTCATTTTTTAACCCTAAAGCTCTACCCACTTCCTCTGATTATTTCCAGAGTGACCACCCTAAAAACCTCAACCCTCTCTCGGCCGCCACAATTCTAGAAGCTGGCGGTGGTCCGGCTACTCTGGCCACCGCCAAACACTAATATCAGTTACATACCACTATCGATAAGCCCCTAAATAGAACCCCTTTCATGATTAGAAGGTTAAAAACCCTTGCTTAATAAAATATGAACCACAAACCCATTTCACTTTTTGAGATTGAAACTATTTTTAAAACCAAAGCTTCTGAAGACGACCGTTCAACTCACCTTTCATAGCTAAAAAAAAAAACGAGAGGCTTATCGTCAAACAACCATCCTCATGGCCGAAGGGTAAACTCTTAAAACCTTTTCGCATTTTTATTTTACATATTTTTTGTGTGTTAGAAAGACATGCATGTAAGAGAGAAGGGAAGAGGAGAAAAAATTTACCATTCGAAATTTTTGTTCTTTTTTGTATTTTTAGTATTTGGAACTGTCTGAATGTTTACAATTTTTGTTTGGATACATATATTATGATTTTTGGTTGGTAGGGGTGATACATAAAGTACCCACTTTTTTTGGTGATCTGATGACTGACAAATCCTTTTTTGATGTTTTTCTGATGATTGACGAAGTTGTTGGTACGGTCGATGTAGGGAGATAGTGGTAGCGTGGTAGAGGTAGAGTGGTGCCAGTCTTAATCTTAGCCGTTGGATCAGATCTGATCAAACGGCTGGGATGCTTTACTGCATGGACGGTTCAGATGTGACTTCGGATGGGGGAGATTGTATCAGATCATGACACGTGGCTTCTTGTTATCTGAACAGCCAGTACGTACTCCACACGCGGGCGTGGAAGACAGCTGGACGACGAGTGGGCCCACACGCGGTAGATGAAGAGTCTTCTTCCTTCAATTATGACCGTTAAATTTAGATCCAATCTAATAGTCCATGATTGGCTGCGCACAAGAGAGAGAGAAGTGTTAGGGTTGGACATGTAATCTGACATGCATTAGGGTTTTTAGGATATTGGGTTAGAGTTTAGACCGAAATAGGCTTTGTAAAATTTAATTTTGGGGCCTTATAATATGTAATGGACTTCCCTGTTTGCGGCTTTGAAATCACGTGTTCTTCTGAAACTCTCCGCTTTTCCTCGACTGAATCTTTAGGCTCGTAAGTTCTTACTATATAGAACTTCTTCCTTCTGACTTTGGAACTACAGGTTCCTCCTATATAGAACCTTTCATTCTGAAATCTTGAGTTACGAGTCCTTCCCGTATAAAACCTTTCACTCTAAGATGGTAAAGCTTGGAGTCCCTCATATATAGAACTCTTCGCCTTCAACGTGACAAGTTTTTTCTATATAAAACCTTATGCGTCACAGATGGATTCTTCGACTGTGAGTTCTTCCTATATAAAACTGCTAGTCTTCAAACCCTGAAGCTGCAAGTCCTTCCTATATAGAACTTTTAGCTTCTGAAATTTCAGAGCTATGGGTTCTTTATATATGGAACCTCTCGCTGTGAGTGCTTGAAGATACAAGCTCTTCCTATATAAAACCTTTATCTTTAAACTCTAGGTTTCACGCCAAAATGGCCACCAATCATTCTGGACTCACGCTACTAAGGCTGTCGGAATTTTCCTTCAAATAATCACTTCTTCACCGCGAAGTCACAGATCTCAAGTCATTGACAATCTGCATGTACCTGTTTAAAATGAACAAAATGTTATGAGTTAGCATGTTCCTAATCCTAGGGATGCCTAACTATTCATGATGTATGAATGTCAATATTCTGATGCATCTGCTTCCTCAATCAGTTAATCTCGACTCTCCGCTTTGCTTTCTCTTCCTTTTCTCCTTCTGGTAACGGTACCCTCATCTCACTGTCAGGTTCAACCATTTTACCTCTTTTTTTCTGAGTTTCTGGCTCGAAGTTCTAAAGTGCCCTTTCGGGTTTTCGCTTCATAGTTTTTTAGGTGCCCTTACGGGTTTTCACATGGGAGATTTCTATTGTTGCCTTGAATACTTTCTTAGGCAAGTGTGAATGGTGGGTGATAAAGTTTATCTTATCTCGATGCTCGAGGACTTCTCTTCATCGTGCTTCGACATTCATTATGTAGATAGTTGGAGGGCGGGCAAAGTTAACCTTATTTTCTAATCACCTGCATTCTCAGGGTTAGATTATTTTAATGTTCAGAAATCTTTTGCTTATCATAAGTCTATGTTAACTTGTTTGCATGATATTTATGAAAATGATGAGGAAACAAGAAAGGGAATGCACAAAAATGTGATTTTATTAACATTAAGGATTTGGAACAGTTTTAAGAAAGTCATGGCAAACATGAGGAAAAGGGAAAGCAAGACATGAAATGCAAAACCCCATGTATCCACAATATGAATGATGCGTGGTCCTGTCAACCGAGATAGAATCTTCTCCTGGAGCTCCTTCTTCTTGTACTCGTAGGGATAACTCTTCTTGTCGGAGGACCAACCTCAAAATTTATCTAAGCCTCCCTTAACGGGTTTTTAACTCGGATCCTTTATTTTCTTCAAGATGCCCTCTTTCTGGTTTTTACCTCGAGCTCTCCACATTATTTTTTGGATGAAACGCCCTTTCAGGTTTTCACTTCATCTTTCTTCTCTTTTTTTCTCCTTTTTTTGACGAAACGCCCTTTAGGTTTTCGCTTCATCTTTCTTCTTTTTTTCTTCTTTTTTTAAACATAGTACTTCTTAACAACATTAGAATTCATAGGATTTTTTAACTCCCCTTCGTCCATTTTAGTTATGATCAATGCCCCCTGAAAAGGCCTTTTTGACAACATATGTCCCTTCCCAGTTAGGCATCCACTTTCCTCGAGAATCTTTCTGAATTGGGATGATCTTCTTAAGTACCAAATCTCCCTCTCAAAATTCTCTTGGGCGTACCTTCTTATCATATGCCTGTATCATCATTTTCTGGTACATTTGACCATGGCAGATGGCCTTCAACTTCTTTTCTTCGATAAGATTTAACTGGACAAACCTAGCTTGCACCCACTCTGATTCTTCCAACTTTATTTCATTCAGAACCCGGAGTGACGGAATCTCAACTTTAATGGGTAATACAACCTATGTGCTATATACTAGAGAATAGGGTGTTGCCACTGTTGATGTGCGAACAGATGTCCGGTAGGCGAATAGAGCAAATGACAACTTCTCATGCGAATCTTTGTATATATCTGGGTTCTTTGTGATGATTTTCTTTATGTTCTTGTTTGCCGCCTCCACTGCCCTATTCATCTTAGGGCGGTAGGCTGTGGAATTATAGTGTGTTATCTTGAACTGGTGGCACACCTCAGTCATCAATTTGTTATTCAGATTGGAGGCATTGTCGGTGATAATCATTTCCAGCAAACCGTATCGGTAAATAATCTCTTTCTTCAGGAATTTACAAACTGTCGTCCTTGTAATGTTGGCATAATATGTTGCTTTCACCCATTTAGTGAAGTAGTAAATGGCGACCAAAATAAAATGGTGCCCGTTGGACTCATTCGGATGAATCTGCCCAATGACATCCATACCCCATGCTGGGAACGGCCATGGTGAGTTCATGGTGTGCAAAGGTAAGTGAGGAGCATGGATCTTGTTGGCATAGATTTGGCATTTATGAAATTTCTTGGCATAATCGATGCAATCTCCCTCCATGGTCGACCAAAAATAGCCATATCTCATAATCTTCCGAGCTATTGACAGACCATTGGCGTGTGTTCCACAAAGACCATCGTGCACTTCTGCCAAAATTTATTTCGCCTCCCAGGCATCTACACATCTCAACAATGCCTGGTCATGGCTTTTTTTGTACAAAATCTACCCGTTCAGAACATATCTCATTGCTATCTTTCTGAGTGTTTTTCGATCATTTTTATTTGCCCCTTCAAGATAATTTTGAAACTTGATACATTACAAGATGTCGTAATACCAAGGGTTGTTATCAACTTCTTCTTGCACATTACAACAATGAGCCGACCTTTCAAAAGTCTGTATCTCAATTGGCTTTATTTCTGCTTCCGTGTTTGCTTTGAACATGGAGGCTAGGGTCGCCAAGGTGTCTACCATCTGGTTTTCTTCTCTAGGAAGATACATGAAGCTGATCTTTTCAAATTCTTTGGCGAGCTCCTGGATCAACTCATAATACTTGACTAGCTTTGGATCCTTAGTTTCCATTCTCCTCGCAATTGATAAATCACTAGGGACGAATCTCCAAATACCCAAAGTTCTTTAATCTTTCTTTCAATGACTACGTTCAGTCCCATGACACAGGCTTCGTATTCTGCTATGTTGTTTGTGCAGAAGAATTCTAGTATGCTAGTGAAGTTATAATAGATATCTTCCGAAGAAATCAGCACAACTCCTATTCCGTGGTCAAGGGCGTAGGAGGCCCCATCAAAGTAAAGCTTCCACGAGCCATCATCTGATGCACCGTCTTCCCCGATTGTAAGGCACATCAAGTCCTCATCTGGGAAATTGAAGTTCAACGATTCATAATCATCTGAAGCACGGCTAGTTAAGAAAACCACTATGGTGCTTCCTTTCACAGCTTTCTACCTCACATATACAATGTCAAACTCGGATAACAACATCTGCCAATGGGCCATCCTCCATGTCAATGCCGGTGCTTCCATTAGAAACTTCAAAGGATCCAATTTGGATATCAACCAAGTGGTATGGTATAACATGTATTGTTTAAGCCTTTTGGTAGTCCAGACCAAAACACAACATAGTTTCTGAATTGGTGGGTATCGTACTTCGCAATCAGTAAACTTCTTACTTAGGTAATAGATGGCTCTTTCTTTCTTCTCAGATTTATCATGTTGCCCTAACACACAACCCATCGAGTTCTCAAAAATTGTCAGGTAAAGGATTAAGGGCCTGCCTGGCACTGGTGCGACTAGGATCGGGGCATTGGTCAAGTAGTTTTTAATCTTCTCTAGAGCTTCTTGACATTCTTCATCCCAGACTCTTGGGTTATTCTTCCTAAGTACTCTGAAGACCGGGTCGCATTTGTCTGTTAATTGGGAGATGAAGCGGGATATGTAATTTAACCTTCCCAGGAAACCTCAGACTTCTTTCTGAGTATGGGGAGGCGGTAGGTCCTAGATGGCCTTTACTTTTTGTGGATCGATCTTAATCCCTCTTCTGCTCACTACAAACCCCAAGAGTTTTCCAGATATGACTACAAAGTTATATTTGGCCGGGTTAAGCTTCAGCTGGTACTTTCGTAATCTTTAGAATAGTTTTCTCAAATTTTGAAGGTGTTCCTTTTCGGTTCGAGACTTAGCGATCATATCATCCACGTATACCTCCATCTCTCTGTGCATCATATCATGGAAAAGAGTCACCATCACTCTTCGATAGGTCATCCCCGCGTTCTTGAGTTCGAAAGGCATCACCTTATAACAAAACATGCCCCACATGGTTACAAATATGGTCTTCTCTATGTTGTCCGAGTCCATCTTTATATGGTTGTATCCCGAAAAACCATCCATGAATGAAAACCATGAATGTCTCGCGGTATTGTCAACCAGCGTATCGATATGTGGCAGAGAGAAGTTGTCTTTAGGGCTTGCTCAGTTGAGATCCCTGTAATCTACACACATACAGACATTCCTATTATTCTTCGGCACCGGTATGATGTTTGCGACCTATTCAGGGTATTTGGCAACTCCTAGAAAGCCAACATCAAACTACTTTTTCACCTCTTCTCTGATCTTTAACAACATGTCATGCCTCATTCTTCTGAGCTTTTGCTGAATTGGTTTGTATTATGGCCTTGTTGGCAGCTTGTGTACCACTATATCCGTATTCAAACCCGGCATATCTTGATAAGTCCAGGCAAAGACGTCCTTGAACTCTTATAGTAGGGCTATCAGTTCATGCCTGGTTTTTGAGAAAAATGTAGTCCCGATTTTCACTTCTTTTCTCTCCTCATATGTTCCCAAGTTTACAATTTCTATTTCTTCTTGATGAGTTATGATTTGCGTTTCTTCATGGGCAACATCCTTACTAACTCCTTAGGGAACTCGAATTCTGTCTCATCCTCCTCTTCAATTTTTGCCGAGATCTCTGGGCATTCAAAATCTACCTCGGGATTGGATTCTGAATCATTCATACAGTTAATTATGGGGACCCTGCATGACATGTAAACGAATGTATTGGGAAGAAAATGTTTTTAAATGAAGTGAATGAATATGAATAAGAAATGAATGAATGAAGTAAATGAAATGTTTGCCATTTGAGAAAACGGGGAATATATCTTTTCATTGCAAACAAAAAGTTAACGTAGGTTTCCTATGCAAAAGATCCTCATTACTTATGGGCGAAAACAAAAAAGATTAATTTTGGAGCATTACTCTGATCTGGCCCTAAAGACTACAGGTAAATAAACGCAGCTCCAGTTATCAAGAGTTTCCCAGGACGGTAAGGGCGGATGCTGGTCAACACGCTGCTGCCAATGTTATTTCCAGCTATCATGTTGATGGACATCCCTTCAAGTGCTTCATTGAACATCTCATTCTGTTTAAGCCTGTCATTTTCTCTAATTGCTTCCTCGACCTTTTGTCTTGTACGGTCGAATCCTCCAAAGATAAAAATATTTTTCAAATGAGGGAAAGACATCGGTCTCCACGAAATGTCTTCTCCCTTGAGTCTAACTCTTCTTTGTTTTTCTTTCCTCTTATATTCTTCTCTTCTCTACTGAATGCTTGGTTTGTAACCAAGCCCAAAACGATCATTCTTGGTGATGACGGTTCTGGCTCGTAGGCTTCCTTGCAACCTCATTCCTAGCCCTCTTCTGGTCTTGGCTCCTCGGCCTAAAGTTTTGGCAACGGTCATCTTGGTGCAGTTAGATAACCTAGAGTAAGGGATTCTGTTACCTTCCGTGACAAATGTAGCATTTACCAGTTCCAGCGCTTGGAAAGAGCATTCCGCGACATCTTCGTTGTTCTGAATGTAGGGGGCGTCTAATGTAACTGAGGCGATGATCTCTTGTTCAGCCTCTACGATAACCAATTTACCTTCAATCACGAATTTCAATTTTTGATGAAATGATGAGGGGACGGGTCTAGCAGAGTGAATCCATGGTCTTCCCAGCAAGCAACTGTAGGTTGGTTTTATGTCCATCACCATGAAGTCAATCATGTACTCAGTCAGCCCGAACAACAAGGGTACTTTAATCTTTCTCAATGTTCCTCCTTGTGTACCGTCAAAGGCTCTCACAGAGTTATGATAGGGTTTCATGTAAGAATCATCTATTGGTAGCTTTTTCAAAGTCACCATCGGTAATACGTTTAATGCCGACCCATTGTCAATCAATACTCTTGGTAACACATAGCCTTTGCAGTGAGTTGTGATATTGAGAACCTTGGTGGATCCCATACCTCCATCTAGGATCTCGTCATCTCTGACTGTAATGTGGTTGTGCACGGTGATATGCCCCACTATCCTATCCAGCTTGGATATAGAAATATCAACGGGTACGAACGTCCAATTTAGCACCTTTAACAACGCCTCACGATGCTTCTCCGAAATCAGCAGCAATTACAACACTATAATTCTTGCCAGTTGTTTCCGCAGCTGCTCTACTACATTGTATTCGTTGTGCCTCAGGAACTTCAGAAATTTCTTTGCCCGAGCTTCGGTTACCAGTTCATTTATCTTCGGAGGGGGTTCCTTGCCAAATATCTGAGCATGACTGGTTGGTGCATCTTTTCCTTTCTCTTTTGCAGCTTCAGCGGATTTCAAAGCTTCCGAAGAGTAACATCTGCCGCTCCTCGTGAAGTGCCCACTTCACTGACACTTTCATCCTTCTTTGTCTGTTCATCTTTCTGTGCCGGCTCTTCTTCTACCCTTTGTCCTTTTTCTTCACCAGGCTTTGGTTTTTCTGGTATGGTCATGTTGGCTGCATAGTTCTAAGGAGTCCGCCGCATGTCCTTGAACAGAAACGGGGAAGGTGCTGAGATGATCATTTTGGGAGTCACCTTTGCAACTTCTCCTTGGGATGAACTTGCCCCCTCTAGTCTGGAGAAGATAAAAAAAGGCATGTCCATCCTATATTTGATTTTGGGGCTATCCGACGCACATACATCTAATCTATGTCTTCATGCGACCTCCTCAAAGAATTCGATCTTCTTGTTGTCCATTAGTTGTTGAACCAATATCTTAAACTCTTCACATTACTGGATGTCATGCCCTTAATCCTGGTGGTACTCGCAATAAGCTCTACACCCCTTCTGCACCACTACCATGCCCTTGCCAATCAAACGGGCCATGCATAATTGCTGGAAAACCCACCGTAATGGGGACTTGATTTCTGACACTTCTTCTTTGGCCTTCCTGGCAGAGTACTCCTCAATAACGTTTACTCCCTAGTTCCCATGATTGGGCAAAGGGTTAGCAGCCATATTTGGTTCCTCAAATTTCAAAACCCTAGAGTTAATCAAACTCTGTACGAGTTTCTCAAATGCTAGGTAGTATTCTGTGGGATGACCAGGGGCACCGCCATGATAATCGCAATACATGTTCGGATCATACTAGGACGGAAATAGAGGTTTGAACGGAGTAACATAGTACGGACAGACCATATCAGCCTTTTGCAATTGAGAGTAAAGCTTAGAGTATAAAACTGGTAACGTAGTAAAAGCTTGTTTTTCTTTTTCCTTTCTTGGGGTTCTCTCCTCTCTCTGGTTCGAGTTTTGAGCTTTCTCTGTAGATACTTATGGCTGAGAGACCGTGAAGTTCTTCAGAGCAGTATAAGTACTCGTAGTATTTACTTCATGCTTCTCATTGTGCTTCCAAGAGTTATCTCCGCTGTCAATCCTGTCGCTCTTGATTGCCAGCTCAAGAGACTCCCCGGTCTTGATCAAATCGGCAAAGCTCTGAGTTGTACTATTGATGAGGCGATCAAACAACGTTCCCCTTAGAGTGTTCACAAAAAAGGGCATGATCTCGTACTCGGGAATTGATGGCTAGATCTGAGCGGCCACTTCTCGCCACCTCTGGGCGTACTGTCGCAAGCTCTCATTAGATCTTGGTCCCATGTTTTCTAATATGATCCTGGTGGGGGTCATATCTGTCACGTGCTTGTACTATTTGATGAAGGCCCTTGAAAGATGCTTCCAGGTCTTGATGTTTGCCCAGCTTAACTGGTATACCACCGGATTGCTGCTCCAGTCAAACTATCCTAGAAACAATAGATCAAAAGCTTTTCATCCTTAAGATAAGCCGCCATCTTTCGACAATACATGGTTACATGTGCAGAAGAACATGTAGTTCCATCATACTTTTCGAACTCTGGAGTTTTGAATTTTGGTGGTAGAACGAGGTCGGATACTAGGCTCAAATCACTAGCCTCATTCCTTGGTTCATCTGTAGCTTACAACGCTTTGAATTTTCTTCTATAAGACGAAATCTTTCCTCCCATTTCTTTTTTACCCCGGTTTTGATTTTCTCGACCAAATTTAGGTCTGGCACCTCTTCTTTATAGAAGGCCTCTGTATCAATGGGCTGGCTTTTAGATGCCCATGCCTGAAGGTTAGCAAATATCCCGGCGGGGTTAATGTATACTCTTCTTACCGAACTTGGTGTCGCTGGTTGAACCTTACTGTCAGATGTGATACCTTCTGGCTCTCGGGTGGCTTCTTCTTCAACCTTTTCTTTTCCGAGGCTTTTTGCTAGCATTGTCGTTATGTCTGATACTATCACAGCTTGTAATTGAGCGATCTGATCGCTGAGGCTCCTCTTGGCTTCATCAAAATATGCTTCCAAATCCTTCTGCCCATTTTCTAAACTGACTATTCTGTCTTCCATCAATTTGCTTTGGAGCCGAGTAAGGTATGGATGTTGAATGGTTGCGGCTTAGCTTTTAATTTCACACTGCCACAATGTTTACACTATTGATATTATTGCAAAAATAAACAAATACATGTATAATGATGCCAATGTCATGATCAAATGCAAGAATATATGCAAATAAAGGTACTGATTCCACTGGTAATCACCCTTTTAAACTACTTTCATGAGAATTAAAGGGTCCAGATTACAAAAATGGTCCAGATTGTAAAAGGGTCTCGATTACATAATAGAGTACTACACATAAGCCCTAGCTCTATCTCCTAGCTTTTCGATAGCCCTGAGCAGCTTGATGAACCTAGGTGCTTCTTCCATGTTCGCGGTTACGAAAGGTCGAAGAGCTTCGGCTCGACAGCTAAGCCATTCACATGCCTTACAACCCGTTGGATGTCCACCATCAGGGCCGTGTAATACTGGTCTCAGTCTTGAACCATCTGGGCAGCATCTTCTTCGCCAATAGTTGTCTCCACCGGCTACAGCTTCTTCGAATACCCTGATTCTTTCCTTGTAATCCTAAACGGTTGTTTCGAGTGACTCAATGCGTGCTCGTAGCATGCCAATTCCACGCTCCATCTCTTGTAGTTCGATGAAACCATTCCTCTGACGATAGGTCTGAAAAGAGTGCTCTGACTCTACCAGCCTCCCTTCTAACTCGGCATTCTGATCATGACTCTGATTTAGGCTCTAAACAGTGTCATTGTACAAACTTTGCATCTCGAGCAGTCTATTTCTGCTTCCCATGGACTTTCTCTTCTAAACATTAGTGTTTTCCTTCTCATAGATGATTGCTTGCTTGTCTTTGTCGATCTCTCATCTAGCTCTTTCTTTCTTTTGATTAATGGCGTCCCTAAAAGATCGTCTCTCACTCTCTATGGCTAACTTGTAACTTTCTACCTCTTTCTTGATTGCTCGCTTACCTTTCTCTCATTCTTCTTTGGCTAAACGTAAATTGTTCGTCCTTTCCTTTTCTACGGCTAGGAATTGGCTTCGGCCGATGTTCTGCACCTTGGCTTGAAGCTGGAGAGTATCTTTCTGGTAAAGGGCATTCTTGTAAAGTTCATCTATATGCCACGTCTATAAAGCATCCATCTTCTTCTTAACTTCCTCGAGTTCACTTCGTAAAATATCAGCCTTAGACGACACTATCCTCATATGCTCATCGAGCGACACGGTAAGTCCTTGGTCAGGTTATGGAATCTTGTCGTTAACCCTTAAGCGCCTCTAGAGATCATAATCCAGGGTGATCATGGGCTCGGTATCTCATTCTACTCTGATCCGATAGCAGTGATTCGAGGCTCTCATGATGGTCTGAACCTTTGCTCTGAACTCACCCTTGAACGAGAAATCATTTCGACTTAAACCAACGGTGACGGGAACGAACTGACGCGACCCGAATTGTCGAGACACCAAAAGCGGAGTACAAGCAATCCCACCATAAAGTCCTAACATCATCAACCAATCATAGTCGTCGCAGCTGTATAAGAAGTGACTAACCCTGCCGAGCCACGGAACTCTCCATACTATGTCTCCTTCTTGAATGTTCCTAAAGATATGAGACTATTTCTTCGTCTTCTAGTCTTCTCGCCATTCATTTGCTAAATATTCCCGCAAGGGTGAAAAGCCTTGGAACAGTACTCCCGTTGAAACCCCCGTCAGTGTTTTCCACATGTGGCTTTAGATCTAAACCTGTAGTAGTTGTGCACACCCTCTGAAAGTCATTCTTCGTGTTTATGGCTTACACTTAAAGAAATAAAAGTTTTGGCTAAGATTACCGGTACCAGATTTGCCTTCCGCTTCAAGCGCTCAAACATATCTAGGATAGCTACGTCGATGTTCCCAAGAACCCTCGGAAAGATGACCAAACCATATATTCACAAGGCGAATAGGTCTATTTCTTCCTCTTATCTGGGTGCACGGGTATGATGTCTCGGATACTCTCCCATGTAAAGGCTAAGCTGTCTCATCGAAGATGGATTAGGCCATTAACCCAATCGCCACTCATCCCGGCAAAGGTTTTGAGCTTCAAAGTGTAATTCTAGTTCTTCGATGGTTTCGCATAGATCCAATCTTTCTATACATTATTCTGATTAAGTAAGACAGCATACTCATCTACTGTAGGCATCATGTCTTGCCCATTGAAAGTGAAGCAGCAAAAAGTAGGGTTCTAGAACTGGAAGATGGCTCAGAGTAAAGGCTGGTTGACCCGAACGTACAACAACTGTGCTCTGTTGCCATGACTATCACAGAATAAGTCTTTTAGTCTTCGGTCCCATCCTTCCCAAATCTTTTGAAGATCCCATAAGTCATTCTGTTAGAAGCTCATGTAGGTATACCCTACCATTATGCGCTCGCCTGGCAAACTATTCCCATATGCCCTCTGATTGACTTCTGACCAATTCCTGACAGACAAGTTGAGCTCTTCCTTCTTAAGATACCTTTTTTCCATGATGAAAGATTTTCTGATCGGGTAAACCACCTGATCCAGTACCTTTATGTGATGCAAATGTAATGATGTATGCAAAAAGCAAAAACAAAAAAAAGAAAACGAGTCATTACTTAATAAAATCAATAAATACATAAATATAAGAACAAATAAGGTAAACAAACAAAACAACCCTATTTACATCCCGTCTAAAACACTTAGGTTATCCGCATGGCTCTAAGGGGTGGGTTTCTATATGTTCTCTATATGCAGTGTTGGTGCTAAGAGGTGCCCGAATTGTCTTTGATGTCCTCTACTAAGAGTAGCAAGGCCCTCGGTCATCACCCATTATAGGCTCCTTTCAACAGGTTCAACTTAGGGGGACTCATTCGCTTATGCCCATACGAAGGAACGATATCCTCACGAAAGCATAAGGTACTCGAGCCCCGAAGGTATTTGCTAGGCTCATACGGGGGAACGATATCCCTACGAAAGCATTAGCGTTTTCCCCCACTTAAAAGGACGGGTTTATATGTCGTATTTTAAATGCGTTAAAATAAACACGCAATTATAACCAAATGTTAATTTAATAGTCACCTTAATCCGGAACTTCTAATATTAATAAAGCGGTAATTATTTTAAAAAGCTCGACTCACTTTATTTTGTCGAAAAACAAAAAAATATGTCCCCAGCGGAGTCGTCATCTGTAGTGATGTCTTTTTACGATTGCTAAAAAAAGTATTTTTTTTTATTTTGTTTTTGTTTTGAAAATAATGTCTTCCGTGGGGGTTTGCAAAAAATTGTATTTTATGTAAAAATGGAGTCGCCACCGACCACTTAGGTAGGCCGGACACTATAAAACCAGAGATTTTAAAAATGTTGGGTTCATGAGTCGGTTACGGATGGGGAAGGATTAGCACCCCCCACACCACCCAAAATTGGTACTTTAATAATTACCGCTTTATTAATATTATACTTTTCGGATTAACGTGGCGATTCCATTAACATTTAATTATATATGTGCAAGTAAATTTTAAAAGCCCCGTTATCCGAAAGTAAACGCCCAACCACCATCACTATGCCTGATACTGGTCCTGTTTACGCTCGGATAAAAGGGCACCGCATTGACAAATTATATTCCGTTATGCAATCTTAGAAAGTAATTAAACAAACATAGATTTACATTAACATAGTAAAAACATAAGCATCAAAATACTAAACAAAAATAATAATAGAATACGTGAATAATACGACATAGCATAACATATAAAAACACAACATCAACATAAACACGTAAAGAAGAAACAAACATGCTTCGAGAATAAACTGACACATTTTAAAACATGCTTGAATGTAATAAAATTCCAAAACAATATGTATGCGTGTCACAAATATAATACGACACTAAAAATAACCAAAACAATGTGATCACAACATTTAAATAAAAAATGAAAGAAACATGAATATAATATAACACAATAATAGAAACAAAGCATAAAGAACATGTGAAAAAGGAAAAGACATACTTCAAGACTATGTACATGCTAAAATAAAAACACAATGCAATCTGTGCATGACATAAATAAAACATGATGCTAAAATCAAAGTGACATACTAGCACAAAAACACGACATTTAGTATATGACACAAATTACGCACATAGCTTAACACATGGCACTTAAACGTGCTAAATAACAACACACTAACATATAACCTAAAAACAAAGTGAGCATAACATACATACTAAAATAAAAAACATGCCAAACACAATTAAACTAAGACATAACCAAACAAAAAAACAAATAATACAAATAATCAAGTAATTATCTAACATATATCATAATGTACAAAACGAACAAACTAAAAAACATACAAACATGAACATTTAACATACAAATCAAATTATACAATATGTAAAACAAGTGACATGAACAACTAAATTAAGACGTAAAACATGGTAAAATATACCCAAAAAAAGGAATAAATAAAAAGAGTCATAAGTCAAAACATATATATATATATATATATATGAATAATGCTGGAAACATACTAAAAGAGGGACATGAATGCTTAAAAAAAGAAAATGGGACAGAAATAGAATAAATTAAAGCAAGATAACATAAATTAAAACAAATGAAAACGATTTCGGGATGAAATTGCAAACCGAATAAAACTTTAAGGGACCGATGCTGTAAAATACCTAAGGGGCAAGCCCAAAGTGTGAATTTTGAAAATGCGGGATGACTTAGGGCGTAATTTAACCGTTAAAAACCGATTTTTGTTCATTTCAGGATGAAATTGAAGAAATTATAAAAGATGAGAGGGACCAGACTTGTGATTATACCAAGGGGCAAGACATATTTGAAAAATTCGATGGCAAGGCAGGATTTATTTCGTAAATACACCATTTTCTTTTTAATCCTTGCCTATAAAGCAAACCGACCAGAACCCACTTATACTTTTTCCTTCATTTTTTAAACCCTAAAACTCTCCCCACTTCCTCCGATTATTTCCAGAGTGACCACCCTGAAAACCTCAACCCTCTCTCGGCTGCCACAGTTCTAGAAGCTGGCAGTGGTCTGGCTACTCCGGCCACCACCAAACACTAATATCGGTTACATACCACCGCCAATAAGCCCATAAACAGAACCCTTTTCATGATTAGAAGGTTAAAAACCCTTGCTTCATAAAATATGAACCACAAACCCATTTCACTTTTTGAGATTGAAACCATTTTTAAAACCAAAGCCTCTGAAGACGACCGTCCAACTCACCCTTCACAGCTCGGAAAAAAAATCCGAGAGGCTTATCGTCAGACAGACATCCTCATGGCCGAAGGGTAAACTCTTAAAAACATTTCACATTTTTATTTTACATATTTTTTGTGTTAGAAAGACATGCATATAAGAGAGAAGGGACGAGGAGAAAAAATTTACCACTCAAAATTTTTGTTCTTTTTGTATTTTTGGTTTCTAGAACTGTCTGAATGTTTACAATATTTGTTTGGATACATATATTGTAATTTTTGGTTGGTAGGGATAATACATAAAGTACCTATTTTTTGTGATCTGATGACTGACAAATCCATTTTTTGATGTTTTTCTGATGATTGACGCGGTGGTTGGTACGGCTGACGTGGGGAGCATAGTGGAAGCGTGGTAGAGGTGGAGTGGTGCCAGTCTTAATCTCGGTCGTTGGATCAAATCTGATTCAACGGCTGGTATGCTTCGCTGCATGGACGGTCCATATATGATTTCGGAGGCGGTGAGATTGCATCAGATCGCGACACGTGGCTTCTTGTTATCTGAACGGCCAGTGCATGCTCCACATGCGCGCATGGAAGAAAGCTGGACGGCGAGTGGGCTCACGCGCGGCAGATGAGGGGCCCTCTCTCTTCAATTCTGATCGTTGGATTTAGATCCAATCCAATGGTCCAGGATCGGCTGCACACAAGAGAGAGAAGGGTTAGGGTTGGACATGTAATCTGATATGGATTAGGGTTTTTAGGATATTGGGTTAGAGTTTGGACCGAAATGGGCTTTGTAAAATTTAATTTTGGGGCCTTGTAATATGTAATGGACTTTGTAATACATTAGACTAGGCATTTAATTTAATAGTGGGTTTTTATTTTCAGATTTGTTTACATATATATATGTATATAACTGATAATAATAATAATACCGCATACGTACACACATATAAGCATACATGCAAACTACATATATGCATAATAGACCCATTCAAATACTTACATGTAGCACATACACAATTAATACGGACACCACATTCTATATGTAACACATTAATATAATATACAAACATACATGCATATACTCATACACACATAGTTTACGTACACATTAATCACACGTATGGTAATGAACATATAATATAATACGTATACATACAATGATAATATATTAATTAATAAACTAATGTATTGATGCAACAATTACAAACTAGATAAAAATGAGTGATTACACCTATCAAAATGGGTCATCCACTAATGCATCCGCACTATGTGATGATTGCCCAATGGACTTCAGTCTCGCCTTGTCGCGTTAATCTGTGCAATGTGTTCATATTTGTGGGTCATCTGGAATCCCTTGGACATAGTTGAATTGACGTAGAACGCAGTCTACAGGATGCCATTCAACTATCTTGTAGTGTATGAGTGGGACCATCAAAATCCAAACAGGCTCGCTCAACATTATTTCAGGCAGAATGCATACCTAAATATCAGGATTCTCGTACGGCGTCCACAAGAACTATAAAAAATATGTAAAATTAGTTACAAAAAATTTACAAAGTAAAGATTTAATTATTATTAATCGAATAAAAATATTTACCCCATCCATTTTATCGATCAACAGTTGATAATCCCGCTGCGTGGTCAGTAGTCCCACATGTGTTAATTTACCTAACTATCTATAATTCAAACAAAAAGATTACTAAGTATTCTAATATTAAAAAAACATTACCAACTATTCTAGTATTCAAAAATAAAATTTGAAAGTAAATATTTATTACTACCTTCGAACAAGCGGGAATTGAAATAGGGTCGGATTTCTAGGTGTTTGGCTTAAAAATGGCATTCGATACCATTCCCAAGACTGCAGTAACCAAAGACACCCCCAATGGCACGTCTGTCTGGGTCGACAGTTCTGCATAATTCCCAAAAAAGAAATGCCAAGACTGCCCCTCCCCAACATTTATTTTTTGACTCCACATGAGTGAACAGATGAGGCAACCACATCAAATGGACCTTGTTTCGGGATTTTTCTAGCATCAACACCCCTCCAATAACTCGTAAAATATGAACGTGAGCAAATCACTGCAAAAATAATTTTTATCTTTATTAAATTATTTTGAATAATTTAAAATAGTATAATAAATAAATAAATAAAATATTATATCGTCTTTGTTACTTCATCAGCGTTCGGGGGTAGGTTTGTCAAATTATTGTCCAAGAATGTTATTTTTAGTTTCCCACCATCTAAATCTCCCAGCGCAGGCCTTAGCCCAAGCAAATTTTCACAAACGCCCGACCAGTCAGCCGCCGCAATGTTGGTGATAATCTCGCCGTCAATGGGCAAACCAAGATGAAATGCAACATCTTGTAAAGTAATAGTTGCCTCACCACAGGGAAAATGAAATGCGTGCGTCTCGGACCTCCACCTCTCTAGCAACGCATTTATCATTGGTCGGTTCAACTTCGGACTGTCAAATAGGTGGGAAACATAGCCAAAACCGAAACTATGTAAAAACTGGACAATATCCGGATGTGGTGGTCCCGTACAGTTGATGAAACAAACCAACGCCCGTTCATATCCCTTAAATTAAAATTAATTAATTAACTAATTAAAATAATAATTAAGTAATAATAACAATAGAATATAAGTAAAAATAAATATTAACAATTTTAAACAATAATTAACAAATTAAAAAAAATCGTACCTCTAGGTTTGAGCGCCATAAATCGAATACGTGTTCGTTGTCTAACCTCAATAATCCTGCCATAATATCGAAACTTCGAAGACTTTATAAAAAAATACTAGAGAATTGAAGAACATGGGAGAATATGTTGTTATGAAAATATATAAAACTAAGCCCCCTATTTATAGGACTCCTCGCGTCTGTTGGGAAGCAGTATCAATGGACCTCGCTATATGCAAAACGCGAGGTCCGTTGAAAAGACGCGTCCTTTCAGTCAGAACAGATAGAAACATATTAAATGAACCTCGTTATTTGCAGATAGCGAAGTCCAGGGGTTTTAATTTTTTAAATATTATTATAATAATTAATTAATTCCTTATCTTAATTAATTTGATTTAATTACCATATATATTTTTTAAAAATTAATATACCAATAATATTATTATATAATAATAATAATTTATGTACCGTATTTATAATAATCTTTTCGCAAATTGCGTGTTCCAAACAGTCATTACTATTCGTTTCACATAGACCTTTTGGGAGTCGTTTTTTAGGTAACATTTTGCTGGGGCTTTATTATATGAAAAACTCTTTTTTTAATATTTTATCAGGGACCTTTTAGGATCATTTAAGTAAAAAAACAATTAATTTTTAATGACCTCTTTATATATAGCGAGGTCCACTGCCATGTCAGATATCTGGCCTGCTCTCTACTGCCACGCCAAGAATCTCTGAAGACCTCGCGTTTTGCATAACGCGAGGTCCATTTAAACCCTAATGCTTGCCTATACAAGGCAGCATTTGCTATCTCTTCCAAAAATAGTATCATATTCGAAGATAATATGAAACTTTTGTTACTAATGGCAACAGATCAACGACACATCTGTCGGCGGCCATATAACTCGGACAAACTATGGCACCTCTCGGCACCATTTGTCTACATCAACGACAGATCACAATATCAGGGAATCTGCGGTCTTCATACAGTGCCGGCAAGGTGAAGACCCCAACATTTAACCGTAGTCAAAGCCCCTACCATTGTAGATGATGATAAAAGTGTGTAACAATTGCAACCTTCGGGGGAACTTCAAAATCCTCGACTGTCCACTTCATCAAAGCAAGCATGTTTAGGGGTACAATTGATCGGTTATAATGTCTAGGGGAGTGATGTACAAGATGTCATTTTTGGTCGGGATCAGGACTGCGGATGTGAACTTCTCCTCAAATTACGATGTAAACTGGGTACGAAGAAATCCATGAAGCTTAGGGACTGCATCAACGACACATCTCTCGACGGCCATACAACTCAGACAAACTATGCCATACATGCTCTTGTACAATTCTTATTATTGCATGATAAAACTAGCGCTCAAACCATTTTCAACGCACTTTTTATACAGTGTGCAACGTCTTGTACGTGCCAATATTAGTCTCAAATTAAAGTTAAGTTCCAATACTACGTCTCTAAAGTTCAAAATTGCCAAATTCATCGGGCTAATGGCAAGATAAAATGCCTCGAACATGCCTATACACCCTTGTATCTTGGACAAAAAACTAGCGTCCCAACCATTTGAACGCGCTTTTTAAACATTCTACAATGTTTCGTACGAGCCAATCTCAGTCTCAAATGGAAGATAAGTTCTAATACTACGTCTCTAAGCTTAAAATTTACCAAAATTATCCGACTAATGGTAGGATAAAATGCCTCGAACATGCCTATACACCCTTGTATTTAAGCCTCGAATACGAAGACCTCGCTTTCTGCAGAACGCGAGGTCCGTGTAAATTTCTTTCACGATATAATCAATATCTTGGGGACCTCGCGGTATGGGAAACGCGAGGTCATATCCAATAATTTTAAATTACGCAATATGAAAAGTCGGCTCACGTCGGATGGACCTCGCTATTCGTATAACACGAGGTCAGTGCTCACTTTTCCCAATACGCGAGGTACCTTTACGTGACCGATTTGGGGGTCATTTTTATAGATAATATTGGCAGAGGGTCATATTTGTAAATAACTATTAAAAAAGGGTTTTTCATATAATAAAGCCGAACAAATGTGTTAAAAATGATATAAAAATATATCTTATTTTCTGCTGTCAAGATTTTTTACATCGTTAGTGGAGAAAGCAAACTAACAGCGACAATAATTAGTAACTCGAGTCTATTTAGTTTAAGTAGTCGCAACATTAATTTTCTAAATTACTAGTCTTACGTATCATAATAAGATTTACTATTGCATAATTGAGTTTTTAATTATTTTAATTGTTTTTGCTATTTTATTAGCTTCTCTTAATGCTTTACATTCTTCATTTTTCGAAAAAAATCATAGTTTTAGATTTTCTTTGATTTTTCTACGATAAAGTATCTTCTTTCAAATCTCAACGGTGGGGTGTAGAGAAGAAAGAAGCGAGTTGTATATCCTAATTCCACACTGATTGAACGGTAGATATTGTAGATCAATGTGGTTTATGATTTTATGAATTTTGAGTTTTGGGTGGAGTTTCGTTAGTTTTAAAGAGATTTTGAAAAAAAAACTAATAGAGTGGTAGAAGATGGTGAAGCGATTTTTTTGGTGTCTTGAGTGGTCAAATAAGATGAAAAAAATGATGATTCCAACGTCAGCATGACACAAGGATGAAACGGTAAAATTTTCATCTTTAAAGAAAGAAGATAAAATAAAAAGAAAGAAAAAGGAAAATGACGTGGATGACACATGGCAAAAAGTATTTCATGTCAGTACACGTGGTTGTCATGTCACCCTTCTATTTCTGATTTAACATCTAAGTAACTAAAATAGGAACGAATTGAAAGTTTAATGATTAAATTGAAAATTTTCAAACTTTAGCAATCGAAACAGGAATACTGTCAAAGTTAAGTGATGCTTTTATAATTTACCCATGATGTTATTTCGGAGATGTATTCGTGTTTCAGATACTCTTGAATTATTCTAGCCCATAGATTTTTTATATTTGTGAATATTATATATTGTTCCCTATAATTATAAAAGTTTAAAATTTACTAATAATGCTTAACGTGTTTGAATTGCTTTTCTAAATTCTTTCATTTGATTTTTCCAAATGTGAAATCATAACTTGATATCCATGTAATTAAAAAAGGATGTGTAATAATGGATTAAATTAAACTAATTTATTAGGTTTATATATAATATAAATGTAAACATGGATAATAAAATTATTTTGTTTTGGATGATGGTAATACGAATTTTAATAGTCGAACAGTATTAAGTATATTACATAAAAATAATTATAAAATTAAAAAACATATTTTAGTAAATGTACCTAAACGAGGTAGATTTTATCTAAAATCGACCTCGAATTGACTTTAATTTTTTTAAAAGGACGACCAGCTCCTCTAATCTCCAATTAAAAATGAAAATTTTAGATCAGATAAGATCGAAAAAAATTATCATCCTAAAATAAACCTTCATTGAGGTTGGTGGCTTTTTAGGAACATCACAACTAGTCAACCACACATGTCTTAAACTTTCATTTGATAATTTATTTAATGTTAATGATCTTTTGATTCCCATTTTAATTTACAAATAGGAAAATATTCACATAATTTCATCTTATCATTTGATTCATTTAAATATCTTTTAAACAGATATTTTTTTCGCGGAAAAACATTATAAATATGTTCATTATGTTTTTTACAAATATTTTGATTAAATGTATTAAAGTTTTAAAATCCAATGAAACACAAAAATTATATCGAAGTTTAGATTATAATATATAATAATGATTTCGACACGCATGATATATCAAAATTGTTTCTTAGGAATTTTGTTTTTTTTTCCACCTAAATTTGTATTTTTGATGTTGTAAGATGTGATTAGAAACTTTAGCTCTTGATTAGTGTTTTGTGTTTCAGATAAGAATAAGATGCCCCAACCTTGTATTCAGATATTTTGGATATATTTCGTTTGGGTTAAATGAAAAATAGGTGTCCAATGTATGTTTTTTTTAACTTTAGGTGCCCAAAGTATTTTTTTATAAAAATATGTGCCTAAAATTTCAAAAGTTATAATTTTAGGCGTCTGGCTATTAATGAGTGTTAAAAAAAATTTAATCAACCAATGCTTGACACGTGGCATAATTATGGTACCTAAAATTATAACTTTTGAAATTTTGGGCACCTATTTTTATAAAAAAAAAACTACTTAAAGCACCTAAAATTATAACTTTTAAAACTTTGAGTACCTATTTTTATAAAAAAAATATTTTAAGCATCTAAAATTAAAAAATGTATACTTTCATGGAGGTACATTATTTTTTATATGAGTCGTTAGTTTAATTAAAAAGATAAAGTGTTTTAAAAATAATTAAAAATATAAAGTATTTTAAATTATAATAAGAGTTTATATTGTAAATGCACATTAAATTTAAGTCCTTTCGGATATTTTTAGGTCATGAGCGAAAACTTAAAAATGAGTCTCTATAGAACGAAACATATTTCAATAGTTTAACAACTAATTTAATAATTTATTAATAAACTATTATTTTTATTGTTTTGTTTCGAAAATACCTTAAATACAACTAAAACAATAATGAACCACCACTAATTTATAAGATTACCACTTTGAGAAATATTGAAATTATAAATGCAAAATAGGGCCCTGATTTGAGCGCTCGTGTTGTTCTCCCATCCGAGAGATTGAGACGACCCTGCTAAATCCATAATCTGGATATTATCTTATAACCCTTGGCACAAAAAACTAGCCACTTGAGATTATACAGTGACTATATAAGAAAAAAGGTTAAAAACCAACCCAAAAGACTCAAACAAAAGATAGATACGAATATATTTGACTGCATCAGCAAATGAACCACAAAAGAAATCAAACCACCGAGAAGTACAAATAAGAGCCAAGCGTCGTGAAAAAACCATCCACCAATGCAAAACTGCGTATCTAAATTCAATTGGACGGTCCAAAGCAGGAAAGACCAACATGATAATAAATAAGTGTTATTTTGATTAATAGAGGCGACGCCAAATCCAACTGAAGAAAACTAACAAAAAAATAATTAAACGACAGACAACAAAATCTAAAATGTGTCTAAAGGTAGAAAAAATATATCATAAGACACACTTATTTCTATTAAAAATAAAAAAACAAATATAGAAGATACGATAGCAATGAAAAAAATAAAAAAGTAGGGATGGGTACGGAACCCGAATCCGACGGGTTTCGACCCAACCCTATCCGATAGGGTCGGATTTTTTTTTTAAAAAAATAGGTTCGGGTCGGGTCAGGTGGAATATGCAAGAAATTCGAGTCGGGTTGGGTTTAGGCTGGAAAATATCCGACCCAATCCGGGACTAATTATGTAATTTTCCCTAAATTTTTTATAGATATTTATAATAATACCCCTTTCATATATATTTTTTATAATTAGGTCCCTAAAATTAAATTTTTATTTATAATTTAATCCTTCAAATTATAATTTTTATGATTAAGTTCCCTAAAATTATTTCTAAAATTAATTTTTTTATATAGGTCATACCGGGTTTAGTATATTTATTTTCGGGTCAGGTCAGGTCAGAGTTTTTAGAAAATAGGTTCGGGTTGAGTCAGGTGCAAGTATAGAGTATTTATTTTCGGATAGGGTTCGGCCAAACCGTGCCCATCTTTAATAAAAACCGTGCCCATCTTTAATAAAAAGTACTAACGGCCAACTACCGAAATCATAAATGTGAAGTTGTATGTTAATGACGTTCATAGTGGCCTAAAAATAGTCTTTAAATGGGAATAGTATAGGTGGTTGTGTTAGGACAAAAATCTTTGCTTTTTTATGTCATTTTTATACTCAATATTAAAAAATAATAAAAATATTAATGTAACAATTTAATTTTTAGGTTAGTAAATTGGATCTCGAACCCGAGTTATGAGCCTTTATTCTAGAAGCCCAAATTAAGATTGTTATGTTGGGCTCATTATATTGAGGAAGAAGATTTGAATTTTAAAAGGAAGATGATAGGAGAAAAAGAGAAAAATATTATATTAGAGAGGGAGAAAACGGGAAAAGTGGATACTGGTGAGAGAGAAGAAAAAAGAGAGAAAAATTTAAGAGGGAATGTTTAAACTCTGATCTACGGAGATCCGGCTGTTCGTTGTTGACACCTGCACCGTCATTGTGCTTATCTTGTCGAGAAGAGTTCGCTGGTACCAACGACACCACCATCGAAGTTGCCGTCAAAGGAGGTGAGAGAAAAGAAATTTCGGGTTGTTGAGTTGAGGGGTTAGAGTGCTCAAAATGAAGAACGAAGGGCACCATCGTGCTTACCGATGTCAAGACAGTCGGTCTGAGCATTCATCATCGTTGTCCAACTGCCGTTTAAGCTGTTGGGCCAGCCGTTTAAGTCAGCCTGCTAGCCCAGCCTGAGTTATCATTGAGCCAGCTTGCTCGCTGAGCCCAAGTAGAGAACTGAGCCGGTCTACCAACTATCGCGCCCTCAACCGCCATTAACAATCGCCTCTGTCACCGTCACCATTGATTGACGTTGATTTTTTTTCGGAGGACCCTACTTAGGGATTTTTCGAAATTGAGTCCGTTGGCACAACCCGTTTTGCCAAATTCAAACCCGGTAAGCTATTTTTACACTTTTTATCCTTTAAAATAGTCCGATAGTGTGAAATGGCTTATGTAGTTGTATTTGTTTTATTCGAAGATTTGGTGGACTTGAATATTAGAATCAAAGAGATGTTTGGAGGAGCTTGGATTGGGATTTATCGCTTTGGCTTAAGGATAGAACACCTCGAACTCCTATTGCTTCATGAGCGTCATAAATGTGATTGCTTTGCGTGTTAGTATATGCAATTAGGTAGACGATGAATATGCATGTTTGGAGACCAATAGTATGAGATGTGATATCTGTGTGAGGCATGATGACGTTGTGAATTTGATGAGTCTTGTATAAGCTTTAGAGACCATGTAGGGTCGTTTAAGATACTCACATAATTACTTGATAATTGGTTGATTGATGGATATAATTATGATGCCTTGTATGTTTGTTCGAAATAAATTAACGTGATTCGACGAGAATTATGCTTAAGGGATAAATACTCGATTTAATGATTATGAAACCGGTAATTAATATTAATTGAATGAATACGTTAGTAAACAAACTCTAATGACTTTTATAAGCTTCATGGATCGAATAAGCGTTGTAACATCATAATTTGAAGAAATTGTACGAACTCGTGAATAAGGTATCGGTATGAGCTTTGGCCGTATCGGTACGCGATTGGGGGTTGTATCGGTACGGGTCGACCTGTACCTGTACTTGTGGGAATTTCCAATAAGCAATTTTAATATCGGTACGCGTGTGAGTACCGATACCCGAGAATATCATACCTTTACTCGTGTTCAAGTACCGGTACCCGATACGCTAAATAATCAATAAAGGTAAATTAAGGGTGAAAATGGATGTGCATATTAATAATTGAATTATACCTTAATAAATGAGATAACGAGAATTAATGGAGACATTAAATGAGATTAATTATATACTTCTCCATAATGTATTAACAACTCGGTAATACAAAATAAATGATGTATTGATGATTAACAACAATAAGGGATTCTTGGGATCGCGTTACTTGCATGCCGGGTAGGCATTTGATTGCTTGAGTCTTCTTGATTGATGAGATCTAGACACTCAGTGAAAGAGTGTTGCAACAAATTTCTTACAACAAGTTGAAAGAGTTTTGGATTTGGTGATCTTCACAAAGAATTTGTGTTATAATATTTTTCTAACAATTTCTGTAAAAGTTTAAGTAGGTTCCGTAAAAACTTATGTAACAGCTCAAAATCTTATGTGTTTTGTAAGACTTAATGTTATCGTTTAACCGTCTAGGTTATCACACAATTGCTTACCCTAATAAGTGTTTGTGTAACTACCAATTTTTACTATAGTTACCATAAGTATTTATGTTACCACATTGTAAAAATTTATGT
Source organism: Hibiscus mutabilis (assembly GCA_019671005.1). Lineage (NCBI taxonomy): Eukaryota > Viridiplantae > Streptophyta > Magnoliopsida > Malvales > Malvaceae > Hibiscus > Hibiscus mutabilis. Next base: position 44,453,481 of record CM033726.1, on the reverse strand, counting down.
TAGAACGAGCTACAGATAGAACCAGTCCAATTTTTTTAAATTTTTTAATGTATTTAAATTTGATACACAAGTTATACAAGCCTGTCTATTTCTACTATAAATCAAAATTAAACTTAAACCCTAAAAACTAAACCCTAAATTCTAAACAATAACCTTAAATTCTAAATCCTACAACCTAAACCCCTAAATTTTAAACCCTAAATTAAACCTCTAACCCCTAAAACTAGAACTCTATATAAACTTTAAAGTTTTCCTTTTTTTTAATCTTCCTCACAATAGAACTACCCATTCTTTTGGCTCTTTGTTGAGTTGTTCCACTGCCTCTGACACAAGCCCACAGAAATCTAAAAGAAAAACCATTAATTTTTATTTTTATTTCTCTAAAAATAAAGAAATCACCACATTTGTTTTCTTTTCTGCGACTTAAATCTGTTGCCTCTGTGACTGATCATTGCCAAATTTCCGTGACAAATCAATGGGAGAGTATTTGCAGGAATTCGTGGATGAGACCTCTTGGTACAACCACCTTGTGTTGGGATACCTTCTGCCTACAAAGCTCTGGGATCCGCTCCCCCATATCTTGCAGACTTGGCTGCGAAACTACATTGCCGGGAGTCTGCTTTATTTTATCTCTGGTTTCCTTTGGTGCTTCTATATTTACCATTTGAAACGTAATGTTTATCTTCCCAAAGGTACTCTTTTTCTCCGCTTTTTTGCTGATTTTGAATCTGGGTTCTTTTTGTTTTGATCTTTTCTTTAGTTTTAAGTTGATTTGTTTAAACATTAGTTGATATTATATATATTTTTTGATACTATATCGTTTTGAATCCGAGACTTCATATGTGAGGCTGGAATATTTCATTTACTTTTTTGTTGTTGCAACTTGCAAGTTTTATGTTGGAATTTGCATATATAGTTTAGCAATGGACTTGGGAGTTGTTTATGTATGAACAGTTTCTAATCTTGATTTAACCTTTTTTTTAAATGATGTAAACTTGTTACTGATAATCATAAGTCAAAGGAGGATCCTTGTTGGATTCTATCTCTTAATTTATAACAGTAATGCTTACTTTTGAGCTAGGGTTGGGAATCCAGGCAATGGTTAAATAATATATGTATAGAATGCATTATGGTCATTGTGTTAATACTTGTGATCTATGTCGCTCAAACTCATGTCAGTGCTGGATATGGTCATGATCCTACACAAGTATGCATAATTTGTTTTCTAGGATTTTCCACGTGTTTTGAGGAACATATGCCCTCATTAATGTCTATGTACCGAACACAAGACCCGGTCATAAGTATTTTATTTAAAATAAAGAAGTTTGCTGATAATGTTGCTAGTTGCATATGATTTTCTTAGTTCATATCTCTCTCTGAAAATAATGGTTTCTGAGATTTTGATGAATGCTAAGCTTTAGCCAGTATAAGCTAGACACCAGCAAAACAATCTCCATTGCTTCTTTTTTATTTAAGAAAATGATAATTTCTCTTCTTATTTGCAATAGTTAGTACAATCTTAAAACCCATTAGGTACTGAACAATGCTAAACCTACTCATAAATGTCATCTGTATTTTTTTTTCTTTGTTCTGGTTTTACAAATATGAAATTCCTGGCTCCTTTGTTAATGTTCTGAGTGCTAGTAATGCAGATGCTATACCTACAAATAAAGCCATGCTCATGCAAATTTATGTTGCTATGAAGGCCATGCCTTGGTACTGTGCTCTTCCAACTATTTCTGAATACATGATAGAGAGTGGCTGGACAAAATGTTATGCTAGAATAAGCGATGTCGGCTGGCTTATGTATGCGGTATATTTATTTATATATCTTGCTGTTGTCGAGTTTGGCATTTACTGGATGCATAGGGAGTTGCATGACATAAAACCTCTTTACAAGTATCTTCATGCAACTCATCACATCTACAACAAACAGAATACCCTTTCTCCATTTGCTGGTAAGTTCTTATCTATGCACTCTAGTTTCAATGATTTATAATTGCTTCCACTGCCCAAAGGTTAGCACCATATTGAAATAGTTTTTATTTTTATTTTATGTTATCCTACTTTGACAACATGCGGGATCTGATGGTTGTTTTATATGTAAACTTAAGAGCTTTTGGTAAATAGATATGTCGATACTAGAAAGTTTGAGTTTAAGAGGATCCAGAGAATCTGCCAGTTTTAGGCAGTTGGTTCTTTTGGGATCTCACCCTCCATTATGAAGTTGCCCTAGTGGATTCTAGATTTAATTTGCAAAAATGGCCTTGAATTTGATGTAAGTTTAACCATTATTTTTCTCGTCTTGATTATGAGATTCTTAATTTGCTTGGCTCTGTATTTTTCTGGTTGAAACTAATCCTGGCACCTAGCTCCCAGCTTGCATGAGATAATTCATATCTTGAGTTTCTAGGACAAGTGAGATGTTCTCAAAGGATATCTAACCATTAATCCAGGTTAATATCGATGTAAGCTTAATAACTAATCTGTTGTACTTTGGACTGCATGCATCTTTGAGATATTAATCTGCCATGCACTTAATCTGTTAGGAAGGGAATGAGATTGGATCTGTCAATTACCTTCATTATGAGGTTTGCCTATCAAAGTTTTTAAGCATTCTTTATTTGTAGTCGTATTGCCTGCATTTGGTGATGACATTACATTAAGCCGTGTGCTAATGAATAGCTTTCCGGAGAATGTGTGAGCTAGTCTTGCTGCAGATTATACTTGGTTGCATAGGATATATGTGGAGTAGTGTTTCACGGATGCCATCTCATAGAGTTTTTTTCCTGATTTCAATTCTTTGGCCTCCTTCTGTTGCAGGTTCTCTTAGCTTTTCTTTCTGATGTACCTAGTCCATTGGCCTTTCACCCTTTTCCTTTCATCCAGCGTATTTTTTTTTCTAAAAAAAATCTATGCTATTTAAGTGCTCCATTGCTTTCCCGGAACCATCAATCAATTTAATCCACGTCTCAAACTATCTTTCTATGGAGTTTGGAAAAGATTATATGCTCATTCAGAATATGGACTAAACAATGCACTGTTTACTGAATACAATCTGAATTAGCAGCAGTAACAGTACAGATCTTCTGTTTACAAGTGGCTTTAACTTCTAAAAGTAGTAGTGTGATAATTATTTTATATTTTGCTTTCTATCTTTAGTATTTATTATTTTAGATATGAATATTAATGTTTCCCATATATACTCTTAGTTTGTATGATTGTATCAAAGTTATGTTAATGAATAAATTAGTAATAGAGTGGTTGTGTATGTAATAATATACTTTCATGGATGTGAGGTTTTTGAGCATCTATGCAAGAGCAGGGTAGAGGTAGATAATGCCTATGTTGCTCTAATTCTTCATTTTTCTTAATGTACCATAATCCAACACTCATGTTTGGCTCTTATCCTCTAGGGATCCTTCAAATACATGGAAAAACTTTGGGGGAAAATATACTCGTGTTAGAAAAATACACATATATGACATTCATACTCGAGGCCGAATAACATAGGATTAGGCAATCCCTGTTCCTTCACTGCGTTGCCATCCCTAATTTCAGCATCTTTCTTGGTATTTCCCTTTTTAACTAGTTGCATTCATGGTGCAAGTTTTTTTCTTTGAAGTTTTTTAGTGTGGCAAACTAAATATTTGTCCCAAATAGAAGATTCTGTGTGTTAACAAATATAAGAAACGCTTTGGCTAAACAGATATACTATTTCGATATACCAACTTCAATTGAAAACTATGCTATTCGAACTCTTCATTTTTCTTAAATATTTGTCTGAAACACAGTATGTGGATTCATCACCAAGAACTTCTAAATAGGTGAAAAACCTTTGAAATTTGACCATGCTTGTATCGGACATATAACCGTCACACTTGAGTTTGAATCAAATAGGCTGAAAATTCTATTTGGATTTTTTTACCCTTCTAAATGAAACACTCCTCAATGTCCTGTGTTCAGGTTTGGCTTTTCACCCTCTGGATGGAATACTGCAGGCAGTCCCTCATGTCATAGTACTGTTCATCATACCAACTCATTTTAGAACTCACATCGGACTCATATTCCTTGAGGGCATCTGGACAACGAACATCCACGGAAACCTCTGGCCTATCATGGGTGCTGGTTACCACACCATTCACCACAATACGTACCGCCATAATTATGGCCATTACACCATATGGATGGATTGGATGCTTGGAACCCTACGTGACCCTATTGAAGATGAAGGCAAGAAGGTGATGTAACTGTGTCTGTGCTTGTCTCGATATTTCATCTTAATTTGTTGGTTAGGTCCGCATGTTTGTTGCTTTTGCGATTTATTGGCCTTTGGGTGTATGTTATTTTGGTCATAGGTTTTAACCCATCCTTGGGTAGAAACTTTGTACTAGTGTAAGCTATTTATTCCGACTTTTTCTCAAGTATCAATGTCCGACACTTGCGGTTAACTTATTCCTTTGTTGAGTGCCAAATAACTGTCATGGCTGGGTGCCATAGAGTTCGCATCAGGTGAATAAAGTTAGATCATTGTGTTGTTTAGCTTATCTTGGTCGTGCTAGATCAATTTTGGACCGTTCAGCTCAAGTTTACTCAAACAATTTAGGGTAAAGTTGACAAAAGGTTACTAAACTATCCTAAAAGTTATAAAATTGTCATCCAACTTCCAAATGCTACAAAATGGTCATTAAATTTTAATTTTTGTTATAAAATGGTTATCGAGTGTTAGGCTAGCTGTTGTCTATCGTTAAGAGGGTGACAGTTAAGAAAATTTGTATAATAACACATTTAGTTCTTTATATTTAAATATTTAATTTTAATTAAAAAAATAAATATGGTCTTTATTGTTTATATATTTTATCAATTTGGTCCTATTTACATAACACGCATCATGTACCTTAATGCCGAGAGGATTAGAAATACCTAGAGAAATTTGACTTGTGCTCCATCTAGCTACCGAGTCCTCTCACCGATCCAAAATATATTGGGATTTAAGTGTGGTGAAGAAAAACAATGAATTGTTTACCTGCTGCAAAAAGGAGAAGCAGCATGAAAATGGCGTACATCTTCAAACTCTCCATACTCTTCAATTGAAATATGGAGGAACTTTTCCTTCGATTCCGAGGACCAACCGTGAGAGGGAGAACAGTAGGAAAAGTTGAGAGGGGAGTTTGGGAAAGAGAGAATGCGACGGTTGAAGAAAAGCAATACAAAATAGTGTTCACTGTTCGGTTAAAATCGAATTAATTGATTGAACAGAAATTTGAATTCATGTTTTGTCAGCACCATGTCTGTTTATTGTAATGTTAATGGTAGCGGAACTCGACTTTAATTATACGAAGGCTATTTAAATGTCTAAATTTATGAGATTAACAATGAATTATATATTTTTAGATGATTAAATAATAATTTTACCATCATATCAACGAAAATAAGTCTATCATGACAACATTTCAATCATAATTAAAATTTAATTTATCAAAAACAAATTGCATAACATGTTTTGACACATGTGACATAGTTAGGTTCATCATTTTCACATGTACCTCAAATTCAAAATTTCCAAAACACAGCCTATTCCGATCATATATTAAAGTGATTCAATCTCTAACCCAGTTTTTCTAACTTGTTTTATGACAAGAATGGTAGGCAAACGAAGTGAAATCATTTCCTAAATAAAGCGCACGGAGGTTTGTTTTGTTGATTAAGCCATGACTCATGAAACGTTCCTTACATAGTATGAACAAAAGAATTCCTTTATTCCTACTTGATGTCAAATGGATGAGAATATTCAACTATTCAATTATTTCTTTAGTTGGGTTTTAGAAAAATAATTTATCAATTCAAAATAAACTTCACTCGATTCATTATTTAGTAATATTCAAATTTAATCGTTAAAAAGTTATACAAGTTATAATGTCTAAATTATTTATAATCTCAAAATCCTTAAATCAGAGACAATTGCATCTGAACCACTTAAACTTATGATCTCCTGAATATCGCAACAACAACAATATCAAAATCAACCGAATTGTTACTCGATCGGCAAATACATCTGAATTAAACTATACAAAATTGAAGTTACAATTTTGTAGTATGGTATCAAAGAATAAAAAGGACTTGGGGTCCAAAACTGGTAAAGTTGGCCAACATGGCTATAAAATTTGTGCAATGGGGGGTTGCATTATTCATTTCATGAGGGAAAATATTGATATTTATGGACAACAGTCTGCCAAGCCTATGCCTTCCACTTCTTCATAAATATTTTTAATTGAGTTTTTTGGTATTATATACTTTTAACAAATGAAAGGTACAGGAAAGCCCTATTATATTCCATTAACTTTACCTCTTTTTTTTTTTCTTTCTATCCAAGTTAACAGCAGTAATGGCACGCTGTCCATTTTGTACAAAATTAGAAGTTGAATGTTCATTTTATAATTTTTAAAAGCTCCGTAATCAAAATGAATTTTTAATATAATTCATCTCTATTTTTAAACTTTACCTTATTTTTTCTATCTCATACCAATTGTCTAAAATTTTCATTTTAAAAAAATATTTATCCAAATTAACTAATTGCAAATGATAATGTTTTGGAATAAGGATAATTATTTGATACACTTGCGGTAAAAACTAAAAGTTTCCACAAGCGCCTTAATTTTAGGGTCTAGGGACTCAATTTAGGGTGTAGGGTTTAGGGTTTTAGCTTTAGCAGTTTAGAATTTAGGATTGTCAATAGAATTTGGGGTTTATAGGTTAAAACCTAAATCCTCAACATATTACACTAAAACTTAAACCCTAAACCCTAAATACTAACCTAACCCCTAAATTCTAGCCATTACCCCTAAATTATAAACTCCTACACCTAAACCCCTAAACCCTATACCCTAAGCTAAGTCCCTAAACCCTAAAAGTAAGACTTGTGAAAACTAAAAGTTTCCACCGCCATTGTATTAGATATAAATCCGTGGAATAATACATTTTAAAAAATTCTTAATTCTAAACATCATTTAATATTTTAAAATTTTGGGTAAAATAGATGAAGCATCACTCAACTATCTTCTCCATCCTATTTTGGTCACTCAACTTTAAAACTTTTCAATTTAATAACTGAACTTTCGAACTGTTTCTGTTTTGATCACTCTCTATTATTTTAATATTATTTTTTGATGATGTGGGATTTTTAATATTATTAAATATAAAAATAATTTTAATTAAATAATAAAAAATATTTTATTATTATTAAATTTAAAAATATTTAAAATAATCGTCGCCTTCTATAATCACCGTCGATCATCGACGACTTTCAAAACCGGCAGTCATTTGATCCTAAATTCCACCTAGATACTCGCTTTGACATGCTGAGTCCGAATCCGGTGGTTGTTTCACCGGAAAATGTCCCGAAACACGCAAATCTCGGCTAAAACCTTTTAGTTTCCTCACTTTTGATCTCTTTTTCGTGGACTTCGGAGCATTTTTGGTAAAATGGAAGTCAGATTCAAACTCAAAGGGTCGAGACGAAGTGACCGATGAAATCTGAAATTGAACAACCGCCATTTACGACCGTCGACAGTGGCGTTCGACGGCGGCGAATAGTACCTGGTGAAAAGTTGAGTTTATTTTTTAAAAAATGCCACATCATACAAAAATAATAATAAAATAATAAAGAGTGACTAAAACAAGAGCAATCCGAAAGTTTAGTTATTAAATTGAAAAGTTTTAAAGTTGAGTGACCAAAATAGGAGAAAGAAAATAGTTGAATGATGATTCTTGTATTTTAGCATAAAATTTTCCATCCAAGCACAAGTATAGTTTGCAATTGGAATTTAAAATTCAAAGTACTTATTATTATTTTTATTTCTTTGGTAATAACAAGTATACCTAGTATTTTTGAAGTCTAGATAATACCAACCAAAAGATGATAATATTAATTATTATTTCAAAATTTGTGGTCTGTCAAATATTGCACGTAAAAGGAGACTGCCAAATTAAAAGAAAAAAAATGAGGAGTTTGTGACTCATACCGGCAACCTTTCACATGCAAATGGTTTCCAAAGATTACATCAAAACAAAGTATTCATACGAAATTTCTTTTCCTTGTCCTTTCCCTTATTTGCATTCTTCAACAACCACTAGGCCTACCATCACTTGCATAAATTTGATGGGTGTATTGATATCTTATTTGTGTTGTAAGTAACATTTAAATATAAATTTGGATTAATGTATATTTTAGTACTCAAATTTGCTTTTTAATATTCATTTTGGTATCTAAACTTTTTATCCATACTTGAAGTTGATTTTAATGTTCAATTTGATACCTAAACTTTTTTATTTAATTAAATGCTTGAACTTGTCTTTTTGGTTCAAATAAGTACTTAAATTTAATTTATTAGTTTAAGCTGATTAAAAACTGAGTATTTATTTTAATAAAAAAAAACAAGTTAATATATCAATTTCAACGACAACAACAAAAAGAAGTAGATAAATGGAAGAGATTTTACTGTCTTTCGCAGCCAAGAAAGGAAGAGGGAAGGATGAAAATGGGAGGCGGAAAGGAGTTCTTCTACTTATAGGGACTTGGTCGTAGGCATGGAAATAAAACCCATGGGATTTTTTCACAGTAAAGTAAATAAATTGTAACTAAACTATGAAATAGTATTTAATTTCTTTATCATTTAAATTTTTTAATTTATAAAATACAAGTTAATTTTTTTTCGAGTAAAGTAATTAAATTGTCCTAATATAGTACTGTTTAGAGGGTGGGGAAGGGAAAGATTCCAACATTTAAAGGAACTTCCACCAAACCCACTTGAAAACTTCATTTCTTTCTTTCTTCTACTTTATATCATAAAATTGAGTTGAAACGCGGAAACCGAGTTAGGGTTTACTATCATACTCACTCACATCTATGATCTATATAAGAGGTGAAACAAAGTTTAGAGGTAGGTGAATAATTGCATCAATAAAATTATTATTGGTGGGGTTAAGTGAAACAACAGGTTTTGGGGCAAAATCACGAGTGTTCACGTGACCAAATCACAATTTTGATAATATATACAAAATGGAAATATTACTAATAAATAATTTTAAGCACTCATTTGTGATATATATTTTTGAAAGATAATGTAAATGAGGACAAATAAATATTTTTTTTCAAAAATACTTTTAATAAAAATTTTAAACTAAGAATTTCATATTTTAAAAATTATTTTTAACTAAGTTTTTTTAAAAAAATCGTTGAATACTTATTTTTTTGGTTCAAAATACTATTAACTTCTAAAGAAAAAAAATGTAAAATAGAGGTTTAGTCAAAGTTAATAGTAATTGTTTTTGTTTACTTCAACTTTGAAAACTTGAATACCATCTGTCATGTGAGCTATAAATGTGGATTCTACTGCAATCGAATTCTTCACATTGTAAAGCTATGGAGTTTTTCATTTCCTCTGGAGCCCTGCTTTCACGGTTTCTTCCAAACCCAAACCCAAAGCAAAAGCAAGCAAGGCTACCACCGCGTAACCTTGTCCAGTCTGTTTGAATAATGGGAAAAGTAACACTAGGTGAGTGCGCAGATATCTAAACGGATAGTATCTGTAGTTACAAAAACATTCTTGTAACACTACAACAATGTTTCTTTAACTACGGATGATATGCTTAACCGGTGTTACTTTTCCCATCTTCAAACAAACTGGAAAACCAGCAACGGACATCTAAACCTACAGGGATCTTAACTTTGATCGAATGTATGCTAGAAGTGATGAAAACTTGAATCAGTAGACTGTTTTGTGGTTTAAGGAAGCTAATGGGTACAGTTTTTGCTTGCAGGTGCAATACGATTTGCTCGATCGGAAGGGCTGATCCCAGCTCCCGAGCCAACTCATGCAATCGCAGCGACGATCCGGGAAGCTCTTCGTTGCAGAGAGACTGGAGAATCAAAGGTGATTCTGATGGCAATGTGTGGACATGGCCATTTTGATTCGGCATCTTACGACAAGTATATGCAGGGAAATATAGTTGACTTGTCATTTGAAGAGCAGAAAATAAAAGAATCATTGGCCAAAGTTCCTAAAGTGCGGCCTTAGGTTCAAGGATTATTATATTAAAAAATTAGAATAATTAATATTATGGATTTATTAAATGATTTCTGAAAAATAAGTGGACTTCACTACTTCGCATTATGAGTTTCTGAAAAACGAACAAAAGAAGTAGCTATTGAAACCTATTGGGGATGGAGTAGATGAGTTTCCGAGGGCAAGGTGGTATTCCCATTGTATGAAAGTTGGATCTTTAATTTTGATTTGGGTAAAGTTCACAAACTTTGCTAAAAAAATAAAAGGTAATCAAACTTTCAAATTTTACAAAATATTAATTAAACTTTATGTTTTGTAACAAAATGGTAACTCGGCTGTCAAGTACTTAACGTGGCTGTTATAAAACTTTGTATAATAGAACATTTAATCATTTATATTTACACATTCAATCAACTTAGTCATAATTCAAAAAAATTCACTAAATTTAATCCTTATTATTTACGCATTCTTTTAATTTGGTTCTTATAAAAAAATATTATTTATTTATTATTCGGTTTCATTATGAAATTGCTTAATTTTGTAGCTTGACGATGCGTTTAAGTGCAACAAAATTGCAAGATGGCCGCATGATAATATGGATACATGTTGCAGACCCAACTAGATATGGAAATAATATATAATGAAGCCGCATATAAAAACTAAACAGTTTCTGAGTCGGTCTTATGGTTCATAGAGCTTAACATACTGCTACAGACTCCTTGTAAAGATTAGAATACATACCCCTATCACATTTCTTTTTGTCAACAAACCTCAAGATAGAGAGCAAGAGGACGACATTAGAAGCTCAAATTCTCTATGTCAAATATAAGCTGTCTAAATAAAGCATAAGCAGTTAAGACCAAAAAAGAAAACACTAGGCATCAACTCCTTTGTTATCATCTCCCACCTATGCCTTGCTATCTATGCTCATTGGTTCGGCTTCCTTCGCACTTGATTTACTGGACTCGACGGAATCCATTTTATTCATCTTGCCGTAGAATTTGGCTTGCTTCTTGTTATATTCCTTCATCTTCTCTTTCAAAACTTTGTATTCGAGCTTCACCTCCCCATCACATTTCTGAGTCAGTCTTATGGCTTATAGAGCCTAACATGCTATCCCACCACCCTCAAATTTAATGTAAGCGGAAACACTGACAGCTTTGCAAAGTTCTTGTTTCAAACTCATTCCCCCCATGGCAAGTTTCTCGGGAAACATGGGATAAGTTCCAGTAGACAAGAAAACAGAGGTTCCTCTTCTCAGCGCCATCTCGTAATTTTGTTGCACTTAAGGCAACGTCAAGCAACAAAATTAAGCAATTTCATATTGAAATCGAACAATAAATAAATAATATTTTCTTAAAGGATCAAATTGAAAGGATGTGTAAATAACGAGGGTTAAATTTAGTGAATTTTTTTCGAATTAGGACTAAATTGATTGAATGTGTAATTATAGAAGATTAAATGTGCTATTATACAAAGTTTTATAATAGACATGTTAAGTACTTAACGACCGAGTTACCATTTTGTTACAAAATATAAAATTTAATTGTCATTTTGTAACATTTGAAAGTTTAATTACCATTTTATTTTTTTTAACAAAGTTCAGTGACCATTTGTGAACTTTACCCTTTTAATTTTTGTCATTTTGATCATATTAGTGAGATTTCAGTAGTTTAATATCTTCCACCACAATGCAAATTTGGTATATGGACATTGGACAGGGACAGATCTTGGTCACAACATAGTTTTGGAGGCCATCTTAAAATTTTGAAAAAAGAATTAAAGGTTTAAATTCAAATTTTCAAAATTTGTAAAGGATCTAATTTAAAATTTTTAAAAAAGAATTTTTAAATTTTTTATTATTTAATTAGAACTTTTAAAAATTTTAAAAAGAAACTTAATTGAGAATATTTAAAAATTTTAAAATATAATCGAAACATTTAAAATTTTTAAAGAGTCAAAATTTAATTTTAAAAATACTAAATTTTATGGGTCAGATCACACTGACCCATAACCAACCACTCATGTATATTGTTACGGGGCCATTACTCTCTTCTCAAAAACATGTCTGAGAGGATGTGCAGCGCCATCCGCTCTCGTGATGGGCCACCTTGACATAGTTGTCCACCTTATCTATCCCACTCATAGGCGTTCGGCGTTAAATCAGACAATCAAAGGGTCGCTCTAATACCACTTGTCACGGGACCGTTACCCTCTTCTTAAAAGACATGTCTGATAGGATGTACAGCGCCATCGTATTTATATCTCAATACCTCCATTTTCTTTTTTGATGTGGGATTAATGACCCTGCCTCTTCTTAGACATTTTGTTATCCCAAAAACTTATCTTACTCCCAAGCTCACTTGGAAAAGCTTTCCTATCTTTTTCAATGCTCTTTAAATATTGTTTTTTTTTTCGGTTTATAAAGACAACATTGTGCAAGATAGCTAAGTTACTTGTCTGTTACTATAAAAAAAAATAGGGTAAAGTACACAGCTGGTCGCTAAATTATCTCAAAATATAAAATATTAAATTTTTAAAAGTTATATAATAAACATTAAATTTTAGTTTTTATTACAAAATGGTCACTGAGCCAGAAAAAATTAAATGTATCAATTTAACTTATTGGTTTAAACTGATTAAAAAACTGTAAGTACCCATTTGAATAAAAAAAATCAAGTTAATATATCAATTTCAACAAAAAAAAAACAAAAAGGTTAAGTTCAGGCACCTAATTTGATAAAAACTATTATTTTTTTACCCATTTTAAGGTCAAGTGAGATACTTATTTTGAAAAAAATGATAGATTGAACACCTAAAAAGGACAAAAAAGTTTAGGCACCTAAAAGGGAAAAACAAGATAATTTGGACACTTATTTTGATATTAAGCCTTTAAAAATAAAACGACTTATTAAATATTTAAAATTAAAATTGAAAATTAAATATCTAATTTGTCTAGTATTTAATTTATAAGGACCAAGGCTTACCAAAATTTTTTTTTTGTCGAATTTAATTCTCTCCTATAAAAAATAAATGATATAATATTTTTTAATTTTTTGTATTTATTGCTCAAAATCGAACTTCATATCATATCCACAATTCAATTCCTTCAAATTTTCTGAACAAAACAATGAAAATAATGTGTTTGACAAAGTTTAATCATGTTTCTATGGTTTATTAATGAAATATTAAATTAATTTTTAAAATTAATGAGACATGTTTTCGCTCTATAAGGGTCTATTTTTTAATTTTCACTCGGAGCCCTAAAAATATCCAAAATGCCCTGATAAAGACTTAAATTGTTATTAGACTAATAAATTTAAAAACACGAACTCATCTTTTCTGTTTCAGCCTTACTTGATTAAATATTTAATAAATTACTGTATTTTTTAATTTAAATACTATTAACTCCAAAAAAAACAATTTAAAATAGAGGTTTAGTCAAAGTTAATAGTAATTGTTTTTGTTTTACATGGAATGGAAGCATGTGATTAGCATAAATTCTACTGCAATCGAATTCTTCACATTGTAAAGATATGGACTTTTTCATTTGAAATTTTCTGTACCGTCCTTTCATTTCCTCCGTCATGATTTGAACCTAGGAACTCCGGGTTAAAAACCCGATCCTTTGAGGAAATTCAAACTTGGATCACGGATGTGTAAAAACACACAAACTATTAAATTAATTTGAATCATTAATTTGCAAATGGGTATATTGCATCAAACATAAGTCTGATAGGACTGTTGATCGTTATAAGTCTCGTTTAGTATCCAAAGGATTTACCCAAGTTGAAAAAATTGATTATATTGACACATTGTCACCGGTTGCCAATATGACCTTCTTCAAATTACTGCTTGCTCTTGCCGTAATTAATCATTGGTATCTTTTGCAGCTCGATGTTAACAATGCTTTTCGTAATGAAATCCTTGATGAGGAATTGTATATGAAATTTCTGCTTGGTTATGGTTCAGCCCGTCAAGGTTCCAACATGGTATGTAAGTTACATTAGTCTTATTTCTAGTGAGACTTCTGTAGAAGTTGCGAGCTGTAAGGAGTCATTGGGCACATTGTCGGTTGCAGGGGGAGTCAGTTTAGATCAAATTTTTATGTGGCTTAAAAACTTACGTTTATTGTAAGGTGTGATTCGGGTGCAGGGTGGGGGGAGCTTGTTTGGGGTGATACGTGGTTGGGTGGGACTTGCATGGCGTTGCCTTTGACTTCGTACGGCTTTATGTCTTTTTAATATTAATAAAAGCCTTATTGCTAGCAAGAAAAGTTACATAAGTCTATTTGTTGGCTTAAACAAGCATCATGGCAGTGGTTTTATGCATTTTCTCAGGTGGTTCTCAAGCTCGGATTTATTCAATCTCCTTCATAACACTCTTTGTTCACCAAGGGATGAGGTGACAAATTTGTTGTTCTGCTTGTGTACGTAGATGATATTATCTTGGCGGGAAACGATTTACAGTCATTAGCAGATTTCTGAACATCTCTTCAACAACATTTTAAACTCAAGGACTTAGGATCATTATGGTATTTTCTTGGTTTTGAAGTGCCACAGAATTCATGAAGTATCTCTTTGTCTCAAAGGCATTATGCACTACAACTGCTAGAAGATATCGGTTCACTTGAAAAGAAACTGTAATCACTATTTTTATCCGGGGTCAACCCGCTTTTACTTTTTGTAGGCTTTAGGCTTTGTTTAAATATTACTAGTTAATTAACTAAGCTAATATATATATATATATATTGCTTATTTGTTCAATTTTGATTCGTGTTTGAAAAGAAAAACACAAAAATATTATAAGGCTTTTAATTCATATTGTGTTAGCATATTATCATATGTATTGTTATTATGTTACGGTTATTATTATCAATTTATTATTATTAAACTAAAAAAAATAAAACAAAACAGTTTAAATAAATGCCCATAAATAAACATAAGCCCAAAAGTCTTTAATTTAAAGTCCATTTACATGAAATTTAAAACCAAACAAATTATAATACAAGGCCCAATAAGGCCCTAAATAACCCTAAGCCTGGTTACATCAAACCCTAATCTAACGCCCATTATCCTTTGCGCAGCTAATCCTCGACCATTGGATTTGGGAGATTGATCAACGGTCCAGATTCGATCTTGGGAGAAAACCCTAAGAGACCCCTTATCTGCTAAAGCGCCGCATTAATTATAGTCGTTAGATCTAGGATCTGAACGGACGGCCCAGATCATCCTGGAAGGCTCTAGAACCTTCACACGCCCACGCGTGGCTTTTCCCGCTCTCTCATGCGCGCGTGTGTTATATGCGGGACACCCTGGATCTCCACGCGCAACTCTTCAGGCTTCATCTGCCACGTCTGCAACCTCCTCTGGTCCCCTTCTTCTCCCGTGCGGCCACGTCCATCATGCAACAAAAAAGAACGGGCATTAGCAAGATTTCAGAAAAACACAGAAATAATATCAAGCCACAATAAGCAAAGATCAAACACAAAAATGGCGGATTTCAGAACTATTCATAACCAGTTGATTTTTTATGTTTTATCACATGTAAACCATTCGGTTATTTAAACCGAAAACTCACACATATTGTAACGGGGGTATTTTCGAAACGAGAAATACGAAAGCAAAAAAAAAAGATCCTTTCAGAGGTAATCCTTTTGTTTATGTTTGCATGCATGTAAGATCTAGATCTAGGGTTTTTCAAAAATTTTACCTCATTTCTGGCTGTCGTTCCGTTTTCCCGGTGACAAGCCCGCGGCCCTAGTGCCTTTAAGGATGAGCCGGAAGTAAAGATCTGAAATTTTCTTTTTGGCTCCTCTCACCGGTGATGAACCTTGGGTTTTCGGCCACTCAAGGTGAACTGGTGGAAGGTTGTAACTCTTTGGAATGGCTTGGTCAAACTAAAAAGGTATTAAACCTTTAAAAAACACGAATTAAATTAAAATTTGGAGTGTAATAAAGCCATTTCAAAATGGGATTTAATTTGACCAAGCCCGTCTAATTAAAGTTTATTTTCAATTACGAACAATTTAATTAAATTCAATTTAAATTTTGATAATTTCCATCAAATTAAAAGCAACATATATTTTGGTACTGGTTTCCGGGCGTGATGAGGGTGCTAATCCTTCCCCACGCGTAACCAACTCCCGAACCCGTTTTCGAGTGAATCTCTTGTTTTTATGGTGTCCGGCCTACCTTAGTGGCCGGTGGCGACTCCAAGTCTTTTTGATTTCAAAAACACGAACTTTTAAAGAATTTCCCCATCTTTTTAAATATTTTCAAAGAACGTAAAGAAAATCTAACTACGAACCTTTTTAGTGACTTGCGAAAATTTTAAGGCCGCTACAGCTGGCGACTCCGCTGGGGACAATTTTGTTTTACAAAACAAAAAGAGAGTTAAGCCAAGGAAATCTATGTTGCTTTTAATGATGGAAATTTTAAAATTTAAATTGACTTCAATTAATTTGTTCGTTCTTGAAAATACGACTTTGATTGCACGAGCTTCGATAATTGGTGGTTTTGAATTAATTGCTCATTTAATTTCTAAGGAATCACCGACATGTGTTGCATCATGATCATCAAGCTCTATACCCGAGCTTTGTCCCTTGAGTGGGAGTGAAATGCCACATACCCAAGTGAGTAGCCCTCCACGGGTTAGTAATTCACTTTCGGAGTCCACGCCTTTTGACAAGTGAGCAGCCCTCCACGTCACTAGGTCGTGCAGTTCCTTGAACCGAATCCAATTTGCAAGCCTGTAATGGGCCAAAATTGGGGTTCTTGTTATCTTAGTGGCGGCGAGATAGGTTTGAGTAACCTTTCTAGAACCGAACTCATATGTGAGAACCTAGGAGCCCACCCCAATTAGAGCCATGCGAACAACCATAGTGAGCTAGACTTCATGTGGTTAGATTTTTGCTTTTCTTCGCTGGTTACTTCGCTTTGCTATATTTTTCACTTGATTGATTTATTTGTCATGTTCTTTACTAACCTGTCCTTTTGTTTTCTTATTTGTACCTTGTCATATCATTAAGAAAACACTGATTTGGAAATAGTCTGAAATTAAAAGCTTGATCAATGAGAGATTTGGTACATAACAATGATGAAAAGAATTCTGAAGAATTCCCACAAAAGAATGATTGGCTGAAGTGTAGACCCGAGGAAAGAGAAACCGAGGTTTAAAAGCTCAAGGACCAAGTTGCCAGCTACAAATGTGCAATCCAAGAATACCAGATACCGATGATGAAACAACTTCGAGATGCCGCTTGGAATATTCGGGGGCAAGCACAATAGACGTCAAATTTGATGGTTCAAGTCAAGGAATTGCCCAACGACTCCAATTCTTAGCATGAGATGCTATCGGACTTTAGAAATACGTAAAGGAGGAGTCGAAAAAGAACAAAAGCCATCTTAGTGTGGGTCGTATGTCCAGCGGTTTTCTTTCAATATTGTAATGGAATGATATCTCTATTAATACAAGTTGTTTAACGAGGATATTTTCCGAATCATTGTTTCTCTTTGCATTCATGCATGTTTACATCATGTCGCATTTGTTTACAAAAGTTGCGAAGTGTTGAAAATGATTAAAGGTTTTTACATGAAAAATTTTAGTGCTTCACATTTACACTCAATGTGCATTTTTTAAGTGTTTGCTTACGATCATTTATTCAATGCATCGCATGCATTAATTCATGAAACATTAAAATTAACTATTGGGGATCCCATGCCAGTAATTGAAGATTTCACACTCACACTTCACTAGGCATCAAAAAGGAAATGGAAGAAAGTTTTGCCAAGATAGAAGTTGATCTCAAGGGGCAATTAGAGCGGGCTCAGTCAGAATTGAGGGACACTATAATCAAGTCCCACCAAGATATGATGAAGGAGATATCTCAGATGCTACAGTCTAGTCTAAGGTAAGAATTGAGAGGAAAGAGTGCTGCCGAGAATCCCACTCAGAACATGAGAGACCTTTTATACTTCATGACTTTTATCAACCCCTCACCCAACCCTCCGCAAGGGGCATCTTCTTCTCATCAGGCCGGCGCCTCAGCCCAAGTTCAACCGGGCATGACCTTTGGAAATATCGAAATTGTTGGGGATGGTATCCCAAATTTTGATGAGTTGAAAAAACTGAACCAAGTAAAGGCAGAATTCTCAAAATAGTTGGAAGATGCCTAAAAAGATCTCGAAGAAAAATTTTGGGTGAAGGAAGACGAGGAAGGTTCCTATGGACTAAACGCTAGAGAGCTTAGTTTGGTCCCTGATGTGGAAATTCCATACAAGTTCAAGACCCAGAATTTGAGAAGTTTGATGGGATGAATTGCCCCACTGCCCACATAACCATGTTTTGCTGAAAGATGGCGGGGTATATTAGCAATGAGAAGCTGTTGATCCACTGTTTCTAAGACAGTTTGATAGGATCAGCCTCAAGGTGGTACAATTAGTTAACCTCGGCTCAGATTAGGTCATAGAGAGATTTGGCCAAGGCTTTCACAGAACAGTATAAACACATAACCGATATGGTCCCAAACTAGCTCATGCTACAAGGTTTGGAGCAAAGGCACAATGAGAGCCTTCGTGAGTATGCCCAGCGTTGGCGAGATATGGCGGCACAAGTACAACCTCCACTTCGTGAGAGTGAGATTTCTCCCATGTTTATAGATACTTTGAAGGGAACCTTTTATGACCGCATGATAAGCAATCCCATAAGCAACTTTACGGATATGGTCGCAACGGGAGAGCGCATCGAAGATGCCATCAAAAAGGGGAAGATAAGAGATCCCTACAGCACAACCACCCACAAGGGGCATGATTCTCAAGTTCACATGGTAGGTTCTCACTCGACCAATTAGCCCCAATGCCACTTCCGCAATCGATCACCATGGTATGCAAAGCCTCTAAAGGTTCTTCATCCAGTTCTAATCTCATACATTGATTTGCTCTCAATGCCGATTGAGAATAAACTTTTGACCCCAGTTCAATCCAAACCAAATGATCCTCCATATCCTGATGGTTATGATATTAATGCTGTGTGTGACTATCATGTGGGAAGCACAGGCCACACTACGGAGAATTGTGGGGCCCTAAAGAACAAGGTTCAAAGTCTGATTGAGGTTGACCTTTTGAAGTTTTAAGAAGAAAGAATGATGGGCATGATTTTTGTGGGGTGCTAATTTCCTCACTTTCCTTCATAGGAGTTAATTAGTTCTCTTGCATGTTGCACTTTCTCTTGAAGTAATATAGAACCAACCTTGTTACCACTCACCCAAATATAGCAATGATCTTTGTGTAAGGGGCATATGTTATGTTTGCGGGTTTCCTTTCTAATGAAAAATGCATTTTGCTTAAAATGCAATAACCTTGAAATCATATATATGTATATCCCTTTCTTACCCTCGTAAGGTCTTCAGATATCACATGCATGATGTGGCATTGATTCTAATCAAGTGTTGTAATAACGATAAAGTATAATTTCCTGCTCAGTTGCTCTCATCGGTAAAGCGCGAGACGCAAGATTACTACTCTTTCGATGATGTTCGACGATAAGAAAATCTATCATGAAAGACTGAAGAGTTGTTTAAACTTAAGTTAAAAGAAAAAAGAAAAAGAAGAAATTCTGTTAAGAAAAGAACAGTTAGTGCCTCAACATCATAGATAAATCTCTTAAATTAATGAACGATCCAATAAGCTACGGAGCATCCTGATGAAGCTGTGGGAGGAGAACAAATCTAATAAGGAGCTATGTTCCACCTGTTCAATACCCTAGCGTCAGAGATGACTTTTTGAAGGCACTAACACTATATTAAGAATACACTTGTATTATAATCCTTAATTTTGCACTCAATATGTTAAATAAATTTGGAAGGCTTAAGCTTATTTTGGAGAAAAACAATGAGAACTAGAAGGAGTAGTTGTCGAACATATCAAGCAGATACCATAATCATGGGAATGAACTGAGCAATCTGGAAGGAATTTCACAACTCTAAATATCGCCACAACATTCAAAGGCAGGTTGTTGGTCACCGAAGGGTAGAATCTAAGACACTCTTGCATCTAGTATCCGGGGCATCTTATTCTATTTTTCTTTTCTTAATATCTTGGTCTCAAGGTTCTGTATGTTAATATAAAAGGCATCATTCATTAAAATGGTGACCATCAAACTGATACATTTTACGCAAAGAGTTTTCAATGTATTACTTCACAGATGAATGCACCAGGCCCGAATTTGAAGGGTACCACTTAGGATAATGAAGAGCTTTTGGGGTAGTTTATAGTGTTGGGCCATCATTTCCCGTAGGACAACAAAAGTTTTGGCATGAGAGCTCAAATCGAAATAAATGAAAGATTGTGCAAAGCTTGAAAGAACTTGATAATTGATTCTGATTACGACCGAGGCCACTTAACTCGAAGGTTTGAATAGATGAGCAATACAAGTTTGGGGGCAGATTTGATGAGTGGTTGTAGTCCCAAGATGGTGGCTATCAGCTCTAGAGAACGAAGATGAGCTAAACTCATGCACCTTTGCATCACATGCATCATTGGTAGTTAGATATCTCTATGTTATGAGCATGCTAACTCATATCATCATAGCATTTTGTTTATTTTAAACATGCATATGAAGATTGATAAAAGGATGGATCTACAGCTTCATGAGAGGAGAAATAGATCTCATAGAACCAAGAGTCCTTTGACTCACATAATTAGGATTTCTAAAGGTCTTTCAATCCCCTGTTTCTATCCTTTCCAAAAGAACGTTTTTCTAAAAACCCATATTTCTCAATTCTATCCCTTCCAAAATGATATTTTTCCTAAAAATTTAAATCCCTTCTACAAGGGCGTTTTTCTAAAAATTCAAATTTCTCAATTCTATCCCTTCCACAAGGACGTTTTTCTCAAAACTCAAATTTCTCAATTCTATCCCTTCCAAAGGGACTTTTTTCTAAAAATCCAAATTTCTCAATTTTATCATTTCTTAAAGGATTATTTTTTCTTAAAACAATGAATTTCTTAATTCGATCCTTTCTTAAAGGATTGTTTTTCTTAAAACACGAATTTCTTAATTCGATCCTTTCTTAAAGGATTGTTTTTCTTAAAACACGAATTTCTTAATTCGATCCTTTCATAAAGGATTGTTTTTCTTAAAACACGAATTTCTTAATTCGATCCTTTCTTAAAGGATTTTTTTTCTTAAAACACGAATTTCTTAATTCGATCTTTTCTTAAAGGATTATTTTTCTTAAAACAACAAATTTCTTAATTCGAACCTTTTTTAAATGATTGTTTTTCTTAAAACACAAATTTCTTAATTCGGTCCTTTCTTAAAGGATTGTTTTTCTTAAAACAACGAATTTCTTAATTCGATCATTTCTTAAAGGATTGTTTTTCTTAAAACACGAATTTCTTAATTCGATCTTTTCTTAAAGGATTGTTTTTCTTAAAACAACGAATTTCTTAATTCGATCCTTTTTTAAAGGATTGCTTTTCTTAAAGCACGAATTTCGTAATTCGATCCTTTCTTAAAGGATTGTTTTTCTTAAAACAACGAATTTCTTAATTCGGTCATTTCTTAAAACACGAATTTCTTAATTCGATCCTTCTTAGGGATGCTTTTCCTAAAACACAAATTTCTTAATTCGATTCTTTCTTAAATGATTGTTTTCTTAAAACACAAATTTCTTAATTCGATCATTTCTTAAAGGATTTTTTTTCGTAAAACACAAATTTCTTAATTCAATCATTTCTTAAATGATGTTTCTCATATCTCAAGGATTTCATGCGAGGAGTTTCAAACTCGCAGCTCTTGGAGTTCTGGAAGAGGAAGGGGGAATGTTTCTTTTTTAGGAAGGACTCACAGCTCAAAATCTCCAGACAAGGAAGTCGGATAAAATTAGTGCTTATGGTCTTTGCTTTATTCTTGTTCTACAAGGATAAGCAAAGAGGGGCAGCTGTAATCACTATTTTTATCTGGGGGTCAACCCGCTTTTACTTTTTGTAGGCTTTGGGCTTTGTTTAAATATTACTAGTTAATTAACTAAGCTAATATATATTGCTTATTTGTTCAATTTTGATTCATGTTTGAAAAGAAAAACACAAAAATATTATAAGGCTTTTAATTCATATTGTGTTAGCATATTATCATATGTATTGTTATTATGTTACGGTTATTATTATTATCAATTTATTAATATTAAACTAAAAACAAAAAAACAATTTAAATAAATGCCCATAAATAAACATAAGCCCAAAAGTCTTTAATTTAAAGTCCATTTACATGAAATTCAAAACCAAACAAATTATAATACAATTCCCAATAAGGCCATAAATAACCATAAGCCCGATTACATCAAACCCTAATCTAACGCCCGTTATCCTTTGCGCAGCTAATCCTAGACCGTTGGATCTGGGAGATTGATCAATAGTCCAGATTCGATCTTAGGAGAAAACCCTACGAGACCCCTTATCTACTAAAGCGCCGCATTAATTACAGCTGTTAGATTTGGGATCTGAACGAACGGCCCAGATCATCCTGGAAGGCTATGGAACCTTCACACGCCCACGCGCGGCTTTTCTCGCTCCCTCACGCGCGCGTGTGTTACATGCGGGACGCCTTGGATCTCCATGCGCGACTCTTCAGGCTTCATCTGCCACGTTCGCAACCTCCTCTTGTCCTCTCCTTCTCCCGTGCGGCCACATCCATCATGCAAAAAAAAAGAACGGACATTAGCAAGATTTCAGAAAAACGCAGAAAGAATATCAAGCCACAATAAGCAAAGATCAAACAGAAAAACGACGGATTTCAAAACTATTCATAACTAGTTGTTTTTTTTATGTTTTATCACATGTAAACCATTCGGGTATTTTCGAAACGAGCAATTGTAAGATCTAGATCTAGGGTTTTTCAAAAATTTTACCTCCTTTCTGGCCGTCGTTCCGTTTTCCCAGTGACAAGCCCGCGGCCTTAGTGCCTTTAAGGGTGAGCCGGGAGTAAAAATCTAGAATTTTCTTGTTGGCTCCTCTCACCGGTGATGAACCTTGGGTTTTCGGCCACTTAAGGTAAACTGGTGAAAGGCTAACCCTTTGGTTTCGAAGTGCTTAAGGTTAGATATAGGCCAATGGGGGTTCTTTTTAAAAATATGGGCTTGGTTTAGTGTTTAGGGATCGAAAAGAAAGGTTTTGGTTTTTTTTTGGTTTTCCAACCATTGTACGGTGGTCGGAGGTGGTTGGCACAAAGTTTTCTCGCCAGATTTTGGGAATCACGGCTGCCGGGTTGAATGTTGGGAGAGAGTACAGAGGGTTTTTGAACTCTGGAAATTTTAGAAAATGAGCAATGGTTTTAGAATGGCTAAAAGATTGCCGTTTAAGGCAAAATTTACCTTTTATAGTTTTAAAAAATAAAACAAATGGGTTATTTGCAGTACTAAATCCTCAACGCGTTTCTTAGTTACTTTTTAGGGTTTCCCCTTTTCAAATAACAACCTTGGTCCTCAGACCTTTTTAAAGCTTTTAATTCGGTCCAAAAAATCAAATTGAATCCCATTTTGAAATGGCTTTATTACACTCCAAATCCCCGTGTCTTTAACCCGCATTTGTTTAAGCCCCAAATCTTAATTTAGTTCGTGTTTTAAAGGTTTAATACCCTTTTTAGTCCATGCACTTTTAAAATTGGTTTAATTTAGCTGTGTTTCAGTTTTCAAAATCCTTTTTAGTCCATATTTTTTAAAAGCTTTTAAATTTCCCTTTTTCCAGTGTTTATGATGTTAATTTGGTCCCTTCTCTTTCCTAAAATTATCTTTTAAGCCCCTAGATTTGGTTTTTTTGGGTCCTTTAGATTTATTTGTGCTTTTTTCATTGCATTTCATGTTTATTTAATGCTTTTAAGTTTATTCCATTTAATTTATGTCTTTTTATGTATTTATTTCATTCTGTTATTCGTATGCCTTTTGCAAATTTTGTTTATCCTTTGTTATTAGGGTAGATTTTGTTTTTTAGTTTAGGCCCTTTAGGATTAGTTTTAGAATTTGAAATTTAATTTAATTAATTTAAACTATGTGCTCGTTTTATTGGGGCATAGGCTTTAAATTAATTAAATTAAATTTAGGTTAGGTATAGAGCATTAGTTAGACTTTAGATTCGAATCAATTTAGTTCATTTAAATTTGCCATTGGCTCATTGGGGTAAATGTTAAATGTATTAAATTGGTTGAATAACTCTTAATTATTTTAGGAATAAAATTAGAATATTCATTAGATCACTTAATTTAAAATCATGATGAATTAATTCGATTAATTTTAGATAGTTTCCTTGGCTTATTGGGATTCTAGTCTAAATTAATCTAATTAATTATTATGGTTCAAGATAACCAAATAAAATGATAGGTTTTTTGTTTTTAGGGTTAAATTAATTTAGGGTTAATATTTAGTCTAACCTAGTTGTTAATTAGACCACTAATTGGATTCCAATAATTTGGGCCTTGTTAGGTTAGGGCTTTAGTTGGCCTAAGTATTTTTTGTGTGTCTTTCTATGCCGCGCATTTTTAAATTGTCATTCACGAGGCCTTTAATATTTTAATTGGACATTGCATGTAATTAATCAACTTAAATCATAAAACAGAGATATTTATTAATTTCGATATTTGTGTCGTAACAGTAATGACTCACTGGATGTTGACCAGATATTCGAATTAATTCTTATCGTCTAAAGGTAATTTAAAATGGATTAAAAATTTGACAAGTCATTTCATCATCCTTAACTGCTTGCATCATGGATAAAGGTGATAAACGGAATTCGAACCATAAATTAACACGGCAGTCATGCTTATTCGATGCCGGTTTAATCTATGGTCCGAAGTTTCGTCACCCTTATTAGTTAAATGTTTAATTAATTCGAATACACCAATTTGACCAAGCCCGTCTAATTAAAGTTTATTTTCAATTACGAACAATTTAATTAAATTCAATTTAAATTTCGATAATTTCCATCAAATTAAAAGCAACATATATTTTTGTACCGATTTCAGGGCGTGATGGGGGTGCTAATCCTTCCCCACGTGTAACCAACTCCCGAACCCGTTTTCGAGTGAATCTCTGGTTTTTATGGTTTCCGGCCTACCTTTGTGGCCGGTGGCGACTTTAAGTCTTTTTTATTTCAAAAACCCCAACTTTTAAAGAATTTCTCCATCTTTTTAGATATTTTCAAAGAACGTAAAGAAAATCGAACTACGAACATTTTTAGTGACTTGCGAAAATTTTAAGGTCGCTACAGAAACCAACTGACATGCCTATGGTTCCTTCTTTGAAATTAAGCAATAATGAAGAATTATTAAAAGATTCTCAATTATATCCAAGGTTAATTGGACGCTTGCTATACTTAACACTCACCAGACCAGACATTATCTATGTTGTTTATCTACTGTGTCAAGATGAATTGCTTTTGATCTTAATCAAATCAGTCATCTTTGACGAATTCAAAGTTGAAAGATTTTAGTAGGAAGCTTCCAGGAACCATTTAAGTGTCGGTCAAAGTTGAAATTTCAATTTTCGTTGTTTTACATAATTTTAAGGGAGTTTTGTACAATTTTATGGTTTTTTTATTTAATATAAATATAGTTTGAAAAAAATATGAAATTCTCAAATGTACTAAAATGTAATTAAAATTATTGTGCTGGACCACTAATTGGCCTAATGGCTAATGATGCTCATATTGGCCCATCGTGCATGAACTCAAATCTCGGTACGAGAATGTAATATTTCTCAGTTTAATAAAAAAGATATTGTACTTGGCAAAAAGAGAAAGATATGGTAAATTCTAATTTAAACGTTAAGACTATTTAATAGAAACCATAAGAGATGCGACCTTCTATCAACATCATTTCAGAATAGAAGTTTTTACTTCTTTTCGGTATTTTTATTTATGCCTTACATTAAAAAATTAAGTTTAGAGTTTAGGGTTTAAAGAAATATGGGTAGAGTATACTTTTTATAGTTAGAGCATAAAAAGAATACTGGAAAGGGATTTTTGTCATCATTTCACCGTTAGCAATAATTCTCTGAAGTTATTTTTTTCTTGGGTAGTAGGTATTTAAAATGGTGTTATTATTCATCTTATTAACACAACTATTTAACTTGCTTCTCACCAAATTCCGAGCATTATATGTTTATATAAATTTGGAAACACTAATCATTATGTTATATTGATTTTGAAATGTTTGTATGTTTGCATTATAGTTTTTACATTATCTTTTTTATTATGTGATATTATTGCATTTAAAATTATAAACATGTAGGACATGCTTTGGTTACGTAGTTAATAAAGAGAAAGTGTTTGAAGCCAAGACCGGGCAAAGGCAATTTGACCCCCCAAGCTTCATTCATTTGCGTCGCCATTTTCTTCATTGCCAGCTCTTGGAATATGACTACTCAATTGTATCCAAGCTCTTCCATTGGGAAATTTTCCACTTTATCCATCTTTCTTACTTACTAACCCTTTAATCTTTCTCAAACTAATACAAAGATATCTTTACACTATTCATTGTTTTACCATCAAACTTTGTTACAAGACAATGTAGTTTTTCATCATAGTTGTATTATTCCTCCAAAATCTCTACAACATCAAATCAATTAAAAGTCTGACTCACTGATGATGTTTCTATATAAGTTTTAGGTGATCGTACAGGGGAAGATTCAAAAGGTCTAGGTGGAATTATCAATGATTGAAGGTCTCCTTGCAACATTCCAACACTTTGGTCATCGATGGTGGATCAGATGGATAAGATTGCATGCACCAAAGGCTCACTATAATCAGCTTCCTCCTTATTTCTTCTTCAACAACGGTTACATTATTAAGATCCAAGTTCACAGACTGATCAAGATCGTTATAAATCCATGATGGAAAATATACTTCACTGGTTTGAGATACTCCAACATCATTATTTTTTCTTCCTTCGACGATTTCAAGGACCATCATTCAATAACTGTACACATCAGATTTATAAGAAACCCCGCCGAAGTTTCTACAAACCATTTCTGGTGCAATATATCCAATTGTTCCTCTTGCACATGCCATGGATATAACACTCTCCTTTCTTTCACATGATTTAGACAAACCAAAATCGGAGATCTTAGGACAAAAATTCTCGTCTAAAAGAATATTGTGAGGTTTTATGTCGAAGTGCAAAATCCTTGTATTGCAACCTTGATGCAAGTATTCAAGTCCTCTAGAAATGCCAACAGCAATGTCGTACAAAGTTTTCCACTCCAAACAACAATTTGATAGTGCAATGCTCGATCATAGATGAACCTATCCAATGATCCATGGGGCATGACTTCATAAACCAGAGCTCTCTTTGATCTCTCGAAACAAAATCCAAGTAAAGTTACTATGTTGACATGAGAAGTTCTGCCGATGCTAGCCACTTCGTTCATGAAATCCTCCCCATTTCCCTTAGATTCACTGAGGACTTTAACAGCAACAAGACGACCATCGGACAAGTTTCCTTTATATACAGTACCATATCCTCCTTGACCTAATTTATTACTAAAATTATCTGTCATTTTCTTGATTTCTCCATAGAAATATCGTCTTGGTGCAAAAGATCCAAACTTTTCTATGAACG
Organism: Hibiscus mutabilis; assembly: GCA_019671005.1. Lineage (NCBI taxonomy): Eukaryota > Viridiplantae > Streptophyta > Magnoliopsida > Malvales > Malvaceae > Hibiscus > Hibiscus mutabilis. The sequence goes on along the minus strand of CM033726.1, from coordinate 44,425,807 downwards.
CCTCAATCCCAGCATTGTCCTCCATCTTTCCTTGGCATAGATGATCTGGTATTGATTTTCCTTTGAACCACCAGACAACAAAGAAAATAACCAATACAATGGCATTGGGTACAGCAACTGCTATTCCGAGGCCTGAAGATAAAAGGAAGAGATTGCTTAGCCTTAAACTTGGTTCCTGCAATGCTACAAGTTATGGGAAAGAAAGCAATATTTTACTAATGGGATAGCACATAATACCTATTCCATGCCTGACACGGATGTTATTGCCTCCTGCAATAGTAGAAAATCTCAAAATGTTAGCTTAAATTCACTGAAGCTACACGTTTGCAAAAACAAAATTAAAAATAGCAAATTGATCCGGATTTTATTCAATTTTTATTAAATTTCCACGCCCTTTTCTGTCACTTTATATACTCCAACACTAAAAAAATTAAATTCTAAGTTATAACCTTAAATTTTTAGTCATAAACCATAAACTCTAAACCCTAAAAAATACACCTTACCCATAATTCCTTAAACCCTAACCCCTAAACTCTAAACATAATTTTTTAATGTGGACATAAATAGGGGCACCAAGAAAGGTAGATGATTTCTACTCTAAACTCAGTTCAATTTTCATTATTTGAATCCAATTTTATTTTTATAATTAGAATGTAGTTAAATCATAAAATATGAATCTTATGTTACTTAAATTTCCATATAAATTTTAGTCATATACCTCAACACTAAAAAATTGAATTCTAAGCTCTAACCCTAAATTCTAAACACTAAACTCTAAGCCCTAAAAATTACACTACCCTAATTCCCTAAACCATAATCCTAAACCCTAAATATTTTTTAGGGTGAAGGCATAATAAGAGGCAGACGATTTTCATCCATAAATAAATATCTAACTTAAGTATGATAAGATTTAAAAAAAATAATTAGAGGATCATTGAAGTTCATATCTTCGTACGTTAGATGCGAATTAGAGACGGTAGAATTTAGAGTGGCATTATTAAAACTCTTATATGCATGGGACTCCAAAGGTCGTGGTTGGGTTGAGCTGGAAGCTCGGGTTAGATGACTCAGGGAGTCGGTAACACAGGGCGATATTGATGGAGGCCCGGTGGCTCAGAGTTGGGTGGAGGTGTGAAATGTCGGGCAGAAAACAAATGGGAAGTTTCTAGCTGAGATCGCTCATTCAATGAAATGAAAGCAGGTATAAAAATCGACAATGAAAATGGAAGAAATTCAACAGCTGAAGCTGTCAAATGTGTGAAGTTAGTCAAAAGGTTAGAAGAACAAACCTAAGTAGAATTTTCGCGTTTGGAAAAGCAAATGAACGCGTTTCCATAATCCTATTTTCTGCGTTCCGATAAATCAATGTCGACAAATCCCACCACAGGGGATGTTTCAACAGAAAAAAACATAGAAGGAAGATGAACCTTGTGTTCCGGCCGATCCAATCCCATTCCCCAGAAAGGATAACTGATATCCTGAATATCTCCACAACTGGGTCGAAAACTGCAGCTCAAGAAAGTGTTGGCTAACACATATTTTGGAGAGAATCAGGAACAAGCTTATGAGGAGGAGGCAAAACTTGGATGAAAAGAAAGAGGGATGCATTATTCGGAAAGAAGAGTTGGAAAAGAATTATTGGAAGTGGTTGGATACTGAATGAAAAAACTCAAGATAAATTGGTGCTGATCTCCATAATCGAAGTAGTTGGTCTTTGACGAATCCAAAGTTGAATTTTTTTTCCACTTAAACTCATTATCGGATTGCCCAGGAGATTACCTGGACCTACAACAAGAGAGTCTCCATATGGAAATTTTGAGGAGTCTGGAATTTTCCAAGTTAAGACGCAGGAAAACCCTACTTCTAAATCATGACTTTTAAACTTGGGATTTTACCATAACTCCAAATGAATCAATCCCCATGAAAATATTGATAAATCTTTAATTTTAATTCTAGTTCAATAAAAGCCTTCATATTCGAATTTTAAAAATTCAGTTTGATTTAAGATAAAAGATTAAATTGCTGGAACTTAATTAAATTTATTTACCTAGCAAAAGATAACTTAGATCCTAAATTGGACTTCAAGTTTAATAATTTATACTTGAGTTCAAGTTTCAGTTGGCTCAACATTGATCTGAGTTAAATTTAAATTTTTATTCAAACTACCCTTATATAACTTGCAAATACATGTGGTAACGTCCAGCATATATTTGGACATGTACGATGGTTATAAATACCCGTAGAGTTAGAGAGTACATGACATGAGGAGAACAAGGGACAAATCTTTTCTCCTTCACTCTCTGATCCTCATTTCTTCAACCATCATATTGATCGCAACTCTCCGTCTAAAACTGTCACAACCACTTTGGTCCTCTTCTTCACCTCCGTTGTTCGGGTGCACGTTAACTTTAGGCACAAAAAATTAATGCGGTTAGCGTAGAGATCTTCCTGACCAAAAGAATAAGCCACGATAACTTTTCCAATCCCAGTTGTTTCAGCCAAAACTCTCCACCTTTTCTCAATAACATTTCTAGAACGATTGATTCTTGCGACCAACGACGCTAGCGACGAGGTCAACGGCAACGATGGATGCTAGGGATGCCACAGTCCACGTGTAAAGCTTCCCTTTTGGAGCTCAAACGAAGGGCATCAGAAAACATGGGATATCAATTTCTCGCCGCTCACATCTGAGGGTCATGCCAGGAGGGCGACGAGATAGCAATATCTTGCTAGGTTTGCTATCCGGTGACAGCTTCGAGCTATCTTGAAGAAGTTATGCCTCAGCAAAAGGACCTGCGAGACCGTCCCACCACAACGGGATGTTTCCGCGATGGGCGTGACGAGAGCACCTTACATACGCCGCTCACCAACAGTTTATGTTACACGTATGTGAGGTGCAACCCCAAAAACGTTTTGACCCCTAGAGTACCAATGATAGAAGCCTTAGGATCGTCTTGCCTGAACGACACCGAAGAATCAACAACAGAAGTCGTAGAGATCAGCTTTGTAGTAAAAAGCAGCAACCCAAGCCTAGCATGCATGAGAAACGCCTCTGGCTCAAGCCTTTTCCTTTTCTTTTTATTTTGTAATGATTTTGCATGTATAGATAATATTGATCACCGTAGATGGTTCAATACTTAGATGGTTCAATACTTAGATATCTCCGGAGTAGATATCACCCAATGTACATGTACATCTTATGATAAAAGAGTAACCTCCTTCCACCAAGCTGCTTTTGTGCGCAGGCTTACAAGAGACATTGAAGTTCCTCGACACTCAAATGGAAGGAGGAACTGTTGAGAATCATTTGGATTCTTTGCATCTGCCCATTCAATGCCTCCAGCATTGCGTTTCTCCAAGGGCGTCGAAATGCCTGCACTCCTATGTCTTTGATGACACTTGATCTGCAAGAGTGCAGATGCTTGCATTCATTTGTTTCTTGGATAACACAGGCTCTACAAGGACACAAAGGATTGCCGTTGACTCATCCAATGTCTTAGACATTGTTGTTCGATAGAGCGGAGATGCCTACACTAAAGTACCTTGGATGACACCTAATCTGCAAGAGCGTAGATGTCTGCCTCAGTAGAGGATTGCCCCCAGCCAATTCAATGCCTTCAGCATTGTGTTTTCTCCAAAGATCGCAGAGATGCATGTGTTCATTTATGCCTATTGATGGCACCCCGGCTCTATAAGAAAACAGATAACCTCTCCTCAACTTATGAAAATGCCCTTGACATTGCTATTTATGAGAGTGAGAGATGCCTGCACTCATGTGTCATGGATGACACCTAATCTGCAAAAGTGCAAATGTCTGCCTAAGAAGAGGATGCCTCCGCTCATCTAATGCCATTCACATTGCTATTTTGCCAAAGTGGAGATGTATGTACTCATTCGTTCTCTAACAGCACCGGCTCTACATTAGTACAAATGCATGTGTTTACTTTAGCCACCCACGCCTCTCGCATCACAAAAGACACAGAAGAAAACATCATTTGATGCATGCCTTTGGCATTACTTTTTAAGAACACTAAATCGTTTAAGTGCCTTTTGATGGCACTAAATACCTCTACTCATCCAATGCTAGTACATTGTTGACTCAAACAAAGCGGAGATGCTAATACCCATTTGTGCTTTTGGCAGCACCGGTTCTACAAGGGTATAGGACGTTCCTTTTCATATTCTTGCCCTTGACGCACCACATTACCAAACAACATTGACCATGCTCTCTCTTATTCAAATATCTTCTTCCACTACCCTAGTGTCTTTAGTATTGCTATCTATAAAAACGAAGATGCCTGAACTCATGTTTCTTGGATAACACCTGATCTATAAGAGTGAAGATGCCTAACCCGACAGAAAATTCTTTCGCTAATCCAATGCCTTCGGTATTGTCGTGCCCAAAGCGTTAAAAGATTTAGAGCTTCCGACAGCACCAACATATAACACTGAATTGGTTCATTCACCAACATCATCAATCCGATTTGAGGTATCGACTTTTCAAATATGTTCCCCCAATAAAGTTGCATCTCCTCAAGCATAAGTATAGATTCATCTCAGTAATAGAATAAAAGGGGGATAATCATTATACAACCAATACTTATCTCCAGAGACGTTACCTCGTCGTTGACTTGTACCTCTAATGGTACAAGTCTTGATGAAAGTGGGTGGCATTTAATTAAAAGTGAAGTGAAGAAGATACTTTCGCTACGCGAGTGTCATTACAAACACTTGTAGGGCCTAAAGACCAAAGTTTGGTTGACAGCAAAGATGTCTCCGCATTGCACTTAAAAGAATAGTAATTTAGCTTTTTTAAAAATAACGCAATCATTCAGTCAGCTAAGAATGGTCATAAGGGGGACAAGTCCAAGAACATAGTTTGACGAAACAAATCAAGGAAAAATGGTAATCTCCATTATTAAAAAAATATGAAGTGCACATGGGTTACTACAAAATAGCCTAAGGCTAGTTGAGCTAGAGGTCATTACTAGGCTCGTCAATGATTGTTGTCGCATCAAGAGTTTACTCCTCAGTAGGGTCGATAACTAGGTCTTTAGCGTCAACCTTCAGAGTATTTATAGCCTCTAAGCTCAAGTCGTGGTCATCATATGTTGGGTTCGAAACTTACAACCTTATGGCTTCTCGACAATCCAATCATTTCTTCTCAAAATGAGTAAATAGATCAAAACCAACTCCTCTCATTCTCAAAAATGTGCCAACAACAACACAGATTCTATTTTCTCATGTCAATTAGACTAAGCATTCCTTGGATGGTGCATGCTATGTTCTGTTCGCACCTATTTGTGAAGCCCTGGAATTGGGTGAGGCGTTGATCAGATTGGAGAACTACTTTCTCTGCCTTATTGTTTGCAGATCATAGCTGTTAAACCTCTGCTTAAGTAGTATCCAAGGTTTTGACCTTGTTGTCCAAATTAGCTTTGACTCTCCAAGTCTTCGCAACACTCTTGGTAGCTATCTCTCTTTCTTTTCACCTCAGCTCAAGCTGCCTCCACCTCTTTGTTGGCCAATTTAGCATGATTGTTAGCCTCTGTAGCTTTGCACCGAGCTTGGTTAGCTTGCTCTATGGCCTCTGTATTCTCTCTCTTAACTCGATAGTGAGCCTTCAAGCTTCTTCTAGAGTTTCAGCTGACCTCTAAGCTTCGAGTAGTTTTTGCCCGAGGTCAGCCATTTCTTTCTTCAATGTCTCAACCTCAGCATTGGAATTTTAGAGCTCTACTTCTTTGGCCGTAGCCATCTTCTCATGACTATTCCCTTCATTGATGGTTCTGGAAAAGGCAACAATAATCTCTTCGTCAGCTTTACAAAGAAACTCCACTGTCCTGGTCACTGTACCCAATGCCTTGGAAGCTTCCGTTGTGCCGCAGCATACTTACCACTCCGAAAAAACATGGATTATCCTGGTTTACTACGATCCGATCAGAAAAGCCAAAACTGTCCAAGAAAATTGCAAATTAAACTTTGTGTAATTAAAGAAAGATTTAAGAACTAGCAAAATGGTGCACATGTCTACCTACTTATCGAGATCGAAACTTTAGTCTCCACCTGCATTGGACCTTTATGAGGAGAAGAGCTTCGTTTTACTAGAACCTCAGTCTCTTCTTGCACTAAGCTTTTACGCGAAACGTAGCTTCACACTATTCTAAAGGTTCTATAAGGTTTTGATGTGGGAGGAACCACATAGACTGTCTTTGTGATAACGATGTTAGGTTCCTACACCACATAGTTTTCTTCTCTTTCCCTTTAAAAGAACCAATGAATTGTCTTTTCTTCCCTACCCCAAGGAAAAAACATCTATATTTCCAGGTTCTATCCTGATGACGATCTTCTCTATCTCTGAGGGAAGTGATGCAGCAACTTCTGTTGAAGACAATGCCTCTGAAACTATAAGGTTGGATGTTGCAGGGTTCGTAGCCACATTCGTACTAGTCTCCGTGGTAAATTCTGCACTAGCTCTAACAATTGGAAGGCCAGACTCGACACCTACAAAACAAGTTATATAAGTTAGTTAGTCCAACCTAGTAGTGAGAATTACGTGCTTTGTGAACTATATTACCTTCACTCTCCAAGGAAATAGACAAATCGGATGAAGTAGGGAATATTACCTGTAGAAGACATAGATTCTCCTATCTGTGTTTCCTTTCACTCTTCAATGATAAGAGAACATAAGAGAGATCATTACCTTTTCTTGGTGCCACGAGAACACTAGAAGTGCCAATTACGATTGTGATCTCTGAATCACCCATAAGAAGATTATCTCAGCTGACTTTTTCGTAGATGTCAACACCCTTTATAGCAACCTCACTTACTTTTTCATCGAGTGATTCGTTCAATTTAAGTCATTTATATTCGGCAATATGATCTTCTCCCGAATGTATGGTCTTCACATGTCTCTTTCTTCAGAGATTCACTTTCTAAAACGTCCAGAACGACCCAAAATCCCTTGTGAGTCTACTTATAGCTCCAACATGGGACTAACACCTCCAAGGAGAAGGGCAACAGAATATCATAGTGTCTGACCCTTCCTCTACTTTTCTAGTAGCACTTTAGCCAAGTTATCTTTACCTTCATAAGGCCAAGCTGCTAGACAGTTGACTACGATAAGAAGAATCCCGTACACCAAGACTAGGTCCATTGGTTTTGATCCATTGGGACTATCTCCCCTAAGGCAGTACTTGAATACATTCTGGATTGTATTGACCTCTGGAATATCCAACCATTATCTTTTGATCACCACCTAACCTGGGTTTTCTTCCAATCTTCTATCCCAAGGATAGAAGTCCCTACGTTTTTTTCGGGCTTCATCCAATGCAGAGATAAGCCAAAGCCTCCGGGAAATTTTCTCGTCACCTTGATGAATTTTGTGTGATCCAATCCAAGCTTCTACTTGCTGGACTATCCTTTAATGGCCCCCTTGACGTCTATTCCCTTACCCTGTCGTCGTGTGAAGCTGAACAGATTGCTGCATATTTTTGAGCGACTTCGCTCAAAATAAAGTGATTCTTCAACACACTAACGAAAAACCTCCACCCCTTTTCTTGCACACAAGAAAGTAACTTATCAAAATCCACTACGACATTTCGATCAGCTTGCCCAAAGCAACCCTATAATCATTCAAGATATCTACTATGAAGGGTGCAACGAAAGATGAAATCCTACCTCCAAGCAGTAAAGTAGCAGATAGAACCACGACTAACCCTCGACAGAATCATAGCAATCGCTTACACAATGTATTCTCGTAGGAATCTTAAACTCGTAATTCTTCCATTGCACGTAACGACATAGCAATAGCATCCTCGCCTGATTTAGGCCAGTGCTTCCTTCGACCAAGCTTCCAATTACCGACACCGAGCGATTTTCGATAACCCACTTCTCAAATTTCTTGACTCCCCTCATTATCGTTTCTAGCAAAGTTCAAAAAAGATCTAAAATCCAAAGACTTTTAAAGTAATCGGTGAAGGAATTTGGAGCTGAGCAAAGTCGAAAAATGCAACTGATTTAGCCATAGGGCATCTTTATAGGCGTTTTATCCTCAAAGGTCTCTTGATCCGCTTTTCAAATTAACGTCAATAACATAATGGCACGTGTACCCTCCCACAGCCACACAAACCGTATCATGATGTCTACACAATTAACGCAATTGTCTCTTGGCATACCAAGAGTCACAGGGAAAGCTTCCTTCATTTGTTTCAACTCGCACCACTTTATGCTACTTCTTTAGCTAACTCTGGAAATGGCCTCCAACACCTCGCATTTACCAACTCCGGAGATGACCCCACATTAGTAGCTCCTCCGAAAGCAAGCAATACCGAAGACAATGATACTAGAGGCCTGCACCTTGAGAACAGACCCTTGTCAGGAGCTACAACACCTTAAAGACAACTGTTTCTCTAACGTGACCCGACTGTAAAACCTATTCATAGGAAACTAAAACTAGTTCTGCTGACCTATCAATAGTTATTACTAGGCCCAGTTCTATCTCATCGAACAATATCATGAGTTATAAATACTCGTAGAGTTAAAGAGAACATGACATGATGAGAACAATGGAAAAAAAAAACTCTCTCCCATCCTCACTTCTCCGACCACCATATTGGTTGTGGCTCTCCTCTCAAATCTACTGTGAAAAACTGTCTAAAACCGCCACAATCACCTTGGTCTTTTTCTCCACCTCCCTTGTTTGGTGTTCGTAAATTTAGGCACCAACATAAATGAAGATAGAAAAGACCGAATTGCACGCTAAAATTAGGGTGTAATAGAACAGACCTGAACCACAGATCAACATAAGATTTGAGACTGGAAGTTTAGTATGGATTTGATTGAATTTCTGTTTTAAAGTTCGAGCTTACACTTGACTAGAGATATAAAAAAATTGGACTGCCTCAGCTTGCTTAATTAGGGTCATGTATCTAGTTAAAATAAGCTTGATTACCTATTTGACTTCAAATTGGATTTTTGATGCTTCAGCTTGAACTCAAATTCTACTTTGAATACAGATTTTTATATATTAATTAAAAAATTATTAGGTTAATGAAACGTTTTTTGTGATTAGCAATTAGGGACATTTCCAGCCTTGACAAAAAACTAAAACTAGATATAATTTCTCTAATAAATATGCCATCCAAGTTGCAACAATTATACCATCCCATATATAGTAAATATCCCATCAAAGTTGAAACTCTGACTCATGTTAAATTTTCATTTTTTTCATCATTTATTCAAGTTTATTGACACTGCAATGGATAACAACAACAACAACAAGAGTAAAACTTGTTTAGTTGTAAAAAATGAAATGTACATACCTTGGCGACGGCATTCGTTGGCTAAATTCTGAGTTGGGTGTGGACAGTAGCAGAATGTGTTCCCCAAGTAAAAACCGCAGGCTCCGCCGGAAGCATTGCACTTGCTGCAGACTTCTGTATCCTCCTTCCAGTTCACTTGGAACCCTGCTCGTATGACTGTTTCCAAACCATAAAACATGGAAGGTCTACCGCGTAACCTTGTCCAGTCGATTTGAAGAATGGGAAATGTAACACTGGCTGAGCATCCATCTAAACGGATTCTGTCCATAGTTACGGAAATATTCTTGTAGCGTGAATCTTTGCATGGGAAGATTCCTAGACTCGATGTAGATGGAATTGAAGATGGGCAGTCATAAAACAGAGTAACATTGGTATAACCGGAAGTAGTAGGAGGAGAAGCATGCCCAAGATCGAACAGCTCAGACTCTATGATGGAATCTTTGATTGGAGTTTGAGGTCTACAAAAGCCATTGTTGAGCAACAAGTCCTCCCTCGCAATCCTTAGAGTTTGAAGGTCATAATGGATGTCCATCACCTGATATTTTACACCATCCATTTCAATGGTGGTAGTATTAGTATGACCGTCACAGTGAAGCTTAGGGATGGCAACGGGCAGGGGCGGGGCGGGTTTTTGGCCGCCCGAACCCATCCGATATATTAATCTCAAAATCCAACCCCGTCCCGCCTTGGAAATAAAATAATAATTTACCCGCCCGGATTTATAAATTCTAAACCCGATCCCGACCCGAAAATGTAAAAAAATATATTAAATTTCATCGACGATAAATGTTAGATTCGATCGAACGACCATTATATTTACAAAATATAAATTTCACATACTTTAAACTATATAAAAAATAAAATAAAACCAATTAAATTACTGAAAAAAATACATATTTAAAAAATAAACTCGACCATTGACTTTTAGAATCAGATATGTTAAAATTTAAACAATATCTAACAAAAATTTACGATAAACACAAATTAAAAAATAGCTTAAAACTCCAAAAAATATTTATATACAGTGATATTTTATAAATATAATAAAAAATAATAAAAAAATCATAAGAAAAAAATTCAATCAAGTCGGATTCGGGCACAACGAGTCGAGTCGGGGACAGATAATTTTGTCATCCCTAGTGAAGCTCCAAACCAGGATGTCCGCATTCCGGCGATCGATGACCTCCAAAGAAAGGATACCCAATGGAGATGTTCCCACATTCAAACCTCGCTTCACTGCAGTTTTTGTAAATCAGAGGAATGCTTAGTGAAATAGGAAAACCAAGCATGACGAATAATAACCAAAATACAACAAGAGGCAGAGAAGATGATGATGAGAAAGAAAGATAATTCATTTTCTTTTCTCTAAATTTCCAGAGAAAAAATTGGCATAAAATAAGGCAAATTATGATGAATCATTGATATATAGAAAGGATTTGTCTTAGCTCAGCTCCAAAGAATTTAAAGTAAACTGAGTGATTAAATGAAAGACTTTTGATATTTTGAATATGGACTTGACTTAAAAAAGGCATTGGGTTTCCAACATTTTTGTTTTATAAAAGGCATTGATTTAGGGTTTCATTCTGAATTTAATCCCTCTATTTAAAAAAACTAAAAAAAGTTAATTTATCTTTTTAAATTTATCAGTTTTGTTCTTGTACTTTACAAAAACTAAGAAATTAGTCCAATTATTGGTAAACACGTGAACTTGAACTGTTGATTTATGCTAATTTGTTGTATATTAATAGTTGAATTGTTGGTTTTTGGTACTTTCACTTTACAAAAACTATGAAATTAGTCCAGTTATTGATAAACATATGAATTTCAACCGCTATTTTTTCTGTTAATTTGTAATATATAAATTGTTGATTTTTATTGATTTCTTGTATATAAATTGAAGAAATTGTTCATTTCTAGGTTAGCAATTTAACAAAGGTTTAGTAGTGTTACCAGGGACGAGTACAATGGACATACAAGTAGCCTCCCAAAAGATGGTATATTTTCTCTAGTCCTTGTAAAAATTTTGGAATTATAATTCAGTACAATGGTCAAATTATACCCAACCTCCTAACACGACTTTTCCCTAGGGATGGCAGACGAGCACAGCTTTGCGGATTCTGTACCGCACCCGCTCCAGTTGGGGCGGGGATGGGTATGAATTTGGTGGGTAGTGATCGGGTATGGATGTAAAAAGTCATACTCGCTGTGGGTAGTGGGTAGGTGGTGGATTTGAGACCTTACCTGCACCGTATCCACCTACGTCTGCCCGCTCCGCATCCGCCCGTCCTGCCCACTAACTACCCACCATATGAATTTTGGACCATTATGAATTCAATAATAAGTTCACAACCTATTCTGTAAACCCTAAAATTTTAAAGGGTGTATCTTATAATTTAATCAAATCTTAAGGTACATTCTTTACAATTGTCTACCGCCGTTAGTTAGATGTAGTTAAGTAAAATTTATACCGGTGCAAATGTATTTTAGTTAAGTTAGCTATAGTTACTTGATCAATCAATAAAATATGCGAAGTTTTACTTTTCTTTACACAAGTTTATGGTTTTTTTTATACATATTTCGATATTAGTGGTTGTTTGTCAAGTGGGTACCGATGGGTACGGGCAGGTACGGGGGTACAAGTTGGGTGGTGGGCATCCAGTTAAGTAATGGGAGTGGAGGTGGATTTGAGAATGTACCCACTTGAGCGTGTGTGGATTTAAAAAGTAGTACCATTCGTGGGTGGTGGGTAGGAGATGAATATAAAAATTTTAAGTGGGTATGAGTATGGAAGGGGTATCTACACCCGTCCCGTCCATTTGTCATCTCTGCTTCTGCCTTTGCCCCTGATATTACCCAACATATTAACGTATTTTTTTTGTAAAGTATTAAGAAATCGAATAAATTAAAGTAGATAGACTAACTTTTTAAATTTTCATAAAATGGAGAGATGAAATTGAGAATTAGAGACTGGTAACTTCTAACTTGTATGGGCAAAGTCTGAGGAGTTATTATCAGCCGTGTCGTGTGGAATGAGGCACAGTTAATATGAAACGTAAATGGAAGTGCAAAATTTCAATATGGAATGTCTCCGAGTCTATTGAGAAAAATTAAACAAAGTAAACTATGGGATGGAGACACTTGAACACGCTTTGGCCAATAAGAACTTGCTCTGAACTTTCTTAAAGACTTGGAAATATTTTGTGGATACTGGAACCATTAAATGGTTGGCGGAATCCAGCAGAACCTTGTTCAAGCATTACACACTCGATTCGAAATTTGAGATTTAAAGTTCGATTCATACTTGTTTTAATATCATTTTTGAAGTTCAAGTCGGATTGGTGATAAAATTCGGATTTTTTTGTTGGAAAAAAATATGATAAAGTGAAAACTTTGAGACTTATTTTTTATGGGTAAAGGTGAAGATTCGAATAATAAAATTACGTCTTCATATTCTACTCCATGAGACCTTTACAACATATCTCATACACTCAAAAATTAGTGAGTGATAAATGAGAAATTGATGCTCAAAGTAGGCTTGTGAATTGAGTTAATGAAAAAGGAAAAAAAAAACTTATTCTCACATTGATGGGGTACCAAACGTGAGATATGTTTATATAAAAGACCCTACTTGATAATTATTGAATAACTTAAGTTTATATGATATGGATAATGTGAATGTTTAGATCAATTTGTATTTTTGTGGGCTTGCATATATTTTAACCCATTACAAGATATGATCAGAGATTATCCTTAAATTTGATTATTATTTTTTGAAAATTCTGGAATTAAATGATAAATATATGATAAGATATTATTTTTAATTCATATATTATTTTGATAATTCTATTTGATAAATGAATTTTATTTCAAATAAAATTCAGATAATTCACAAGTTTTATTTTCAATGAAACTCCTACCTCTATAAATAGCATGCAAACCTACTAGGTTTAATAGAAAGAAAAATAACACAGAGAATTTTCAATTGCTTTTACTCTGTGTTTTTCAAATTGTTTTTCGGTGATAGAGAAAGGCAAGGTTACGGTTCGCTGCTCACTATAGACGTGTTACTGTTGTGCTTATTTTGTTGTTATATCCTGTGAGATAGACGTCTAACGTTACTCAAGCACCATAGGAGCGGACAAATCTATCTTAAGGAAACTGTGTTACATAGGCCTCAACACAAGTAAACTGTTTCAATTTACTATTTTAATAGTTGATTGATATTTTGAATATTCTTGTATTTGGTTTTATGATCTGTTCTATTCAATAATAAATTAATATTTATTTTATTTTTACTGTTTTATTTTATTTTCTTGGATTATTAACATCCATTGTCTAATAATCTTAAGACAGATTCCACGCAATTTTAATCCAAGACGAACAAATTATCAAATCTAATATAGTGATTCATACTACAGCGATATTTAACAACAACATTATTTATTTCGAGATTTCGACAATGGCTTGAAGTTCGACTGATACACAACCGAGCTCAACAGTCGCAGGCCGCAGCCAAGTGCGTGGCTCATGCTCGGTCCATCCATCCATCTCATGCATCATGGACAATTGTACATATGTGTTTATGCCACGTGAATTTCTGCCCAAAAGACTCACCCACACCATCGACTCGGGCGGTTGGGGCCACCTCGATGGTGTATAGGATACATACCTTTACCAGTGGATCAGTCCAAACTTTGCCGACTGTCTACCCCTACATATATGCGAAAATAAGTTTATGGAAATAACCCGACTAGACATTAAAATGCTTGAAAAGAGGACATTATTTCCCTAACCATAAAAATACCTATAGAGATGACACTTTTCCTAAAACATTACAATGTTTGAAATGAAGACACTTTATTCTTTACCAAGCCATGAGATCCCCAAGCATGATTGGTCCCGATGCAGCTACTCGGTTGTAGCGCCATAAATGGGGATGGACACAACATCCTCCCCCACCTATCTTGTCGACATCCTCTTCGACTGGGTACTCACGAACTCCTCGGTCAACATGGATTGCTGCCACGGCCTTCTTGTTGCTTTTCTACAGTATCGTAGCTACCAATATCCCTGGATGATCCCCCTGGAACAACAAACAGCTTGCAGAAGGAACTGGAACAGCTTGAGCTAAGAACATAAAGTCCAAACCTAGAACAACATCGAAGTCATCCAAAGGAGCCAATGTATAGTCGATGCTTCCTTCCTAGGGTCTCATCTTGGTTATTACTCCCTTTGCACTCCCACATATTGCCAAAGCTGTTGAATTTATCGTTTTCATTCGTCCTCCGCCCTTGGTAACTTTCAAACTGCACCTCTTCGCTTCCTCAGGAGAAATGAAGGTATCAGATGCACCTGTATCTACCAAGGTTTTTGTGGCTTTGCCATTCAATACAAGATCCACGTACATCAGTCATGTTTGTGGTTCTATCGTAGCCCGACCTTGTTTTGAACATAAAGCATACAAGAAACAAATAGAACACACTCTAGCAGGTTCTTCCTTATAATTTTTAGTAGGGTCACTCCATCTCTTCTCATCTTGTGTAGAGGTCATCAAAGCATTCAACACACTCTTACGTGGGCAGTCTATCTTTTGATGGGGTCCTTGATAAAGGTAGCAATGTAGCCCTAACCTAGCTACCTCGTTGTTTGGTCCTCCATCATTTCTCTAACTCGATATGTCTGTTCTGACCGCTTTATGACTTGACCCACCAACACCATTGTTGTTCCCCTTGCCAAAACCATTTCCACTACCATAGTCATTGTCATTACCATAGCTGTTTCTATTCTCATTACCATTTCCTTTGTTGTTCCTATTATCGTTGCCACTATTACCTCCATTACCCCAACTAGCACCATCGTTGTTTATGAGTGAAGCCATGTGCTTTATCGAACTATCATTGTAGTCACTTAAATGTTCAGCAGCAGCCATTACCTCTGCCACAGTCTCTACCCTCTGCCTAATGATTTCATCCCTTGCTCACGGCCTGAGCCCTTTAAGGAAATATAAAATTTTATCTTTCTCGGACATGTCCCTAATATCTAACAATAATGGTGTCAAAGTCCCTTACATACTCGCGTATTGCCCCAGTATGAGCGAGATACCTTAGTCTTTTCCGTGCAGTATACTCCACATTCTCGGAGAAGAACAAGTTCTTCAACTCTTTCTTGAGTTCATCCCATGTCTTGATAGAGCATTCCCCACTAACAAACTTGGACCGCCACCACAACTTAGCATCCCTTGTCAGGTACATTGAGGCCAAAGAGACTTTGTCCTCCTCTGAGGTGGTATGCATTGCCCGAAAGTATTGTTCTATATCAAATAAGAAATTTTCAAGCTCTTTCGCATTCCTAATCCCTTCAAACCGTTGAGGCTCTAGGATTTTGGCCATCTGGCTCAAGTCACTTACCTTACAGTTCCCGATAGCAACTTTGATCAGATTAACCTGACAAATCAGTTCATCTAACCCATCATTGATTGCGCTTATCGCCTCTTTGGCTTTGCTACTGAGTTCTTTCAAGGCATCAGCAAGTTCCTGTTGCACTGCCTCAATTTCTCTAATTTGGTCAATTGAGACCATATGGGCCTTCATGGCTGCCACAGCGGCCTTTGACTCTTCAAATCTGATGGGATCTATGGCCTCACTGTTACGGTTTTTAGCTATTTCAGAAAAGATACGCGCACTATTATTTCTTAAGACAACAAATAAGCACACAAACCTGATAACACACATCAGTGTCATTATATATTGTATAGGATAAGCCATCACTATGTCAAAACAGCAAATCTTGTATTTTACCCATTTCAAAACTATCTACCTTGCCTATTCCAATTACTAGAGCGCTTGGCGTGATTCATAACATTCTCCTACCCTACTTACTCCAATTACCGGAGCGTTTGGCGTAGAGTCCAGTTTACCTACCCTGTCTACCTTAATTTTTAGGGCGTTCAGCGTAGAGTCCAGTTTACCTACCCTGCCTACCCCAATTACCAGGCGCTCAGCGTAGATTCCAGTTTATGTACCCTACCTACCCCAATTACCTGAGCACTCAGCGTAGAAATTTACCTACCCTGCCTACTCTAATTATCAGGGTGCTCGGCGTAGAAGTTTACCTACCCTGCCTACCCTAATTACCAGGGCACTCAGTATAGAAGTTTACTTACCCTGCCTACCCAATTACCAGGGCGCTTGGTGTAGAGTAGTAAATATCCTACCCTGCCTACCCCATTTACCAGGGCGCTTGGTGTAGAGTCACAAATATCTTACCCTGCCTACCTTAATTATTGAGGCACTTGGTGTAGAGTTGCAAATATCCTACCTTGCCCACCTCAATTACCAAGGCCCTTGGTGTAGAGTCGTAAATGTCCTACCCTATCAACCTCAATTACCAAGGCGCTTGGTGTAGAGTAGAGTTAATGTACACGTTTTAATCAAAATTTGCAACCATTTACTCTGATACCACGTGTCACGTACATACCTTTCGTTCACTCGATAAGTATGCCGTGCGACACTTGAAAGTGACGCTTTCCGACCAAGTCAACCTTTATTCTCTGTAGCTCTGTTCAAGTTAAAGCAAGCAACACATTAGTTCTTAACCCACAACATTATCCCTCAAGCCACAAGTCGATATCGTAGGGCATAGCGAATGCCTATAGTTGACCCCCACCTTTCCCAAGGAAAAAGTAGTTTTATTAAATAAAAGAAATATTCAGGTTACAAAAAAAGACTCACCCACACCATCGACTATGGTAGCAGGGGCCGCCTCGATGGTGTGTAGGATATATACCTTTACCCGTAAATCAGTCCAAACTCTACCGACTGTCTACCCCTACATATATGCGAAAATAACTTTATGGAAATAACCCAACTAGACATTAAAATGCTTGAAAAGATGACACTTTTCCCTAACCATAAAAATACCTATGGAGATGACACTTTTCCTAAAACATTATAATGTTTGAAATGAAGACACTTTATTCTTTACCAAGCCATGAGATCCTAAAGCTCGGCTGGTCCTGATGCAGCTACTCGATTGTAGCGCCGTAAAGGACATGGCCACAATAGTGGCTCATGCCCGGTCCATCCATCCATCCATCTCATGCGTCATGGACAATTGCACATATGTGTTTATGCCATGTGAATTTCTACCCAAAAGGCAAATCCCCATTGGAGGAAAAGGTGATATATTGTGTCCCATTAAATATGGAATATTGAATTCCATATATGTTTTTCCTATCAAATATGAAAAGTATGGCACGAATTAACATTATCTTGTGCCATTTCCCTTTGTATTAATAATTTCTTTTGAGATATTTATAAAGACGAACATGATACTCAAACGAATCTTGATCTGTTTGGAAACTAAAATCTTGTAAATAATTTATTTTATAATTTAATTCATACCATTCTAACGTTTTTACTGAATCTTCTTCTCAAAACAAGAATCAAAAAAACTGTTATCGATTTGTAAACGAGATCTCGTAATAATTTGTTTTAGAATTTAGTTCATATCGTTTCAATAGATTTAATTGATATCTTTTTCAAGCAAGGGACAAGCTGAATAAATCTGTTTTATTCAAATTTTCTATAGACAAATCTGTTTAACAGAAATTGTCATCGAAAGTAACATTGGTTACTGACTCTATTCAACAGAATCTAGAGCGTTGATTCCGGCTTAGGCCTTGAATCAAAGCATAGAAGAACTTTGTCTTCTATGTCAAAATTACATTATCAAAGCCTAGTCTGATGCACGTAATGAAGTGTACAATTTTTTAAAATGGCTAAAGAATTTTGAGGGTCGTTGGACCATAAATACAAAATGAAAAATATCAGTGCTAAGAAATTCTTAGTCACCAAATTCTTAATTATGTGATGATTGATTCTAAATTGTTGTGAATCAAAGGTAATGACTTTAATTGATCACACGTGGTATTCTCACAAAAGGAATGGTTATAAGTGAATTCGTGCAAGCGTTAGTCATTTGAAAAACTAACCCATGTTTGGAATGACTTCAAGAACTTCCTTAAGCATAAGAGAATGAAACTCATAAACGGTGATTGAAAAACAATATGGAAGTGCATGTCTAGGATTGGATGGTGTGAACTTTTATTTCGAGTTTTTAGTGTACTAAATCCCTAAAGCCTAACAAAAGTTGGAAATTATGTTTCTGGTTTTGGTTTTAGCCTTTGGCTAAATTCCTGACGTTTAATATATTCATAATCTTTTATTTCTGGTTTGTGACTATGTGACGCAATGGAAAAATAGTAAAATTCATTGGAAATAATTTCAAAACGTGGCAACAAAAGATGTTGTATATTTGACCATAATAAACTTGGTCAAATATCTGAAGGATGAGCCTCCTATCGTTAGAGATGATAAGGTAAATGTTGTTACCACCTTCAAATGTTGCTAAGGTAAATATTGCTAAGACAAATATTACCAGCGCAAACGTAGTAAAAGTTAAAAAGGACTTTAAAGAAAACAAACCGTGTACATTGTCTTATCTGAGACCAAAAGGAATGTGTGTTTAAGATGCAAAATTTCATGAGAAATGCTTTATTTTCATAAAATGGGGAACAAGTCTTAGGACTGTAGACTTTCAAACGTGGTCAATATTATTGATGTAACAACTGACATGGGAAAATATCGTTTGAAGGAATACACATATTACCTTCAATGATGGTAGCACAAAATTTTGTTATATGTTTTTGCTTAAAAGCAATGATGATGCTATAGAGAAATTATTCTCTATAAGCATGATGTTGAAACCCAAACTTATTAAAGGGTTAAGATAAGGTGAAACTCTATATGAGTAATGTTGGTACTATAATGTGCCTAACATGTGGGGGAGATGTAATATAAGCTAATTACATTTTAAATAAGGTTCCCCATAATTAAATAAAGACGTCATATGAGTTATGAAAGGAAATAAACCTTTTTCCTACAATTACTTAAAAAATATGAGGTGTCTTGCAAAGGTAATAACCTCATTACCAAAACAATGCCATGGGAAGTTCGGTAGTTTCATGATGACAAACGACTTCAAGATTAATGAGTTTAAAAAATGTGTATATGTCAAAATTACCAACATTTGATATATTATTCTATGCATGTATATTGATGACATACTCATTGTTGGAAGCAACAATGAAATGGTAAAACGTACCAATGACATGTTAAATTCAGGATTTGACATAAAAGATATGAGACTAGACAATACGATTTGGACATCCAAATCAACCAGTCACATGAAAGTCTCATATAGTCACATTATGTGGACAAAATCTTAAAAAATTTGGCAAGGATGATTCTGGTATATCCAAAACTCCAATAGAAACGAGCCAAGATTTGTCCAAGAATAAAGGTCAAAATGTTGACCAAGTAGAATATGCAAGGTTCATAGGCAGTTTAATGTACCTCATGAGTTGCATTAGACCAGATATTACTTATATTGTGAGCAGTTTAAGTAGATTAACAAGAAATCTAGGTGAAAATCACTATAAAAGCAATTGTGGGGGTATTGAGATATCTTAGATATACTCTATATTATGGATTGCATTATTCTAGAGATCCTATTATTTAGAAGGATACTCTGATGTAGTTGAATATCTGATATTCAAGATATCAAAGGCACAAATGGATGGAAATCTTCAAGACAAATGGTTATAACCAGATCCATAATGGAATCTGAGTTTGTAATTCTAGACAAGAAACCAAATGACTTCAGAATTTCTTGGAGGATATTCTTGAATAGATAAAGCATGTGCCCACAATATGCATATATTGTTATGACCAAGCAAAAATTGGTAGAGCACAAAGCTTTATGTATAACGGTAAGTTGAGACATATGCGTCATCGACATAATACCATAAGACAACTGATCTCAAATAGAGTTATCTCTATTGATGTTGTAAGATCAAAGGATAACGTTGCGGATCCACTAATCAAAAGGTTAAATTGAGACCAGGTTGAGAAAACATCGAAAGAAATGAGACTAAAGCCTAAGAAAATTTAAGGCGCTATGTGAAGGAAACCCCTACCTAGTTGACTGGAGATCCCAAGATCTAGGTTCAAAGAGACAACCTACTTGCATAGACCTTGTGCGATCATTGTGGGGGTTATTCTCCCAAGTTTGTTTTTACGATGTAAACTGTGATCAAAAGTGGAATAGGATAAGCAATGCTTTTAATTACCATTGTGTGTTTTAGTGAGCCGAACAACATAAGTCACCTATGTGAGAGTGAAGTAGGGTTAGTTCAAGGAGACTATTAGGGCATAGTTCTCTCAAGCTCTTACAGAACCAGGGATATGTTCACGTCCATATGAACATAACCATGAGATCTAAAAACCTCATCAGGGAGGTAGTTGTGTGAGGTATATCATCGTTTACATAAACGACAGAACAATTCAAAGACATCACGTCAACTAGTCAGCCAGTAAAGTAAATATACTTTTACAATTGAAGGTTCAAGGGTGAACACCTACATATCCTATGTAGCTATTTACCGTAAAATATTTTTGATTATGTAATGACTTGGGTTTTGGAACCCGAGTATCAGGCTAACCTGAGGTACGGGCCTCACATTTGGGTCATGTTGTTGAGCCTATAACCTTGGTGGGCTTGGCTTAGATTTTTGGCTTGAGTTATGGGTTTTGGAGAGGGATTTATGGTAAATTCATAGATGATGAGAAGATGATGGGGGAGTTATGAGCTGCAGATTTTTGTAAGTTGGTGAAGTCATTATGTCCCCCAAAAGCTCTCCCCACCATCTTCATATTATATTCTCCATGAGTTTGAAAGAAAAACTCTACCTATGTTAGTTTTGTGTTGAAATCTCGGATTGGTGTAGAAGGGAAAGTTGTAGGGTATCCAAGGATCTACAATCAAAGGTAAGTTTTGCTTGCAATGGTGGAAGAATGAGTTTTAGTGGGGGTTTTAGAGTGAGAACGAGAATGATGTTTTTAATTTCATTTCTTGTTATTGAATCATCCTTTGATCTTCTTTTAATCTTTCAACAATGTTGCAACTCATTTACAACATCTCTTTGTAATTAAAGAGGTTGGAAAACATTCAAAGGCCCAAGGGAAGAAGAAAGCTTGAGGTGGAGGTTGGGGTCCCTTTTAGCTTGTAATTCGAGGTTAGTACACTTCTAACTTCTGTGTGTTCATGTGCATCATCATTTTGGCATGTATTGCTTGATATATGATGTTTTGATAATTTAGAGCTTGGTTGGTCATCAATGGTAAATCCTAAAATTGTTGATGTTTGAGGGTAAAAATGGATAGAAACTAACCTAATGACTCATCATAATTGGTAGGAACGTTTTGGGACTTAACCATGGAAGCTAAGAGAGGGTTTAGTGTAATCTCGAGCTCTAAGTTTTGAAATCGGGGCTCGCGTACCGATACGAGGTGGTTACGTATCGGTACTCCTACGTACCTTAGGGGATAAACTATGAAAGGCGTACCGGTATGCCTCTCCGTGTATCGGTACCCCTCACTAGATCAGAATTCCAGTAACGCTTTGGAGTACCGATATACTGGGGGCGTATCGGTACCCACTGTTGCATTTCCTGGAAAGGCTTTACATACCGGTACGCTGGGGTAAGCATATCGGTACGGGTAAGGATCGGTACGAGGCAATTTTAGTATCGATATAAAGTACTGGTACGATACGGAGCGTATTAGTACTGGGCAAGGGCAAATTTTTTCAAATCTGAATCGAGTATCGGTACTCATGGAGTACCGATACTTGCTGGGAAATCTGCCCAAGTTTTTACGTTTTGAGTTCAGAGGTTTTATAATTTATGGTTAAGGTTCTAATGAGACTCTTGTGATATAAAATAACTAGTAAAATCTAGAATGAGTGTCTTTTCTTGCTTATATGGATTAAATGGCTAATTAAGTATTGAAATGGAAATAAATTGCTTGGTAAGCGAGTCCTTAGGGATCCTTGGTGGATCAATTGTGGTTGTGCTTGGTAAGGGCACTTGTTTGGTTATGAGTCATTGTTTAATGGGATCTAAATACCCAGTGAGTGAGTGTTGCAACACATGAATGTCATCCGATGTGAGATTTCAGGTGATGAATGAAGGCCACCCGATGCGAAATTCCAGGTGATGATACTTGGTCGATGTGAGATTCTGAGTCTCACTCAATGTGAGATTCTGAGCGAAGACTTGATGTGAGATTCTGAGCGAAGGCTCGATGTGAGATTCTGAGTATACCGCTATATGTGAGATTTTGACCAACTCGATATGAGATTCTGAGCATGGGTGGGTCACCAGTGTCGGGGGACATTGGGCCTCACTCCTGGTTTGTTTATTTACTTGTTGATGTTGTTGAGGTGTTGGTTGTTCTATAGCATGTGTTTAGGCGGTTATGATAGCGTCATTGCTTTATCCTATCTTGACATCATATTTCATAACATGCTCTTAATTATGATTCACCTGAAGCATGGTCGAGTGGTTATGTACCCGCTGAGCTTTGTTAGCTCAGCGTTCAGAATCATTGTTTCCGTTCGCAAGTTGATAGATAGTTTGAGCGTAGCGGAGCACCATCGAAGCAAGGATCCAACATTTACCTTTTGGGTAGAGTACAAATACCTAGATGTAGTAGGCAATATATTCGTATGACCCTGTGTATTTGTAACTCTATTTGATTTAACTTGTATTGGTCAAATGTTTTATTACTTTATTTGGAGCTCCTTTAACTATTTTGAATGTTTTAAGTAAACGTGGAATTAAATGTTGGAATTTGTGAGATTAATTTTATTGGCTTTGAAAGTGAAAAATTTTATGGGAGTGGTTTTGGGTTATGGCCCAATTGTAGCACCCGGGCCGAGGATGTTATATTTAGTGGTATCAGAGCCTTGGTTTAGTGGGTTCTAGGCAGTCCCCGAGGGAGTCTAGTGTGGTAAATAGGTGTCTAATGAATACATGCCCATAAGTCAAAGTCGTACTTGAATTAAGCTAGAAATTCAATGGTTTATTCATGTATTTTAATTGTGTAGAGTTGAAGCATGCCAAGGAGATCTAGGAACGTAGAAGAAAGCTTGGGTTCCTGGGGTGGGAGATCCGATGAAGACTACGTACTGGATGTGGAGGAGTTCGACGGGGGAGCTAGGCATGGAGCCAACTATTTCTCCCACTTGCATTGATTGTGAGGGCGATTTTTAGGCATTCATCTACCCCTCGGGAGGAACCGATTGAGAGGGTGCATAGGCAGGGTGCCACAGATTTTCTTAGATCAAGACAAAAGAACCTGGTGAAGGCGGATCAATAGCTACGAGACACCCGTTGAATTATGAGGCAGATGAGGTTGCGGTCTGAAGATAAATTATCGTGTGTGCTATCTTTGCTCAAGAGAAAAGCGAGAGAATGGTGGGAAATCGTAGAGTTGGAATGGCATTCTAGCCGACCTTCTTGGGACGACTTTCTTGATGAGTTCCAGAAGAATTACGTGGGTGAGGCTTACGTTGATAGGTTGAGAGACCAGTTTACTCACCTTGTGCAAGAGAATCACACAATTTTTGAGTATGAACAAGAATTTTTGCAGCTGAGTAGGTATGCACCGGAGCTTGTGGCCACTGAGAAAATGAGGTGCAAGAGGTTCATAAAAGGGTTAAGAAAGGAGATACAAACCTATTTGACAGTTGCCCCACCTAAAGTATTTTCTGAGTTAACTGCTAGTGCAAAGTCTCTTGAGCAAGTGCAAGGTTTGACATATGGTTCTGCTAGTGGACAAGGAGCTCCTAGTGGGAGGACTTAGAATTTCTCTAACAACTCACAGTCTCACTCGAGAAGGGGCAGAAACCGATAGAATCAGGGAAGATGAGCTTCGAACCAGAGTTCAAGGTCGGATCGTAGATCAGAGTCTGCCAGCCGTAGGAGGCCTACATCATCTTCGTCTACGATAAGCCCAGATAGTTCTTAGAGGAGTGCAGGCGTACCATTTTGTAATCAGTGTGGGCGTAGGCACTGAGGTGAGTGTTGGGGTGCAAACTGAACTTGCTTTGAGTGTGGGTCTCAGGATCACCTTGTAGAGGATTACTCCGCAGTTACCACATGTGTTCTAGTTCAGGCACCAAAGGTCTCTTATTCAGCTCAGAGGGGCTGATGGTTCTTTAGGGGAGGGGCAAGTCAGACGACTAACTACCGGAGCAGGGGCACATTTCAGTCCACGACAAGAGCACCAGCGAGGCAGTATGCAGTTAGAGCTCATGAGGATTGCGAGCCCACAGATGTGATTGTAGATACCTTCTACTTATTTTCTGTACCCATTGTTGCATTAGTGGATTTAGGGTCTACCCACTCCTACATTTGTAGTGGGATATCCCAGCGTTAGGGCATACCAGCTGAGAACTTAGAGATAAGAGTTCGTGTGTCTAGTCTATTAAGGTTAGATGTGCTAGTAGACAAGGTGTACCGGAGGTGACTTAGAGACAAGGTTGGCTTCTTGAGCACGATGCTAGTTTGGGTTGTAGGACTAAGAGTTTGAAGCTTCGTATGGTCAATGGATCTAAGTTAACGGTTAGAGGGGAAAGACACCCTTGCATCCTTAATGTAGTCTCAGCTTCAGAGACATAGAGGTTAATACACCAAGGCTATGAGGCCTTTTTGGCTCACGTGGTGGATACAAAAGTCGAGAGTTCATCCATCGAGAGCCTCATGACAATATGTGAGTTCATGGATGTCTTCCTAGAGGAGCTACCCAGATTACCACCGGATCGTGAGCTTGAGTTCTGAATTGAGGTAATGCCCGGCACGGTATCGATATCCATTCTACCTTACCAGATGGCACCAAAAGAAATGAGGGAATTAAAGAATCAAATTCAGGAATTGCTAGAGAGAGGTTTCATCCGACCAAGCGTCTCTCCCTGGGGTGCTCCAGTTTTATTTGTTAAGAAAAAAGATGGGTCAATGAGAATGTGCATTGACTACCGCCAGTTAAATAAGGTAACGATGAGGAATCGCTATCTTCTTCCCAGAATTGATGATTTGTTTGACCAGTTGTGGGGTGCCTGAGTTTTCTTGAAGGTAGATTTGTGATTGGGGTATTATCAGTTGAAAGTGGTAGAAGAAGATGCCCAGAAGACCACTTTCAGGATGCGGTATGGACACTATGAGTTCTTGGTGATGTCTTTCGGGCTCACTAATGCTCCAGCAGTATTCATGGATCTGATGAACAGAATCTTCCAGCCTTATTTGGATCAGTTTGTGGTGGTGTTCATCGATGACATTCTGGTTTATTCATGTTCGGTTGAAGAGCACGACTACCACCTGCGAGTAGTTCTTCAGACTTTTAGAGACACGCGTCTCTATGTAAAGTTCAGTAAAAGTGAGTTTTTGCTGTCTGAAGTGGCGTTTTTGGGCCACATTGTGGCGGCGGACGGGATCCGCGCTGATCCTCAGAATATTTAAGCCATAGTAGAGTTTTTCAATGGTTTTTCAATCTTAGCTGCCCCGTTGACCAAGTTACTTTAGAAAGGAGTGCCATTTGTATGGAATGAGAAGAGACAACAGTGTTTTGATCAGTTGAAGGCCTACCTTATCGAGGCTCCAGTTTTAATGCAGCCCGAGCCAGAAAAAGATTATGTTGTGTTTAGCGATGTGTCTTTGAATGGACTTGGTTGCTTTCATATGCAATTGGGTAAGGTGGTTGCCTACGCCTCGAGGTAACTTAAACCTCGTGAACAAAATTACCCTACCCATGATTTAGAGCTGGCCACAATAATCTTAGCATTGAAGATTTGGACACTATCTCTATGGAGAGAAGTGTTACATCTATACAGATCATAAGAGTTTAAAGTATATTCTCAACCAGAAAGAGTTGAATTTGAGGCAACGTCGTTGGATTGAGTTGCTAAAGGATTATAATTGCGTTATTGAGTATTATTTGGGCAAAGTAAATGTAGTAGCAGATGCCTTGAGTCGTAAGTCGATATGTGATTTGAGAGCCATGTTTGCCCGCTTGAGAATGATCGAGGATGGTGGGTTTTTAGTTGAGATCAGGGTTGAGCCCATGTTATTACAAGAGATAAGGAGGACTTAGGTTATGGATGAAGATTTAGTGGCCCAAATTAAAGCGGTTCAGAGAGGCAAGGACTCGAATTTTGATGTACGAGATGATGG
Organism: Hibiscus mutabilis; assembly: GCA_019671005.1. Taxonomy (NCBI): domain Eukaryota; kingdom Viridiplantae; phylum Streptophyta; class Magnoliopsida; order Malvales; family Malvaceae; genus Hibiscus; species Hibiscus mutabilis. Next base: position 44,399,356 of record CM033726.1, on the reverse strand, counting down.
GTACTTGTACTTCAAGGGTAGGTTATGTGTTCCAGCTTTGAAAGATTTGAGGGACCGCATCTTACGGGAGGCACACCGTAGTCCCTTCACCGTACATTCAGGAAGCAACAAGATGTACCAAGATATCTGACCTTATTATTGGTGGCTGTGTATGAAGAGGGATGTTTTCAAGTTCGTGACAAGATGCTTAGCTTTCAAACAAGTGAAGGCGGATCACCAAGTTCCATCAGGGTTGCTTCAGCTGATTCAGATTCCACAATGGAAGTGGGATCGAGTCACCATGGATTTTATTATGGGTTTAACGATGACTCAAAGGAAGCACGATGCGATATGGGTAATCGTAGATCGTTTGACCAAGTATGCTCATTTCCTACTTGTGCGCATGGACTTCACCCAATAACGGTTGGCTCAATTGTACATCAAGGAGATAATGAGGTTGTATAGAGTGCCATCATCGATCATATCGGATAGGGATTCGCGGTTCATAAAAAGGTTGTGAAAGAAGATTCATAGTCCTTAGACACCAAGCTGCATTTTAGTACAGCTTTTCATCCTCAGACCGATGTCCAATCTGAGTTGGTTATTCAGATCCTTGAGGACATGCATTAGTGTTGTGTCGTAGATTTCGAAGGAAGTTGTGAGGAACAACTGCTGCTGGTAGAGTTCGTATACAACAATAGTTATCAATAAAGCATCAAGATGACCCCTTTTGAAGCCTTGTACGGGCGTAGGTGTAGATCACCCTTGTGTTAGATCGAGCTTAATGAGAGAATAATCATGGAGTCTGATTTGGTTAGATAAACCGAAAAGAAGGTTCGCATCATCATAGAAAGATTACAAGCGGCCTTTGATCGATAAAAGGCCTACGCAGATAGGAAACGCAAGCATATCGAGTATGAGGTTGGTGAAAAAGTGTTCTTAAAGGTATTGCCATGGAAAGGGATAATTCATTTTGGATGGAATGGCAAGTTGAGCCTGCAGTGCATTAGACCATACGAGGTGATTGAGAAGGTCAAGCCTGTAGCATATCGACTAGCCTTGCCTTCGGAGTTAGCACGTATCCAAGATGTTTTCCATGTATCTATGTTGAGGTGATATCGTTCTGATCTTTCACACGTTTTATTGCTTGAAGAGGTGGAGGCCGGCACAGATTTGACATACGAAGAAGAGCCAGTGGGAGTGCTTGATAAGGGAATCAAAGAGCTTCGTAACAAGTGTATACCCCTAATGAAGATGTTGTGGAGAAACCATGGGATTAAAAAGGCAACTTGGGAGATTCAGGCCAAGATGAGAGAGCTCTACCCTCATCTTTTCCCATCAGGTAAATTTCGAGGATGAAATTTTTTTGAGGAGGGGAGAGTTGTAACGACCCAGGTTTTGGAACCCAAGCGTCGGGCTAACCCGAGGTACGGGCCTCATGTTTGGGTCATGTTGTTGAGCCTAAAACCTTAGTGGGCTTGGTTTAGGTTTTGGGCTTGAGTTATGGAGAAGGGCTTTATGGTAAATTCATATATGATAAAAAAGATGAAGGGGAGTTATGAGCTGCAGACTTTTGTAAGTTGATGAAGTCATTATGTCCCCCCAAAGCTCTCCCCACCATCTTCATCTTCTCTTATCTATGAGTTTGAAAGAAAAACTCCACCTTTGCTAGTTTTGTTTTGAAATCTCGGATTGGTGTGAAGGGAAAGTTGTAGGGTATCCAAGGATCTACAATCCAAGGTAAGTTTTGCTTGCAATAGTGGAAGAAGAGGTTTTAGTGAGGGGGTTTAGAGTGAGAAGGGGAATGGTGTTTTTAATTCCATTTCTTGTTGTTGAATTGTCCTTTGAGCTTCTTTTAATCTCTCAACAATGTTGTAACTCGTTTACAACATCTCCTTGTAGTTAAAGAGGTTGGAAAACATTCAAAGGCCCAAGGGAAGAAGAAAGTTTGAGATAGAGGCTGTCTCTTTTAGCTTGTCATTCGAGGTTAGTACACTTCTAACTTCTGTGTGTTCATGTGCATCATCATTTTGGCATGTATTACTTGATATATGATGTCTTGTAATTTAGAGCTTGGTTGGTCATTAATGGTAAATCTTAAAATTGTTGATGTTTGAGGGTAAAAATGGCTAGAAACTCACCTAATAACTCCTCATAATTGGCAGGAACGTTTTAGGACTTAACCATGAAAGCTAATAGAGGGTTTATTGTAATATCGAGCTTTAGGTTTTGAAATCAGGGCTCGTGTACCGATACAGAGTGGTTACGTATCGGTACTCCTACGTACCTTAGAGGATGAACTGTGAAAGGTGTACCGGTACACCTCTCCGTGTATCGGTACCCCTCACTAGATCAGAATTCCAGTAACGCTTTTGGAGTACCGGTATGCTGGGTGCGTATCGGTACCCACTGTTGCATTGCCTAAAAAGGCTTTGTGTACCGGTACGCTAGGATAAGCGTATCGGTACGGGTAAGGATTGATAGGGGGCGATCCTAATACCGATATAGAGTACCGGTACGGCACAGAGTGTATCTGTACGAGGTAAGGGCAAATTCTTACTAATATAAATTGAGTATCGGTACTTGCGAGGGAGTACCGATACTCACTGGGAAATCTGCCCAAGTTTTTTCGTTTTGAGTTCAGAGGTTTTATAATTTGTGGTTAAGGTTCTAATGGGTCTCTTGTGATATAAAATGACTGGTAAAATCAAGAATGAGTGTCTCTTCTTGCTTATATAGATTAAATGGCTAATTGAGTATTGAAATAAAAATAAATCGCTTGGTAAGCGAGTCCTTAGAGATCCTTGGTGGATCAATTGTGGTTGTGCCAGGTAAGGGCACTTGTTTGGTTATGAGTCATTGTTTGATGGGATCCGAATACCCAGTGAGTGAGTGTTGCAACACATGAAGGCCATCCGATGTGAGATTCTGGGTGGTGAATGAAGGCCATACGATGTGAGATTCCGAGTGATGATACTTGCTCGATGTGAGATTTCGAGCCCCGCTCGATGTGAGATTCTGAGTGAAGACTCGATGTGAGATTCCGAGTATATCGCTCGATGTGAGATTCCGAGCATAGGTGGGTCACCCAGTGTCAGGTGACATTGGGCCGCACTCATGGTTTGTTTATTTACTTCTTGATGTTGTTGAGGTGTTGGTTGTTCTATAGCATGTGTTTAGGCGGTTATGGTAGCGCCATTGCTTTATCCTATCTTAACATCATATTTCATAGCATGTTCTTAATTATGATTCACCTAAAGTATGGACAATGGTTGTGTACCCGCTGAGCTTTGTTAGCTCAGCGTTCAGAATCGTTGTTTCTGTTCGCAAGTTGATAGATAGTTCGAGCGTAGCGGGGCACCATCGGAGCAATGATCTAGCATTGGCCTTTTGGGTAGAGTACAAGTACTTAGATGTAGTGGGCAATGTATTTGTACGACCTTGTGTATTTGTAACTCTATTTGATTTAACTTGTATTGGTCAAATGTTTTATTACTGTATTTGGAGCTCCTTTAACTGTTTTGAATGTTTTAAGTAAGTGTGGATTTAAATGCTTTGGTTATGATATGTTGAGATTTATGAGATTAATTTATTGGCTTTGAAAGTGAAAATTTTTATGGGAGTGGTTTTGGGCTTGTGGCCCAGTTGTAGCACCCAGGCCGAGGGTGTTACAAATTAAATCAATTTATTCATGTGGGGGATTGTTGGAAATGTTATTGAGGCATATGGGTAAAGGTGGAGATTCGAATAATAAAATTAAGTCTTCATATTCTACTCCATGAGACCTTTACAACGATATCTCATACGCTCAAAACGGGTGATATTCCCAAATTGATGGGTACCAAGAGTGGGATATGTTTATATACAATACCCTACTTGGTGGTTATTGAATAACTTAAGCTGATATGATATGGGTAACGTGAATGTATGGACTGGTCGAACCCTTCGTGGGTTTGAGGATATTTTAACCCATTACGAGATAATTTTCCTTAAATATAGCATTTTTAATATCTCAAATAAAAGGATAAATGATCATATTATCCTTAAATTTGAATATTTTTTTTTGAATATTATGGAAATAAAGGATAAATATATAATAAGATATTATTTTTTAATTCAAATATTATTGTGATAATGCTATTTGATAAATGAATTTTATTTCAAGTAAAATTCAGATAATTCACAAGTTTTATTTCCAATGAAACTCCTACCCTATAAATGCCATACAAACCTACTAGGTTTAATAGAAAGAAAAATAACACAGAGAATTTTCAATTGCTTTTACTATGTTATTTTCAAATTGTTTTTTCGGTGATAGAGGAAGACGAGATTATGGTTTGCTGATCACTGCATATGTGCTACTGTTGTGCTCATTATGTTGTTGTATCGTGAGAGATAGACGTCCAACGTTACTCAAGCACTATAAGAGCGGACGAATCTGTCTTAAGGAAATTGTGTGTTACACAGGTCTCAACACAAGTAAACGGTTTCAATTTACTGTTTTAATAGTTGATTTATATTTTAAATATTCTTGTATTTGGTTTTATGATCTTAGGGATGGCAAAATTACCCGACCCGACCCGGTGTGCCCCGACCCAACCCGATCGGGTTTTTTTCTTCATAATTTTTGGGGATCGGGGCAGGGTGAGGCGAGTATTGAAAAACATTAAGTCGGAGTGGGCGGGTTCGGGTATGAGATAGAAATTCCCTACCCCGCCTCAGTATATATTTTATTATATTTATTTATTTTTATTATATTTGTAAAAAAAGCACTATATATAAATACTTTTAGGAGTTTCAAGCTATTTTTTAGTTTGTGTTTATCGTAAATTTTTGTTAGATATTGTTAGAGTTTTAACATATCTGATTCTGAAGGTTAATGGTTTGAGTTTATTCTTTTAAATATGTATTTTTCATGTGAGTAATTTAATTGGTTTTATTTTATTTTTATATAGTTTTAAAGTCCTTGAAATTTATATTTTGTGAATGTGATGGTGGTTCGATTGGATCTAACATTTATTGTCGATGAAATTTAATATATTTTTTAAATTTTTGGGTAAGGTCTGAGTTTAGGAGTTTATGTGTCGGGACGGGGCGGGTAAATTGATATTTAATTTCGGGGCAGGGTGGAGTCGGGTTTAGGAGTTTTTAGATCGGGCGGGTTCAGGACGGCCAAAAACCCGCCCCTCCCCGTTGTCATCCCTATATGATCTGTTCAATTTAATAATAAATTAATATTTATTTTATTTTTTTACTATTTTTATTTTTTATTTTTTTTGAATTACTAACGCTCATTTTCTCACATTTTTAATAAAACATGTGTTCTTTTTCTATTTATGAAACACTGATTTTCCCAATGTTGTGTCTTAAACACAAAACCAACATATATATCAAATGTCTTACATTAATCATGTTTAAACGTCATGCAGTGTCTGTAACATATGTGGTTGAAATACAATGTCTTTGTTTTGATTTTTTGACTCTATTCTTTGTTCATATTTATTGTAATTGACCAAATGACATCCATTGTATTTACAGCTGCAATGAAACTATGATAAATTCATATTTCAACACTCATACATTGTTTACTTACTAGAATTTACACATATATAAACATTGATCTTACTGATGCTACATTATTATGAAGTACATAAAGAACAGCAAAGACAATGACCATTGATATTTCTGAATCCTTTGTTTGAGACAGCAAAATCCAATCAATTTCTGCAAAAATATTTAGATTATTTGTCATTTTTTTTCATAAATAAACTTTGATTCAAGTATTAATGTATCCATACATTTAAAAAAAATATATATGATTTTCACCTAAAAATAAAAAATATAAATAAAAAGAAGTTAGGATACTATATAGTTTTCAATAATTTTACCCTTTTAATAGTTATATATGTATAAGTATAAAATAATAGTAATTCGTATAGCGGGGTCGAGTGGGACAGATTGTGGCAAGAAAATGTCATAACCTCTCCATATCCACTGTCCAGAAAAATATCCTCCCCTCAGCTCTGCTCCACAATTCTCCATATTTCACTATAGATGTGTAATTTTGAAAAGGGTTAATTACCCTATTAGTACATGAACTATATCGAATTTTTAGTTTCATACATTTACTTTTTTTATTCTTAGTTTCATACATAAATTTTTCTGCCGTCAACGGGTTTGTACATTTTCTTCATGGAAGTTGACGTGTACTACTGAGACCACTCATATTTTGACACCTGTCATTTATTTTATTTTGGGTTAACTACTGCAATGGTAACTTATGTTTTCGTTGAGTACAATTTTGGTTACCGATTTTCAAATTCGATCGATAAGATCACCTACGTTTTCGATCTGTAAACTTTTGGTCACTGAGACGTTTGTTGCCGTTAAACGTTAAGGGCTTGCTGATCTGGCAGCATAACAAAATAAGGGTAAACTACTACAATGGTAACTTACGTTTAGTCAGTGTAAAGTTTTGGTCATCGATTTCAAAAATTGAACGTTTTTGTCACGTTTTTGTTGTGTAAACTTCTGGTCACTCGAACGTTTATTTTCGCTACCCTGATGACGTGCACGTTAATAAAAACCTTAATCTCTGTCAAGCTACAAACTTCAAGCTACCACCGTCTATCCGACCTAACCTCTGACGAACCCACACGACTTTTTGGCTCTTCTTTCGCTTCCGCCAATCCTCTAGGTGTTCTTGCCAATGCTCATATCGGTTCTTCTTCCAAGACCCAGGTCCCTTTTCTTTTTATGCTTTGATTTGTAGTTTACCTTAAATAATTTCATAATGGTATATAGGATCACTGTAAAAAATGAGGCGGGTGGATTGCAATGAATACGTAAAAAAGAAGAATGGTAAGATAATAGTGATGGTCTGTATTTTTGTCGCACTTACCTCTCCTATGCAACTTTTTAATACCCTCTTTAATTCCAAAACAAATTATTTTCAAACAATCTCAGCTCACCAAAACTATTAATTTTCTACTAATTTCTCATGGAGTTTTCACCATTATTTTAATTGCAAAAACCCTTTACCATTAATGACTGATGTTCTAGTTTTGAAGCTTTCCCACTTGCGCTTTTCTCCATTAGCAAATCCTTGCATTTGCATGTATAATATGATGAGAGGGTGGCATAAGGTCTGCCAACCTACTTAAACAAATTCATATGGAAATAGCTAGCAATCAGAGATTATGTGTTGGCAAGAGACGATAAGAGTGTTGGCTAGTGCACCTAGAGGATTGGAGGAAGAGAAAGAAGAGCCGAGAAGTTAGGTGTGAATTCACCGGAGGCTAGGTCGGACAGAAGGTTGTGGCCTGAAGTTGGTGGCTTGAAAGGGATTAAGGTTTTTTTGGGGTGAAAAAATGAACTTTTAAAAATTCAAGGGTGAAATTAAAAATAAACTTTTTTTATTATCGCACACGTCATCAGAGTAACAAAAATAAACATTCGAGTGACCAAAAGTTTACACAATGAAAACGTAAGTGACCAAAACGTTCAATTTTTAAAATCGACGACCAAAAGTTTATACTAACTAAATGTAGGTGACCATTGCAGTAGTTTACCATTATTTTTTCGCTGCCAGGTCAGCAAATCGTTAACGTTTAACGGCAACAAATGTCTCAGTGACAAAAAGTTTACAGATCGAAAACGTAAGTGACTTAATCGGTCGAATTTAAAAATCGGTGACCAAAACTATACTCAGCGAAAACATAAGTGATCATTGCAGTAGTTTACCCTTTTATTTTTATAAATTCTCCATTACTATCCTCAATGTTTTAGTATTTTTTAATTAACCCTTTAGATTTATTTTTTAATCAAATATTTATTTTAAAAAATTATAAAAATAAAATTTATTTAAAAAAAATATTTAGACTAATTCATGATTGACACGTAGCATAAAATATATTTTTATTTAAGGTTTTTTTTTACATTTATTTCTTTCTATTTTCATCCCTAAATCTCGATTTCTCATCTCTCTTCAATCTTTTATCCATAGATTTTTTTATTAAAAGAGGGAAATGATACCATATGCCTCGTTAAAAAATCTTCCTAACTTAGGTGGAGGAAAAAGAGTGCATATGGTGTAATTATAAGAACAACAAGATTATCTAGACAATCATCGGTGCAAAAGCTACAATCAAGTAATTCCTTAAGTAGCACGACTACGGCGACAGTAAGGAGTACTATCACGGTCACGAATAAGGAGCGGTTGGACCAAATCCAGCACATCATCCAAGATCAACAACTAAAATAATGGAGGAGAGGGCTACTTCGACAAACAATCAGCTACCATATTCTGTTCATGAGGTATCCATTTGAAGTGAAGAGATCAATTGCAATCCCGTAACAAAGCAACATTTTTTACCAGGTTCGAAGGACTAGTAACAGCTGAAGGGTCAAGCACCATACGAATAGCTACGGAGCTATCGAATTGCACCTGCAAACGGTCCACCTCCATGAACCAAGCCATCTGAAGACCAGTAAGGATACTCCAAAGCTCAGTCTGAAGCGATGAGACAATACCAACATACTTGCAATAACCCTTGATCCAATCACCTGAAGGTCCTCGGAACATCCCCTATTGAACTTGAACTATCAGGGAGAGAAATAATAGCATCGGTATTAAGGCACAACCAATCAGGAGGAGGTGCATCCCATTGAAGAAATTCAACAATGGGTGGCGCGGACGACATGTTGAAGGGAATAGTGTCCGCGAAGTAAGAAGCCCATGCAAAAACCTAACTTGTAGGTATCGGATAAGGGAAGGCACTCGTCATTGAAGATGAAGTTGTTCCTTCGCTTCCAAAGTTGCCAAAGAAGAGAGGGAAAGAAACACGACCAAGGAGGGGAATCATTCCCAGTGTCCCTCATAGAGCCGATGTTTCCCATGAGCCATTGATCCAAAGGGAAAGCAAAGAAAGCCGCATGCATTCGGCTACCATATTCTGCTCGCGAGGTACCTATTTGAAGTGAAGAGACCAATTACGATCCTGTAACAAAGCAATATTTTTTACCTTGTTCGAAGGACTAGTAATAACTGATGGGTCAAGCACCATACGAATAGTTATGGAGCTATCGAATTGCACCTGCAAACGGTCTACCCCCATGGACCAAGCCACCTGAAGACCAGTAAGGATACTCCAAAGCTCAGTCTGAAGCGATGAGACAATACCAACAAACTTGCAGTAACCCTTGATCCAATCACCTGAAAATCCTCAGAACACCCCCTATCGAACCTGAACTATTAGGGAGAGAAATACCAGCATCGGTATTAAGGCACAACCAATCAAGAGCAGGTGCATCCCATTGAAGAAAGTCAACAATGGGTGGCGCGGAATGCATGTTAACGGGAATAGTGTCCACAACGTAGAAAGCCCATATAAAATCTATCTTCTAGGTATCGGATAAGGGAAGGCACTCGCCATTAAAGATGAAGTCGTTCATTCGCTTCCAAAGTTGCCAAAGAAGAGAGGGAAAGAAACAAGACCAAGGAGGGGAATCATACCCGGTGTCTCTCATGGAGCCGACATTTCCTATGAGCCATTGATCTAAAGGGAAAGCAAAGAAAGCCGCATGGTCAGTATGAGGTATAATCGACTGCCATAAGCCTCTAGTAGGTGGGCAATCACGCAGAATATGAAGAATGGTCATATAGCAACAGCCACAACACGGACACGATGGGTCAGAAGATAACCTATGGCACAGACGCTCGACATTGGTCAGGAGACGCTGGCGAAGAACAAGCCAACAGAACATCCGGATGCGTTGCGTGACAGGAAGAGACCAAATGCGGAGCCATTTAGGATTGATAGCCTCTCAAGATGCTTCCATAACTCTTATAAGTTGATGCAACAGTAAATGACCCAGTGGTGGTGTTTTTCCAAGCCACCGTGTCACGAGCGCCACCAAGGGATAGAGGCACGACCCCGATAACATGGGGAACAACCGATGAGCTGAGGAGATCCGATAAACAAGCCACATCCTACTGACCATCATTGCGGACAAGGTCACCAAAACTCAAATGATCAATATTTACCCTATTCGAGTTAGTTCAAGACCGAAAGGGCCCAAAGTTGGAACCCAAACATCATTCCAAAGATGGACCTCATTACCATCACCCACCAACCAAAAAATATTGTTATAAACAGTCTCCCACACAATCGATAAAGCACGCCATAAAGGGGAACAATTAGGCCGGGTAATAGAGAGAGGGCAGGTAGTAACCATTTTGTATTTTTGACACAGCACCGTAACCCACATAGAATCCGGAGAACTTACAAGATTAAACGCCAGTTTTTGCATGAAAACCATGTTACGTTCATTGCAGCGGGGAATACCCAAACCACCACGGTCTCTAGGTTGCGAGATATCAGCCCAATTAACCAATGAGATTTTACGAGAAGTACCTGAGAAGCCCCAGATAAAACCATGAGTAATTTTGTCAATTTAGAAGCAGACACTTATCTGAAGCTTCGTAGTCTGCATGAAGAAGGAAGGTATCGCAACCAAGACTGATTAGGTTAGAGTAACACGATCAGCCATAGAAAGAGAGCTAGTCGTCCAGCCATTAAGCTTAGCCCGCAATCTAACAATAAGGAAATCAAAATCAACAACCCTCACGCGTTGATGAAGAACCGACACACCCAAGTAAGTACCAATAAATAAGGTCTGAGAAAACCCAAGAGTCATACTAATCACCTCCAAAACAACAGGGTCAATATTCGGAGAGAAATAAACATGCGATTGGCGAGCATTGACTCTATGCCCAGAATAAACGCCAAAATCTTCAAGAATACCTTTGATGATACGGGCTTGGTCAATATTAGCTCTAATATAAACGATCAAATCGTCGGCGAAGAAAAGCTGCGAAAGAAAAATGCTATGACGAACCATGCGGAAAGGGATCCAGTCACCATTATCGACAGCACGAAAAATAGCGTGACCAAGCCCAAATGACGCCATAGATCATCTAATTCTCATCATGATAAGCCTTGTTCTCTCCTTTTATCATTTTATTTCATCTCACCCAGCTTCGACTAACCCCAAACGACGCTACAACCTCATGACCCAAACCAGCGACATAGTTCGGGGGATGCTTGGAGTTGAGAAAGCCTAGGCGTCGTTTGGGTACAACGACGACGCTGGACCAAGTTGGGTACCGTCGTGGTGGAATAAAGTGGTGTAAGGATGATGCAGAGTTTAGAAAGGATGACGAAATTGGGACTTGGGGACTTGAGAATTGAAGAACGTGAATTTGGGGAGAGGATGAGGTGTTGGTGAGAAATGGAAATTTGGGTGTGTTAATGAAAGGGCAGAGTGGTGATTTTAGGGTTTATATTTAGGGAGTTAGTTTTGAAATTTGGAGTTGCGAAACCCATCAGACCAATGAAGTCGCTCTCAATGGTGGCGCAGGGTCGGAAACAAGAAGGGAAAGAGGAGAGTGACGGTGTATTAAAAACTTGCCCCACTCCCCATCCACTTTTAAAAATAAATCCATTCAATGCATAGAGAATCGGTTCGAAATCCACTTGGCGATTGGAGTATATAGCAAATATGCAGTATTGCTGCTTCTTGGATCAGTATATGTCATCATGATGTTTACTACACTGGCTAATATATACTAATGAACTACAGCACAAAGTATTACGAAACTATAATTTAAACCATGCAAAATGTGATTAAAGGAAAGGAAAACTCACCATGAGAGAAGATTCCATTTGAGAAAACCTCCTTGCCCTCTGCTATTCACAAACTTGTAATTCGAACTAGAAACTAGCACAGCAAAAATATAATATGTTAATATGTTCTTGAAAGCTATGTTGTTCAAACTCTTTATAACCACTATTTCAAAGTATTTGTATTCGACACTCGTATGTGACACAAGAATATGGAGACATAACCTCTAATAATTCTTCAAATACGCAAAAGATCTTAGTAAAAATTTGACCTTGCCAGTGTTGGACCATATCTGACACTTACATACAAATTTGTATAAAATAGTTTGGCTTCGTATAGAAATAAAAGAAATTGTACCTTCATAACCTCCCACAGCTGGATCGTCCGATAACAAAATGGGTGCACTGATATTAACATATATGTAAACAAAGTTGCATCAGAACTTAAAATTTCGATTTGTTTGAGATTTTTACTTATTTACTTCAAAATTCTAGATATAAGTAATGGATGATATCTTTGTTGCTTCAGTTCTTTTTTTCCTTTTTGAAGTATTTGTGTTCAGCATCATATCTAACACATTTTTTCAAATGGAAACGAGGATATGACCTTCTAAAAACCTTCTAAATGTACGAGCATATAAAAGTACATATCCATATCCGATACTCACATCCAAATCTGACACATTTTCAAATATGAGTTCGAGGATATGAAACACTTACGTGAAGGAACCAAGGCCAGCTGCTAAATGACCAGCAACACCAGTGGCAAGTCTAGTTTCCGACAAACTATCAATCATAAGTTTCAATCCAGATTTTTTAACAATTTCAAGGATTCCAAGAACCCCAAATTTGGATAATTTAATGTTGATAACATCCACAAGATTTTCCTCCATAAGTTTTTGAATGTCAATCAGATCCCTGCAACTTTCATCTGCTACAACAGATATCCCGTACTTATGTCTTGCAACATTACTCACATCACCAAGGCCTCTCCAGTCATCTCTATGAACTGGTTGTTCAAAGAGTATAGGAGTCACCCCTTTTTCTGCAATAAGATGAACTAAACTAAGTCCACTGCATAAAACAAATTGTCATTTGATTCTTCATTTTTCAACACATATCTAGATATGGGAATGGATATTGCCCTTCAAGGAACTTCCAAATACGTGAAAATCTGACGAAAAATGAAGATACCCGTGTCGGACAGTCTCACTTGAGTCAAAGTAACATAGATCATTATCTTATTGTAATTCAACTTGTCAATGTTTGAAATTCCTTACCATTTAGCTTGTCAAGAACTTCAATGGCTTCCTTTGAAGTGTAACCCTCATTTGCATCTAAGATAAATGAGCAATGAGGGTGAGCTGCTCTTACGGCTTGAAGAACTTCAATATCTGCATTTAGGTTCTTTCCAAGTTTAATCTCCAATGTCTTGAATCCTAGTTTGCAATATTCAGCAACCAAATCGAATGCTTTAGCCGAGGAAGTAGTTGGAATCTGTATATATATATATATGGAAATTATTAGTCTCCATCACAACCATGAAACTGATAGTTAAAACAGTCTTTGTGCTATGTTGGTTCTATTTCATTTATTTTTTAAGTAATTCGATCTGATACTTATATATGGCATTAGCGGCGAATCCAGGAATTTTTTAAGGGGACAAAATGAAATCATAAAATTTTCCATTGGATTAGTTTCTTAAGGTAGTATAAAGCGATTCTCCCATTTTAGGGGACCAATACCACCCTTGTCCCCTTAGCTCAGCCCATGTTCATATATGGTATGGAGATATGTCTCTCCAAGACCTTCTAGTCATGAAAAAGTTGAGCATTCCTATGTTGGAACATTTCCATATCCAACACCTATATTCAAACGAGTCATATCGAACACAACTGTATTGAAAAATAAAGAATCCGTACATCATATGCAATACTTAACCGTAACAGCAGTGGACAAGGAATTGGACACTCCTCCAAATAATCTCCATAGGGGCACATCAATGTTATTAGCAACTGCATCAATCAAGGCCATTTCTAACCCAGCTCTAACCTTCATACAAAGACCAAAATCAAAAGAAGGATCCAATACAAAGGGGACCTGAGAATGTATCCATCACAAATTATAATTAGAATTTTGTAGTTTTTTCATATATTTAGAAGAACTCGTCTCATATCTATGTAACATGAATACAGTGCCATGAATACTTCAAGAAAAATGATGAGTTTATATTGAAAACATGATGTATGTACTTACAGAAGCAAATTGAGTACCAGGGAACATTTCTGAAATCTGATGTAGAACCAAATTCAAAGTGAGTGGAGGTCCCTGGCTAAGAAATTCACAAGCCTTTCCCACTTTCTCAAGAGCAGTAGTTTGGTTCCAGTTAACCCCAGGAACCACTGGAACCTCACCCCACCCAACACACTCATTGCTGAGTTCAACTCGAACAGCCACATTTTCAAGCATCGAACACCCAATGGTCACCGGTTCTCGAAGCCCAACATTCAATGGTCTCCCCTCAGCACTATGAACATCAACCCAGAAAATCTCAGTCAAGTTCTTCAACCCCAAGCTTGTTCTTGACCTTTCAGTTGTTTGCCAACGGCTGATTTAGTCATCACTGCTGCCAGTGCTGGAGCTGGCAATGAAACGACCCTGCAAGTTTCTAGGACGGTTAACGACAGATGAAGAGAAAAGCGAAGAACTTGTTGGGCAACGGAAACTGAGTGAAGCCATTGGAGAAGATAGTTAAACTTAGCTTCCTTTGTTGATTTTCAGTAAGCAATGAATGTCGTTGTATATTTTTCCAACCTTGGGTTGTTTTACCATTAATTTATAGTTAAGAAAACAAAGCAAAAACTTTAATAGCTCCTTGACAATGTCTTTTTTTATTTGATTATGCCTTTGATATTATACACTTTTTTTATTTGATTATGCCTTTGATATTATACAGTAAGAGAATATTTCAGTAATTGGTGACCTTTGGAAGAGTGCAGGAGTCGCATGAACAAAAGTTAAAAACAGTAAAAAACACATGTGCTTCTTGTGAGGGTTGCCCCAACAACCGTTTTAAAAAGTTAGAAAAATTCAGTTTTCATGAAATCCTGTTTAAGGACTAAAACTAATGAGTAACCGTATGTTGGCGACCAAACCAAAAATTGTATAGCGAAAAAATAGAGCCCGAACCGTCGTTCTGAACGCCGGCCGCAACCAAAAACACGTAAGCGACTACTATTTTATAACTTAAATTCTATTTAAAATTTTATCAGAGTTTAAGTTTATAAAATTTGAATCGAGCCAAATTATGAGTTTCAGTTTAAATTTAATTGTAAACACTTACAATGTTATGGTATTAATTAATTTTAATTTAAACGATTTTTATAGTCGTATACAATACATGTATATATTTTTTTCATATGTGATATATATCAGACAGAATTAAGAGACTCGACTCGAACTTATCCACTGATTATTAAAAATTTTGAGTTATTCAAATTTTTATTTTATAACTCAAATTTTATTTGATTTGTTTTTTCAAATCGAATAAAAAAGAATTGAGTTTTTTCACTCTAAATCGAGTCAAAAAATTGACTTTTAAGTCGAATCGAGTTTTGCTCACCCTATTAGAGAAAAAAAATAAACTATGGGTCTGGTTGATTGCATTAGGCCCATAAGACTATTGGATATGGCCTTACAGCTGATGTGGTGAATTATTTTTAAACAATTTCTATTTAAGAGAGGAAAAAGAAATTTTATTTTTATTAGACCTTGAATTTACACTCTAAATAAGGAAAAAATATCAATAAAAAACTTTTAACTATTTATTCTAAAAATTAATGACAGCTGAATGCGGTCAAAATGAAATAGGTAAAACCTCCTATACAGTACGAGAAAGAAACAAAATCTTGTTTGGTTGACGCACTCAATCAATGATTAGGGTCAGTAAACTTCATAATAATGATTGTGGGGACATTATTGTGAGAATGGGTTAGTACATCCATTTTTATTACATCTTTCAAGTCGGGTAGGGTAGATTTAAACAAAACCCAACCACATTACACTTTTTTCTACTTTTATGTTTATCTCTTACGATTTTTTAATTTATAATTTAATTATAGGATAGTATTTCATTCTAATTTTAAATTTAGATAAATTCATGTAGATTTACAGTTAATCTAGTGAAATGAGACACTAAATCCCTTAAACAATATTACGAATTTGAATCTTAATGTTATGAATGGAGCAAATTGGGTTGGGAGAATCATCCCATAATGAGCCTTTGCAATATCTGGTCTAGATTAATCAACTATTGAGTTGGATACCAATGGTTATACAAAAAAAAAAAAAACTATGGTCATGTTTGGTGAAGAAAGTTTTGAGCCATTATTAAAGGTTTGAACCACTTTTAAATGATTTGTCAATCAAAATGCTAATTTGGTTGTTTAGTAAATAAATGATTGTAACAGTAGATTTGGTGAATCCTCTAATTTTAAAAAAGCTCATAAGAAGAGCTTGTTTGATTAGAGGATTGAGATATAAGAGCTGTAAAGATTATTTTGCCATTGTTTAACTACAAAAAAATCAAATAACCTAAGTTTGAATAACTAATAAAAGTAAAAGTATAATCTTATATATGATAAATTAATATATATATTAATATATACATTCAAATTTAAAGATTAATAAAATTTTATTAAAAATATAATATCATAAATAAGAAATTAATAAATGCATACTTCATTTATGCTTAGTAATATTATATTTAAAAACTAATTATTTTCACAATCTAATACATATATAGATATCAAACATTGATAATCAATAAACTATTCAAACAAATATTGAGTATAATTATGTTCTTCCATGTCATTTTACTTGTTCAAATAAGCAAACAAACATTAGCTATAAGTTAATTTTATCAAACACTTTTATACAATCAACTAATGTTATTCGCTATCAACTTATGCAATCCACAATCAGCTATCTACTAATTTCCAAACAAGGTCGCCTAATTAGCATTAGAAAAATTAGGGCTTATGACATTTTTGTCTCAAACATTTTCAAAAAAGTAATTTTAACCCTTAAATTCAATTTTTCATCTATTTTAACCTTTAAACTCCAATTTTTATGTCAAATTTTTAACAAATTTGCTAACCCTAATCCTGTCTACCTAGAGAAGAGAAAAATGAGGGACTCTAGGGAAAGGAAGGGAGAGCTCTTAGTGGGTTTATAACCCATGACCTAAGGAAATATGAGAGAACAAAGATGAATAGCTTGACTAACCGGCCAAATGTGTTTGCACGTTTTTTTGTCAAATTGAATCAACTAATGGAAGATGTAATGAAATCATTAAGTTAACATCAATTATTTTGTCTTTTTATTAGTGTTGTCATTAATAATTTTGTTTTTTGCGTAAAACTTACAGAAAAAAGTATTTTAAGATAATAAAGATATTTTTTTCTAAAAATGAAATATTAAAAATTATAAAAAATAAAATATTTAAATTATTAAACATTTTAAAAATAATAAAATTATAAAAATAAAAATGTGAAATTTTGTAAAAATATATAAAAAGTTATTACAACATATTATTTTTTATGGTTTAATTTGATAAAAAAAATGATAATGGTGCAAATGTCCCAATACTTTACCAAAATTTTTAATGTGATGCCTATAACTTTTAAAAAGATCCAATTGAATGTCCATGTAACACCCCTTCCCGGTCTGGTAGGAATCCGGGTCGAAAGCATTATTGGTGAACAATATGATGATCGAGTAGATGATTACGATAAATTATGCAATAAATCATGTATTAATAATTCATAATGCAATACAATAAACATTTGTAATCAATAAAGTCTATCCAATTTATAATTTCGGGACCAATTGAAACTTATTCAAGTTTAGGGACTAAATTATAAAATCAATAATTTACAAGGACTTGTCTAGAATTAAGATTACCGACGTGAAATTTAATACAAGAATATCTTGCCTACAAATTTTTGCACAATTAGAGTTCGTTTGTACCTTCAATTAAATCTTATAAAATTCAATGATCAAATTACAACATTTTGAAACTTCCTTAATCAGCTTTTAACTAACTTACTTACCCCGGTATCGATACTCGAAGAGGTCGTATCGATACGCCTATGCCATGGTCGTTAAATCAGTTACAAATAATAAGGGTCGTACCGATACAGGTACACCCGTATCGGTACGCTATACTAGTCCTATTTAAACTTGGTTTCTAGTGTCGACGGGCCGTACCAATACGCCTTAAGCCGTATCGGTACGCCTACCATGACCGTTAAAACGATTAATTTATTAAGCTCGTACTGATACTTGGTATCGGTATGCATGGTCAATGCTCAAAAGGTCAACTTTCGAGATCGATACGATGTCAATACGGCACTACAATATTTTTCCAGTGGTTAAGAATTGTACCGATACGCAGAGGTGCGTATCGATACCCAGCTACGGAAGAATTTTCAGAGGCTAAGCTCCGTAACGATACACCTAAAAGCGTATCTATACCCCAACGTTACGCTGACCAAATATGCAAGTCTGTACCGGTAAACCACCACCCGTATTGATACGACAAGGCTTGTAATGACTAGATTTTATCTAGTTTTTAATCAAATTAAGGACCTTAACCTTGTCCAATTATTACCAAATTTTACAAACGAGTTTTTAGCCGCTTAATCTATGCACATGTCAAGTTTCATGCTATTTCAAATTCATTTACCATGATTTCACATATTAGTGCATCATAGGCCATTTTTAATACTTTTATCATCATTCAACATGCCATATTTCATACTTTAACTTTTTCAACATGGTAAGCATCATATACAAACAAAATGGGGCTAAACTAACACGACTAGACCCTATGCCACCTTTCTAGGAGTTTAAGGACAAAGTTTACATTACATGACATGCTTCCAAAAACGTCATTGCTCCAATCCTTGATCCAACTAACTTTCAACCTAAAAATGCATGGAAATGAGATGCATTAGGCTTATATAGCCTAGTGAGGTAGTCAACAATAATGGAAATAATAACAATGACATCAATAACATGTATATCATCATAAATGCATCTCAAATCATATTTTAACAATACTTGCAATAACTTATTTCCCTGGATCGACATGTAAATGTGGATATGCGAATTCCCAACCAACATCACCAACAATAAATGGCCAATATCCTTCAACGTCGCCAATAAGACCAAAACCAACACATCCCGCCAACATCGCCAAATAGAGCCTTAGCTCAAGGACCATAGTCCACTCCGTACCAATGAGCTCATAAATTCTATGGCATGCCAATTGTATCTCATGTCCACTCCTATCCAAGGATTCGATGCTTAGGCCAATGTCAATAACAATAACAATAACAATGACGGTAGCAATGACAATAACAATGTAGCAATAACAATAAACCATGATCAATATGGACTTTCTCAATGTTTCAACGATGTCAATGACAATGCAATAATTCAATAATCAATTTAACAATGTAATAAGCTTACCAAAGCTTACCAATAATACCTTTAACAAGGTTTTCATATAATCATACCTTGATTTCAATGATAGAAATGCAATAGACCAATACAATGAAATCAAGATAAACACCTAGCCAATCCTGAGACTCCGAATACACTCACCGATACCCCCAACGCTTTTAGGGATTCCGGATGACAATTCCCTTATTCTTTAGCTTATTGAGATTCGATGGATTTGGTGATTCCTCACTTAGATTCTCTCGAGCTACAAAAGAGATAGAAATAATAAGGATTTCATCATCAATAATAGATTCATAACAACTTATTAGCTATGGAAAACAATAAGGATTAAACTTGATATCCCTAGGAAATTCTAGGGTTTCTTGATTCTTGAACTTGGATTTAAACATGGTTTTAGCCATGGAAGCTGAATCATTTAAGGGATACTACTTTCCCAATCACTAGGATTAAATTGGAATCAAGAAATTAAAGAAAATACAAGCTTTCCCTAATCAACAATGGAGGTGCTTGCTTGAGGTGTGTGGTTGGAGGAAGAAGATGGAATGGTGTGATGCTTGCTTGGGAAATCTACCGGTGAACTCTTTCTTTCATTTTCTTTCTAATCCCAATTACAAAGCTTTCCTTCAATTGAAGAAAGCTAACTCAAGCAATCCATGTGTGTGGTGATGATTAATAGCAATACTTAATTAGGGTTCAATAGTCTAATAATTGACTACTTGGTCAATGGTCAACACTATACTTTGTCTTTTCGATGCAAAATTTTCGGTTGCCGGAATTAAATTCCGACTAAGCCCAATTTTAAGGTGTTATAGTCCATCTGTAATTAGTGCCATATCATGGTTCATCTGTAGCATTCTTCCTTTAATATTGAGCTTCCAGAGGCCCATCAATTCTATAGAAGAATAGAGGGGTAAAGGTTAAGAGTTTTACCAATCTTATAAATAAACATTTACTAAAGTCTGTTCTTTGCCAAGATTGATTAATGTAATCTCTTAATGTGTCACAGCCAGGTCATCTCATGGAATATAAGTGCTTTATACTAGTGAGTAATTTGTCTAGGCTCAGTCCTCTTATAAGCAGTCCCTTTATGTTTTTATTAAAAAGGAAAAAGTTTGACTTTGAAAGAGGGAGTGTGTTTCCTGCCTTCCTAGATATGAGTATCTGATGCCCAAGGAATAAGATAACTCGATCTGTTGGGGAAGAGTTTACTTTTTATTAGGATCCTCATCTAAGTATACATAAATGTTTACATTATTGCTGCCGAGTGATTCTTGGTGTGAAGTCTCGTGGGTGATCCCGCTTTGAGGTAGTCTAAGATTCTATTTCTTCATTTTCTCAAGCTAGCTAGATCAAAGATGGCTAGGGCAGACACAAGTTAATAGCTAGGTGTAGGTTGTTAAAGGGTTAGGTCAAGATCAAAAGCAGGGGCAGTGAGAGTTTTCCTGGCTGGGAGTTCTGTTATATTCCTACCAGTAACTTATAGGTATTTCTCTAAAAGAACTAATGACAATAGACATATTTCTCTTAAGATTCTAGAGAATAAATAGCTTCGTTCTCCTTTGTCTATCTAATCTTCTTTCTCTACAGGAGACTACTCTATTAGTATACTTATTAAGTTGGGGCGTTATATTTTTAGTCAATTTTCAGGTCAGACCTTTATTTATGGATAAGCCGTAGTTGTCCCTCAAAATGCAGAAACCTATACAGTTTGAGTCCTTTGCTCTAGCTGATGAATCCCTTTTGTTTCCTCAAAATAGATCTTGTTATTTGAAACAAGGCTGAATGAAACCTGAAGCTCTATCTGGTTCACTTCATATATTCTGCTCGTTGACTGACTCGCTTCAAAAGAAAGAAGTCTTTTTTTTCAAGAGGTACAACCTAAAATTCTTAATTATTTATTTTTACTGACTCGATCATAGATCGATTCCTTTTTTATTTGGGAGTATTGAATGCGTCTATAATTCTGAGTTTCATGTTACTCTTCCCAAGAGACATGTCATGTCGGATTTAGAGAATCCCAATTCGATTGAATGAGATGACAATTTCTCGCTTAGTTTGCCCCTATCTCTTCATTCGCGTTCAATGTGACACTTGTACTTTGTTTCCGTCCTCTAAAATTATAACATCCTAAAACCGGCACAAAAGAAAATGCCGAATTTAAGAGGTCACGATTGAATACTTTATCCTAAAAATCAATTTTGAAAATTATACTTTAACTTAAATTAAAATAATAATAATTTAAAACATCACTTATAATTAAATAAAAAACAAATATCATAAATAATATTTGAATGTTTAATAAAAATATATGAATAAAAACCATAATAAATGAATGTAAGAAATAATCTAAAAACACAAATAGTCTCAACGCCTGAAATCACATCAGTGCCCAAAAATAATAAATGATAATCTGAATAATTAAAATAATTTTTTGTATTAATAAATATGATAACTAGATAAAAGTGAGATCCTTCAATTACGTTGCGTTACTAAATATATATAAAAAAAAATTAAATAAAAATAAATTAAAGAGCTTAGTGCATTTCTAAAATATAAAAGATTGCTTAAAGCTCGTGGATGAAGAAGAGTGGAGTGGTGGTGGAAGGGTCGAACTGGTGAAAAAATTAAGGGTGTTACCAATATTGGATGCGCGATTGAAAAGAATGAAATGGGTTCAACGCAGCCTGCATCGCTAAGGGCGAAGGGCTGAGAGCAGTTGAAATTTTACCGATTGACTGCTGAAATGGAAAAAAAATATTTTAGGGTTCTGAGATTTTACCGATTGGGAAAAAAGGGTTTTGGGGCAATATTAAAAGACACCGTTTTCGGTGGGGAAACTGGTAATCTGGACTCTGGAGACTGGAATCCATTTAAAAAAAAACATTAATCATGCAACAAATCCCACAAGTTAGAAAAAATTTACAGATTAGACCATAAAAAATTAAAGTTCTAAATTTTAAATTCTAAAATTTTGAATTAGGATGTTACATAGATACCCCAAAATTAACACCGTTAATTAATGATGTAGCATACACTCTATTATTCTGTCACGTGACACTTTTTAAAAACAAAATTTACATAAATATTACCTTTTTAATTAATTAATTTATTTTTATTTATTTTCTTCTTTGTTCTTCAATCTGTTTCTTCTATTTCTTCCATGAATCATAAATACCCATTTCTTTCGACTCTACCGTCATCGCCGCCACACACTCTTCGGCCTTTCCATCCATCACAATCGGCTCTTTATATCACACTAATTACTTCTGATTGGACAATGATTACTTCTAAACATTTTGACAATCCATCGAATGTTCAGGGATTGAAGACGAAGACTTGTGGATTCGTAGGAACTCAAATGGCTTCGCAGTGCCTACACGAACCTATCTTACCTCTCAACAACATCGCCTTTATTGTCTATTATCCAAATGAATGATAGTTTTTGTTTTAAGGGAAAATTTGACTAAGATTACAAAGCTATTTGCAGATGTGGGAATCGGTTTACCTGCAGATAAAACGAGTGGGAAATCAAACAAAACTGACTTCAAAATTCTGGGAAATATATGAAAACAAACAAATAGTAGAGATAAGAGTACAAAAGCTCCATAAAAGAAATTGACATTGAAATTCAAAATTTAAACTTATCATTTATTAATTTAAAATCCCAAAATCTAAAACCGAAAATACAACAAAAGAAATCTCAAATTTTTATATATTCCCCAATTCAAATAACGCAAAAAAATTCAAACATAAAATACAGAAAATAACTATGGGTCTAAACTAGAAAAACTTCTTAACCTCAAAATTTTCAAGAAAAAATCACAGTAAAGAAATCTTCTTAAGACGAGCGAGGCTAGGGGGTTCGGTTAAGAGTGGTCATGATAGAAAGCGTCTAGGGTGGCAGACAGAAATGTCAGAGAAAGTGACAGCTTGCCACAATTTGCGCTGCCGCCGGATGTCGAGTATATTTTGATATAACAAATATTTTTAAAATATTTTTAGATTTTATCAAACATTTCAAAAATAATCCAAAGTCCACAAAATTTAAAAAATATGTTTAAAATTTTTGGACTAAAGATTTATATTAAATATATCTTTAAAAAATTAAAATCTAACTGTTTTTTTAGTGTTTTAATGAAGGTTTCGACACCCTTTTGAGATGGTTTTTGTAACCCTTAAACCCGGCCCAGAAGAAATAGGTCGAATCTAGGAAGTCATGTTTGAAAATTTTTCCCTCACGAAAACAAATTTTAAAGATTATACTTTAATTTTAAAAAAACATATAAATGATAATTTAATAAATATCTTATAATAAATAATTTGACAAATGTTATAATCAATATTCGTATATATAATAAAAATGTCTGAATAATAAAAAAAACATAGTAAATAAATGTTAAAAATAATCTCAAAGCATAATTAGTCTCAAAGTTTAAAATTACATCAATGTCTCAAAATAATAAATAATAATTTGAATAATCAAAAATAGTTTCGTACTCAATAATAAAATAACCGGATAAAAGGTGAGATCCTCCAAGTACCAAGTCACCTAAAGTCCAAAGATATCTGTAAGAGGAAACTATTGGGGAGTAAGCTAAAGAGCTTAGTGTATCTCTAAAGTGCAAGGAAAACCATAATAATAAAACATAATAATATTTTCTTAAAATTCTTTAAAACATAAAACAAATGGTACAATATCACAAGCGAAATGCAATGCACCCAACTACGTCCGCCAAATATGAGAAAGGTTCCCATAACCTCCTCGCTACGTCCGCCATCCGAAGTGGAATTCAGCCCGAAGGGTGAAACCACTGAACTTCCTCGTACAAATCCCAACCCATGCTCACACATATATGATGTTTAAAACTCAAATTCATAAACATAGTTTCATAAATTCGATATTCCATAATCATACTTCATAAATCCATAAATCATAATCCATAAATCCTTATTTTAGTAAATTTCGATGTTTCATAAATCAAATATTGTATAAATCATAATTAAAAATGCATTCTAAAATCGTATGCATATGATGTCAACCATACAAGCCATAATGCATATCATAATCAAGAAAGGTATAAAACCATATAAAAATCATTTATTTATAGCACCAGAAGAAAGCACACCTTAGCCACAACAAACTCAACCTACTGAATAATGCGTTTCCTATGACCAGAAACACTAGGTATAACTAATCAATACCTTGATGCAACTTGGCGAAGGGCAAAGTTAATTTGTAGGCTGTAACATTGAAATTGAATAAAGGACCTGGGTTTTTGATTCAAATGAAAAGATGGAGAGAGGTGTAGGTTCCAATAATAATTTGAGGTTAACAATCAAATTCATATCTTAGAAAAAGTTTGGCGGCGATAGCACGAAAATAAGGATTCAGTGGCATGCATATATATATATAATTGGTGTAATGGGGATTTGTTATACCCAAATTTTGACCGGGCTAATAAATAAATAAATAGTAAATAAACAATACAAAATCAGTCCAAATACCAAATAATGTCCATATTACAAATAACCCAAACCTCTTTACAAAGCTAAAAGCCCAAATTCCATTACATCCAATGTCCTTCTCATTTCTGGTAAAAGAAACACAAACTACAACCCAAACAAACACAAAACCCAACTAATCTCATTTCTCCCGCCCAAACCATGCCACTTGGCAAGCTACCATTGGTTGAAATAAAATTCACACGGATTCTAGTTTATTTGGAGCCAACTGTCACCCTTGACGTCAGCAACTCTGAATAAATAGGCATAGAGAGAAAATGTCAGTAACAATTATAGACATTAATAATATAATAAATAAACTATTAAATAATAATAATGAGGAGAGAGAAGCTTACCTCGGGGTAGCCGAACCGCCTGGAGTGTGAACGGTCGTCGGAGGTTCGTCGGTCGCCGAAAAGCTCGTCGGTCAGAACCGTCGTGGCCACCGTCGAAAATATATATTTCCCTTCCGATTTGCTTTACTGTAAAAATAGAAATGAATAGTGTTAGTTTACATAAAAAAGAAAACAAAAATGAAATTGGAATATAAAAAGAGTATCAAAGAAATTTTCATGGTGGCCGGAGTGTTTTTAATGTTCGGTCGAAGTTGAAAAGGGCTCGGGCTGGGTAGATTTAGCTTTTAGGTTGGTCGGAGATGGGTGGTTCTGATGAACTGGGCTAGATTTAGGGGGTTTAGGGTTCGAAATCGGGAAAATTTGGGTTTTTTAGGGTTTCGGCCGGTGGCCGGAAATTGCCTTACGGCGGCCGGCCGGAAGGGTGCGGTGGTTGGAGGTGGTTTTCGGGAAACACGTCCGGGTTTGGTCAGTGGTGGTGGACCTGATCTAATGTCTGAGTGTACAGTGGTGAAGGGCAGCGTTCAACCGTGTTCTTCGTATTTATGAAGAACACGTTGAACATTCAAGTAAAAATGGGTTATTTTGATCTGGAATGGAGGGGTTTTTTGGGTTGGAATTTGTTTATCTCAGAGAGAATTGAGAGAGGGTAGGAGAAGAGAGAGAATGGTTTGGCCGAAATGAAGCTAAAAGCCCAAATTTGGGCATTTATAGCCTTCCCGAAACGACACCGTTTTGGTGCCGGGTTTGGGAGACCAGCGAAGTGAGTCCGGGTCGGACTGGTAACCCGTGCATTTTCAATGGGTACCATTTGGTTTTTGCCCATTATTTTACATATGTTCAATTCAGTCCATATTTCTCTTAAATTGATCTCAAACCTTGGTAGTTCTCTCAATTTAGCCCCATGAGCCTTATAATTGAAACCCAGGGTTTGTAATTTGTTTCAATTGGGTCACTTTGGGTTTTGTAAATAGGGCATTGGGTTTTGTAATAGTTTCAATTAGGTCCCATATTAATAAAAACAGTTTTAATGTTCAATTTCTTTCAATTTAGTAATTTATTTTAATTGTTTTATTTAATGTAATTAAATTATTTGTTTGATGCATGTTTTAAAAGTAGCATATAGAATATTATGTTAGATAATTAAATGCACTTAGATATTAATTAATAGAGCCTTTAGTTTAGGTTTCTTTAATTACGGTTCAATAATTAAATATGGTAGATAATTGTAGATATTAAAAGTGTATTAAATATGATTTTAGAATCCAAATATGGATCATGTTCCATTGTTTATAATGGGGTGTTATCACATAGATTTCTTTAAATTATATTTAATATAATTCTTACTTAAAATTGATTATTAATTTTTTAGCTAAAATCAAATAATTAATAATTAATAATTAATACATTGTAGTTAATTAAATGTATATCGAATAGAATCTTTGAGGTTCAAATCTGGACGGTGTTCCATTGTTTACAATGGGGTGTTATCTCAGCCTTGGTCATAAAGGTGTATATTCGATATACATTTTCACTTATAAAATTGATTAGATAATTTGTTAGAGCCGTAATTAGGACTAGAACTTTAACTAATTAGAATAATTAATTAATTAGGAATGTGATTAATTTAAGGGCTTTAAATATATGGAAGGTGTTCATGAAAATGGCATTTTCTCATAAAAGCCATTAAATTAATTAACATTCATAGATTTAAATAATCAATTAAATAGAGCCTTTTAGGATAGTACTTAAAATCAACAAGACAATAATTGGTCATTCATTAAAAACCTTTTATGTTGGAAATTCATTTTTAAATACGAATAAGGATGCCACCAAACGGGGTGCTTTTAATCTCGTATTCGAATAAAATGAATTTCCTTATAAAAGGATATCTGTATTCAGAATTTAAATTCAGTTAATAATTATGGGATAAATTAAATTCAAATAACTATTCGAAATGCCAAAATGCCACGTAAAATTAAAGGTACCGATAACGGGAGTTTGTAGGGGTGCTAATCCTTCCCTATACGTAACCGACTCTCGAACCCAATTTTTAAGACATAATCTCTTATTTGTTTTTCGGTGTTCGGTCTACCTCGAAGTGATTGGTGGCGACTCCAAATGTTTTACAAGTATAAATAAGGGAAAATCTAATTTAATACGAAAAACCTAAATTTTCAAGATTAAATTAAAATGGCCAGAAAATCCTAATTTTATAAAAGATCGATCGTCAGGCTATTTTTCACACGTCCCGATTTCCAAAAAATGGTCGCGACAGCTTGGCGACTCCGCTGAGGGCTTTAAAAAATCGAGAGTCAAGCCTAATTAATTTTATGTGGCATTTTGGCATTTTAGGACAGTAATTTGAATTAATTTTTCCTATAATTATTGGATGAATTTTCTGGAAAAATGCAGGTAGCTTTTTCTTGTGTGATATAAATTGTCATTCATGCAAAAGACTTATACCTGGGCTTTTCACCCTTAAGTGGGAGTGAGGCATGATCTTACGTGAGTTATTCAGCTCTGTGATCGGGTTTTGTCCTCCTTCCCGTATACCAAGCTTATCCATCGTGAGGTTACGCCTCTACTATAAGGAGCCGTATACTCCCGAATCGATGTCTTACTAGTCCGGTAACAACAGTTCAGGTACCCAGTGTCTAGACCGAAAACCACATGTTGTAATAGAAGCCTACCCCACTAGAGCCAGATAGGGACCTAGGACAGGGTGTTGCCGATTTAAATTTATTTCTCTGGTTATTTTGTGTGCAAAATAAATTGTTCTCTGGTTAATTTTACACAATATAAATTGTTTTTTTCGTAATAATTATTTTTGCTTACAATATTAATTCACTATACTGACACAGTTTTTTTTGTTTTGTTTTTTTGTGTTTTGTTACATGTTACATTGCATTCTTGAGAGGTATCGGTTCGAGAATTAGTTGAGTAGGCAGTGACCATAAGAGCTGAAGGGTCTGATAAACAAGTGAGGGATAATATGTCACTGTGGACTTGATTCAAGAAGACCCAGTACAAGAATGAATATAATATCCATGGAGGCCAGATGTCATTAATGCAAAGTTGTACCGGAAATTACTGAACATAGTGAAGTTTTGCCCGAACCAATTCGGTTTGAGAACAATAGGATGGGTAATATGAAGAGTTATTTTTAGAAAGATTTATGGGTTATAGTATTACAATGTTGTATCAGAAATTTTTGAACATAATGAAATTCCGCCAGAACTAAGTTTAATTTGAGAATCAAAATATGGGAATACGAAGAGTCATTTTCAATAAAATTTCTGAATTATAATGTTACTGTCAGACAGTCAAATGGATCAATAGTTGTTTAGGGCTGTAACTTGTTTATGAAGCCAGTATAATTATCTGCACTTCAGAAAGATACATGTAACGCCAGCAATAGAGAAATACGAGGTTTTTTAGGGGTTAAAAAAAGGACAGTTTATACAAGGCTTAACAACAGATCAAGTTTCAGGATTCAGTCAATGGCAGTTACAGAGATAAACGGGAGTAATCTGAAAAGGATAAATAGCAGATAAATTGAAGGGGCATTCAAGGACTGTTTTTAAAATCGAGGGAAGAAAATAAGGCTTCAAACCTGGAGGCAATATCCAAGTTTTAAATGATGAAATTTACCGAAGGATACCATAATTAGAGAAAATGTTGATGAAAATGATGAGGTAAGAAAAGTGGCAGAATCAGAAAACACAGTACAACAATTGAAAGACCGGCTCGTGAGTTTCAAAGAGGCACCGCAAATAAAAAACAAGATACTGAAAATCAAGTCAAGACTGTAATCCAGGCTGTCTAGAAATAGAGTGATAAAATGATAAACTTTAGAAGCCAAGTGCCGAGGTTTGCCTAGCATGTGCAGATTTCGTTCGATGAAGTCATGAAACTACAACAATATTTTGATGTAGGCACCGAGCTAGGGCAGACGTTGACTCAGAGGCTGAACAAGTGATCAACTAAGGGAGCTGAAGCTAATGAACATATTTCCTTTGCTCTGTATTCGACCTTTCAGTTAGATGTATGTTGTTCTAATGACTAGTTCTTGAAACCGATACCTCGTGCATTCATGCATTACAACATTTAAAATATTATGTAAATAAAAATATTGCACCTTTGTTTAAAATACTGTATTTTTTAAGAAGCATGTGCAACAAATATGTTAAGGATGAACAGTCAGAAAGGCTGTTGATGACCAATTGGATCGAATGAAGAAAAAGGTTGATTAGCCCGAGAACAAAAATGAGCTACCACATTGCTTGAAGTTAGATAAATTGAGAAAGGAAATATTTTAGATAAAATAGCAACATTGATGGTCAAGGAGAAAACTTATCTCACATAAGGATTCAGTCTGAACGAACTATTCATAAAAAAGAGAGAGAAAAAAAAGAGAAAAAAAGAAAAAAGTCAAAAAAGAGAAAAAAGTCAAAAAAGAGAAGAAAGAAAAGAGAGATATGGAAATAAAAGCTAGAAAAAAACATGAGCAAGTCCAAATCAAGATAGTCGGGGCATCTGTAAAGAATCTTGAAGATCTGAGTTTTGACCATGATGAGAACAGTGGAATGCTTGACTTAGAGTTACCGATGGATCTTGAAAATACTAAAATGAAGGAAGACCAATGGACATACATAGAAAGACTAAACGAATTCAAATTCTAGAGTTTAACCAAAAAGTTTTGTCGATCGATGGTTCAGTGATAGTCAGAAGACATAATGATCCCAAGAGAGATGAGGGGCATAGTAGTCTTTCCTAAAAAGATGAATGCTAGGGTCAGTTGGAAATTGAAGCTTACTTACAAGGGAATTGATTAAAAAAAACAGAATACAGATACAAGATGAAAAAGCCAAAGAGTTCAGTCTGAAAAGAGAGAATTATTCTTATCCAAGGTCCAGATTTACGTCTCTACCTTATTCAAAATCACTTTCAGATAATAACCCTATTAAAGTTTTTGGTCCCATCAGGACTGGGTATTTATTTTCCGAAAGTAAAGAGCCCGGTTCAATCAAAGACCATCAGTTGCTAAAGCAATTGAGATAAAAGAAAAATGACAGAAGTTATGATAAACTTTTGTGAATAACTCGTTGCAGCCCGAGTTCATTAGAGTCGGAGTAATATTTTGGCATCTTCTCTGCAATACTGTCTTCACCAAATAATGCTCAAAGATCAGATGCTCAAGATGCTCTTGTCAGTGGAAAGTCAAAAGTCAAAAGTCAAACTAAATCTCATTCATGTTTATTGAGAGATATATTCCAAACTGCTTGAAGCTTCACCGCATCACGAGAAATTATCAAAGCCCCATTAATTAAGTTGTTACAGTATCAAGATGAGCTATGACTGAGACATTGAAGATTACTATATCTTCAAGCTGCAATTTCAAAACTTTCTAAAGTGGAAGATCCTTGAAGTTGACATTGAAGATCAGTTATTAAGATATCTAACTTTAAAGGTAGCCCCCTGATTGGAGAAAATGCAATTGGATTGCTCGGAAAACAAGTGCTGAAAATGTCAAGTGAAAGAGAGGAAGCAGTGAATGAATGGATCTTCCACTTTAGTGAAAGAGAGGAAGCAGTGAAAATGTCAAGTGAAAGAGAGGAAGCAGTGAATGAATGGAATGATCAGATTCCCAGAAGAAAAGGTCAACTGACTCACCAGGTTTATCATGGAATATTCCTCGGACAAATACAAATTCTGACATATTTGGAATGCCCATTTCAGATTTATTTCCTTACCTTATCAAAGGTCAATTTTTATCCCTGGATCGGTGAAGAAGATGTTAAGCCCATTTGCCTATAGTTATGATCCCGATAATATTTGCAAGTTTCACATGGGAAAACATGATGTGCTACCAAAAAGTCTAGGCCCTTAATGGATGAAATCAAAAGGCAGGCTAGTCAGAGATCCAGGATGAACGCTTTCAAGATTATTTGGAGTTTTGAAGTCTATCTCGTTCATAGTTATGCATCAAGGGGTACAACTTGCAAGAATTACCTCTGAGGTAGTGTATGAAATCAACTCTGTTACTTTAAGCCCAAAGATTCTCTTGTGTTGCTTCATAGATGGTTTCAAAATGTAAGGCCATGGTTGCAAATGTTCGACCACTTACGTGGAGGATATGACTGATTATGAGGCAGTCATCTTAATTGGTATTTCTTTATTCAAGAGAATCACCTATCAGAGGTCATGGTGATGATGATGGAATACATATATCAGCCAATTCAGGGGCTTAGCAAATTTTCCCACGGAGTTCTAGTGGTTCTGTAAAATTAAAGATGAACTTGATAAATGTTCAGGGACTTGAAGCATTTGATCGCCCTAAATAATAAAGGTGGGGCAAACTTAATATGGCAAGAGACCGGTAAAGCGACATTGAGGAATTTGATCACTGAAGAATTAAAAACCGTTCAGAAAGAATGAGAGCATCAGAGCATGAACAAGAATGGACATGTCTTTGTAATGGTGAATAAAAATAAAAAATTGACGGTAGAAGCGGAGTGACTAAAGTGAACTCAAGTCTTCCTTGATTAATGGTCAACAGTGAACTATGAGAGATCTGTTTGTAATTTAGGATCGTTGCAGAGTAATACCCTAAATCATCCCAATAGCTTTTTCCCGCGAGCATTGGGGGTCCTTTGTAAGGGAGGCTATTTCGGTTTATTTTCCTATGATGCTTGTTTCCAATATATTTTTCTCAAATGGCAATCATTTTACATTCTTTGATTCTTTTAATATTTCGTTCATTCTTTGTTATGGGTTAGTTTTTGTTCTCCCATACATATATGTATATATCTTCACTAATATTTTTCTCAAGTCCAGGGATATTGATTGTAAAAAGTGACCTTGGATCAAATTCAGAAATCAACTTCGAAATGTGACTCTGTTCCTACTTTATTTAGGCTAATGGGAAGACATTAATGAGTTTTCAGGAATCACGGGAAAATCCCAAATACAAATTTTGAGTGAATTTGCCTCTCAAGCATTGTTGGTTAAGTTCTTTGAATGAAGTAATAACCCAAAACATCATCTACCTGAAGATGGCTTTTCTTCGAAGATATCCAAGTATGGGAGGACATTTGGCATTCCTTCATCTTCATTCACGAAGAAAGAAAATAAGGAAAATATCATTTGTTGTCCCCTTTGAGCCTGATGATTTTTTTGGATTCAACCCAAACCAAGGATCACCCCTATACTGAGGGCAAAGAGGATGAAAGTTTGTTTGCAAGTGAAAGTGTTCGGTTTTGATCATCCTATGATAGTAATCCTTGTGAATCAGGGGAAAAAGAAGCAAAAGTGAATATATCAAGCACAAAAGTCAGAAAGGTAGGATGAATGAAAAAGAATACTCTGAATTCAGTCAAAAAAAGAAAGAAAATAGTGGAAGTTTGTGTTCAAAAAGCCAACTGAATCAAGTTGAAGCAAAGAAAGCTCTAAAGTTGAAAAGTGCAAAAGAAAAGAAATACATTTACGTGAGATCTTCCATTCAACAAGTCTCTATCTAAAACAACAGTGGAAGATTGATTTCAAGGAAAGGAAATGAACTCTAGGGTGAAAACTCAAAAATGGGAAGTCTAGGGCGATCCACAAAAAGAGAGAAAGAAAAAAAAAGAAAAGAACATTTCATCTAAGCATATTCAGATCAAGGGGGGTGCAAAAATGATATTTCACTTGGAAGAAATGATCCTTGGTTTCATTACCCTTAAGTATTTATTTGAGCCTATATATCATTTCTTTGGCAGCCGTGAACCATAGCCTACATTACAAGCCCTAAAAGACCATTTTGACCATATACGGGTATTGGAGCAAGATGAGTTTGTCTTCAGAAGGTATCTCGCTTATCAGGGTTAACTTTTCTTCAAGGACTTCCAGACTTCTAATGCTTGATCGATATCAGAAAAGGGGGAAAGATTGGGATATGGTGAGTTAGTGAGATAAAGAGCGCCACCTTAAATGGGATAGAATTAGGTATACGAGAAATGTTTCTCCCAGAAGCCTAATAATTTAGAAGGGGTCACATTGGAGTTGATCTTTACAGTTTGATTCAAAGGCACTGTTGCACTTGATATTTAGGGGCCTAATCTTGATTTTTGTTCTCATGTTTTCCATGACTTATCAAACTATTCCAGTCTCTCAAATCTAGTAAATAATATTTTAAGCTATTCACTTATCTTTTCAACAAGCATCTTGCAGATAAATTGATTAGATACAAGAAAAGCGAAGGATTTCGTGGGTATTATTATGATGTACTAATCCTTTTGGTGGAGGCAGAACAGGGGGTGACCTTGATACTTGTTTAATGATGGAAATATGACGAGGAAAAGACATGATTCCGAGTGCTAGAAATATCCAAACAAAAGCTGCAAGAAATGACACAAGTGATTTTGTGGTAAAAAGAGAGAGCAATAGCTCTTTTTTCCGAGACAAAGATGCGGCCAGATCAATCTGTTGAAGGTTTTTGCTATTCAAAAGCAAGAAAATAAGGTGAATGTGAGCGAAGATGATAATTGAACACAAGCCATAGTAGGGCAATGCTGTAAAAATGAACCTTACAGAACATCACATGTTGGCAACAAGATCTACAAGCTAGAACAACAATGAATCACGATCTTTTTCAGAGATATGAAAAAGAATTTTGTCAAAAGAGTTGAATGAAGATGTAGCAGGAGCAACTTTCTAAGAAAAGGGTGATCCCCAGTATTCAAATTGATAGAAATGCATGGTGAGATGAGACAAAAAGAGTTCTATGTGCTTGATCCATAAAGGCAAAGAAAGTTCTATCAGAATGGAAAAAAAACATTGTTGTAGAAACAAAAAAAAAAAAGAAAAAAAGAGAAGAAAAAAGAGAGAAAAATCGAGGTGAAAACCCGAAAGGGTGCCTTGAGAAGAAAAAAGAAAAGAAAAAAGGAAAATCTAAAGTGAAAACCTAAAATGGCTCTTTAGACAAAAGATGCAGAGATCCTGAATATTGAACCTGAGTGTGAGATAGGTTATGGTGTCAGTAGAAGAAGTTTAAATGAAAGAAGAAGCAAAGAAATTTAGAGCTCCACAGTAGATGAAAGTTTGTCCCAATGGTCATCAATTGACAACATTCATGCATGATATAGTCAGACATCCATAAATAGGAGCATGGTAATTCATACATTCAAAGCATTTTGCATACTTTGGCAGGAATTTGCAGATTTAATCAAGGAAAGGCGAAGATCAATTTAAAGCTTTGGAAGAGAGGATTCAAGCAATAATGAGCAGAGATTTCAGAAAAGATACAGTTAATAAAGAATAAAGATCTTGAAGAGGTAGATCCAAGTAGAAACGAGCTAAGATCTCGTAGAAAAGATCCAATTAAGAATGAATAAAGATCCAGAAGAAGTAGATTTAAGCAAGAACGAGCAAAGATCTGAAAGAAAATGATTCAGCTAGAATGTATAAAGATCTTGAAGAGGATGATCCGACAATGAATGAACAGAAATCATGGAGGAGAAAATTCGACAACGAGCGAGGATAGATCTTTGAGAAATAGATCTAGCAAAAATTACAGTTGTGTTTATAGGAAACAAATATATTAATTCATGATTTTCTATTTGCAAATATAGATTAGCAAGGATGTTCCATTTACAGAGGTGGACTTTTCCAAAATATTCTGTTGGCAGAAGCGAATAGCAAAATATTCCGGGTGCGAAGGCGGATTTCTTCACACAAAAAACTTCGTTTGCAGTGGCGGATCTCAAGATATTCTACTTACAAAGCCAGATCTCAAGATATTCTGTTTATAGAGCCAAATCTCAAGATATTCCATTTATAGAGATAGATCTCAAGATATTCCATTTGCAAAGATGAATTTCAACAAATATCCCGCTTACAAAAGTGGATTTTTACAAGACATTCTGTTTGTGGAGGCATATGTTAACAAAAGGCTCCATTTGTATAGGCATATTTCTATAAATATCCTACTTACAGGAGAAGATTTCAACAAGAAGTTTCGTTTGCAAAAACGAATTTCAGCAATATTCCGCTACAAAAGTAGATTTCAACAAAACATTTTGAACGGATTTTAGCAGGAAGCTCTATTTGCAGAGACAGATTCCAACAAGTATTTTGCTTACAGAGAAGCAGATTTCAATAAAATATGCTATTTGAAGAGTCGTATTTAGCAAGATGTGAATAGTAGATTTCAGCAAAAGCTCCGCGATCCTAAATTCTTTGGGTCATCAACAAGTTTTGGAGGCAAGATGTTAAGACCTTTTGATTGATACCTCCGAAAATGATGAGAACATTTTGAAGGTTGTCAAAATAAGATGGTGGGGCATGTTATTGGAAGACATCAAGTTTTTGGGTTGTCTGCTCAAGGAAGAAGTGAAAAAGAAAAAGGGAAAAAGAACAAAAACAAAAGTAGTAAAAAGAAAAATAGAAAAAGAAAAAAGGAAAAAGAAAAAGAAAAAGTGAAAAGAAAAATGGCAAAATGAAGGAAGAAGGAAGAAAAACAAGAAAAAGGGAAAAAGAAGAAGGAAGAATGAAAAGAGAAAAATAAGAAGAAAAAAGAATGAAAAAGAGGAAAAAAAGAAGAGAAAAAGAAAAAAGTAAGAAAAAAGAAGAAGAAAAATAAGAAGAGAAAAATGATTCAAGTTGCCAAATTGAAAAGAAGATAGATCAGCTTCAGGCTCAAACGAGAAAGATTTATATTTTCAGCGTCTCCTGATGAAGCACTTGAAATTTTGATGATATACCCAAATTGTACATTTTTACAATTAATGTTAGAAGATTAATGATAAATTTGACTTTTGCAGGCATAGAAGGAGGTTGATCATCAGAGAAAGAGAAATAGGAGATGAGATCTCATATAGGTTTCAGATAGAAAGATCAAGATACCTTAGACAGAAAAGCAATGACATCAAAGAACTCAGTGCTTCAAGCGAGAAATTGAAAATATTTCATGTTACTTCAAGAATAAATTTGAATTAATTGATGATGTTTCTTTTTGCAGGATTAATCGTTCCCCAGAGGAGAGGATAATCAGTATTTCTAGAATTCAGAGTTCATAATAAGAAGAACTCGCCCAACAAAGAATGAAGAGCTCATAATGAGAAGAGCTCGCTCTAGAACTCCTAACGAGAAGAGTTCGCTCCAGAATTCATAATGAGAAGAATTTGCCCAGCAAAGAATGAAGAACTCCTAATGAGAAGAGTTCGCTCTAGAACTCCTAATGAGAAGAGTTCGCTTCAGAATTCATAATGAGAAGAATTTGCCTAGCAAAGAATGAAGAACTCTTAATGAGAAGAGTTCGCTCCAGAATTCATAATGAGAAGAATTCGCTACAGAGTTCCTAATGAGAATAACTCGCCTGATGAAGAAAGAAGAGCTACTAATGAGAAGAGTTCTCCCTTTTGGAAGATGAAGAATTTCATAATGGGAAGAACAACTTCAAATTCCATATTTTGGCAGATGTTTGAAGAATTTCATAATGAGAAGAACAACTTCAAACCTCGGAAGATGAAGAATTTCATAATGAGAAGAACAACTTCAAATTCCATATTTTGGCAGATGTTTAAAGAATTTCATAATGAGAAGAACAACTTCAAACCTGGTAAGATAAATAATTTCAAAATAAGAAGAACAACTTCAGATTCCATAGTTTGACATAGGGATGAGGAATTTCATAATAAGAAGAACAGCTTCAGACCTCAAGAGATGAAGAATGACAGGAGAAATTCTGAACCTTGGAGGATGAAAAATTTCATAATAAGAAGAATAGCTTCAGATTCCACAGTTCGGCAGAAGTTTGAAGAATTTCGAAATGAGACGAGCAGCTTCAAACTTCAGCATTGTTTGTAATGAAATACCTGCCTTTTAGAAGATGACCAAGAGGCCTGGACAAAATTCGTGTATTTTCATTCTTTTCTCTATCCCTGTTCCACAACAATGAGCAAAGAGGGGCATCTGTTATTCCCGAATTTTGACCGGGTTAGTAAATAAATAAATAATTCAAAATCAGTCCAAATACCAAATAATGTCTATATTACAAATAACCCAGACCTCTTTGCAAAGCTAAAAGCTCAAACCGAAAGCCCAAATTCCATTACATCCAATTTCCCTCTAATTTCCGGTAAAAGAAACATAAACTATAGCCCAAATAAACACAAAACCCAACTAAACTCATTTCTCCCTCCCAAACCATGCCATGTGGCAAGCTACCATTGGTTGAAATAAAATTCACACGGATTCTGGTTTATCTGGAGCCAGCTGTCACCCCTGACATCAGCAACTTTAACCCCTATAAATAGACAGAGAGAAAAAATGTCAGCAATAATTACAGACATTAATAATAGAATAAATAAACTATTAAATAATAATAATGATGAGATAGAAGCTTACCTCGGGGTAGCCGAACCGCCTGGAGTGTGAACGGTCGTCGGAGGTTCGTCGGTTGCCAAAAAGCTCGTCGGCCAGAACCGTCGTAGCCACCGTCGAAAAGGTATATTTCCCTTCCGATTTGCTTTACTGTAAAAATAGAAATGAATAGTGTTAGTTTATATAAAAAGAAAACAAAAATGAAATTGGAATATAAAAAGAGTATCGGAGAAATTTTCATGGTGGCTGGGGTGTTTTTAAGGTTCGGTCGGAGTTGAAGACGGCATGGGCTGGTTAGATTTAGCTTTTAGGTTGGTCTGAGATGGGCGGTTCTGATGAACCAGGCTATATTTAGGGTGTTTAGGGTTCGAAATTGAGAAAATTTGGGTTTTTTAGGCTTTTGGCCGGCGGCTGGAAATCGCCTTACGCCGGTCGGCCGGAAGGGTGCGGTGGTTGGAGGTTGTAGGTGGTTGTCGGGAAACACGTCGGGGTTTATTCGGTGGTGGTGGACCTGATCTAATGGTTGAGTGTACGGTGGTTAAGGGCGGCGTTCAACCGTGTTCTTCATTTTTATGAAGAACACATTGAAAATTCAAGTAAAAATGGGTTATTTTGATCTGGAATGAAGGGGTTTTCTGGGTTGGAATTTGTTTATCTCAGAGAGATTTAAGAGAGGGTAGGAGAAGAGAGAGAATGGTTCGGCCGAAATGAAGCTAAAAGCCCAAATTTGGGCATTTATAGCATTCCCAAAGCGGCACCATTTTGGTGCCGGGTTTAGGAGACCCGCAAAGTGAGTCCAGGTCGGACTGGTAACCCACGCATTTTCAATGGGTACCATTTGGTTTTTGCCCATTATTTTACATCGGTTCAATTTAGTCCCTATTTCTCTTAAATTGAGCTCAAACCTTGGTAGTTCTCTCAATTTAGTCCCCTGAGCCTTATAATTGAAACCCAGGGTTTGTAATTTGTTTCAATTGGATCACTTTGGGTTTTGAAAATAGGGCATTCGGTTTTTTAATAGTTTCAATTGGGTCCCATATTAATAAAAAAAGTTTTAATGTTCAATTTCTTTCAATTTAGTCATTTACTTTAATTGTTTAATTGTTTTATTTAATGTAATTAAATTATTTGTTTGATCATGTTTTAAAAGTAGCATATAGAATATTATGTTAGATAATTAAATGCACTTAGATATTAATTAATAGAGCCTTTAGTTTAGGTTTCTTTAATTAGGGTTCAATAATTAAATAGGGTAGATAATTGTAGATATTAAAAGTGTATTAAATATGATTTTAGAATCCAAATATGGATGGTGTTCTATTGTTTACAATGGGGTGTTATCATATGAATTTTTTTAAATTATATTTAATATAATTCTTATTTAAAATTGATTATTAATTTTTAGCTAAAATCAAATAATTTATAATTAATACATTGTAGTTAATTAAATGTATATCGAATAGAATCTTTGAGGTTTAAATCTGGACGGTGTTCCATTATTTACAATGGGGTGTTATCTCAGCCTTGGTCATAAAGGTGTATATTCGATATACATTTTCACTTATAAAATTGATTAAATAATTTGTTAGAGCCGTAATTAGGACTAGGACTTTAACTAATTAGAAGAATTAATTAATTATGAATGTGATTAATTTAAGGGCTTTAAATATATGGAAGGTGTTCATGAAAATGACATTTTCTCATAAAAGCTATTAAAATAATTAACATTTATAGATTTAAATAATCAATTAAATAGAGCCTTTTAGGATAGTACATAAAATCAATAAGACAATAATTGTCATTCATTAAAAACCTTTTATGTTGGAAATTCATTTTTAAATAAGAATAGGGGTGCCACTTAACGGGGTGCTTTTAATCTCGTATTTGAATAAAATGAATTTCCTTATAAAAGGATATCTGCATTCAGAATTTAAATTCAGCTAATAATTATGGGATAAATTAAATTCAAATAACTATTCGAAATGCCAAAATGCCACATAAAATTAAAGGTACCGATAACGGGCGTTTGTAGGGGTGCTAATCCTTCCTTACACGTAACCGACTCCCGAACTCAATTTTTAAGACAGAATCTCTGGTTTGTTTTTCGGTGTCTCGTCTACCTTGAAGTGATCGGTGACGACTCCAAATGTTTTTACAAGTATAAATAATGGAAAATCTAATTTAATACGAAAAACCTAATTTTTCAAGATTAAATTAAAATGGCCAGAAAACCTTAATTTTATAAAAGATCGATCGTCAGGCTATTTTTCACATGTTCCGATTTCCAAAAAAAATGGTCACGACAGGATTTATTATAATAAATAAAATATAATAGAAAAAAAGAATTTAAGTTGAAAGAAAACTGTCGATTCAGGGAAGCCGAGTCCCAAAAGAAGTAGAATTCAATTTTTTATAAGGGGTTAATCACACGATAGGTTTTTGAAGTTTTTAGAAAATTATAGAATAGTTTTTGAACTTTCAAAATTTATGATTTTAACCTTAAAATCCATATTTCTCATAAACCAGTCCCAAATTTCTAAACTTTTAAAAAATGGAGTTTTGGATAAATTCAAAATTTATAGATTAGTCCCAAAATTTTAATATTGCAAAAAAATCCCGAATTCTGATTTTCAGTTTTTAACAATTCGATTCAAAATCCCTAAAAAGTAGAGTTCATAAATTAGAAATTCCCAAAATTTAGGTTTCTCAATTTAAGGATTGGGAAAATTATGGTTTTTAAATTAGGGTACATTTTGGGGTGGAACAGTTTCGAAACCATGCGAACAGAAAGGTTTTAAAATCAAAACCTAGACAAAATGTAATACCCTAAAATTGAGCCTAGTCGAAATCCAATTCCATCAACCAGAAAATTTACACCGGGAAGTCAAACTATAGCTTTGACCAAGTAGTCAATTATTGGGTTATCGAACCCCAATTAAGCATTTTATTGATTAAAGACCTTATTGAAGACATTGAAACTTGGTTTAGTGACCAAATTATGGAAATTTGAAATATCAAGACAAAAGTATAAAGTTTGGATAGATGAAGGACTAACCAAGTAATTAGTCCCACAACCTATTACTCATTTTGCTACGTAGGATAAGCTGAGTCAATTTCTTCACATGAAGGAAACCTTTGTAATTATAAACATATAGCAAAAGAGTTAAGAAAAGACTTACCCGATCAATCTTTCATGCAAGCATCTTAGCTATCATATTCTTCTTCCTTTAGCCAAGCACATACCTCCACTAGAGGATACCTCAAGCTTGAATTTTCTCAAGTTTCTTAGTTTTAATCATTGCTAGCAAACGGGTAAGCTAAAACTCTCAAATTGATCATTAATTCCATGGCTAAATCATGTTTAAATCAAAGTTCATGAAGTTAGGAACCCTAGAATTTCCTAGGGATATCAAGGCTCAATCTTTATTTTTTTTCATAGCTATTAAGTTGATATGAATCTAGTATTGATATTGAAATCCTTGTGATTTCTACCTCTTTGTAGCTCAAGAGAATCAAGGTGAAGAATCACCAAATCCATCAAATTCCAACAAGTTAAAGAACAAGGGAATTGTCATCCGGGAGCCCTAAAAGCTTCGGGAGTATTGGTGAGTGTAGTTAGAGTCTCAGGATTGGGTAGGTGTCATTCCTGATTTCATCGTATTGGTTTATTGCACTTCAATCATTGAAATCAAGGTATGAATACATGAAAACCATGTTGTAGGTATCATTGGCAAGCTTTGGTAAGCTTATTGCATTGTTACATTGATTATTGATTCATGGTATTGTCATAAAATTTTTTGAAATATTGTGAAATGCTATATTGATCATGATATATTGTTATTGACAAGTTAATATTGTTATTGTTATTGATATTGTTATTGTTATTGTTATTGGCCTAATTATCGAATCCTTGGATACGAATGGACATGGGCACAATTGGCATGCCATAGAATTCATGAGCTCATTGGTACGGAGTAGACTACGGTCCTTGAGCTAAGGCTCTATTTGGCGATGTTGGCGGGATTTGTTTGTTTTTGTCTTATTGGCGATGTTAGAGGATATTAACCATTTATGGTTGGGAATTCACGTATCCACATTCCTATATCGATCCAAGGAATTAAATTATTGAAATTATTGTTAAAACATGATTTGAGATGCATTTATATTGACATACATGTTATTGATACTATCGGCATTGATAGTATTATTGTTGACTATCTCACTAGGCTATATAAGCCTAATGCATTTCATTTTCATGCATTTTAGGTTAAAAAGGTGTTTCAGATCAAGGATCAGAGCTAGAAGAGTTTTGAAGCAAGTCACACAAGCTATATGTAATGTAACCTAGCCTTTGAACTCCTAATATGGTGGCATAGGGTCTAGACATATTAGTTTAGCTCCATTTTGTGTGTATATATTGATCACAATATTGAAAAGACTAAAATATGAAATATGGCATGTTGGTATTTTGGTAAAAGTGCAAAATGGCCTAAAATGCTCTAACAAGTGAAACAGTGAATGGATTCGTATTAGCATGAAATTTGGCATGCATATAGATTTGATATTTATAAACTTGCTGGTAAAATTTGGTAATCATTGGACAAGGTTAATGTCCCTAATTTGATTAAAAACCAAACTAAATCTTTCATTACAAGTCTTTCCGTACCGATACGGGTGATGGCGTATCAATACGGGTGTGCAATTCGGGACATAAGTATAAAGGTGTACCGATACGGCTTTTGAGGTATCAATACGGGTAATCAAATCTAGAAAATTATTGTAGCACCATATCGATACCGTATTGATCCCCGAGGTTGACCCCTCTTGCTTTGACCACGCATATCGATACCCAATATTGGTACGCGCTTAATGAAATTAACTGTTTTAACGGTCGTAAAAGGCATATCAATACAGCCTTCAACGTATCGGTACGACCAATCGTCACTAGAATTTGAGACTAGCATAGCGTACCGGTAAGGATGTACCCGTACCAGTACGACCTCTAATGTTTATAACTACTCTAACGACAATGACATAGGTGTACCGATACGGCCTCTTCGAGTATCGGTATCGAGGTAGGTAAGTTAGTTAAAAGATGATTAAGGAAGTTTCTGAATGTTGTAATTTGGTCATTGAATTTTATAAGACTTAATTGAAGGTACAAATAAACTTTGATTATACTAAAAATTTATAGGAAAGATATTCTTGTATTAAATTTCACATAGGTAACCCTAATTTTAGACACCCATATAATTTACTGGTTTTACAATTTAGTCCCTAAACTCAAATAAGTTACCAATTGGTCTTAAATTATAAATTGGGTAAAATTTATTGACTATAAATGTTTATTACGTTGCATTATAAATTATTAATACATGATTTATTGCATAAATTATGGTAATCAGCGGTCCGATCACCGTATTGTTCGCTGGTAACGCCTTTCAACCCAGATTCCTACCAGATTGAGAAGGAGGTGTTACATTTGTGGTATCAAAGTTAGAGTTTAGTCAATTCTAGTACTAAACTAAAATATATTGTATTATTATTACATTGCATATGTTGCCTAAGAGTTATTGTTGTGTATATTGTGACTTGCGATTAACCTGATCCTTTTTCTTTTTATAGTATAAGATGTCTGACTCTGAAAAGCTCACGAAGAAGTTGAGCATACCACAAGCTTCTCGACATATAGTGAGGAGAGAAGGGGGAAGACCCTCCAAATCCATAAGTTCCCCAACAAGAACCATCGAATCCCAAACCTGTACTACAAACTGCTCAATTTGAATGTTATCAGAACATGACTGAGATGTTCAAACAATTCATGGCTACCCTTAAGTTTGAGTAGTTTGCACAATCTTTTGTAGCTGCTACTTTTACAAGCCGAGCCCCTATTGATAAGCTAGCACAACATCGAGCTACTACCTTTACAAGCAGGGCTGATGAGGACCCTGAAGCGGCAAAATATTGGTTAGACAACACATTGAGAATATTGATTAAGCAACTACTGTGTTCGAATAAACATAAATTGGAGTGCGCCCTAGTCTTGTTGGCAGACGAGGCTCTGTATTGGTGGGAGACCACTACACTTACTACT
Source organism: Hibiscus mutabilis (assembly GCA_019671005.1). Taxonomy (NCBI): domain Eukaryota; kingdom Viridiplantae; phylum Streptophyta; class Magnoliopsida; order Malvales; family Malvaceae; genus Hibiscus; species Hibiscus mutabilis. The sequence continues at coordinate 44,355,851 of CM033726.1, read as the reverse complement.
CCCGAGGAAGCTGTAACATAGAAGTTCTTTCTATGCGAGTTCAAGAAGAAATATATTAGTGAATATTGCTTGGCTAAAAGGTGAGATATCTTCTTTCATCTTAAGCAAGGTGGAAGACCGGTGGAGTAGTATATCCATGACTTTCTACAAGTATTGCAAGTATGGAGCTGAGTATATAAAGAAGGAAGAAAAGAATTGCATAATGTTTGTTGCAAATTTGAGTGATGAGCTTCGACCTTTGTTCACTGCAGTTGGGATCACAGATTTCCAAGAGCTCATGAATCGAGCTATCTCTACCGAAGCTGCTCAAAGGTCATAGAGGACTAGTAGACTAACCAGATCTAAAAAGAGGCCCCGAGATGATTCTCGTTCTCCTTTGCCATATAAGAAGGGCAAGTAACAAGGGTTTAAAGAACAATTCTACCAAAAGCCTTCCTGATCAGGCAATTTTGCCAAGCCACAAACCATGTCCCAATCTGTTGCAAAAATAACCTCTATTGAGAGTATCAGAGGTTCAGGCAGAGAATCCCAATACCCCACCTGTAATTTCTGTCAAAGAAGACATCCCGCGGGACAGTGCCATAGGAAAACTGGAGCATGTTTCTTCTATGGTGAACAAGGTCATTTTATCAGAGATTGTCCAATGAATATGTCCAAGTCTACTGCACCGATAGGTACAACGTCTCCTGCTCAGCCCTTCAAGGGCAAGGGACAGAAGCAAGTTGCATTTTGAGCTTCCGAGAAACCTGATGGCTCTACAAGAACTCCAAGGCCTCAGCTCAAGTTTATCATGTGAGGAGCAGGGAGGATGTGGAAGATCCAGATATTATAGCAGGTAGTATTGAATTTTATACTCACCTTGTCTATGCATTGATTGATCCTGGATCTACTCATTCCTTTATTAGAGCTGTATTGATTAAAAGATTTAAGTTAACATCCGAGCCTATAGCCTCAAAAATCACCGTAACCAATCCTTTAGGTGATAATGATGTAATTGGACTAGTATGCAAAAATTATCCTCTCATGATACAAGGGATACCTTTTTCGGCCAATCTCATGGCCCTCCTATTCATGAGTTTGAAGTTATATTGGGGCTTGACTGGCTTAGAGAGCATCAAGCTTGGATGGATTGTTCAAAGAAGAAATTGTATCTTCGAGGTCTTGGTAAGGCGAGCGTGACCCTTATTGATTCTAGGGGTAAAAGATCATTGTTATATGCTACTACAAGTAGAGAAGAACCTCAGTTGCAAGATATAGATACCGTGCAAGAATCCCCTGATGTGTGTCTTAATGAACTTTCAGGTTTACCACTCATCCGTAAAGTTGAGTTTGGGATTAAAGTGCAACTTGAAACTACACGGGTTTCTATTGCACCTTACCTTATGTCACTTGTTGAACTCACTGAGCTTAAGGTACATATTTAAGACTTGTTGAATAAAGGTTTCATTTGACCAATTGCCTCACCGTGGAGAGCTTTGGTTCTCTTTGTAACATTCATTTCCCGTATTTATCACCAAATATGAGTCAGTGATGTTATTAACCAAATTTAAACCCTATTATTTCTTTTCCTTAAGAAAACAGGTAGCCTGCACTACTTTACTTAAAAATTTATAAAAAATTTTATAGACATCGAAAGTTCATTCTGAAAATTTATAATTAAATTAGATTCATTAAGATTTCTAACCATATAAATTATTAACCTAAACTCATTACATAAAAATTAAAATAAATATTTGAATTCACGTCACAGCCCCAAAAATACTGAAATTCTGCTGCCCTGTTTTCTGACCTTCCATCGAATAAAAATTCATAACTTTTTACATACAACTCAAAATTAATCACCGTTAATTTTGTAAGAAACTAGACAGAATTTATAGTTTATACATATAATATTCACCTCCTAAGTCAAATTGTGGAATTTATGCTGATTTTTCAAACTCACTGCTTTTGCATACACATCTGGACAGATTTTAAATCTTTCTACCTTAAGACCCACATTTAATAAAAGCTTAGTCCATTATCATTTATAGACATAATAGGACTTACTAGGTTCATCATCCATATTATAAAAACTATTAACCAACCATATATGGTAATAAGTTATTACAACCCCATTGATTATACATGCCATCTAGTACATTTCTAAAAGAAAAGGATGGATGTCATTACATTACTATGAGTATGGAGATATACCTCCCAAAATGTGAAAGTGATGCTCGACTACTCTTCCCTCGAAGCTCCTTTAAAACCTACGTATGAAATTCATCATACGCTAAGCATATACTTAGTGAGACAACAACATTTAATTCAAATATGACATAACATGAATATCAATATAATAAAATAAAAATGCATATGATCACTTCCATTTTATGCTTGTTAGCATATATGACATGATATGTATAATAACAACATATTACATGGTAATAAATTTGATTCTTACCTAAACCATTGTCATATTTATCATCGAGCTTTCAAGCTTTTCATCATGTTTTCAATTCATTTAGCCCAAGTATCGATTTAAGGAAATCTATGTACACGAGTCATCCCCCTATACTTGAGTAAAGTGTATTATATGCACCATAGTGCATAGCACCCTAAGTGCTTCCGTATACCCAAACCTTGCATGAGTATACCCTAATTGAGTATTAATAAAATTACATCGTAGTGTTTCGCACCCTAAGTGCTTCCGTATACCCAAACCTTGCATGAGTATACCCTCAATGAGTATTTATGAATATTGCACCGAAGTGCTTAGAATATTTATATAGCTGTTTATGACTCTATGGATATCCAACTATACTTTTAATTTCCTATTTCATACATTGGGCTTTATATCAATCCTAATATCATACATGGCAACATAAATACATATTGAATATTTCATATCCAAAATAACATTCCAAGAATAATTAGTGATCCATGCATGTGTTTCAACCTTTGACATATTTCTAATATGTCAAATATATGATAAATGACATAAAGATAATGCTATACATGCATTGCACTCACCTTGACACTTTTAAAAGTAAACTTTATACTAGCCTCACTAAGCTTGGTTGTACTTTTTATCTTCTTTCTTCACTCGTCTGATATCGAACTTGCTTGTTATCTGTATGTACATTAAAAACATGACACAAGCAACCTTAAGCACATGTCCAACCTTTACTAATACATGTACATACCAATATGGAAAATTTAATATTTTCAACCAAGTACTTATTTGCAACCACAATGCTTCCTATACTTTAATCTCATCTCAAATTGCACATTACAACCAATAATTTGATAATTTCCCTTGAAACCCTAAATTCTCTCTCTTAGGTTTATAAACTAAATTTTGGAAATTTCTACATTTCATCTCCATTTTCAAAAAATTTAATACCAAAATGATCCTTGTATCATAGCAAACAACATAACCATGCTTCTTGAACATTTTCCAATTTCTCACTTATTTCACCCAATTTACACAATTCACAAATTGGTCCTAAAATGATGTTTTCTTCATTCCAACAACATAATTCAACTTATAAAACATCATTCTAATCAAATCCATCCTCAAAATAATTTTTACAAAATTTCCCCTAATATTCTTCATTTTGCCGAATTGGTCCCTATAGATTTTCCAAGGGATTTTCATCATTTCAAGCATAAAAACAACACTACAACACCATTTCCAACTTGATTGAACCTTAAAATATGAAAACCTAACATGTTCTTCAACCACCCTAATTATCAAACTCAACTTAGAGACATGAAAACTAAGCAAAACTTATATCAAAAGATAGAGAATTCAATGGAGATCAATTCCTTGTTTCATGTCTCTAGCCAAAAATCAAACAAATCAAGCCAAAAATTGAATTGAAATTTTCCTTACCTAGTCTCCTTGAGGTTCGGCACTTTGAGAGAAAAGATGAGCAAAGTTTCCAATTTTTCTTTCTTTCTTTGATTAATGCCAAATGGCAATTAAATCTTTAATTTAAAACAAAAATCATTCTTTATAGTAAAATAACCATTTCACCCTTGGATTATGACCAATTATGAATCAACACCTATACTCAACCTTATCATCAAATCAATTATAATTAAAAAGTATAGGTAAAATGACTATTTTGCCATTAATGAATCTTTATATCCTAAAAAATGCCATTCCATCACCTATACAAAATACTGAATAGAATAGAATCGAATCTAAACTAGTTAAAAACAATTCAAAAATTCAATGCTATGCTCCTCGGGTCTTCCTAAGACTTCATTCAAATTTTCATAAAATTCTGAGCTCATACGATTACCCGAATTACACTTAAACTTTAACCGTAAATTTCCAAATAATAGAAACATCAGATCAAACCATAGTTTTTATATTCGATCCGCACCTTTAGATGATCTATTTATTTATGAAATAAAAATAATTATTGGGAAAATTATTATGTTGGTCCTTAAACTTTTCTCAACTTTTCACTTTTGTCACCAAACTTTAAAACTTTAGGTTTTAGTCACTGAACTAAAACCACTAACTTTTGATTCTTTACGTTTTGGTCACTAATCCAATAATGAGATATTACAATTCTCTCCCCCTAAAAAAATTCATCATCAAATATTTAGAATGTACCTGCATTAAACAAATGTGGGTACTGTTCTTTCATTCGCTCTTCAGTTTCCCAAGTAGATTCTTCTACTTTGTGATTCTTCCAGAGCACTTTAACCAATGGAATCGATTTGTTTCTCAATTTCTTCACCCCATGAGCTAAAATCTTTACTGCTTCTTCTGCAAATGTCAAATCAGGTTGCATCTCAACTTTTGCAGGTGAAATGACATGTGAAGGATTCGACCTATACTTGCGGAGCATCGATACATGAAAAACATCATGAATCTTGCTCATTTCTGGTGGTAAAGCCAATTGATAAGCCACCGATCCAACACTTTTCAAGATTTCATACGGACCAATAAATTTGGGACTAAGCTTCCTTTTTCTTCCAAATCTTATTATTTTCTTCCATGGTGAAACTTTCAAGAATACTTTGTCTCCCACTTGGTATTCAACTTCTTTTCTTTTTGAATTTGAATAAGATTTTTGTCTATCGGAAGCTGCTCTTAGATTATCTCGAATTATCTTCACTTTTCTTTTACTTCTTGAATCAAATCAGGCCCAACAATTTTGCGATCTTCCAACTCAAACCAATTTAATGGTGTCTGGCATTTCTTCCATATAAAGCTTCATAGGGTGCCATTTTAATACTCGACTGATAACTATTGTTTTATGCAAATTCAACCAATGGTAGATACTTTTCCCATGAACCTGCAAACTCGATAACACAAGCTCTAAGCATATCCTCCAAAATATGGATTGTCCTCCCTAATTGTCCATCAATTTTTGGATGAAAGGCAGTACTAAAATGCAGTCGAGTACCCAATGCTTCCTGTAATGCCTTCTAGAGTCTAGAAGTAAACCTGGGATCTCGGTCAGATACAATGGAAATAGGAACTCCATATAATCTAACAATTTCTCGAATATACAACTCTGCATATTTACTCAAAGTGAAATCTGTTCTGACTGGTAGGAAATGTGTTGATTTGGTTAATCGATCCACAATCACCCACTTTCCTACTCGGTGTCAATGGTAATCCGGTTATAAAATCCATAGTCATTTTTTCCCATTTCCATTCTGGAATAGCAATTGGTTGAAGTAACCCTGATGGCACTTGATGTTATGCTTTAACTTTCTGACAAGTTAAGCATTTAGATACGAATTTCGTTATAGCTCTTTTCATTCCTAGCCACCAAAAACGGCTCTTCAAATCCTGATACATTTTATTTCCTCCCGGGTGCATCGTTAAAGGACTATAATGTGCTTCTATAAGAATTTCCTTTTTTAATTCCTCATCTTCAGGAATATAAGCACGTCCTTTATAATATAAACATCCATCAGACTTCACTTCGAAGTTTGAAGATTTTCCCTTTTCAACTTCCTTCTTTCTTTCTAAACAATTTTCATCTTTTTCCTGTGATTCTTTTATTTTGTCTATCAAGGTAGACCTGATGTTCAGCTCAACAAGTAAAGCACCATCATCCAATATTGATAATTGAGCATTTAATATTCGTAGAGCTGAGAACATCTTTCGGCTAAGTGTGTCTGCTACCACATTAGCCTTTCCCGGGTGATAATCAATAATTGCATCATAATCCTTAATTATCTCGATCCATCGCCTTTTTTCTTAAATTCAGCTCCTTCAATGTTAAAAGATATTTTAGGCTTTTATGGTCCATGTATATATAACATTTTTCACCTTATAAGTAGTGGCGCCAACTTTTTAAAGCAAAAACAACCGGTATTGTCATAAATTTTTTTGAAATATTGTGAAATGCTATATTGATCATGATATATTGTTATTGACAAGTTAATATTGTTATTGTTATTGATATTGCTATTGTTATTGTTATTGTTATTGTTATTGGCCTAATTATCGAATCCTTGGATACGAATGGACATGGGCACAATTGGCATGCCATAGAATTCATGAGCTCATTGGTACGGAGTAGACTACGGTCCTTGAGCTAAGGCTCTATTTGGCGATGTTGGCGGGATTTGTTTGTTTTTGTCTTATTGGCGATGTTAGAGGATATTAACCATTTATGGTTGGGAATTCGCGTATCCACATTCCTATATCGATCCAAGGAATTAAATTATTGTTAAAACATGATTTGAGATGCATTTATATTGACATACATGTTATTGTCCATGTATATATAACATTTTTCACCTTATAAGTAGGATAATTTCTCTCATGAGTTTTAAGCTGCCTAGAAGCATAAGCCACCACTTTCCCATCTTGCATAAGTACACAGCCCAAACCATTATGCAATGCATCACTATACACCACAAAATTTTTACCCGATTCCGGTTGAACTAACACCGGAGCTTCTGTCAAGATTTTCTTCAATCTTTCAAAGCTTTCTTGACATTCTTTAGTCCATATAAAAAATACATTATTCCTGAGTAGTTTGGTAATAGGTGCAACAATCATTCGAGAAATCTTTCACGAACCGACAGTAATATCCTGCCAATCCGAGAAAACTTCTAACCTCTACAACATTTTTAGGAGGTTTCCACTCCATGATAGCTTGAATTTTCTGAGGATCAACCCGAATTCCTTCAGTCGATACAATATGTCCAAGAAATGTCACCTCAGAAAGCCAAAACTCACATTTAGATAGTTTGGCATATAACTTCTTCTCCCTCAAGATCTGAAGAACTATTCTGAGATGAACATCATGATCCTCCTTGGTTTTAGAATAAACCAGGATATCATCTATGAATACCATTACAAACTGTTCCAGGTATGGCTGAAAAATTTGGTTCATCAAATCCATAAATGCTGCTGGGCATTAGTCAATCCAAACGGCATTACCACGAACTTGTAATGTCCATATCGAGTCTTGAAAGGCGTCTTTGGAATATCCTGCTCTTTAATCTTCAATTGATGATAACCTGATCGAAGATCAATTTTAGAAAACACTGCTGCCCCCTTTAAATGATCAAAAAGATCATCAATTCTTGGCAATGGATATTTATTATTTATCGTCACTTTATTAAGTTGACGATAATCAATACACAATCTCATCGATCCATCTTTCTTCTTTACAAATAATACGGGTGCTCCCTATGGGGATATACTTGGCCGTATAAAACCTCGATCCTATAATTCTTGCAGCTATGACTTGAGTTCCCAGAGTTCAGCAGGTGCCATACGATACGACACCATCGGTATGGGTGTTGTACCAGGTAATACATTAATTCCAAATTCTACCTCTCTATCTGGAGGTAATCCCGGTAATTCTTCTGGGAATACATATGGGAATTCCCGCACTATAGATATATCTTCTATTTTCACCTCCCGCTTCAAAGTATCACTTTCAGGAGTTGAATAGGTTTCACAGCCAGCCATCAACATTTCATTCGCAATAATAGCCGAAATAACATCACTACGATGATTCAGCTTCTCACCCACGAATAATATTCGTGATCCATCTGGTGCCTTTAAAGTTAATATTTTTAATCAGTACTCCACCACAGCATCATACGCAAATAACCAATCCATCCACAATATTATTTCAAATTCACAAAACGGTAGTTCCATAAGGTCAGCGGGGAGATTCATGTTCTGAATTTTAATAGGACACCGGCGACAAATTCTTTTGACCTTAGCACTCTGGCCTAATGGATTGGTTACTACCACCTCACTCATAATTAGTTATACTAGAATGTTTCTTTCTAGAATGATTCTAGAACTAATATATGAATGAGTGGAACCAGGATCAATTAGTGCAAAAATAGGTCTATCAAAGAGTTCAAGCATACCTGATATCACATATGGATCATCTTTACTCTCGGTGGTCTTGATATTATATACACGAGCAGGAGCTTTGCTTTTCAGGTTGGATGCAACTTCTGATGCACATTGATGATAATTCCAACCTCGGTTTCCTTTATTTTTCTAAGAAGCAGCCACCGATTGATTTTCTTGTAATTCTGGATATTCGCGTTTGAAGTGACCCGGCTTCCCACATTGATAACGTACTGCCTTCGGTGCATACCAACATCGACTAGAGTGTCTTTTTCCACAAGTCTTGCATTTCAATTGGATCTGAAATCCACCACCTTTATCTCCACTCGTTCGATTATGGACTTGTTTGGATTTACCAGCAGAAGAATTATTCTTTACGGATGACATTGACCCAGCCGATCATTGCTGCTGAAATCTTTTACCCCGTTTAGACCAGGGTAAAACACTGGGACCTCCAGGTCGCTTGGTTGACTGCGTTTTCTTATTAAAAGCTTCTTCCTGCTCCACTCTTTCCATTCCTTTAGCTCGGTTGACCACCTCTTGAAACACAGACAAATCGAGAGCAACCAGGAATTTCCTATATTACGGATCTAAATCTCCCACAAATCTGGTAACTCCGTGCTTATCAGTCAGAAGAAGTTCTATAGCAAACGGCTAAGTTTATTAAACTCACATTCATACTCATATACTGATATGTTTGCTTGCTTCAAATTTAAAAATTGATTCCTCATATCTTCGATAAAAACATCACCGACGTACTTGTTCCGGAACTCTTGTAAAAAGAATTCCTAAGTAATTCGTTCCCGAAGAATCTGAGCAGTAATAGTGGTCCACCAAATTCGAGCAGGTCCCATCAAAAGTGATGTTACACCTTCAAGTTTCCCTTGATCATCACACCGAATAGTATCCAACATAATCTTAATATCATTTAACCAGAAGTCCGCAAACATCGGGTCAACATCAGAATCACCTTGAAATTCTGATGCCTTCAGCTTCCTCAGCTCCCTAGGCATAGATACTGATTTTTGTCTATTTAAAATATCATCTAATGCCTGCAGGAATAGTCCACAATCCTGAACCGGCATATCTTGTTGTCCTTGTGCAGGTGCCTGACCTTGATATTGCTCCTAAGGTATATTCTGATTTACCTCGTTACTCCCACTCTGCATAGGGACCTCCTATACAAACGCATGTCTAGAACCCTGATGGTCCGACATCTGAACATAACACATTTTCAACAAATTTCTTAATATAGAGTAGCATTACTAATTATAGAGCATCAGAATATCTACACATAATCATTAGTAATTATGACATCCTAGTGGCATGTATACAATTTTGACTCACTTTTAAACTCAATTTCTATCCAGAATCGACTAAACCTGTAACTCTGATACCAATTCATGTAACATCCCTTTCCAGCATTTATCACCAAATACGAGTCAGTGATGTTATTAACCAAATTTAAACCTTATTATTTCTTTTCCTTAAGAAAACAGGCAGCCTGCACTACTTTACTTAAAAATTTATAAAAAAAATTATAGACATCGAAAGTTCATTCCAAAATTTTATAATTAGATTCATTAAGCTTTCTAACCATATAAATTATTAACCTAAACTCATTACATAAAAATTCAAATAAATCTTTGAATTCACGTCACAGCCCCAAAAATACTGAAATTCTGCTGCCCTATTTTCTGACCTTCCATCGAATAAAAATTCATAACTTTTTACATACAACTCGAAATTAATCGCCGTTAATTTTGTAAGAAATTAGACAAAATTTATAGTTCATACATATAATATTCACCTTCTAAGTCATATTGTGGAATTTATGCGGATTTTTCAAACTCACTACTTTTGCATACACATCTGGACAGATTTTAAATCTTTCTACCTTAAGACCCACATTTAATAAAAACTTAGTCTATTATCATTTATAGACATAATAGGACTTACTAGGTTCATCATCCATATTATCAAAACTATTAACCAACCATATTTGGTAATAAGTTATTACAACCCCATTGATTATACATGCCATCTAGTACATTTCTAAAAGAAAATGATGGATGTCATTACATTACTATGAGTATGGAGATATACCTACCAAAATGTGAAAGTGATGCTCAGGTACTCTTCCCTCGAAGCTCCTTTAAAACCTACACATGAAATTCATCATACACTAGGCATATACTTAGTGAGGCAACAATATTTAATTCAAATACGACATAACATGAATATCAATATAATAAAATAAAAATGCATATGATCACTTCCATTTTATGCTTGCTAGCATATATGACATGATATGTATAATAACAACATATTACATGGTAATAACTTTGATTCTTACAAAAACCATTGTCATATTTATCATCGAGCTTTCAAGCTTTTCATCATGTTTTCAATTCATTTAGCCCAAGTATCGATTTAAGGAAATCTATGTACACGAGTCATCCCCTATACTTACTTAAGTATAGTGTATTATATGCACCGTAGTGCTTAGCACCCTAAGTGCTTCCATATACCCAAACCTTGCATGAGTATACCTTCATTGAGTATTAATAAAATTACACCGTAGTGCTTCGCACCCTAAGTGCTTCCGTATAGCCAAACCTTGCATGAGTATACCCTCAATGAGTATTTATGAATATTGCACCGAAGTGCTTAGAATATTTATATAGCTGTTTATGACTCTATGGATATCCAACTATACTTTTAATTTCCTATTCCATACATTGGGCTTTATATCAATCATAATATCATACATGGCAACATAATTACATATTGAATATTTCATATCTAAAATAACATTCCAAGAATAATTAGTGATCCACCCTCGAAGATCATGCTATACATGCATTGCACCCACCTTGACACTTTCAAAAGTAAACTTTATACTAGCCTCACTAAGCTTGGTTGTACTTTTTATCTTCTTTCTTCACTTGTTTGATCTCGAACTTGCTTGTTATCTGTATGTACATTAAATACATGACACAAGCAACCTTAAGTGCATGTCCAACCTTTACTAATACATGTACATACCAATATGGAAAATTTAATATTTTCAACCAAGTACTTCTCTGCAACCACAATGCTTCCTATACTTTAATCTCATCTCAAATTGCACATTACGACCAATAGTTTGATCCTTGTATCATAGAAAACAACATAACTATGTTTCTTGAACATTTTCCAATTTCTCACTTATTTCACCCAATTTACACAATTCACAAATTGGTCCTAAAATGATGTTTTCTTCATTCCAACAACATAGTTCAAATTAGAAAACATCATTCTAATCAAATCCATCCTCAAAATAATTTTTACAAAATTTCCCATAATATTCTTCATTTTTCCGAATTGGCCCCTATAGTTTTTCCAAGGGATTTTCATCATTTCAAGCATAAAAACAACACTACAACACCATTTCCAACTTGATTGAACCTTAAAATATGAAAACCTAACATGTTCTTCAACCACCCTAATCATCAAACTCAACTTAGAGACATGAAAACTAAGCAAAACTTATATCAAAAAATAGAAAATTCAATGTGGATCAATTCCTTGTTTCATGTCTCTAGCCAAAAATCAAACAAATCAAGCCAAAAATTGATTTGAAATTTTCCTTACCTAGTCTCCTTGAGGTTCGGCATTTTGAGAGAAAAGATGAGCAAAGTTTCCAAATTTTTTTCTTTCTTTGATTAATGCCAAATGGCAATTAAATCTTTAATTTAAAACAAAAATCATTCTTTATAGTAAAATGACCATTTCACCCTTGGATTATGACCAATTATGAATCAACACCTATACTCAACCTTATCATCAAATCAATTATAATTAAAAAGTATGGGTAAAATGACCATTTACCCATTAATGAATCTTTATATCCTGCAAAATGCAATTCCATCACCTATACAAAATACTGAATAGAATCGAATCTGAACTGATTAAAAACGATTCAAAACTTCAATGCTATGCTCCTCGGGTCTTCCTAAGACTTCCTTCAAATTTTTATAAAATTCCGAGCTCATACGATTACCCAAATTACACTTAAACTTTAACCATAAATTTCCCGATAATAGAAACATTAGATCAAACCATAGTTTTTATACTCGATCCACACCCTTAGATGATCTATTTATTTATGAAATAAAAATAATTATTGGGAAAATTATTATGTTGGTCCTTAGACTTTTCTCAACTTTTCACTTTTGTCACCAAACTTTACGTTTTAGTCACTGAACTAAAACCACTAACTTTTGATTCTTTACGTTTTGGTCACTAATCCAATAATGGGATATTACACTCTTTGTTAAGAAGAAAGCAGATCTATGCGTCTTTGCATTGACTACCGACAGTTAAACAAGCTTACCATCAGGAATAAATATCCTTTACCGAGAATTGATGACTTGTTTAATCAACTTAAGGATGCAACCGTCTTCTCTAAAATTGATTTAAGGTCTGGGTAATATCAAATGATAGTTAAAGAATGTGATGTACCCAAGACAGATTTCCGTACAAGGTATAGCTACTACGAATTTTTGGTAATGCCCTTCAAGTTAACCAATGCACCGGCTGTCTTTATGGATCTCGTGAATGGAGTTTTTAAGCCCTATATTGATAAGTTTGTAGTAGTGTTCATAGATGACATATTGATTTACTCCAAGAATCAAGCTGAGCATCGTGACCATCTTCATGTTGTGCTTCAGACCCTTCGGGAGAAGCAATTGTATGCCAAGTTTAGTAAGTGTGAGTTTTGGCTCACCAAAGTTTCATTTTTATGACATGTAGTTTCTGCTAAGAGTATACAAGCAGACCCGAAGAAGATTCAAGCTATAGTTGATTAGAGGCCACAGAAGATTGTTGGAGAAGTTTGTAGCTTTCTCGGTCTTGCTGGCTATTACAGAAGTTTCGTTAAAGGATTTTCTATAATAGCAGCACCATTAACCAAACTTTTACAAAAAGATGTCACTTTTGAATGGATTGAGAAGCAACAACGCAATTTTGATCAGCTTAAGCAAGTATTGACTCATGCCCCAGTCCTAACCCAACCCTAGTCTAAAAAAGACTAAACAGTTTATAGTGATGTTTCGCATCTTGGGTTAGGATGTGTTTTAATGCAAGAATGCAAGGTCCTTGCTTATGTATCAAGACAGCTCAAACTACATGAGATGAATTACCCAACCCACAATTTGGAGTTGGCTTCCATTGTTTTTGCATTGAAAATCTAGAGACATTACCTCTACGGAGAAAAATGTTATCTTTTTACCGACCGTAAAAGCCCCAAACATCTTTTGACCCAAAATGAGTTAAATCTTCAACAAAAGAGGTGGATGGAACTTTTTAAAGATTCTGACCTTGTAATTGATTATGACCTAGGTAACGACAACATTGTAGCTGATGCACTCAGCTGCAAACCTTTTCCTGGTAAGTATGTTATTGAATATTGAACCTTGAACATCGATTATTACACTGAACTCACAATACAGTAATCGCATTATAGCTCCTCGAGCTATCAAAGCTCATTTCAAGTTACAGAAACACCAACCCTTAGTAGCTGAACTTTAAGTTCAATTTACCATTGTGTTGAGGATCAAATCATTGCAGGATCAAGACACTGAATTACAAGCCATCATTTCCAAACTTCAGAGTAATCCTGATCTTGATTTCAAAGTTAACTATGAAGGACTCTTGTGTTTCCGTGATAAAATTTGTATACCAAATGACAAATCCCTCCCTGAAGATGTTCTCAAAGAAGCTCACTGTAGCCCTTTCTCGATTCACCAAGGTAGGTGAAGATGTATAAGGACTTTCGGGAATTGTACTAGTGGCCAGGTATGAAGAAAGCCATAACAAAATTTGTAACTAAGTGTCTTACGTATCAGCGAGTAAAAGCTGAACATCGTGTCCCTACTGGATTATTGCAACCCATTGAACTTCCCTAATAGAAGTGGGAAAGAATAACCATAGACTTTGTCAGTGGACTACCATTGACTCCAACTAAGCATGATGTTATTTGGGTTATCATTGACCATTTTACCAAGCCAGCTCATTTTTATCTGTTAGAATAAACTACGGTCTTCCTAAGTTAGCTGACTTGTACATCAAGAAAGTTGTTAGACTCCATAGAGTACCAAGTTAATCATTTTAGATTGAGATCCTTGCTTTGCTTCACGATTTAAGAAAGCACTGCAATGAGCTCTGGGCACATGAGTTAATCTCAGTACAACTTTTCACTCGTGGTCTGATGGCCAATCAGAAAGGGTAATTCAAATATTAGAAGACATGCTTCGTGCATGCATCATTGACTTTGAAAGAACTTGGGATAGGTCCCTATCTCTTATCGAGTTCGCTTACAATAATAGTCATCAATCATCTATCGAAATGGCACATGTAACCCCCTTGACCCGTGTAATACCCTAAAATTTGCTTAGCGACTAAAGTACAATGAATCAAAAGTTAGTGGTTTTAGTTCAGTGACTAAAACGTAAAATTTTAAAGTTTGGTGCTCAAAGTGAAAAGTTGGGAAAAGTTTAGGGACCAACATAGTAATTTTCCCAAATAGTAATTTTAGTTAGTATAAGTGTGAATCAGATTGAAATAAGAATTTTTATACCAATTTTGAGAAATTCGATACAGTAGAAGGTATTGAATTTGGATCGAATAAATTGTTAAACGTGTTCAGGCCATGGGATGGGTGACCTCTGGGAAAGTTCCATAAAAGTGTTTCAGATTAATATTTTGGACTCTGAATAAGTAGAAATGATTCGTATGAAAATTTTTGTTAAAGGATTTTAAAGAGAATTTTATCTGATAAAGATTTCAGATAATTATCGGTATTTTTGGATCGAGTCCAAATTTCAGAGTTAGACTCTATAAATATGGGAGATTGAGTATGATAGTATTATTTATTTATGGAATTTATAAATATGAGATTTTGGTTTGGGAATTTATAATACGATTGATGGAAAGAAATCGTATTAGGTGATTTTCGGATAATTGGATCGAACAAAAATCGTAAAATGAAATTTTAGGATTTTTATTTATGGATGGTTAGTTAGAAAGGAACTAAATTAGTTCCAATGTGATGGAAGAGTATTCGAAAAGAAGACTTGTAAAATAAACTTTGGTTGGAGGATAAAATAGTCTTTTAATTACTAAAAGATTTTTATATTGAATTTTGGTAATTAAATATGCCATTTAGCATTAAATAAAATAAAGAAAGTTTGACAATCTCTCCATCTTCTTTCTTTTCTACCGAATTCAACAAGAGCTTAGGTGAGGATTTTTTTATTCAAATTTTCAAGCTTATTTAGTTAGATTTAGACTTGAGACATGAAACAAGAATTTATCTCCATCAAATTCTCTATCTTTTGGTATAATTTTTGCTTAGTTTCCATGTCTCTAAGGTTGAGTTGGTGATTTGGTTGGATGAAGGACATGTAGTAAACTTGAGTTTTAATGGTTTTTCTTGCTGAAAATATGCTTTTGATGTCGTTTTCATGGTTCAAACATTGAAAATTCCATGGAAATTGAACTAGTGACTATTCGGTTATGATGGATAATTAGCAGAAACTATGTCAAAATTTTTATTGATGATGGAAATGGTGAGAAATATGCTATATAAGCTTGAATTAGTTGTTTTGATGAAGAAATTCTCATGTTCTTGAAATATGGAAAAATTAGGGTTTATGTTAAGTTAGGAATTTTAAGTGGTGAATGAAGGAAGAATGGTTCAAAATGATGATACAAGGTGTTTGGAATGAAATCCCTAATTATTTGACATTAGGGACCAAAATATAAATTTTGGAAAGTTTAGGGACTTGGTTGTTAAGCTTGTTTTTGAAGTATTTTGGGTTGAAAAAATTAAGTTAAGTGATTTGAAGGTTGAATTTGAAGTTTATATTGATTTAGGGACCATTATGTAATTTTCGGCAATATTGGGGATTGAAATGTAAATTTTTAAAGTTTGGGCCCTAGAGTGTAATTGGTGAGAATTATAAGGATTTAGCTTGAAAATGGTGATTGGAAGCTTAAAAGTGTCCTTAGGGACTAAAATGTAATGTTTGAAGAAGTTGAAGAATTGTGATTCGAATATAGAAAGTTCTATCGGGATAATTTTGTGAATAATGAATAGTTATTTTAGTTACTTTCTATTATTTTGTATAGTATGAGTAAGTACTCAAAATTGCTTGTGTTATGTATTTAATATACATACAGATAACAAGCAAGAACGAGATCAACACCAGTCGTGAGACAAAGAAAAAGTTTCAGAGTGAATACGTTTTGTACAAGTAGCTAGTGAGGCATATAAGGTGAGTGCATTCATATGTTTCAAATATGTTTTGATAAATTTTTATGAATTCTATTTATATGATTTTATTAAAGTTATAACATGGTTTTTGTACAAGTTATATGAGATGTTACAGGCAAAGGAAAAAGGTTAGTATATGATAGGGTATGAACTGCCCTATTATGTTTTGTTATGATAAAATGTTATTGAATAATGGGATATATGAATTGTTTATACATGACGATTTACAAGCATATGATATGGATTTATTGCCCAAGTTATGTTAGAGAGTTACAATATAGTGGCATGTCATTAGAGGTCTAGTAGTCAAGGACTACGTGTAGCTGCACACCGATTTTCGGATCTATATGTTTCGACACCTATGTGTCTATATGATATCGACACTATTGTGTCTATATGATTTTGACACTTATGTGTCTATATTTTACCAGCACTTTATGTGTTTATATGTTTATCGTCACTTGGTGACTAGTACTCAAGGAGTACCGACCTTGCATACTTCAGTTTCTCTTTATACTATTCTTGGGCCAATTACAAAGTTAAAGTATATGGATATTACTATTTCTTATATATGATGATTTAAAATTATATGGAAGATTTGTTTTGAACTTAATTAACCATGTTTTCATTTATTTTGTTATTTGATTTTATAACTACTTATAATGCCCCACTAAGTTATACTTAGCGTGTGTATTTTGCCTGTGCACACGTAGGTTAATCATACGGTTCGTAAGCAGGGAAATTTTGGCATCACCCCGAGATCGAAGGGAGATTACAGGTTATCTTAGTAATGCTTTGACATCCAATATCATATTTTGAGTAGTGGCATGTATAATAATGAATACGCATATTTTTTGTAAAAGAGATTTTAAACTACTTTATGTATGTATGTATGTATGTATGTATATGTATAACTAAATATGGTTTAGCATTATTAGTAGGTGAAATGGAATGACTTATGAGTAATTAGAGAACCTATAATGGACTTAGATTGAAGTTGTCCAGAAACTCTGTTTTAGGCAGTGAGTTTGAAAATTTGGCATAAATTCTATAGATTGAAGTAGAATGTGAAATTTATATGTATAAACTACAAATTGAGTCTAGTTTTATTAAAAATGATGACTGATTTCGAGTCCGGTACAAAAAGATATGAAATTTTATTCGATGAAAGATTAGAAAAACTGGGCAGCAGATTTTCCTAAAAACAGCATTGTAACGTAACTTTCAGATTTTCCTTGAATTTTTGTACAATGAATTTGGGTTAATAATTTATATGGTTAGAAAGCTTGATGTATCTAGTTTATTTAAAAATTTATGGAATGAATTTTGAAGTCTATAGAATTTTATAAATTTTTTTGTTTATATACAGTGCAAGCTGTCAATTTTGTTTGCAAACGTGAGAAATTGTTTGAACTCATTATGTGATATCTTCGACTCGTGTTTGGTGACAAATAAGGAAGAAGGGTGTTACAACCCGGGTCAGACGCCCAACCGAACCAAGAAGGCTACATTAGGTTTGCCGTAGAAAACCAAAGAGATTCAACAAAACCTGGTCCATTTTTTTTCTTTTATCTTATCTAGATGTCAATTATTAACCCTACATGTTCATGCAGACATTAGGTGTAACCCCAACTCAATCGGGCATCAATTTGACATCCAATTGATCATATTTATAATTTAGGGACCAAAATGCAAATACAAATAATTTTAGGAATAAAGCTCACTTTTAGGTTACCAACCTTTAATTAGTCAGGTTCCAATCTTTCATTTCAAAATTTTAGCTTAATCCGATCATTCTATCACATACAATTGCATTGGCAAGAATCAGAGACTAAAATGCAAAGAAAGCAAAACTGCCCAAAAGTGACATTAACAGAATAAACGATCATCTGTATCGATACGAGCAAGCTCGTATCGATACGATTTGAAACACCATGTTTCGGTACACCACCCCACCGTATCGATACGCCTAACTAAATTACCTAACTTTTGAAATATTTTTAACCGTATCGATACGAACTCTCAGATGTTTCGATATACGGGATTCGAGTTGAAAAAGTTAATTCTAGAGGCTAAAACTCGTATCAAAACGCCTATCCCCGTATCGGTACGCCAGGCCAAATTTGCCTAGGCGTATCGAAACGCACAAGACCTGTACCGATCCCACAAGCCTGAAATTGCCTAGCCGTACCGATACGGTCCCCCGCGTATCGGTACGCCTGGGCCTGTAATGTCACGTTGGCTGATTTTTCATCCCAAAAGCATACTCAAACCACTCCAACATGCTTTAAACACAATACCAACATGCCAAACATATCTCATGCCAACTAGCATCACAATTCTAACAACACAACAAGGATTCATGCATCAAAAAGGAAATCTATAGGCATGCTTCCTAATATGCATCCAACCAACATATCAAAGATAAATCAGCACCAAAAACAATCCTTAAAGGCCATTTACAATCCAAGAGCAACTAATGAAACATGCTCAAATAGGGAGTTCCACAAAACATCTCCCAAAACACAACAAGTACCTCATTGCCCTTATTCATTATAGTCTAGTTTCTAACATACTATTGAAACAAGTCTTGCCAAGATCCCCTTGCTTCTTGCTGCCTTCCAAGACCTCAATTATCTGCATTGATGGACAATGAGAGCGTAAGCACACAAGGCTGATTGAGGAATGCTAAAAAACAAACACATCAATGCATTTAAAACCATTTACTTAACATCATCCTTTAAAACATCATCTTGCCCCTTTTTAAACATGCACTTTACATCATTTAAACCAGCATATTAAATCATATGCTACATGTATCATTAATCAACAGCAAGTCACATTGCTATCCCTCCACTTAAGCCTTCCCATGCATTACTACCATATGCAAAGCTTAAGGAGAAACATGTATAAATCACATTATACAACAAAAACATTTCAATGATACATTAACAATAATATTGGCTTACAAGTGATCAATAGACAAGTTCAATAAAAAAAAGAGTTCATCGGATACACGGATTCAACAAGTGTTAACCCAACACTTCAAGCCATCTCAACAGGAATAGCGATACAATCACAATCGCAGTACACTAACAACCGGGTACACTTTCAACCCACATGGACACCAATCCCTCTCATCGGTTAGATGCTTAACCCACTAACGGGAGTATTCGGTACTATTTAACCCCTATACCGTTAGGGTACCTGAATGGAGTATTCGATACGTCGTATAAACCCCTCAACATCCAATGCGACTTATTTACAATGCACTCAATCCTATGACCGGCCAACTATATCTGATAACAATTTTAAAACCACATCACTTGCCAATATAATTAACTATTTAACATTTACCTCACTGTTTTAAACAAGCATTAAACCAAGCCTTTTATCCAAAGCAACAACCATGCTTTAAACCACAAGTATAAACCTTACTTACAAGGATCACTTACCATGTGCATCCTTCAGCAAAACATGCTTAAAAATAGTATATCGTATACTTTAAAACATGCTTAACAGTAGGTAACATGTAAATCAAAACAAGTGCATAAACTATTTCAAACTAGCACGACCGAGAGAGAAAACCACTTTATACTTACTTTCGACTCTAGGTAAGCGCTTCAAGCTCTACCTCAATTCCCAAAACTCTGTTCTCAAAACATCAAAACGCTTTAAACCACGTTTTCACTCACCGATACGCAAAACCTCAATTCACCGACACGAAATCAAGTATCCGAAACCTCCAACGCTTCTCTAATCACTTCCAGATCAACCTCCCCTATTTTTACCACAAAAAAACAGAGGATTAATGCATCATAATACATTCTAAACACAACAACTACAACCCTTCTCGAATTTCCACAACAACCGAAAACATAACCAAAACACTTCAATTCACAACCCAGCCAACATCTATCAATCTAAAATCACTTTTAACACCGAAACACATCTAAAAACAGATCCAAAACAATGTACCACCTCCAGCAACCTTACAACCAAAGAAACACCACAAAACCTCAAAACTAACAACCTAAACAAATAGAGATTCTTAAGTTTCGGGATTCCATTGATAAAAATCACTTATCAACATTATTAAACATCCAAAATATAAATCAAAGCATCCTTAATACTGGAAACCAGATCCAATCCGTGAATTAACTCATTCTCCCAAAATAACTCAATTAAACATTGGAAAATCATCAAATTCAAATTAGAAACAAAAAAACAAGGATCAAATGCTTGGAATTTCAGTAAAGAACCATACAATAGAGGAGATCTCGGACCTTACCCCTATTGTGAAGTTTCTCCCCCAATTGATTTGTGAAAAGCTAAGAAAACACAAGGTTATTGTAAGATTTTGTGTAAACAACCTCTGGAAATTTGATGAAAACGTAGGTGTTTGGCTGAGGAGAGAATGGAGAGAAAAAGTTGAGAGAAAATAACGTGATTTTTGTTTTATAAAAGATGACTAACTTTTTAACAAAATCCTCTTTAATTACTAATTGAAACACATGTTAAAATCAGTTAAATTAAGAGAGAAATCATCATAAACCAATTGGTAAAATAGCTCCTTAAAGATTCTAAGTATTTGACCCTTTTCATTTTAGTCACTAGAAAATCACAATTTTCAAAACTTTCATTTTGGTCACTACCAAAATGTCCATCTTCCAAAACTTATTTTTTCAAAATTTATTCTACCATTATTAAATAATTAATTAATAATGATTTTTGAACATTTTTCCATAATTTTTCCATCACCAAAAATATTCGATCCTGAAACTGACTCGAATCTCTACTCTGGTCCACCGGACCGTCTAATAAACCACCAAACCGCTAAGCCCTAAAACAGGGGCGTTACAACTCTCCCCCACTTAAGAAATTTCGTCCCCAAAATTTACCTTGAGGAAACAGGTGCGGAAACTATTTCAGCATGTCCGACTTGCGTTCCCACGTGGCCTCCTTAACCTCGCGGTGATTTCACAACACCTTAACCAGCTTGACTGTTTTTCCACGGAGCACTTTACTGTTGGTATCAAGAATGTCTAATGGTTCTTCATCATAAGATAGATCCGGTCTTAACTTAATCTCTTCCACCGGCATAACATACGATGGATCCGACCTATACCTCCGCAACACCGAAACATGGAACACATTATGAATCTTTCCCAAATCCGGAGGTAACCTCAACTGATACGCAACAGGAACTACACGCTCTACCACGTCATATGGACCAATGAACCTCGGGCTAAGCTTCCATTTTCGCCCAAACCGTATCACCTTCTTCTAGGGCGACAGTTTCAAGAACATTTTATCACCCACAGCGTACTCTATATCCCTATGCTTCAAATCCGTATAGGATTTTTGGAGATCTACAGTTGCTTTTAAGCGCTCACATATCAACTTTACCTTTTCGGTTGTGCCTTTCAAAACATTGGGCATCGACATAAAATTTTCCCCCGCTTCTGCCCAACACACGGGGCGTTTACACTTCGCCGTATAACGCCTCATAAGGTGCCAATCAGATGCTAGCATGATAACTATTATTGTAAGAAAACTCCACCAACGCCAACTACTTCTCCCGTTCCTTGGTACTCAATAACACAACACCTCAACATATCCTTGAGAACTCAATCATGTGCTCTAACTGGCCATCCGTCTGAGGATAGTAATGGCATCAAACTCAACCAGTTCCCAAAGCACGATGCAAACTAACCCAAAACCTTGTGAACCGCGGATCTCTATCCGAAACTATAGATTTAGGCACCCGTGCAAATGCACTATTTTAGAGATGTACAACTCAGCCAACATGTCCAAGGTATACGTAGTATGCACAGACACAAAATGTGCACACTTCGTAAACCGATCCACAATCACCCAAATGGAATCCTTTTTGGCCGGCGTCAAAGGCAGCCAAAACAAAAAATCCATGGTGATTCTTTCCCACTTCCATTCTGGTATCCTCAACGGTTGCAACAACCCAGAAGGGAACTGATGCTCAGCTTTCACCCACTGACAAACCATACTCCGAGCAAACGAAATAAGCCACATCCCTTTTTACTCCAACCCAATAGTACTCCTCCTTCAACCCGCAATACATTTTAGTACTACCAGGATACATAACAAAAGGACTAGTGTGTGCCTCAATCAAAATAGTACGCCTCAACTCTTCGTCCGCAGGCACCACTATTCGACCTTTGAAACACAATACCCCATCATCATTGAAATAAAATTCCATAGGGTTTCCGTCCCTGATATCTTCCACATGAGTTACCAAACTCCCATCATACGGTTACTTCTCCTTAATCATCTACGACAAGGATGGCTCCACCTGCAACTCAGCCAACAAACCCCATCACCCATCACACTCAACCGAGCAAACATGGCTCTCAGCTCCACAGCAGCTTTCCTGCTCAAATCATCCGCCACAACATTGGCTTTCCCTAGATGATATTCAATGGTCAGATCATAATCCTTAGGCAACTCCAACCATCTACGTTGCCTAAGATTCAGCTCCTTCTGTGACATCAAATACTTCAAACTCTTATGATCCGTATAAACCACATATTTCTCACCATAAAGATAATGCCTCCAGATCTTCAAGGCAAACAAAGCCATTGCAAGCTCAAGATTGTGAGTAGGGTAGTTACGTTCATGCACCTTCAGCTACCTAGATGCATACGCGACTACCTTACCATCATGCATCAACATACAACCAAGCCCAACATACAACGCATCACTATAAACAACAAACTCCTTTCCCGATTCTGGTTGAACCAAGACTGGAGCTCGCGTCAAGGCTTCCTTCAACCTTTGAAAAGCTCACTGTCTATCCTCCGTCCACTCAAACTGAACATTCTTCTATAACAACTTTGTTAACGAAGCCGCCAAACTAGAGAATCCCTCCATAAATCTTGGGTAGTAACCCGCTAAACCGAGGAAACTCCTAACCTTCGTCACGGACTTAGGCTCCTTCAAACTCATTACAGCCTTAACCTTATGCGGATCAATATGGATTCCTTCGACTGACACAACATGCCCAAGAAACACAACTTCCTTGAGCCATATCTCATATTTGCTTAACTTAGCATGCAACTGATTCTCCACCAACTTCTGAAGCACGATCCGTAGATAGCTATCATGATCCTCCTCGGTACGAGAGTACACAAGGATATCATCGATAAACACAACCACAAACTGGTCCAAAAACTCATGGAACACTCGGTTCATCATGTCCATAAAAGCAGCTGGAGCATTGGTCAAACCAAACGGCATCACAAAAAACTTGTAATGCACGTACCTCATACGAAAGGCTGTTTTGGGCACATCCACCTTCTTCACCTTTAACTAGTAGTACCCCGACCTCAAATCTATCTTGGAAAACACTTAGGCTCCCCTGAACTGATCAAACAGGTCATCTATCCGTGGTAAGGGATACTTGTTCTTTATTGTCAACTTATTCAGCTGTCGGTAATATATACACATCTGCAACGTACCATCTTTCTTCTTAACAAACAGCACCGGCGCTCCACATGGTGAAATACTGGGTCTAATGAACCTATGGTCAAGAAACTGTTGTAACTACGTTTTCAAATCCTTCAATTCTTTGATAATTCTGATAATTCCTCCAAAAAAATGCCTGAAAACTCATACGGTGCGAACATCCCGCACACTCAACTCCTTTGATCCAGAATTCATAACATAGGCCAAATAAGCCTGACATCCCGAATCCAACATTCGACTTGCTTC
The DNA here is from genome assembly GCA_019671005.1 of Hibiscus mutabilis. Taxonomy (NCBI): domain Eukaryota; kingdom Viridiplantae; phylum Streptophyta; class Magnoliopsida; order Malvales; family Malvaceae; genus Hibiscus; species Hibiscus mutabilis. The sequence goes on along the minus strand of CM033726.1, from coordinate 44,331,435 downwards.
CAAAGATGAAACAATATTAAACAAAAATTTGGCATTCTCGCCAACAACCACCACCTCATAATCATCCGACAACCTCAAGGATATCTGTTTGGTCTCAAAATCCACCACAACCCGATGTTCGGTCAACCAATCCATACCCAAAATCACATCAAAACCATGGAATGGTAACTTTATCAAGTCTACGGCAAACACATGTCCCTGGACCATCAGCGGACACCTACGATACAACCTCCTAACCACGACTGTCTCCCCAAGAGAACTTGCCACTCTAACACCCATATTAGGAATTTCAACAGATATATCAAGCAGCTCAGCATGATCACTCAAAATGTATGAATGAGTAGAACCAGAATCAACCAACGAATACAACGACAGAGACTTTAGCGTAAAAGTACTGCAATCACATCAGTGTCATTGTGACCCTCGCGGTGCGCATACATCCTAGCCAGTCCACCCCCTCGGGATAGATAGCAATAGTATGAGCCACAGTTCTCTGCCCATCATCTCGACACTGAAACAGTCTGTAGCCAAGACCACGACCCCGCTGTGGAGCAATAATAGGTGCAGCACTCTGCCCACCTCGAGCCAAAAACAGACAATCACGCCTCTGATGGTCGTCTGATCCACAACTCCAACAAGCATTAGCCACCACAGGCGCACGTGCCTGACCCTCCTTGGCCAAACGCGGGCAATCTCGCCTCAAATGATCTCGGGATCCACAAACCCATCAACTGCTAAATGGGGCTCTAACCTAGGTACCATTCTCCTAGACTCCACATCCCACAACACCTCCGCCATGCCTCGACTCTGGGAGAAACCTCCTATCACGATGTCTCTTGGCCTAACCACCGCTATAACCTGAATCAACAGCTCTCTTACCCTAGCTAGAATCTCGCAATCCAGATGCCAAACCCAAATTCTGCTCTACATCCTTGGCTCGCGAAACCAACACATTAATGCGGTGTAATCAATAGCAAGCATGCATGTCTTAACATCCTGCACAAGCCCATAACGGAAATGATCATATCAAGTACACTCGTCAGTAACCAACTCAGTTGCATACTGACTCAACCTCACGAATTGCACCTCATACTCCGCAATAGACATACTGCCCTATACCAAAGCCATAAACTCATACTGTTTCTCGTCTTAATATCGGACTCCTAAAATTTTCTTCTGGAAAGCTTCACAGAATAACTTCCAGGTCACATCATCCATCGCCATACCAGATATCGTGGCAGTCCACCATGCGTAACCATCACCCGGCAGTAGGGAAACAACAGAGCCCAGCTTAAGAGCATCGGTGCACCCCATCTGGCCTAGTATCCTCTTAGTACTGGCCAACCAGCTCTCAGAAGCCTCAGGTTATAACTCTCGAAACTCAACTCCCCCCAAACTACAAATACGCTCAAGCGGTAAACCTTACCCCTCAACCGGTGGTACTAGCACACGAACACCCGCAAATCACGCCAAACGCACCGATCATGGCCTCAGATCACGGTGCCATATCACCCATCCCTGGCCCAGTCGGAGCAGGTGGTACTTGCTCCACTCCCTTAGGTGGATTATGTGGGGGCGGTGGTAACCCTCCATGAGGCACAACATCTCATTCAACACCCTGTCCAATGGCAAAGAACAAACGCACTAGATCACAACTCTCCCTCGATCCCATCGTGCTAAAATATATCTAAGGCATGATAATCATTTCAAAACAAAAACAATAAAGCAGCCCTCAAGCAAGGATCCAAGACTTTCATTTTAAAAATCAAAACTTTCCAGACTATAATAATAAGGCAATGGGTACCCCAAAACTTCCCCAACATAGCATACAACAGCCAACATTCATATATCAATCACCGTGCATATCAACCAGCGTACATACAACAATCACCATGCAAATCAAACATGGCAACAACACAACAACCTCCCAAACGAGCCCAACCTGGCTCTGATACCACCAAATGTAACCCTATTGACCTAGCTCAGACGCCCAACCGAACCAAAAAGGCTACATTAGGTTTGCCATAACAAAGCGAAGAGATTCAACAAAACCGGTCCATTTTTTCCTTTATCTTATATAGATGCCAATTATTAACCCTACATGTTCATGCAGAAATTAGGTGTAACCCCAACTCAATCGGGCATCAATTTGACATCCAATTGATCATATTTATAATTTAGGGACTAAAATGCAAATACAAATAATTTCAGGATTAAATCTCACTTTTAGGTTACAACCTTTAATTAGTTAGGCTCCAATCTTTCATTTCAAAATTTTAGCTCAATCCGATCATTCTATCACATACAATTGCATTGGCAAGAATCGAGACTAAAATGCAAAGAAAGCAAAACGCCAAAAGTGACATCAACGAATAAACGATCATCCGTATCGATAGTGCGGTAAGCCCGTATCGATACGATTTGAAACACCATATTTTGGTACACCATCCCACCGTATCGATATGCCTAACTAAATTACCTAACTTTTGAAATATTTTTAACCGTACCGATACGGAACTCTCAAGTGTTTTGATACGCGAGATTCAAGTTGAAAAAGTGAATCTAGAGGCTAAAACTCGTATCGTAACGCGCTATCCCAGTATCTGTACGCCAGGCCAAAATTGCCTAGGCGTGTCGAAACGCACAAAACCTGTGATCGATCCTACAAGCCTAAAATTGCCTAGCCGTGCCGATCACGGTCCCACATCGGGTATGCTTGGGCTGTAATGTCACACTTTGGTTGATTTTTCATCCCAAAAGCATACTCAAACCACTCCAACATGCTTTAAACAAATACCAACATGCCAAACATATTTCTCATGCCAACTAGCATCACAATTCTAACAACAAAACAAGGATTCATGCATCAAAAAGAAAATCTATAGGCATGCTTCCTAATATGCATCCAACCAACATATCAAAAGATAAATCAGCACCAAAAACAATCCTTAAAGGCCATTTACAATCCAAGAGCAACTAATGAAACATGCTCAAACAGGGAGTTCCACAAAACATCTCCCAAAACACAACAAGTACCTCATTGCCCTTATTCATTATAGTCTAGTTTCTAACATACTTTGGAAACAAGTCTTGCCAAGATCCCTTGCTTCTTGCTGCCTTCCAAGACCTCAATTATCTGCATTGATGGACAATGAGAGCGTAAGCACACAAGGCTTATTGAGGAATGCTAAAAAAAAACACCATCAATGCATTTAAAACCATTTACTTAACATCATCCTTTAAAACATCAACTTGCCCCTTTTTAAACATGCAATTTACATCATTTAAACCAGCATATTAAACCATATGCTACATGTATCATTAATCAATAGCAAATCACATTGCTAACCCTCCACTTAAGCCTTCCCATGCATTACTATCAAATGCAAAGCTTAAGAAGAAACATGTATAAATCACATTATACAACAAAAACATTTCAATGAAACATTAACAATTATATTGGCTTACAAGTGATCAATAGACAAGTTCAATAAAAAAAGAGTTCATCGGATACACGGATTCAACAAGTGTTAACCCAACACTTTAAGCCATCTCAACAGAATAACGATACAATCACAATCGCGGTACACTAACAACCGGGTACACTTTCAACCCACACGGAACATCAATCCCTCTCATCATTTAGGTTAACCCACTAACGGGAGTATTTTGATATTATTTAACCCCTATATCTTAGTTAACGGATGGAGTATTCGATCGTCGTATAAACCCCTCAACATCCAAGGTGACTTATTTACAATGCACTCAATCCTATGACCGGCCAACTATATCCGATAAAAATTTTAAAACCACATCACTTGTCAATATAATTAACTATTTAACATTTACCTCACTGTTTTAAACAAGCATTAAACCAAGCCTTTTATCCAAAGCAACAACCATGCTTTAAACCACAAGTATAAACCTTACTTACAAGGATCACTTACCATGTGCATCCTTCAAAAAAACATGCTTAAAAATAGTATATCGTATTCTTTAAAACATGCTTAATAGTAGGTAACATGTAAATCAAAACAAGTGCATAAAACTATTTCAAACTAGCACGACCGAGAGAGAAAACCACTTTATACTTACTTTGAAGTCTAGGTAAGCATTTCAAGCCTCTACCTCAACTCCCAAAACTCTATTCTCAAAACATCAAAACGCTTTAAACCACGTTTTCACTCACCGATACGCAAAACCTCAATTCACCGACGTAAAATCAAGTATCCAAAACCTCCAACGCTTCTCAATCACTTCCGGATCAACCTCCCTATTTTTACCACAAAAAAACAGAGGATTAATGCATCATAATACATTCTAAACACAACAACTACAACCCTTCTTGGATTTCCACAACACCTTCACAAAACCCTAACAAAACCAAAAACATAACCAAAACACTTCACAACCCAGCCAACATCTATCAATCTAAAATCACTTTTAACACCAAAACACATCTAAAAACAGATCCAAAACAATGTACCACCTCCAACAACCTTACAACCAAAGAAACACCACAAAACCTCAAAACTAACAACCTAAACAAATAGAGATTCTTAAGTTTCAGGATTCCATTGATAAAAATCACTTATCAACATTATTAAACATCCAAAATATAAATCAAAGCATCCTTAATACTAGAAATCAGATCCAATCCTTGAATTAACTCATTCTCCCAAAATAACTCAATTAAACATTGGAAAATCATCAAATTCAAATTAGAAACAAAAAACAAGGATCAAATGCTTGGAATTTTTAGTAAAGAACCATACAATAGAGGAGATCTCGGACCTTACCCCTATTGTGAAGTTTCTCCCCAATTGATTTGTGAAAAGCTAAAAAAACACAAGGTTATTGTAAAACATTTTAAAACAATTTGAAAAAATCAACCTCCACCAGACCTCTGGAAATTTGATGAAAACGTGGGTGTTTGGCTGAGGAGAGAATGGAGAGAAAAAGTTGAGAGAAAATAACGTGATTTTTGTTTTATAAAAGATGACTAACTTTTTAACAAAATCCTCTTTAATTACTAATTGAAACACATGTTAAAATCAGTTAAATTAAGAGAGAAATCATCATAAACCAATTGGTAAAATAGCTCCTTAAAGATTCTAAGTATTTGACCCTTTTCATTTTAGTCACTAGAAAATCACAATTTTCAAAACTTTCATTTTGGTCACTACCAAAATGTCCATCTTCCAAAACTTATTTTTTCAAAATTTATTCTACCATTATTAAATAATTAATTAATAATGATTTTTGAACATTTTTCCATAATTTTTCCATCACCAAAAATATTCGATCCTGAAACTGACTCGAATCTCTACTCTGGTCCACCGGACCGTCTAATAAACCACCAAACCGCTAAGCCCTAAAACAGGGGCGTTACAACTCTCCCCCACTTAAGAAATTTCGTCCCCAAAATTTACCTTGAGGAAACAAAGTCACGAAACTATTTCAAAGATGTCCGACTTGCGTTCCCCACGTGGCCTCTCTTAACCTCGCGGTGATTTCACAACACCTTAACCACTTGATGCTTTTTCCACGGAGCACTTTCTTTGTTGGTATCAAGAATGTCTAATGGTTCTTCATCATAAGATAGATCCGGTCTTAACTTAATCTCTTCCACCGGCATAACATACGATGGATCCGACCTATACCTCCGCAACACCGAAACATGGAACACATTATGAATCTTTCCCAAATCCGGAGGTAACCTCAACTGATACGCAACAGGAACTACACGCTCTACCACGTCATATGGACCAATGAACCTCGGGCTAAGCTTCCATTTTCGCCCAAACCGTATCACCTTCTTCTAGGGCGACAGTTTCAAGAACATTTTATCACCCACAGCGTACTCTATATCCCTATGCTTCAAATCCGTATAGGATTTTTGGAGATCTACAGTTGCTTTTAAGCGCTCACATATCAACTTTACCTTTTCGGTTGTGCCTTTCAAAACATTGGGCATCGACATAAAATTTTCCCCCGCTTCTGCCCAACACACGGGCGTACGACACTTCTGCCGTACAACGCCTCATAAGGTGCCAACTGTATGCTAGCATGATAACTATTATTGTAAGAAAACTCCACCAACGCCAACTACTTCTCCCACGTTCCTTGGTACTCAATAACACAACACCTCAACATATCCTTGAGAACCTGAATCATGTGCTCTAACTGGCCATCCGTCTGAGGATAGTACGAAGTACTGAAACTCAACCAGGTTCCCAAAGCACGATGCAAACTAACCCAAAACCTTGTGAACCGCGGATCTCTATCCGAAACTATAGATTTAGGCACCCGTGCAAATGCACTATTTTAGAGATGTACAACTCAGCCAACATGTCCAAGGTATACGTAGTATGCACAGACACAAAATGTGCACACTTCGTAAACCGATCCACAATCACCCAAATGGAATCCTTTTTGGCCGGCGTCAAAGGCAGCCAAAACAAAAAATCCATGGTGATTCTTTCCCACTTCCATTCTGGTATCCTCAACGGTTGCAACAACCCAGAAGGGAACTGATGCTCAGCTTTCACCCACTGACAAACCATACTCCGAGCAAACGAAATAAGCCACATCCCTTTTTACTCCAACCCAATAGTACTCCTCCTTCAACCCGCAATACATTTTAGTACTACCAGGATACATAACAAAAGGACTAGTGTGTGCCTCAATCAAAATAGTACGCCTCAACTCTTCGTCATGAGAGGCACCACTATTCGACCTTTGAAACACAATACCCCATCATCATTGAAATAAAATTCCATAGGGTTTCCGTCCCTGATATCTTCCACATGAGTTACCAAACTCCCATCATACGGTTACTTCTCCTTAATCATCTACGACAAGGATGGCTCCACCCAACTCAGCCAACAAACCCCATCACCCATCACACTCAACCGAGCAAACATGGCTCTCGGCTCCGCAAACCCGAGCTTTCTGCTCAAATCATCCGCCACAACATTGGCTTTCCCTAGATGATATTCAATGGTCAGATCATAATCCTTAGGCAACTCCAACCATCTACGTTGCCTAAGATTCAGCTCCTTCTGTGACATCAAATACTTCAAACTCTTATGATCCGTATAAACCACATATTTCTCACCATAAAGATAATGCCTCCAGATCTTCAAGGCAAACAAAGCCATTGCAAGCTCAAGATTGTGAGTAGGGTAGTTACGTTCATGCACCTTCAGCTACCTAGATGCATACGCGACTACCTTACCATCATGCATCAACATACAACCAAGCCCAACATACAACGCATCACTATAAACAACAAACTCCTTTCCCGATTCTGGTTGAACCAAGACTGGAGCTCGCGTCAAGGCTTCCTTCAACCTTTGAAAAGCTCACTGTCTATCCTCCGTCCACTCAAAAACGAACATTCTTCTATAACAACTTTGTTAACGAAGCCGCCAAACTAGAGAATCCCTCCATAAATCTTGGGTAGTAACCCGCTAAACCGAGAAACTCCTAACCTTCGTCACGGACTTAGGCTCCTTCAAACTCATTCTGCCTTAACCTTATGCGGATCAATATGGATTCCTTCGATGACACAACATGCCCAAGAAACACAACTTCCTTGAGCCATATCTCATATTTGCTAACTTAGCATGCAACGATTCTCCACCAACTTCAAGCACGACGATCCGTAGATAGCTATCATGATCCTCCTCGATGCAGTACACAAGGATATCATCGATAAACACAACCACAAACTGGTCCAAAAACTCATGGAACACTCGGTTCATCATGTCCATAAAAGCAAATGGAGCATTGGTCAAACCAAACGGCATCACAAAAAACTTGTAATGCACGTACCTCATCTGAAAAGGCTGTTTTGGGCACATCCACCTTCTTCACCTTTAACTAGTAGTACCCCGACCTCAAATCTATCTTGGAAAACACTTAGGCTCCACAAACTGATCAAACGGGTCATCTATCCGTGGTAAGGGATACTTGTTCTTTATTGTCAACTTATTCAGCTGTCGGTAATATATACACATCTGCAACGTACCATCTTTCTTCTTAACAAACAGCACCGGCGCTCCACATGGTGAAATACTGGGTCTAATGAACCTATGGTCAAGAAACTGTTGTAACTACGTTTTCAAATCCTTCAATTCTTTGATAATTCGATAATTCCTCCAAAAAATGCACGAAAACTCATACGGTGCGAACATCCCGCACACTCAACTCCTTTGATCCGAATTCATAACATAGGCCAAATAAGCGACATCCCGAATCAACATTCGACTTGCTTCCAAAGATGAAACAATATTAAACAAAAATTTGGCATTCTCGCCAACAACCACCACCTCATAATCATCCGACAACCTCAAGGATATCTGTTTGGTCTCAAAATCCACCACAACCCGATGTTCGGTCAACCAATCCATACCCAAAATCACATCAAAACCATGGAATGGTAACTTTATCAAGTCTACGGCAAACACATGTCCCTGGACCATCAGCGGACACCTACGATACAACCTCCTAACCACGACTGTCTCCCCAAGAGAACTTGCCACTCTAACACCCATATTAGGAATTTCAACGGATATATCAAGCGGCTCGGCATGATCACTCAAAATGTATGAATGAGTAGAACCGTAATCAACCAACGAATACAACGACAGAGACTTTAGCGTAAAAGTCCTGCAATCACATCAGTGTCATTGTGACCCTCGCGGTGCGCATACATCCTAGCCAGTCCACCCCCTCGGGATAGATAGCAATAGTATGAGCCACAGTTCTCTGCCCATCATCTCGACACTGAAACAGTCTGTAGCCAAGACCACGACCCCGCTGTGGAGCAATAATAGGTGCAGCACTCTGCCCACCTCGAGCCAAAAACAGACAATCACGCCTCTGATGGTCGTCTGATCCACAACTCCAACAAGCATTAGCCACCACAGGCGCACGTGCCTGACCCTCCTTGGCCAAACGCGGGCAATCTCGCCTCAAATGATCTCGGGATCCACAAACCCATCAACTGCTAAATGGGGCTCTAACCTAGGTACCATTCTCCTAGACTCCACATCCCACAACACCTCCGCCATGCCTCGACTCTGGGAGAAACCTCCTATCACGATGTCTCTTGGCCTAACCACCGCTATAACCTGAATCAACAGCTCTCTTACCCTAGCTAGAATCTCGCAATCCAGATGCCAAACCCAAATTCTGCTCTACATCCTTGGCTCGCGAAACCAACACATTAATGCGGTGTAATCAATAGCAAGCATGCATGTCTTAACATCCTGCACAAGCCCATAACGGAAATGATCATATCAAGTACACTCGTCAGTAACCAACTCAGTTGCATACTGACTCAACCTCACGAATTGCACCTCATACTCCGCAATAGACATACTGCCCTATACCAAAGCCATAAACTCATCATCTTTGTTTCGTCTTAATATCGGACTCCTAAAATTTTCTTCTGGAAAGCTTCACAGAATAACTTCCAGGTCACATCATCCATCGCCATACCAGATATCGTGGCAGTCCACCATGCGTAACCATCACCCGGCAGTAGGGAAACAACAGAGCCCAGCTTAAGAGCATCGGTGCACCCCATCTGGCCTAGTATCCTCTTAGTACTGGCCAACCAGCTCTCAGAAGCCTCAGGTTATAACTCTCGAAACTCAACTCCCCCCAAACTACAAATACGCTCAAGCGGTAAACCTTACCCCTCAACCGGTGGTACTAGCACACGAACACCCGCAACTGCTGCCTGAAACGCACCGATCATGGCCTGTATCAGCGGTGCCATATCACCCATCCCTGGCCCAGTCGGAGCAGGTGGTACTTGCTCCACTCCCTTAGGTGGATTATGTGGGGGCGGTGGTAACCCTCCATGAGGCACAACATCTCATTCAACACCCTGTCCAATGGCAGCAACAAACGCACTAGATCACAACTCTCTCCTCGATCCCATCGTGCTAAAATATATCTAAGGCATGATAATCATTTCAAAACAAAAACAGTCAGGCCAGCCTCAAGCAAGGATCCAAGACTTTCATTTTAAAAATCAAAACTTTCCAGACTATAATAATAAGGCAATGGGTACCCCAAAACTTCCCCAACATAGCATACAACAGCCAACATTCATATATCAATCACCGTGCATATCAACCAGCGTACATACAACAATCACCATGCAAATCAAACATGGCAACAACACAACAACCTCCCAAACGAGCCCAACCTGGCTCTGATACCACCAAATGTAACCCTATTGACCTAGCTCAGACGCCCAACCGAACCAAAAAGGCTACATTAGGTTTGCCATAACAAAGCGAAGAGATTCAACAAAACCGGTCCATTTTTTCCTTTATCTTATATAGATGCCAATTATTAACCCTACATGTTCATGCAGAAATTAGGTGTAACCCCAACTCAATCGGGCATCAATTTGACATCCAATTGATCATATTTATAATTTAGGGACTAAAATGCAAATACAAATAATTTCAGGATTAAATCTCACTTTTAGGTTACAACCTTTAATTAGTTAGGCTCCAATCTTTCATTTCAAAATTTCAGCTCAATCCGATCATTCTATCACATACAATTGCATTGGCAAGAATCAGGGACTAAAATGCAAAGAAAGCAAAACTGCCCAAAAGTGACATCAACAGAATAAACGGTCATACGTATCGGTACGGGTAAGCCCGTACCGATACGGTTTGAAACACCATATTTTGGTACACCATCCCACTGTATCAGTATGCCTAACTAAATTACCTAACTTTTGAAATATTTTTAACCGTACCGATACGGACTCTCAAGTGTTTTGATACGCGAGATTCAAGTTGAAAAGTGAATTCCATAGGCTAAACCTCGTATCGTAACGCCTATCCCCGTATCTGTACGCCAGGCCAAAATTGCCTAGGCGTATCGAAACGCACAAAACCTGTACTGATCCTACAAGCCTAAAATTGCCTAGCCGTACCGATACGGTCCCCCGCGTATTAGTATGCTTGGGCCTGTAATGTCACACTTGGTTAATTTTTCATCCCAAAAGCATACTCAAACCACTCCAACATGCTTTAAACAAATACCAACATGCTAAACATATTTCATGCCAACTAGCATCACAGTTCTAACAACAAAACAAGGATTCATGCATCAAAAAGAAAATCTATAGGCATGCTTCCTAATATGCATCCAACCAACATATCAAAAGATAAACCAGCGCCAAAAACAATCCTTAAAGGCCATTTACAATCCAAGAGCAACTAATGAAACATGCTCAAACATGGAGTTCCACAAAACATCTCTCAAAACACAACAAGTACCTCATTGCCCTTATTCATTATAGTCTAGTCTCTAACATACTTTGGAAACAAGTCTTGCCAAGATCCCCTTGCTTCTTGCTGCCTTCCAAGACCTCAATTATCTGCATTGATGGATAATGAGAGCGTAAGCACACAAGGCTTAGTGAGGAATGCTAAAAAAACAAACACCATCAATGCATTTAAAACCATTTACTTAACATCATCCTTTAAAACATCATATTGCCCCTTTTTAAACATGCACTTTACATCATTTGAACCAGCATATTAAACCATATGCTACATGTATCATTAATCAACAACAAGTCACATTGCTAACCCTCCACCTAAGCCTTCTCATGCATTACTACCAAATGCAAAGCTTAAGGAGAAACATGTATAAATCATATTATACAACAAAAACGTTTCAATGATACATTAACAATTATATTGGCTTACAAGTGATCAATAGACAAGTTCAATAACAAAAGAGTTCATCGGATACACGGATTCAACAAGTGTTAACCCAACAGTTTAAGTCATCTCAACTGGAATAACGATACAATCACAATCGCGGTACACTAACAACCGGGTACACGTTCAACCCACACGAACATCAATCCCTCTCATTGGTTAGATGCTTAACCCACTAACGGGAGTATTCGGTACGCCGTATAAACCCCTCAACATCCAAGGTGACTTATTTACAGTGCACTCAATCCTATGGCAGGCCAACTATATCCGATAAAAATTTTAGAACCACATCACTTGTCAATATAATTAACTATTTAACATTTACCTCGCTGTTTTAAACAAGCATTAAACCAAGCCTTTTATCCAAAGCAACAACCATGCTTTAAACCACAAGTATAAACCATACTTATAAGGATCACTTATCATGTGCATCCTTCAGCAAAACATGCTTAAAAATAGTATATCGTATTCTTTAAAACATGCTTAATAGTAGGTAACATGTAAATCAAAACAAGTGCATAAAACCATTTCAAACTAGCACGACCGAGAGAGAAAACAACTTTATACTTACTTCCAAGTCCAGGTAAGCATTTCAACCTATACCTCAACTCCCAAAACTCTATTCTCATAACATCAAAACGCTTTAAACCACTTTTTCACTCACCGATACGCGAAACCTCAATTTGCCGACGTAAAATCAAGTATCTGAAACCTCCAATGCTTCTCCAATCACTTCCAGATCAACCTCCCCTATTTTTACCATAAAACAACAGAGGATTAATGCATTATAATGCATTCTAAACACGGCAACTACAACCCTTCTTGGATTCCCACAACACCTTCACAATTAACCCTCCACAACAACCGAAAACATAACCAAAACACTTCGATTTGCAACCCAGCCAAAATCTATCAATCTAACATCACTTTTAACACCAAAACACATCTTAAAACATATCCAAAACAACCTACCACCTCCAACAATCTTACAACCAAAGAAACACCACAAAACCTCAAAACTAACAACCTAAACAAATAGAGATTCTTAAGTTTCAGGATTCCATTGATAAAAATCACTTATCAACATTATTAAACATCCTAATTGTAAATCAAAGCATCCTTAATACTGTAAATCATATCCAATCCTTGAATTAACTCATTCTCCCCAAATAACTCAATTAAATATTGGAAAATCATCAAAATCAGATTAGAAACACAAAAACAAGGATCAAATGCTTGTGAATTTTAGTAAAGAACCATAGAATAGAGGAGATCTCGGACCTTACCCCTATTGTGAAGTTTCTCCCCCAATTGATTTGTGAAAAGCTAAGAAAACACAAGATTATTGTAAGATTTTGTGTAAACAACCTTTATAAAACAATTTGAAACAATAAAATCAAGTTAGAAACCACCAGACCTCTGGAAATTTGATGAAAACGTGGGTGTTTGGCTGAGGAGAGAATGGAGAGAAAAAGTTGAGAGAAAATGACGTGATTTTTGTTTTAGAAAAGATAACTAGCCTTTTAACAAAATCCTCTTTAATTACTAATTGAAACACATGGTAAAATCATTTAAATTAAGGGATAAATTGCCAGAAACCAATTGGTAAAATAGCTCCTTAAAGATTCTAAGTATTTGACCCTTTTCATTTTAGTCACTAGAAAATCACAATTTTCAAAGCTTTTATTTTGGTCACTAACCAAAATGTCCATCTTCCAAAACTCATTTTTCAAAATTGATTCCACCATTATTAAATACATAATTAATAATGATTTTTGAGCATTTTCCATAATTTTTCCAACACCAAAAATATTTGATCCTAAAACCGACTCGAATCTCTACTCCGGTCCACCGGACCTTCTAATAAACCACCAAACTGCTAAGCCCTAAAACCGGTGTGTTATAGGTATAGTATAAAGCATTGTATGGCAAAAAATATAGAACACCATTATGTTGGTCTGAACTCGGTAAAGGCAAGGTTTTGGGCCCTAACTTACTTCAGGAAACTGAAGAACGAGTTACCATCATTCATGACCATTTAAAGGTCTCCTTCGACCAATAGAAGGCCTAGCTAATCCCAAGAGGAAGGATATACAGTATGAAGTTGGTGAGAAAGTTTTCTTGAAAGTCTCCCTATGGAAGAAGATTATTTATTTTGGTAAAAAGGGGAAACTAAGTCCCTCATTTGTTGGACCTTTCGAGGTGATAGAAAGAGTTGGTTCTGTGGCTTACCGGATAGCTTTGCCCTAAGAGCTAAGCAAGATTCATGATGTATTCCACGTATCAATGCTTCACAAGTATAGATCTGATCCCTCACATGTTATTAAGCCTGAATTAGTGGAACTTCAACCTAATTTGACATATGAGGAAGAACCAGTACAGATATTAGCAAGAAAAGTCACTAGACTTCTAAACAAGAACATTCTTCTAGTCAAAGTGCTTTGAAGGAGTCACAAGATTGAAGAATCTACATGGGAACCGGAAGAGACCATGAGGGGTCAATACCCATATCTCTTCTGTTCAGGTAAAAATTTGAGGATAAATTTTTCTTAAAGGGAAGAGTTGTAACACCCCAAAATCGAGCCTAGTTAGAATCCAATTTCGACAATCAAAAAAATTACACCAAGAAGTCAAACTATAACATTGACCATTGACCAAGTAGTCAATTAATGGGTTATCGAACTCTAATTAAGTATTATTATTGATTAAGTACCTTATTGTAGACATTGAAACTTGGTTTAGTGACCAAATTATGGAAATTTGAAATATCAAGACAAAAGTATAAAGTTTGGATAGATGAGGGACTAACCAAGTAATTAGTCCCACAACCTATTAGTCATTATGCTATGTGGGATAAGCTGAGTCAATTCCTTCACATGAAGAAAACTTTTGTAATTAAAAACATATAACAAAAAAGTTAAGAAAAGACTCCCCCGATCAATCTTTCAAGCAAACATCTTAGCTATCATATTCTTTGGCCAAGCACACACCTCCATTAGAGGATACCTCAAGCTTAAATTTTCTCTAGTTTCTTAGTTCTAATCTATTGCTAGCAATCAAGTAAGCTAAAACTCTAAAATTGATCATTAATTACATGGCTAAATTATGTTTAAATCCAATTTCATGAAGTTAGGAACCCTATAATTTCCTAGGGATATCAAGGCTCAATCTTTATTGTCTTTTATAGCTATTAAGTTGATATGAATATAGTATTGATATTGAAATCCTTGTGACTTCTACCTCTTTGTAGCTCAAGAGAATCAAGGTGAAGAATCTCCAAATCCATCAAATTCCAACAAGTTAAAAAATAAGGAATTATCATCCGAGAGCCCTAAAAGCTTCATGAGTATTAGTGAGTGTAGTCGGAGTCTCAGGATTGGCTAGGTGTCATTCTTGATTTCATCGTATTGGTTTATTGAATTTTAATCATTGAAATCAAGGTATGAATACATGAAAACCATGTTGAATGTATCATTGGTAAGCTTTGGTAAGCTTATTGCATTGTTACATTGATTATTGATTCATGGTATTTTCATCGAAAATTTTGAACCACTGCACGATTTTTTTTAGTTTTTCTGGGATCGGGTCTTATATTAGGGGGCCTGGGGTGGTATTACTTACCAATCCAATCTATTCTGCCTTTTCATTGGGATTGGTTTTTGTTTTTGTTATCCTTATTCTATATTCTCCCAATTCTCATTTTGTGGCGGCTGTCTAGCTCCTTATTTATGTGGGAGCCATTAATGTTTTAATCCTATTTGTTGTGCTGTTCATGAATGGTTTAGAATATTATAAAGATTTTAATCTATGGACCATTGGGAACGGCCTTACTTCGTTGGTTTGTACAAGTATTCGTGTTTCGCTAATTACTACTATATTGATCATGATATATCGTTATTGACAAGTTAACATTGTTATTGATATTGCTATTGTTATTGTCATTGGCCTAATTATCGAATCCTTGGATACAAATGGACATGGGTACAATTGGCATGCCATAAAATTTATGAGCTCATTGGTAGGGAGTAGACTACGGTCCTTGAGCTAAGGCTCTAATTGGCGATGTTAGCGGGATGTGTTTGTTTTGGTCTTATTGGCGATGTTTGAGGATATTGACCATTTATGGTTGGGATGTTGGTTGGGAATTCATGTATCCACATTCTCATATCGATCCAAGGAATTAAATTATTGTTAAAACATGATTTGAGATGCATTTATATTGACATACATGTTATTGATACTATTGGCATTCATGTTATTATTGTTGACTACCTCAACAGGCTATATAAGCCTAATGCATCTCATTTCCATGCATTTTTAGGTTAAAAACGTGTTTCGTATCAAGGATCAGAGCTAGGAGAGTTTTGAAGCAAGTCACACAAGCTATATGTAATGTAACCTAGCCTTTGAACTCCTAGTATGGTGGCATAAGGTTTAGACATATTAGTTTAGCCCCATTTGTGGGTATATATTGATCACCATGTTGAAACGACTAAAATATGAAATATGGCATGTTGATATTTTGGTAAAAGTGGCAAAATGGCCTAAAATGCTCTAACAAGTGAAAACATAGTGAATGGATTCATATTAGTATCAAATTTGGCATGCATATAGATTTGATATTTATAAACTTGCTGGTAAAATTTGGTTATCATTGGACAAGGTTAAGGTCCCTAATTTGTCTAAAAATCAGACTAAATCTGTCATTATAGGTCTGTCCGTACCGATACGGGTGATGGCGTATCGGTACGGGTGTGCAATTTGGGACATAAGTTAAAGGGCGTACCGATAGGGCTTTAGAGGTATCGGTACAGGTAATCAAATCTGGAAACTTATTGGGAATCGGTACGAGCTTAATGAAATTAATCACTTTAACGGTCGTGGAATGCGTATCGGTAAGACCTTCAGCGTATCGGTACGGTCAGTCGTCATTGGAATTTAAGACCAGCATAGCGTACCGATACGGATGTATCCGTACCGGTACGACCCTTAATGTTTATAACTGCTTTAACGACCATGACACAGGCATAACGATACGGCCTCTTCGAGTATCGGTACCGAGGTAGGTAAGTTAGCTAAAAGATGATTAAGGAAGTTTTCTGAATGTTGTAATTTGGTCATTGAATTTCATAAGACCTACTTGAAGATATAAACGAACTATGATTGTACTAAAAATTTGTAGGCAAGATATTCTTGTATTAAATTTCACATTGGTAACTTTAATTTTGGAAAATTCACTGTAATTTATTAGTTTTACAATTTAGTCCCTAAACTCAAATAAGTTACCAATTGGTCCAGTTATAAATTGGGTAAACTTTATTGACTAGAAATGTTTATTTTGTTGCATTAAAAATTATTGATACATGATTTATTGCATGAATTATCGTAATCATCGGTTCTATCGTGACCATTTTTGAAATCGGGGTGTAAAAGTAGCTTGACAATCGATCTTTTGGAAAATTAGGGTTTTTTGGCCATTTTTAATTTAATCTTGAAAATTTAGGGGTTTTAGTATTAAATTTGATTTTCCTATATTTATCCTTAAAAAACATTTTGGAGTCTCCACCGATCACTTTGAGGTAGACCGGACACCGGGAAAAACAAACCAGAGATTCTGTCTTAAAAATTGGGTTCGGGAGTCGGTTACGTGTAGGGAAGGATTAACACCCCTACGAACGTCCGCTATCGACACCTTTAATCTTACATGGCATTTTGGCATTTCGAATAATTATTTGAATTTAATTTATCCCATAATTATTAATTGAATTTAAATTCCGAATGCAGATATCCTTTTATGAGGAAGTTCATTTTGGTCGAATATGAGATTAAAAGCACCCCGTTAGGTGGCACCCCTATTCATATTTAAAAATAAATTTCCAACATAAAAGGTTTTTAATGAATGTCCTTTTATTGTCTTGTTGATTTTAAGTATTAATCCTAAAAAGGCTCTAATTAATTAGTTATTTATGCTATGAATATTAATTAATTTAATGACTTTTATGAGAAAATGTCAATTGCTTGAACACATTCCATATGTGTAAAGCCCTTAAATTAATCATATTCCTAATTAATTAATCCTTCTAATTAATTAAAGTTCTAGTCCTAATTAGGGCTCTAACAATTTATTTAATCAATATTATAAGTAAAAATGTATATTAAATATTCACCTTTAAAACCAATGTTGAGATAGCACCCCATTTTAAATAATAGAACACCATCCAAATTTGGGTCCCAAAGGTTCAATTTAATATTCATTTAATTATCTACAATGTATCTTAATTAATTATCTAATTTCAATTATAAAACTAAGTTGAGGTCCAATTATATGTGTAACATATATTAAATATATTTATCAAAATCCACGCTGAGATAATACCCCATTGTAAACAATGGAACTTCATCCAAATTTGGATTCTAAAAATATATTAAATATACATTTAATTAATTACAATGATCTATCCTATTTAATTACTGAATCTTAATTAGAGAAACCTAAACTAAATGCTCTAGTAATTAATTAATCTAAGTGATTAAATCATCTAACAAATAATCCTACATGCTTAATTTAAAACACGCATCACAATTAAATTAATTGCATTTAAAACAATTAAATAAATGACTAAATTAAAAACAATTGGAAACAAAGCTACTTTTATTATTGTTAGGACTAAATTGAAAGATTACAAATGCTAATGCCCAATTACAAAATGTCTAGTGACCCAATTGAAACTATGCAAACTAAGGGGAACAATTAAGGGATACGAGGACCAAATTGAGTGATATTCGAAGCTTGGGAGTCAATTTAGGAGGAAATGGGGTCCATATTGAAATACAACCCAAAACTCCAGAGACTAAAGCCGTTATTTACCCAATCTACAAAATACGTGGATCCTCTACCTGACCTGGCTCAAAAAGCGCAGGTCTTTTCCGCCCAAAACGCGGCACTTTGAGTGGGCTAAATAAATCCCCAACCAGGCCAAAAATTACCTTTCTTTCATATTTTTAAAATTTGACTCTCTCTAGCTCTCAAACTCTCTCCTATTCTCTCTCTTGCAAACACTTTATTCCCAGAATTTTAGCGCCAAAATGGATCAAATCCATTATTTTTTCACTAAAATCAAATTGTTCTTCATTTTCCCCCTTTTGATCCATCCAAACTCTAATCTGCCGTTAGTCTATTACCGCCCCACTTTCGATCACCTTCTTCCCCTCTTCGACCATCGTATCACTTTTTTCAGCCACCGTTCACCTCCGACCGGACGCCATAACGCAATTTCGGTCAACCGCTGGAACCCTAAAATGCTAAAAAAACCCTATTTTCACCAAAAATTCCTAGATCTACCCAGATCCAATAGAATCGAACCCAAACTTCCCCAAATCCTAATCTAATCTAACCCAAATTCGAAAGAATCCTCCCTCACTTAACTCGGTATAAATCTAAGCTTCTTAAAATCGAAATCCTTTACCTCCACCCACCATGAAACTTCCCCAAATTACCTCTTTCAAATCTCGCTTTTAGGTGTTTAAACTGAAATTTTAGGTTTTTATTATTTTTGTTCTAATCTAATCCTTTTTTTATTTTTATGTAGGAAAATAAAAAGGTTGTGGAAAGGAATACCTTTCGGAGGTTCTTACAGCGGTGTCAGCCGATAAGCTTCTGGCGACCTTTCCCTCTTATCGATGGTGGTGC
Organism: Hibiscus mutabilis; assembly: GCA_019671005.1. Classification (NCBI taxonomy): domain Eukaryota; kingdom Viridiplantae; phylum Streptophyta; class Magnoliopsida; order Malvales; family Malvaceae; genus Hibiscus; species Hibiscus mutabilis. The sequence goes on along the minus strand of CM033726.1, from coordinate 44,311,974 downwards.
CGCTTCTTAAAGATGGTTCAGTTTCCTGAGCCAGCTCAACTTCCGAGTTAAACTCTCTCCCCTTCATTATTATTGTTGTTGTTGTTGTTGTTGTTGTTGTTGTAGTAGTAGTAGTAGTAGTTATTAATTGATAATTATTACTCTAAAAACTTTCTCTCTCCCTATTTATAGGGATGTTAGATGATGATGTAAGCAAAGCTAGTTTGGTGGGGAAAAGAAGCACAATCCGTGTGCAAAGCATTTGGACGATTGGCCTGCTGCCACGTGTCCCTTGGAAGGCAGATTTGGGCAGGAAGATGGGCATTTTTGGGTTATTTGTGTTTGTTTAGCTAATATGTATAGCATTTTAGGAGGGAAACAAATTGTAAATTGGGAACTTGGGTTTTCGGTTTGGGCTTGAAATTTGTAATGGTCATTTGGGCATGTAAGTAGACATTTTTGGATATTTGGACTGTATGGACTGATTTTATTATTTGGTTTATTTATTTATTTTAGTTTTACTTATAACGAATATAGTATGTATATACCCGTACCCGGACAAAATACGGTATTACAACTGCCCCTCTTTGCTCATTGTTGTGGATTAGGAAATGGGCAAAGACTGAAAAAACACAGATTTTGTCTAAATCCGTTGGCCATCCTCTAAACTGTTGAAGCTTAAAGTTGTTCTTCTCATTTTGAAATTCTTCAAACTTCTGCCAACTGTGGAATCTGAAGCTGTTCTTCTTATTATGAAATTCTTCATCTTCCAAAGCTCAGAATTGCTCCTGACATTCCTTTTCTCTTGAGGTTTGAAGTTGTTCTTCTCATTATGAATTTCTTCATCCATCTGTCAAACAATCCATCTTTCTGCAAAGGAGTCGAACAAGCGAGTTCTTCTTATTATGAACTCCTTATTCTCTTGTCTAGGTTAACCACAAGACTAAACTAGTTCTTCTCATTATGAACCTACTCATTCCTCTTAATCATGCTGATCCACCATTCTACAAAGGTATCAAGCAAGCGAGCTCTTTTCACTCCTCGTTCTCCTTGAAATCATTGATCTGCCTCTCTGTAAAGGCGTTGAATAAGCAAGCTCTTCTCATTATGAACTTCTTATTCTTTCAAAAAGGCGATCTCTTCTCATTATGAGTTCTTCATTCTTTGCTGGACGAACTCTTCTCATTAGGAGCTCGGTGGCGAATTCTTCTCATTAGGCATGAACAAGTAAGCTCTTCTCATTAGGAACTCTCATCATTCTTCAGTAAACGAACTCTTATCATTCTGAGTTCTTCAATCTTTCTTGGTGAGTTCTTCTTATTATGAACTCTGAATTCTTTGTTGGTTGAGCTCTTCTTACTGAGAACTCTGGATTCTAGAAATGTTGATTCTTCTCTCCTTTGGGGAACAATCTTACAAAAAGAAACATCATCAATTAATTCAAATTCAATCTGAAATATCATGAAATATTTTCAATTTCTCGCTTGAAGCAATGAGTTCTTTGTTATTATTATTTTTTCTGTCTAAGGTATCTTGATCTTTTTATCCGAAGCTCATATGGGATCTCATCTCCTGTTTCTCTTCCTCTGTTGATCAACCTTCTTCTATGCCTGCAAAAGTCAAATTTTTCATTAATCTTCCAACATTAATTGTAAAAATGTACAATTTGGGTATATCATTAAGAAACTTCAAGTGCATCAACAATAGACGCTGAAACTATGAATCTTTCTCGTTTGAGCCTGAAGTTGGTTTATCCTGCTTTTCAATCTGGCAACTTGAATTATTTTCTCTTCTTCTTCTTTTTCTCTTTCTTTTTTCCTCTTTTTTTCTCTTTCTTCTTTTTCTTCTTTTTTTCCTCGCTTTTTTTTTCTTTTTCCTTCTTATTTTTTTCACGTTTTCTTCTTTTTCTCATTTTCTTTTCTTTTTCCTCTCTTTTTGTCATTTTTCTTTTCACTTTTCTTCTTTTTTCTCCTTTTTCTTTTTCTTGTTTTTTTTCTTTCTTTCTTCTTCTTTTCCTTTCTCTATTTTTTTTTGTTTTGTAAAATGAAGACCTAAAAGATTAATATTTTTGTCGATATCATGCCCTACCATCTTATCGCGACGACATTCAAAAAGTTCTCATCATTTCTGAAGGTGTCGGCCCGAAGGACTTAACATCATGCTCGAAAGACTTATTGATGACCCGAAGGATTTAACATCATGCCCAAAGGAATTATTAATGACCCGAAGGATTTAGAATTGAAATACACTTCTTTTTCTGTGCAAATTATCGCATCATTCCCGAAGGTGATGGCCCGAAGGACTTAACATCATGCCTGAAGGACTGAACATCATGCCTGAAGGACTTACTGATGACCCGAAGGATTTAACATCATGCTCGAATTACTTACTGATGACCCGAAGGATTTAGAATTGTAATGCACTTCTTTTTATGTGCAAACAATTAGAAAATCTTTGCTGAAATCTACCTCTGCAAACGGAATGAATCTTTACTGAGATCCATCTCTTCAAACGGATTGAAATCTTTGCTGAGATCTACCTCTTCAAACGGATTGAAATCTTTGCTGAGATTTGCCTCTTCAAACGGATTGAAATCCTTGCTAAGATCTGCCTCTTCAAATAGATTAAAATCTTTACTGAAACCTGCCTCTTCAAACAAAACATCTGACTGAACATGCCTTTTACAAACAAAATGTCTTGCTAAAATCTACTTCTGTAGATGGAATACCTGTTGAAATCTACCTTTAAACAAAATATCCTACTAAAATCCACCTCTGTAAGCGAAATTCTTGTTGAAATCTGCTTCTGCAAACATAGCCTCTTACTAAAATCTGCCTCTGTAAGCAAGATATTTGTTGAAATCCGTCTCTGCAATGAAACCTCTTGCTAAAATCTGTCTTGAAATCTGCCTTTGTAAGCGGGATATTTGTTGAAATCCGTCTTTACTAACGAAGTATCTTAAAATCCACCTTTGCAAACAAAATATTTTAGAGAAATCCGCCTTTGTAATCAAAATATCTTAAGATCCGCCTCTACAGACATAGTTTTTTAGAGAAATCCAGATCTGTAAATAGAATGTCTTGAGATCTATATTTGTAAATAGAAAATCATGAATTAATATATTTGCATTCTCATTAACACAATTGTAATCTTTGCTAGATCTATTTCTCGAAGATCTATGCTCGCTCATTGTTTGATTTTTTCTCTGAGATTTATGTTTGTTCCTTGCTGGATATTTCTCTTCGAGATCTTTATTCACTCTCAACTGGATCTTTCCTTCAAGATCTTTGCTCGTTCTTGTTTGGATCTACCTTTTCAAGATCTTTATTTTTTCTTAACTGGATCTTTTTCTAAAATCTTTGCTCATTCTTGCTTGGATCTTTTTTTTCCAAAACTCGAAGCTATAAATTGATCTTCGCCTTTCCTTGATTGAATCTGCAAATTCCTACCAAAGTATGCAAAAATGCTTTGAATGTATGAATTATCATGCTCCTACTTCTGGATGCCTAACCATATGATGTATGAATGTTGTCTATTGGGGATCACTTGGATAAACATTCATCTGCTGGAGAGCTCCAAATTTCTTCGCTTTTTCTTTCATTAAAACTTCTTTTACTGACAACGTAACTAATCTCACACTCAGGTTCAATCTTTGGCATCTCTGCATCATTTGCTCTAAAGCACATTTTCAGGTTTTCACCTTAGATTTTTTTTTTCTTCTTTTTGTTCTCAATGCGCCCTTTCAGGTTTTCACCTCGGTTTATTCTTTTTTTCTTTATTTTTTTGCTTTTTTTACAACAATGTTTTTCTTTTTTTGTTCTGCTGGAACTTTCTTTGTCTTCATGGCTTAAGCACATAGGCCCTTTTTGCTGCATCTCACCATGTATTTCTCACGATTTGAATACCGGGGATCACTATTTTCTCTTAAAGCCACTCTTGTTATATCTTTATTCAACTTATTTGATAAAAATTCTTTCACATACCTCTAAAAGAGATCATGATTCACTGTTGTTCTAGCTTGCAAATCTTGTTTACCAACATGTGATGTTCTGTAAGGTTCTTTTTTCAACATTGCCCTACTTCGACTTGACTTTAACTACTATCTTTGCCCTTATTTGCCTCGTTTTCTTGTCTTTAAATGGTAAAAACCTTCAACAAATTGATTTGGCTGCATCTTTGCTCCCAAAAGATGGCTTTTGCTCTCTCTTTTTGCCCCAGAATCACTTGTCATTTCTTGAAGGTTTTGTTTGAATGTTTCTGGCACTCAGAATCATGTCTTTTCCTTGTCAAACTTTCCATCATTAAACAAGTATTGAGGCCACCTCATGTTCTGCCTGCACTTAAAGGATTAGTACATTATAATAATACCCACGAAATCTTTTGCTTTTCCTGTATCTAATCAATTTATCTACAAGATGCTTGTTGAAAAGATAAGTTAATGGCTCATAATATTATTTTACTAGATTTGAGAACTTGGAATAATTTGATAAGTCCTGGCAAACATGACAAAACAAAAATCAAGATCCCCCTAAATATCAAGTGCAACAGAGCCTTCGAATCAAACTACAAAGATAAACTCCAATGTGACCTCTTCTGAATTATTTGACTTCTGAGAGAAACATTTCTCGTATACCTAATTCTATCCCATTTAAGGTGGCACTTTTTACCTTACTAACTCACCATGACCCAATCCTTCCCTCTTTTCTGATCTCGATCAAGCATTAGAAGTCTTTGAATAAAGGTTAACCCTGATAAGCGGGATGTATTCTTAAGAAAAACTTATCTTGCTCTAATACCCGTATATGGTCAAAATGGTCTTTTGAGGCTTGTAATGTAGGCTATGGTTCACGGCTGCCAAAAAAGGATATATAGGCTCAAACAAATATTTAAGGGTGGCGAAACCAAGGATCATTTCTTCCAAGTAAAATATCATTTTTGCACTAATCTGAATATGTTCGGATGAAATGTTCTCTTCTTTTTTCTCTTTCTTTTTTCTTTCGTTCTTCTTTTCTTTTTTTCTTTTTTGTGAATCGCTCTAGACTGCCCATTTTTGGGTTTTCACCCTAGAGTTCATTTCCCTTCCCCGAAACCACTCTTTTACTGCTCATTTGGATAGAGACTTGTTTGAATAGAAGATCTAACATATATGTATTTTTTTACTTTTTCACCTTTCAACTTTAGTGCTTTCTTTGCTTCAACTTGATTCAGTAGACTTTTTTTGAACACAAACTTCCATTGTTTATTCTTTTTCTTTTTCCTCTTTCTTTGACTTAATTCATAATGTTCTTCTTTATTCATCCTGTCTTTCTGGCTTTTTGTGCTTGATATATTTACTTCTGTTTCTTTTGCCCCTGATTCACAAGGCGTTACTATCATAGCATGGTCAAAAACGAACATTGTCCTTGCAAATAAACTTCAATCTTCTTTGCCCCCAGTGTAGGGGTGATCCTTGGTTTAGGTTGAATCTAAAGAAAATCATCAGGCTCAAAAGGGATAACAAATGATACTTTTCTTATTTTCTTTCTTTTTGAATGAAGATTAAGGAATGTCAAATGTTCTTCCATACTTGGATGTCTTCGAAGAAAAGCCATCTTTAGGGGGATGATGACCTTAGCCAACAATGCTTGAGGGGCAATTCACTCAAATTTTATATTTGGGATTTTCTCGTGATTCCTGAACACTCATTAATGTCTTCCCCTTGGTCTAAATAAAGTAGAAGAGAGTCACATTTTGAAGTTGATCTCTGAATTTGATTCAAGGTCACTCTTACAATTAATATCTAGGGACCTGAGAGAAAAAAAACAATATTGAAGATATATACATATACGTATGTGAGAACAAAAACTAACCCATAACAAAGAAAGAATGAAATATTAACTAATTAAAGAATGCAAGATGTTTTCCATTTGAGAAAAATATCTAGGAAACAAGCATCATAAACAAATAAATTGAAAAAGCCTCCCTTACAAAGGACCCCCAATGCTCGCAGGCAAAAGCGATTGGGATGATTTCGGTTATTACTCTGCAATGGTCCTAAAATTGTAGACAGATCTCTCGTAGTTCACTTGTTAGCCTTTATTCAAGGAAGACCTGAGTTAATTTTGGTCACTCTGCTTCTATCATCAATTCTTTATTTTTCTTTGCCATTACAAAGACATGCCCATTCTTGTTCATGCTCAGATGATCTCATTCTTTCTGAACAGTTTTTAATTCTTCAGTGATCAAATTCCTCAATGTCGCTCCACTGGTCTCTTGCCATATTAAGTTTTCCCCACCTTTATTATTTAGGGTGAACAAATTCTCCAAGTCCTTAAACATTTTAAATTCCTAAACTTTAGCAAATTTATCTTTAATTTTACATAACCACCTGAACTCCGTGGGAAAACTTGCTAAGCCCCTAAACTGGCTGATATATCAACTGAAGATGATTGCTTCACACTCAGTTATTTCCTTCCCGTGAATGGTCAAACGTTTGCAACCATGGCCTTACATTTTGAAATCATCTCTAAAACGATACAAAAAGAATATTTAGGCTTGAAGTAACAGAGTTGCTTTCATATACCACTTCAGAGATAACTCTTGCAAGCTGTACCCCCTTGATGCCTAAACATGAACAAGACAGACTTCTCAACTCTAGACAATCTTGGAAGCATTCATTCTGGATCTCTGACTAACCAACTTCTTGATTTCATCCATAATGGCCTACACTTCTTGGTAGCACATTCTGGTTTCCCATATAAAACTTGTAAATATTATCGGGATCATAGCTATGGGCAGATAGGCTTGACATCTTCTTCACTAGCCTAGAGATAAAATAAGTCTGAAATGAGTATTCTAAATATATCAAAATTTTCATTTGTCCAAGGAATCCTCTATGATAGACCTGATGAGTCAGTTGACCTTTTCTTCTTATAACCTCAGGGAGTCTGATCATTGCATTCATTCACTTCTTTCTCTCCTTTCACTTGACATTTTCAGCACCCGCTTTCTGAGCAATCCAATTGCATTTCTCCAATCAAGGGACTACTTTTAAGTTACATATCTTAATAGCTGATCTTCAGTGTCAACTTCCAAAATCTCTCACTTCAGAAAGTTTTGAATTTGCAGCTTGAAAATGTAGCAATCTCCAATGTCTCAATCATAACTCACGATAGTCTTGATATTGCAACAACTTAATTAATGGGGCTCTAATAATTTCTCATGATATGACGAAGCTTCGAGCAATTTGAAATATATATCTCAATAAAAACAAGAATGAGATCCAGTTTAGATTTTGACTTTCCACTGACAGAAGCATCTGATCTTGGAATATTCTTTGGTGAAGAAAATATTGCAGGAAAATGCCAAAACATTACTATGATTCTGATAAACCCCAGACTGCTATGAGTTATTTACAAAAGTTTATCATAGCTTATGTCATTTTCCTTTTATCTCAACTGCTTTAGCAAATGATAGTCTCTAATTGAACCGAACTCTATAAATACCCAACCCTAATAAGGCCAAAACATCAATGGGGCAATTATCAAAAAATGATTTTGGATAGAGCGGAGCCACAAATCTGAACATGACATTGGATAGGAACCATTATCTTCTTTTTCTAACTGAACTCTTCATCTTCTTTATCTTGTATCTGTATTATGCTCTTCTTGCAATCAATTCCTTTGTAAACAAGCTTCCATCTTCAACTACCCTGGCATTCATCACTTTAAAGAAATACTCTTCTGCCTCTCGTCTTTGTTGGGATCATTATGTCCTCTAACTACTGCTGAACCATCGATCGGTAATACTTTCGGTTAAACTCTAGAATTTGAATTCATTCAGTCTTCATATGCTTGTCAACTAAGCTTCTTTCATTTTAGCATTCTCGGCATCCACCAATAACTCTAAGTCAAGCATTCCACTATTCTCATCATAATCCAAACTCGGGTCTTCTGGATTCTGTACAAATGCCCCCTGGCTGTATTGATCCAAATTTACTTCTCTTTTATTTGGCTTTTTATTTCCATCTCTCTATTTTCTTTGTTTTTTTTTTGCATACAGAGTCCTTTCAGACTAAACCTTATATGTGAGATAAGCTTCTACCTTGATCATCCATGTTGCTATTTTGTCTAGAATATTTCCTTTCTCAACTTATCTGACTCCAAGAAATGTGGTAGCTCATGTTTTCCTTTTTTTTCGGACTGATCAACCTTTTTCTTCATTCGATCCAAGTGGTCCTCAACGATCTTTGTGACTATTCATCATTGACAAATCTTTTACCCATGCTTTTCAGACCATAAATTTTAACCAATGCAATGTTACTTTTAAAAATGCAATATTTAAAACAAAATTGCAATATTTTTATTTTACATAATATTTAAATGTTGTAATGCATGAATGCACAAGGTATCGGTTTCAAGAGTTAGTCATTAGAATAAATAGAACAACGCCCATCTAACCAAAAGGTTGAATACAAAGAAAAGGCAATATGTTCACTAGTTCCGGCTCTTTTGGTTGATCACTTTGTTCAGCCTCTGAGTTATCATCTATCTTAGCTCGGTGTTGATATCAGAATGTTGATGAAGGTTTACGACTTTATCGAACAAAATCTGCACATGCCAGATGACTCCCTGCACTTGGCTCTTAAAGTTAATCATTTCACAACTCTATTTTTGGATAACCTGGATTACTGCATCGGCTTGATTTTCAGTGTCTTAACCTCCATTGTGGTATCTCTTCAAAACATACGAGCTGGTCTTTCAATTATTGTATTGTGTTTCCTGATTCTGTCATTTTCCTCAGTTCCTCATTTTTATCAGCATTATCCTTAATTATGGTATCCTTCAGTAAATTTCATCGCTTGTGTAACTTGAATATCATCTTTGAGTTCAAAGATTTTCATTATTCCTTAGGTTTAGAAACAGTCCTTGAATGCCCATTTCTATTTATTCGTCTTGAATGCTTTCAATTTATTCATTCTTTATCCTTCCTCTAGTTATCACTGTTTTTTAGATACTATGTCTTGTTTATCTCTATAACTGCCACTGACCTTATCTTGAACCCTGAACTATTGTTGAGCCTTATACAAACCTTGTCCATTTGACCACTAGAGTAGTGTAGCAATGCCTCGTATTTCTCTATTGTTAGTGTCACAGATATCCTCTCGAAAATGAATAATTATACCGGGCTTCATAACAAAGTCACAACTCTTGATCCATTTGATTGTCTAGCAACAACGTTATAATTCAGAGATCTTGTTGGAAATGACTCTTCGTATCCCTATCCTATGATTCCCAAATTAAACTTGGTTCTGGCTAACCTCGATTATGCTCAGGAATTCCTGGTACCTCCTTGCATTGATGTCACTTGGGCTCCACGGATATTGTTTTCGTTCTTGTACTAAGTCTTTTCGAGTCCAGTCCATGATGATATATTATCCCCCACTTGTCTATCGGACCCTTCAGTTCTTCTGACCACTGCCTACTCGACTAATTCTCGAATCGATACCTCTCACAAATATAATGTGATGCAACATTTCTCCAATAAAACACACCCACACAAAACAAAAAAAAAACAAAACAAAAATTGTGTCAATATGGTGAATTAATATTGTAAGCAAAAATAATTGTTACAGGAAAAAACAATTTATATTGCATAAAATTAACCAGAGAACAATTTATTTTGCACACATAAATAACCAGAGAAATGAATTTAAATCAGCAGCACCATGTCCTAGGTCCTTATCTGGCTCTAGTGAGGTAGACTTCTATTACAACATGTGGGTTTCGATCTAAACTCTGGGTACCCGAACTGTCGTTACTGGACTAGTAAGACATCGATTCGGGAGTATACGACCCCTTATAGTGGAGGTGTAACCTCGCGGTGTATAAGGTTGGTATACCGGAAGGAGGACAAAATTCCGATCACAGAGCTGAATAACTCACGTAACATCATGCCTCACTCCCACTTAAAGGTGAAAAACCCAGGTATAAGGCTTATACATGAATGCCATTTTATATAACACAAGAAAAAGCTATCTGCATTTTTCCTGAAAATTCATCCAATAATTATGGAAAAAATTAAATTCAAATTATTGTCCAAAATGCCAAAATGCCACCTAAAATTAATTAGGCTTGACTCTCATTTTTTTTAAAATGTCCCCAGCGGAGTCACCAAGCTGTCGCGACCATTTTTGAAATCGAGTGTAAAAATAGCCCAACGATCGATCTTTTAGAAAATTAGGGTTTTTTGGCCATTTTTAATTTAATCTTGAAAATTTAGGGTTTTTAGTATTAAATTTGATTTTCCTTTATTTATCCTTTAAAAAACATTTTGGAGTCTCCGCCAATCACTTCGAGGTAGACCGGACACAGAAAAAACCCCATAGATATTGTCATAAAAATTGGGTTCGGGAGTCGGTTACGTGAAGGGAAGGATTAGTACCCCTACGAACGCCCGCTATCGGTACCTTTAATCTTACGTAGCATTTTGGCATTTCGAATAATTATTTGAATTTAATTTATCCCATAATTATTAATTGAATTTAAATTCCGAATGCAGATATCCTTTTAAGAGGAATTTCATTTTGTTCGAATATGAGATTAAAAGCACCCCGTTAGGTGGCACCCCTATTCATATTTAAAAATGAATTTCCAACATAAAAGGTTTTTTAATGAATGTCCTTTTATTGTCTCGTTGATTTTAAGTATTAATCCTAAAATGGCTCTAATTAATTAGTTATTTATGCTATGAATATTAATTAATTTAATGGCTTTTATGAGAAAATGTCAATTGCTTGAACACATTCCATATGTTTAAAGCCCTTAAATTAATTATATTCCTAATTAATTAATCCTTCTAATAAATTAAAGTTCTAGTCCTAACTAGGGCTCTAACAATTTATTTAATCAATATTATAAGTAAAAATGTATATTAAATATTCACCTTTAAAACCAATGTTGAGATAACACCCCCATTGTAAACAATGGAACACCATCCAAATTTGGGTCCCAAAAGTTCAATTTAATATTCATTTAATTATCTACAATGTATCTTAATTAATTATCTAATTTCAAATATAAAACTAAGTTGAGGTCCAATTATAGGTGTAACATTATTAAATATATTTATCAAAATCCATGTTGAGATAATACCTCATTGTAAACAATGGAACTTCATCCAAATTTGGATTTTAAAAATATATTTAATATACATTTAATTAATTACAATGATCTATCCTATTTAATTAGTAGTCCTAATTAAAGAAACCTAAACTAAATGCTCTAGTAATTGATTAATCTAAGTGATTAAATTATCTAACAAATAATCCTACATGCTTGATTTAAAACATGCATCACAATTAAATTAATTGCACTTAAAACAATTGGAAACAAAGCTACTTTTATTATTATAAGGACTAAATTGAAAAGATTACAAATGCTAATGCCCAATTACAAAATGTCTAGTGACCCAATTGAAACTATGCAAACCTAAAGGGAACAATTAAGGATGCGGGGACCAAATTCAGTGAAATTCAAAGCTTGGGAGTCAAATTAGGAGGAAATGGGGACCATATTGAAATACAACCCAAAACTGCAGGGACTAAAGCCACTATTTACCCAATCTACAAAATACGCGAATCCTCTACCTAACCCGGCTCAAAACGCGCAGGCCTTTTCCGCCCAAAACACAGCGTTTTGAGCGGGCTATATAAAGCCACAATCAGGCCAAAAATGGCATTTCATTCCTATTTTTAAAATTTGTCTCTTTCTAGCTTTCAAACTCTCTCCCGTTCTCTCTCTTGCAAACACCTTATTCCTAGAATTTTAGCGCCAAAATGGATCAAATCCATTATTCTTTCACTAAAATCAAACTGTTCTTCATTTTCCCCTTTTGATCCATCCAAACCCTAATCCAGCCACGATCCGCCGTTAGTCGGTTGTCGTCCCACTTTCGATCACCTTCTCCCTTTCTTCGACCACCGTATCACTTTTTTCGACCACCGTTCACCTCCGACCGGCCGTCATAAGGTAATTTTCGGCCGCCGACCGGGACCCTAAAATGCTAAAAAACCCTATTTTTCACCGAAAATTTCTAGATCTACCCAAATCCAATAGGATCGAACCCAAACTTCCCCAAATCCTAATTTAATCTAACCCAGATTTGAAAGAACCCTCCCTCACTTAACCCGATATTAATCTAAGCTTCTCAAAATCAAAATCCCTTACCTCCGGCCACCATGAAACATCCCCAAATTACCTCTTTCAGATCTCGTTTTTATGTGTTTAAACTGAAATTTTCGGTTTTTATTATTTTTGTTCTAATCTAATCCCTTTTTATGTTTTTTTGCAAGAAAATGAAAAGGTTTTGGAAAGGAATACCTTCCGGCGGTTGTTACAGCGGTGTCAGCCGATAAGCTTCTGGCGACCTTTCCTCTTCCCGATGGCGGTGTCGCTTCCCCAGGACGGTTCAGTTTCCCAAGCCGGCTCAACTTCTGAGGTAAACTCTCTCTCTCCTTCATTATTATTATTATTATTATTATTATGGTAGTTATTAATTGATAATTATTACTCTGAAAATTTTCTCTTTCCCTATTTATAGGGATGTCAGATGATGATGTAAGCAAAGCTAGTTGGGCGGGAAAAGGAAGCACAATTCGTGTGCAAAGCATTTGGACAAATGGCATGCTGCCACTTGTCCCTTGGAAGGCAGATTTGGGCGGGAAGATGGGTATTTTTGGGTTATTTGTGTTTGTTTAGCTAATATGTATAGGATTTTGGGAGGGAAACAGATTGTAAATTGGGAACTTGGGCTTTCGGTTTGGGCTTTAAATTTGTAATGGTCATTTGGGCATGTAAGTAGACATTTTTGGATATTTGGATTGTATGGACTGATTTTATTATTTGGTTTATTTATTTATTTTAGTTTTACTTATAGTGAATATAGTATGTATATACCCATACCCGGACAAAATACGTGTATTACAAGTTCGATCACCATATTGTTTGTTGGTAACGCCTTTATACTCGGATTCCTACCGAACCAGGAAGGGAGTGTTACACAAAAGGTTTCCATATTGTTTAGTTAAGTGCTTGGACCTCGTTGCATGAGGTTCAGGGTTTGAATCCTAACATTAGTGGAGATTTTGTCAAAAAAGTTCGGTGACTAAAATAGAAAAGCAAGGATAATTTAATGATCAATGGTGTTGTTTACCCTAAAAATAGCACATGGACTCTTGACAAGAAGAGATAAAATGACATGGAAAATAAAAATTTAAAAACCATATACATAAGCATCATCGTTAATTCTTTAACGATTAGTGACCAAAATAATAAAAAAAGTATTGTTAGTGACGATTTTACCAAAAATATAATTTAGTGACAAAAATATAAAAGCGAGTATAATTTAATGACAAATAATGTTATTTTCCCGATACTTTAATGATTATTTATAAACTTTAAAAATGTTGATTGGAAAAAAAATGAAATATTAAGAGTGCAATTGAAGCAAAGATGAATGGCCGAATTGAAACAAACGATAAATGTTAAGAGCAAGTTTTGTAATTAAGGATAAAAGGTATCTATGAAACTAAAATTTCCTTCAGAAATTCCCAGCCATCCCACTCACATCTGTCTTCACACATCCCCGCCGCCAAGCAAGCCTCTAACTACCGCTCTCATCTCCTCCTCCACCACCATTCCTTGACCCAACCCCTCTCTTGCGATCAAGTTTTCGACAGACCCCGAAGTTAAATAAGGTAACTTTTGAAACCCTAAACTTCATTTGAAGATTGATTTCTACTCGAGTCACGAGCTTCTGCAGCTCTCTGCTATATTTTATTTTACTTTTGTTTTCATCCTACAGTTTGTTACATTCCTCTCTCTGTTTACTTTGTTGAGAAGGAGAACTTCTTCTGAAGGTATCGGTTTATAGGAAATTGGGGGCCTTTATCGCCTCTATTTTCTGTTACACTACTATTGATTTGAAATTTGTTCACACTGCTGTTGAGGTCTTTGGTGGTGGCAGACATTGCCGGCACCGCGAAATAGCTTCCGCTACAGCGGAATTTGTGGCCTTGGTTTGAACATTTCTGAAATTTGACTGAAACATAATTAAAAAAAAAATGAATTTGATAGATTGTTCTAGTTTTAGAAAAAAAAATTGGAAATTTCTGCTCTAAACCTATTAGTAGTTTGGGAAGAGTTTTATTGGAATTTTTTTTATAGGTTGTTCTTTTGGTTTAGAACAAATTGTTGAAATTTATGCGGTTATTAGGACGAGATTATCAAATATTTTTGTTATTTGCTGAAAGCTTATTTTTGTTCTGTTTTTAAAAGTGGAAATTCCTGTGGTAAATCTGGTTTTTAAGTTGAGTTTTAATTTACATCAAATTATAACCTAAAATATTTTTATTTTTTTGAAGATTTTGACACAATTGGATGGAAGATGGTTGGATTTTGAGTGAGAAACTCAAGCCTCCTCTTTTCCTAGAAAAAATTGCTAAAAGTTTCTGTTGAACGTTTAACAGAACAGACTGTAAGATGAGTGCTGGCGGTGGTTTAAAGCACATGTTGACCTCGGCAGTTGTAGTTGGGGTTGCTGAAGCTCGAGCAAGAATATTTGGGCACATACTTAACCCAACGGGGCAGAGATCACCCCATAAGGTTTTACGCAAAAAGCTCATTGGTGACAAGGTTGCCGAATGGTACCCGTATGACATCAAGAACGATGATCCACTTGTCATGGCCCGGGAAGAAGAAGAGCGCCTATTGAAGCTTGAAATGTTGAAGAGACGCGGCAAGGGAGCGCCGAAGAAAGGCCAAGGAAGGCGTGCCGTTAAACGCAACAAGTAGAGCTAATCAGTTTATCGTATCAAATGGTTTTTGTTTAGACTTCATAAATGGTGGTTTCTGCAATTCAGTGAGCTATTTCTTGGACAGTTTGTGGCCATATGTTCAGATCAAAACCAAACCAAACATGTCTGACTTACTATCACTTGAACTGAAATTGAATTGAACTTGACAGATATCGAGTTGAATGCCGATTTTTGGATTTTAGATGAAATGGCTGAGAGTTAGGGATGATTTTTTTTTTTGGATAAGTTTATCATGTTTAATACTATGTTTGATTAGCTATAGACTTGATATTGAGCACGAGGAAACATGATATGAACACAGATAAAATGAAATGGAAGATGACAGAGGAAAAAGACGGCATGATGCTGTTTGCACCTTTCCAATACCACTGATATGAGAGTGAAATTTTAAATAGAATAACCTTTCCAATATATATATATATATATATATATATATATAATTCAATTACTTTTACACATTTTTTTGATCGAATTATGATGGTAATAAATGATTAAGATTATTTTTTTTTTCAAGTGATAAACTTTATATTTTCTACTGTTAATCTCATTCATCTATTTACATTTATTCAACGGTCCAAAAAAGTAAAACTTTTAAATTTTACATAGTATAAAAGGATTCTATCACTATATATAGAACTTGAAATATTTTCACTTTTTTAGGACCGTTAGATGAAGGTAAATAAATGATTGAGATTAGCATTAAGAAATTAGAAGATTATCCTAGGTAAAAAAGATAAGGAAATAACCCTAGTCATTTATTTACCTTCATCCAACGATTCAAAAAAGATGTAAAATAATTGAATTTTACATAGTATAAATGAATCTAACCCTATATACAATTTAATTACATATAGTTAAGTATTTTTATTTTTTCGCTGAGAAGGGAAAATATTATTACCATGCGCCTCATTAAAAAACTTCCATAAACTTAGATGAAGGAAAAAGAGTACGCATGGCAATAATTACATAAAGACAGTCGAGAAAACTCGTCACCTATAAACATCAATTAAACAAGCCCAGACAATCACGTCTTAAGACCCAAACCGAAATCATCATGCAGAAGATCTGCAATCTCAAGAAGTGGGGCATCAAACCGAAGAACCTGCAGACAATCATTCGTGGTGAGCTTAGCAAGTGCATCAGCAACTTTACTTTTATCGCGACGTGTATGATTTATGCGAACAATCCATGCCCGCCTCTTCAACTCAAATCATCACAAGCGAAGACAAACCAAAAGGAACTGCATCCAACTTCAACACATTAAAAGCATCCCTGTTATCCACTTCTAAAATTATATTACGATGCCCTAACTCCCAAGCATAATCAAGATCAATATAAGCACCCCATAACTTCGCTTCCATAACCAAACAAACACCATCGAACTTGGCAAAGCCCTCGTGCCAAGACCATTCATGTTCACGCAAAACACCTCCACAAGAAGCCAATTTATTGCTCGATCGCCTCGCACCTTCCATATTCAGTTTGATCCAACCAATTTTTGATGGGGACCAAGCCATAGCTACGCCTGGACTAGCCCCACCAACCAGACCTAGTCATTTTGCCGACTTAAGAGCAGCCACAACTGTGGCCTGTAGGTGCCTACTGTGCTCAAGAACTAAACCCCAGCCCTTCAATGGTGAATCGAATACCACAATTTCTAACAAGCCATAATTGTCACACAATGGCCCCAAACAAAATGTCCCAATTCCGCAGTTCCTTGGCGAAATACTCAGGCCGAGACAAATTCACCCCAATCCAATCTTTAATCTCCATAGAGAAAAATTCAGTCCACCACTTCGGTTTCACCAAAGTCGACCATATTAAAATTGCCAAAGGACAGTTTTAAAACGTGAGACACCGACTCCGATTCACCTTGACATATCGGGCACCAATCATCATGGGTAAAGTGACGACGCATCCGTTCCTCATTTGTCATCAACCTATTACTACAAGCAAGCCAAATGAAGATTCGGATCCTTTGGGGACCATTAAACTTATGGATAACTCGCCAAACCCCATTCAGAACACCCATCGTAGTTCCTATTCGAAGCTCATATGTAGATTTTATGGTAAACTTACTCGTCGTTGTATGTTTCCAACCCACCATGTCACTCACAAACTCCTACAAAGGCGGTTTAACCGCTGCGATATGCAACAACACCTCCATCGGCAATAACCCCTAGAACAAAGGCTAGTTTCACTCGCCCAAGGAAGTGACCATATGCGCAACACTCACAGCCCCAATCCTCGATAAATCTGCGGGCGAAACATGCTCACTAAGGGGACCGAGTTCACCAAGCCAAGGGTCGAACCAGAAATCAACCTCCCGCCTATTTCCAAGATTCCAAATAATACTTTGTCTCACATCATCCCGAACCACACTCAAACCTTTTCAAAGACGGGAACAATTTCAGTTGCGAAGGCTAATTGGGATTCTATCCGAACATTTATATTTCGCACGAAGGAACCGAACCCAAAGCGCGTTCTTACACTTAAGTAAATTGAAGGCAAACTTCATGAGAAAAGTTTCATTTTGCACCTCAATCTTCTTGAAACCAAGACCACCATTGCTAAGGGGTTGACAAACTATATCCTATTTCACAAAATGAGCACCCCAACGGTTAGATGTTATACCCCAAACAAATTTTTGGATTGACCGTTCAATTTCACTACAGGTTTTCTTTGGAAGAACTGCCATTTGTAACGTATACGTCGGGATTGTCACAAGCACAACCTTAGCACAAGTAAATACAATATTAATTTTAGCACAACTCGCCTTGTGCCTAGGAATCACACAAAAATTATCCAAGATGGACCGAATCACCCCCATTTGCTCTATGGATGCCTCGGCAAAAAGAATCATATCGTCTGTAAAGAATAAATGAGATATGGCCAGTGCCTTCCTCGAAGTACGAAACAGTTTCCATCTACCCTCATTAATCACCACCTAAATAGACTGC
The DNA here is from genome assembly GCA_019671005.1 of Hibiscus mutabilis. Taxonomy (NCBI): domain Eukaryota; kingdom Viridiplantae; phylum Streptophyta; class Magnoliopsida; order Malvales; family Malvaceae; genus Hibiscus; species Hibiscus mutabilis. Next base: position 44,294,181 of record CM033726.1, on the reverse strand, counting down.
ATCAACCTCTCCATGCACAACACAAACGAAAAAGGCGACAAATGATCCTCTTGCCTAATACCCCGAGAAGGACAGAAAAGCTCGGACATCGACCCATTCCAAAGTACCTGCGTCGAAATCATAAAGACACAAATCATGATAAGATGACACAACATATTCGAGATCCCAATATCAACTAACGTCTCCTCAATGAAATCTCACTCAAGCTTATCATAAGGTCAATTTTAATCGCCATCAACCCTTCGCACCATATTTTCGCCGCATAGAGTGAATAACATTCTGTGTAATAACAATATTGTCCGTGATAGAATGTCCCGACACAAAGCTAGTTTGGTTCTCAAAAACCCAAGTAGGCAAAAAAGGTTTTAGCCTGTTAACAATAATCTTCGTGGTGATCTTGTAGACAACTGTACAAAGGCTAATAGGACGAAATTGAATTATACTCTCGAGCGATGTAACTTTCGACAACAACACTAACAAAGTCCAATTAAGAATCTCAGGAACCACTTTGCTAGCTAACATCTCGCCAATGAAAGAATACACAAAATCCCCAATAATATCCCAATTACGCTGAAACCCCCCGCCTGAAGCCCATCAATACCGGGAGCTTTAGACGGTCCCATATCAAACAAAGCCGTACGTATCTCCTCATAAGTAACTTACACACCTAACCGAGATAGCTCGCGACTCATAAACGATGGAAACAAACCACCACTAGTCAAAACCTCTCCCATTTGACCACTAGTAAACAAGGACTTGTAGAAACCCAAAGCCATATTTGCGAGATCCTCCTAACCCGAAACCCAAGTAGCGTCCTCTACTTTCAAAGCCGAACTATAAGGAACGCGTCTACGTGCAAGGACTGAAGCATGATAGAACTTAGTGTTTCTATTACCCTCTAAACATCACTTAACATATGCATTTTGTCTCCAAAAGCTTTCTTCCTACGCCAAGACTTCATCAAGCTCACCTCTAAAGTGGTATGCAAGATTAGCAAGAAAATCAGAATGCCCACAAATCAAAGCTGCATCAATACCCGCAAGCAAGCAAGTAACATTTTCTTCTTTCGCCCAATGCGATAAAAAATCGTAGTATTCCAAGCACCTATATCCGATTGAAACGCAAAAATGTTCTCCGCAAGTATTTATCACCCTTCCAAACGGACAACAAAAACTCCTTAAACTGAGGATGATCTTGCCAAGCTTCAATAAAACTGAAAGGTATATTGCTCGAACCTTGTGCCACATCTGTAAAGTGAAAGAGAGGACGGTGATCCGAACACAGGCAATCAAGATGCTTCATATAACTATTCGAAAAAGACAAGACCCACTTAGAATTATCAAGGCATCTATCCAGTCGTTCATGTAAATCCCCCTATTCTAGGTAAAATAAGGTCTCTGGAAACCCAAATCAACAAGCCCGGAACTAAAAAGAAAATATGCAAAACGCCGACTCCCACAAACATGACTAGCCACGCTTGCAACTCTCTCATCAGCAGACAACATGTCTAACACCCAAGGCACATCATCCCCCAGGTTCACAAACTAAAGCTGATCCCATAGATGCTTCCGTTTAGACACAGTAGGACCACCATAAATAGCCGTGAATTGAACCCACAACTCAGTATTATTCTCACGCATACGCCCATTGATGAATTGGTTCGAAATATGCATAATCTCCACATTAACCGAATCGTCCCACAATGACCAGATTCCACCACTAAATTTATGAGCCTCTACTCGATAAGAATTTCCTAGACCCAACTTGGACACCACCTTATCTGCACCACCACCACTAATTCGGGGCTCAAAAATAGCAACCAAATTCGGCTGATACTCTCGCCTAAAGGACTTAAAAACTTGTGAAATAAAAGACTTGCCGCTCCTTGGCAATTCTAAAACATTGTTTTAATCATAAAAAATAATGAAATAAATCAAACACCAAACCTAATTGATCTGCAGAGACCACTACCTCATGAACCTTATCGGCTTCATCGCCGGACACCACCATAGCAATATCGGGAAGCATCGAGAAAACAGCTGACAGCCCTCGTTGCTTGTCCAAAGAGGCAGCAATATCCTGCCCTGTTTGTGGCTCACACACCGCACCACCATTGTCCTTTGGCAACCAAAACCATGTTCAATGACCACTCCTCAAGAGCCGGTCGAGCATACAGACTATTCTCAACGGCCCTTCGAGCCAAAACACATTGACAAGCATTTTTATTCATTACCTTGCCACCACTTATCCGAACCTTCGAGTTTTTCCCACTCGATAGACCAACCCTCATGGCACCTTGCTCGACTATCGTAACTGCTTGGTTAACACCCCCAGGCACTTTTGTTTAGCGCGACACCACAACTGCAGGCTGACCATCGACCCCAGGAATCACACGCACACTATTTGTGGGACGGGCAGCCGCCTTCGCCTTCTTATCAATATTAGATGCTTTATACGCTGTATTTTTAATAAAGTTACTCTGAACAACCATTCTATAACCAACCTCCACCCCGACATTAGTGGACACCCGACCACTATTAACTTCAGAAGACATATCCCCTTTACCCGAATCATGTTCCTCAATCGGTGCTAAAGTCACAAATCGAGAACCATTAGCTGAAATATTCCCCAATAAGGTACCTGAGTTACTCTTTGGGGATGGTCGTCGGTCGTCGACGACGATTCTTCACCACCATCCACGGGTCATACAAGTTATCTTTCATCTCCTCATTAACCTGCCCAGAATCCCCATCACTCGCCTTATCCATGCTACTAGATGCCACCGTTGTTTTTACTGGAGAAATATCACAAGATTCTTTCGAATTGCCATACACCCCAGGGGCGAAACAAATTTGTTGCAATCCCTCATACTCCAACTTTTGGACCCTGCCATCAATCTGAATACTTGACAATAGCGGTTTGTTTAAATCAACCATGACCGCAAGCCTTGCAAACTTCCCCCTCTCCCTCACTTACGTGTTGTAATCTATCTTCACAACCTTTCCAATAATAGTAGCAATGTATTGAAATGCAGCCTTGGTATAATAACGATAAGGTAGACGCGACAGTCTTACCCAAATGATTACCTGAGAGGGATGCTTCTCCGCTGTCGTGAATGACTGATTCCAAGGTTGTATAGTCAGATAGCTACCATAAATGGTCCATGGACTAGCCATAAGCACCTTCGAATAATCCTTCTCATCCAAAAATCGAATCAAAAAATAGTTATTATCTATATCCACCAACTGAATGTCATCAATCGGTTTCCAAAGCGCATGAATTCTAGTTTCCAACGTCTTAAAATCAATCGTGCACCCAAGAAGGCAGACAATGATCGTATTTCGCATGTTCCTATCAATTTGGTAATGAACACGATCCGAAAAAATGGATCGAAGGGATCGTCAAAGCTGTATCAATAATCGCATCTTCCTCCATGATGACAACGTCTTCCTCATGATAACTTGGCATTGCACCCTTATTAGCAACCTTCTAGCGTAAGAATTCGACTCAGAATCCAGTACACCGGCAGTGATTAACCCAGCCAAACTCTGGTCCTCGGACAACGTTGATGACGCCAGCCTCTCCATCGGCTTCGGAATAACCACATGTGGCAAGGTTTTCGGCGGCCGGACGCCAGGATTCTCACGTGAAAGCGAAAAAATAGGAGCGGTGATGCATTAGGGTTTTCCATCGTTTAACTTTTCATATAATTATATTTATATATCATGCTTGATGCAAAAATACCCAAATTTATCCATATTAATGTATTTATATGAAAAATAAATCTTAAAATTGTTAATTTGTTTAAGACCTTAATTAAATGATTATATTTTTATTATTAAAATATAATCATGCAAAAAAATAAAAATAGTTAAGGTAAAAATATAAGTATTAGTTTAAAATGTTACAATTTTGTATCAATCTAAACAAGTTGGCACGTTTCTGTATAGACTTCAATTATTTGTACCAATTTAAAATTGATACAATAGGTCTGCCTTTTCGTGAGGCTCATGAGATTTGAGCTGCAGGTTTTAATTTTACTGTTCACAGCTTATCGACGTTTCATTTTGATTTGATTTGTTCCTTGTTTATCTCTATTGTAATGACTGACGTGCTCGATTTTTTTTGGTTATCCTCTTGATTTTCAGGACGTGCTCAATCTTTAATGCAATATGGTAATTTATTTTCAAAAAGACATTGATACAACAGAAGCGTTACCGATCATATGTACTTTACATTAGGTTTCATTTTTTTTAATAAAAAACCGGAACTGGCCGTCTTCACAATATTTTATGGGGTTCTGAGTTGATAAATTATCTATATTTTGAGTGAGTTGATTGAATTAGACACGTCAAGACGCTATATTCGAGATTTGAATCAATTTATTCGACCGGTATTCGATATAGACCTGAACATGATGGTCTAAACTTGACCCGAATCAATAACAAACTAAACCAAAAATCGAACATAATTTTAGTTGAACCGAAAATCAACTTGAACCGAAATTAAAATAAAAAATAATCAAAACCGAAAGTAACTGGAACTGAATTGAAAGCAACCCAAATCGAAAATCAACTCGAATTAAAAGCAGCCCAAATCTAAATTTGGTCAAATATGTATGTTTTATTCTCTTTTTGCATCATATTACTAATTAACAATCACCTTTAGAATAGTTTAATGGTTTAATATCATTTTTTTCCTTTAAAAGACCATCTTTATATATTGACAAAAAAAACCCTACCGATCCGATTTTGACCTGACTCGAAGAAGCAACCAAACGATATTGACTCAAACCGAAAATCAACGTATCTGGTATTGACCAGACCCAAAAATTTAACCTATCTAATATTGGTTCAACCAAAAAATCAATAGATTTGATATCCGACATGATCCGAAATAATATAAACTCAAATTAAATCCGAATCAGACATGAATTGAACCTAAACTAAAAAGAATCCGAACTGAAAATCATCCTAAACTTAAATGACCCTCGGGTCGAACAACCTGATTGTCACTTCTAGATAGAATGAGTTTGAATAGGTAAACTAGACATTAATATATTGCTGGTAGATATCCTTTCCAAATAATGAACAAATCAACTTGGCATCCATCCATAACAAAAATCAATACTCTATGTCTTTTTTAATATAATCATTCATATTTATTAATATTCAATTTATCGATTGACTAATCTAGATCAAATACTATAAATATCTAATTCTTAAAACTCTAAATCTTATATCTAAACCCTTAAATTCTAACCATAGATCCTTCAACTTTAAATCATAAACTAAACTCTTAAACCCTAAAATGCTTAGGAGAATTTTTTTCACCATCAATGCATCAAATATTTTCTCTTAAAAATTGTATATTTTTTATTTACATAAATGTCTCAAATAAAATATGAAAAATATTATTTCACAAAAAATGAAAATATTAGAAAATTTAAAGGGGAAGAAAACTTAGCAGCACTTCATGGGGAATACAAAATAACTCTAGTTTAGTAATCTCATTTAGACCAAGACAATGTCTTGCACAATACAATTATACGAATTACTACGAAAGATCCCAATATAAATGTCTCAAAATCTATGTAAAAATATTAAGATATCAAAATTTTTATAAATATGAAATATTTTAAACACTATAAATACAATAATCAAATATGAACAAACATTTATTTTTTAAGTTCGTGGAAAATGCCTGTCCATTCCCCCCCTCAATTTCATTTTCTTTCTACTATTTCCAACCTAGATATGATTGCACCCATGAATGATAAAACCCCATTTTCACTCTATCTGTGATATTATGATTCACTTTCATATCATCTAAATTGGGTTAAACTTCTCATGATCAGTAAAGTTTGAAATCTACTCTAATTTTCAAACCAAAAGTGCTCGGGAGCCAAACTTGATCATACCTGAATGGTTTACAACTTACTGTGGAACCTCCTTTTAGAACCGAACCAAACCAAACCAGGTTAGGAAAATTGAATAACTTTTTATTAATTAAAAAGTAATGTGAGCCGCCGAACCGAACCAGGTTCAGTACCAACCAAATTCGGACTAGTACTTCCCAAACCCCAATAAATTTATAAAATCTGTTACTTGTCTAGACAGCAAGCTGGTCATTGCTTTCAATTCATTTATATCAATCATTAACAGAATTAACTTCCCTAGTTTGCTTAATCTTGAACTATTTTTCCCCCTTAGAAACTACCGAATAATTAATGTTGAATGACTAGAAAAACAACAAAATACAAAAGCTATATAATGCATTGCTTTTGACAAAAACGCAATGCTTTCTTTCTACCAGAAGCTGCAGCCGCATAATCTCATCTCATTTTTCTTCCTTAATATGCGACAATGAACTGCTTTGGCAAAATAATAATAATAATAATAATAATAATAATAATAATAATAATAATAATAATAATATAATCAAAGACTTGACATCTTCTACCATCGTCCTCATATATGACATGAAGTTTATATATGTACTCATCTCATATAGGAGTTAGAGAAGAAGAGTCTCACTGGTTCTGGTGAGTTTCTTCGTGATTCTTTGCTTTTGCCTCGAAGCCTGTCGGTGACCCTCATGATGCGCATAAATCTGGTATCCTCCGGTCCAAGTGCATGTGCAGATGCTGCCCCAGCTTTAGGGGATCCAGCTGGACTCGTTGGTGCAGTATTTTCTTTCTTGCCTAGCAGCCCACCCTCGCCAAAGAAACTAGTCATTGATGATGCGATCCCGATGTGAGATCCCACAACCTTACTTAATGCGTCCAAAGTTCCACCCGACCTTTCTTTAAATATTATTTCGAGTGCCTCTTTGTGTGCTGGATCTAGTACATCGGGGTCTCTTAATAAGTTTTGTATGGTAAGAAGGAGGAAATCTCGAATGCTATTTGCAGAAATATCTGCAACAAAAATGAGAAAAGGAACTAAAATATGTCCAACACAAACCCTTATATCCATGTAAATATACAAAGACACAAAATGGATAAATAAATTATCACAAATTTACAGCACCACCATTTTTTGTTTCCAAATTGTTGTAGGATAGTGAAGTTTGGCAAATCCCTTAAAAAATCAAACAACTTTTGCCGCATAAAAGATGAAACTTCTACCAAGCTTTTGCTGAAGAAATAAATGATGTAAAAAAGAGGTTTCAAAGATTTTAATAATTGAACTCCCCAGACACCTTCCTTTCAATCTTGAATTCACAAAGGGTGGCCGGTGGAGGGCGATTCACACCCTGTTCCTCCCATGCCACCTTTTGAGAAGGTGGGATGGAAAGATGGACGCTACCAACACACCTTTTGAGAAGGCTAGTATTGACAAAATTTGATGCTACATAACATAAAAGCATCGCTGTAACGCGTAAGCGTGTATTTAATTCCAATCAATCCGGGAAGAGCAAGTCTCCATGGGGTTTTAAATGGAAATATGGAGATATCTATTTTTACCACATGCAAAATACCAACCTAGTAAAGTGAATGTATTCTAAAAAAGACAACTTAAGGAAACTTGTAAAAAATGGTAAAATTGCAATCACTATTTAACCTTTTTCTTAAAAATTTCCTACCAGGCATGCCAACAAATAATGCACGACGTTTATGGCTTTAGGATGAGGTTTTTAAATATAAATAGTCCAGAAAGGAAACCATTTACTTATAACTGATCACACCAATGATAAAACACAGCCATCTTGAACCAACCCCCGCCTTCCCCTGGTGTAATCTCCTCCCCTTCCTCAATGCTCAGGAATGAAAATTGGATAGCAAGTGAATTTTCACCCTCTATTTTTCTATGATGACAAGGATAAATATTGGAGAACAGAGAAGGAAGAGAAATGATGACTGTAGTCAATAAGAGAAGCAAACCTGTCGCATCCACAGCACAAATGGCTTCACAAAACACATCAGCACTCTCTCGGCGAGATATCATCAGTTGCAAAAACAGGCATGCTCGACAGGTGGAAAATCTTGGATAAAAAATGTAGATCATGTTAAGTGAACAATGGCTTCACAGAAAAATGGGATAATGGCAAGCACTAAAATAGCTAAATCACAATGCACAACTCAAAAATGAAGTGCTAAGAAACGATTTTCACATGGAAGTCAAGGATATAATCCCTAAATCTCTCTGTTGTATGTGGAACTGCTACCACTAATGAACGGACCACAGCCATGGTTGTTTCATGAGCACCATCTTCAAGAAAAGCATCCATTTGAACACGAATTTTATCAACAATCTGCACATGATGTGTTCATAAGAACAATGTATAGAAACTGCATCAGCATGGACTATTATAAAAACCCTCTGTACCATGTCATTTTTAAAATGTTGTGCCACAGCCCCAAATGCATCTATGCTTGCGTTCTTCACATACACGTTTTGGTCCGAGCCAAGGGTAATCAAGGCCGGCAGAACATGTGTGGATGCAACTTTTACATTAACATATGTAACCTGTTAAAATGTATGTAAATATCTTATTGTGAGGTATAGCAAGACAAATTTGTTTAAAGGGAAAGAGAACCATGCAATGACTTTCAATATATTAGCAGCACTGATCTTCAATTCTATATTCGAGCTAACAACCATTTCCCACAAGATATCGAATATCAAGCTATGATGCTCTTCAAATGCGCTGCATTATTAAAGTAGATTCTATGTGAATATTTAGAAATAAATAACAAATAATTAGGACTAAAGTTTTTAATTACAAACCAAAGGAAGCGGACAGCATTAACAATATCATTGGTGTGTGTCGCAGATTGATCCTCTTTCGCTGCACCTTCAACTAATAGCTTCCTCAAGTAGTCTGCTAACTGTTCACGCTTACCAGGAGATCCTAGAACACCCGCTAAGAGAAGTGGCAGGATACCTAGAGTAGCAAGTCTCTCGGCCACAGCTGTTCTTGGTTTCAGACCTGCAACCAAGCAACAATCACAGAACATGCAACGATAAAAGGTTAACAAGATTCTAAGGATACAATACCTTGGACACTAGAATGAATGTAGGGAGGGAAAAAAGTCAAATCAGCAGCATCGCCAACTGCTGCCAAGAATATAGGAATCATTATGTGTGTCGAATAACACTCCCCAAAACGTTCAGAAACAGCCAATAAAAACTGCAATGTCATGATGTAGATTAGCAACAAGACAAACAACATTATTTCAGCAAAACAAGCATAAAGAAAGCAGAAAATCTCATTAAATGCAATATTGACAAAATACCTTTGTAGTTTGGTTTCTTAAACTATCCTCTTTCTGGGGTAACATGCAAGCCAGTTGTATCAAACCCGAAAAGCAGTCTACATGCATCCATTCAAATGCCGGCCACTCGACATGTCCTCTTGTAGAATATAAATGTTAGTTGTAGATAAGATAAGTTTATTTATTTACTGTAGATAAACTAAAGTAGTATGGATAAACTATAAAGTTTGAATTATTTATCCCTTATCCTAGTATTTTATCTTTTATCTTATCTCATAGGTTGAATTTAATTTCAATTTAGAGTAGTGTATTTGTAACATAACTCTTTGTAACTAGCCTATAAAAGGCCTTGTATCTGTGTTATTTAAAATTAAGAAAAACAGTGAATCTAATTGATCACTGCCAAAAATACTCCTCTTTATTTTCTACATGGTATCAGTTTAGGCTAATAGATCCTTATCACACACTTTAGCCGTCGCAACCATGGTCAATATCCCAGATGTTTTTTTGGTTCCGGTTACCAATCACAGATTTACTGGTCCTAGTAAAACCAATGACTTGAATCTTGCCCTTACAGCTCATGAAGGTACAAAAGGGTGCCAGTTTTTTGACACTGGCGTGGCTGCACCGGGATGGATAATTGATTCTGGAGCCTCTGATCATATGACTGGGGACAAAGGGCTATTCAACACATTTCAGACCACATCTCCTCGCTCCTCTATAAGAACAACATATGGTTCTTTATCGCCTATTGCAGGGAGTGTCTCTGTTGTTGTCAATAAGAATATACTGTTAAAAGATGTCCTTTATGTACCAGCTTTGAAATGCAATATTCTTTCTGTCAATAAGCTGACTATTGATTTGAAATGTGTGACTAAATTCACTCTCCAAACTTGTGAATTGCAGGCAATGGGCTCGAGGCAGATACTTGGTAATGCTAGGCTGTCTGGTGGGCTCTATGTGCTTCATGGGGGACCGCTTCTCTCTTCTCATAAAAATTTCAAGAGTTTGTCTTTCTCTTCTTTAGTTTCAACTTCTGAAAAATCCAATGATGTTATGCTCTGGCATTTCAGGCTAGGTCATCCCAGTTTTTATTATTTAGAAAAGTTATTTCCAACTTTGTTTCTCAATCAAAAACCACAATTCTTTCATTGTGACAATTGTTCTCTTGCTAAGAACACTAAAAATTCGTATCTTCCATATGTTTATAAATCTTCTAAACCTTTCTCTTATCCACAGTGATGTTTGGGGCCCTTCTAAGGTAAAGAATATAAATGGGTGTCGATGGTTCGTATCCTTTATTAATGACCATTCTTGTACTACATGGACTTTTTTGATGAAAGAAAAATCTGAGTAGAACAAATATTTAAGAGGTTTTATACTATGGTAGTGACTCAGTTTAATAGTCACATTCAAATTTTGCACTCTGATAACAGGGGAGAGTATTCTACAAAAACATTGGGTTCTTTATTTCGAGAGAAGGGGATTGTCCAGATTAGTTCTTGTGTCGATACTCCACAGCAAAATGGGATCGCAGAGAGGAAAAACAGACATCTTTTAGAGGTCACTAGGTCCTTACTCTTCTGTCACAATGTACCTACTCAATATTGGGGTGAGGCTCTATTGACAGCAACCTACCTGATTAATAGGATGCCTAGTAAAGTCCTAAAATTTCAAACTCCAAGGTCAGTGTTTCTGGACAATTATCCTACTTTTACACCTATATCATCTACCCTTCCTTTGAGAGTTTTTGGGTGCACTGCCTATGTCCATAATACTAGTCCCTCTAGGTCTAAACTTGATCCTAGATCTATTAAGTGCCTCTTTTTAGGGTATTATTCACTAAAGAAGGGCTACAAGTGTTACTCTCCTCATACTCGTAAGTTTTATATTTCTCTGGATGTTACATTTTTTGAACACGTTTCATATTTTACCAAGTCTTCAATTCAGGGGAGAACTTTGATGAATTTTATCCTTTAAATCTTTTGCCACAAAAAAACCAACATGTTCCAACACAGGTTCCCTCTGCTCTTCCTACAACTTTTTTTCCATCATCAACACCAGTAAATTCTACCAGTCCTCGACCTATTCATCCAATGAGTACTACACCTCCAAAAAGTCCCAAATCTACTCCTACGACGCCTCAAAGAACCCAAACTCCACAACTCTAGAGTAAAGAGCTGAGTGTCTACAAAAGAGGTAGAAATCTATTCCAGAGGCCATCTTACAGTCTGAAATTTGCTGAGAATTGCAACTGAGTCCAATTGCCTCTGAAAATGTGGAAGGTAATAGAGGTGATGAAGGTAATGAATTACCCCAAGTTTCTACTTCTAATATGGATTATGATGAGTTACCTATTGCTAAGAGGAAGGGTGTCAGACAATGTACAAAATATCCTATTCATATATTTGTTTCTTATGGGAATTTAATGTCTTCTTTTAAAGCCTTTACAGCCAGCTTGAATGAGATACAAATTCCAGCAACTGTAGAAGAGGCTCTCAAGGATCCTAGGGGAAGAAAGCAGTAGAAGAAGAGATTGAAGCCTTGGAAAAGAATGGGACTTGGACCATGGTTGATTTGCTACAAGGAAAGAAGCTTGTGGGCTGAAAATGGCTATTTGCAGTGAAATACAACTCTGATGGCAGCATTGATAGATACAAGGCGAGACTTGTGGCGAAGGGCTTCACACAGACATATGGCATTGATTACAAGGAGACCTTTGCTCATGTGGCCAAACTCAACACGGTTAGAGTTCTACTTAGTTTGGCAGTCAATGAAGGATGGGGACTTCACCAGTTAGATGTGAAAAATGCTTTCCTTAATGGAAGGCTAGAAAAAGAAGTCTACATGAGTATTCCTCTAGGAGTGAAGAAGGAAATGGGAGATCAAAGAGTGTGCAAGCTGAAAAAAATCCTTGTATGGCCTGAAGCAATCACCTAGGGCCTGGTTTGAGAGATTTACTAAAATTATTTTGAGAAGTGGGTTTAAGCAAAGTCAAGCTGATCATACACTCTTCATCAAGATGACACCTAGCAGAAAAAGGGTAATCTTGATTGTTTATGTTGATGACATAATAATCACTGGAGATGATCTCAGTGAGATTAGAAATTTGAAGAATCTACTGAGTAGAGAGTTCGAGATAAAGGATATGGGAAGCTTGAGGTATTTCCTGGGAATGGAAGTGGCAAGATCAAGCAAAGGTTTGGTTATTAATCAAAGGAAGTACATTCTGGATCTCCTATCCGAGACTGGAATGTTGGGGTGCAAACCTGCAGACACTCCAATAGAGACAAACTTGAAGTTGAAGAAAGAAAGAGCTCAAGTAGATAAAGAGCAGTATCAAAGGCTGGTTGGAAAACTTATCTGCCTATCTCTGACAAGACCAGGTATTGGTTTTTCTGTTAATATTGTAAACCAACATATGGCAGATCCTAGAGAAGAGCATCTTAAGGCTGCATACAGAATATTAAGATACTTAAAAAGGACTCCAGGCCATGGTTTATTCTTTAAGAAAACTGAAGATAGAACAGTGAAAGTCTTCACTGATTCCAGCTGGGCTGGAGAGTTAACAGAAAGAAGGTTGACTAGTGGCTATTGCACATTCATTTGGGGAAACTTGGTGACCTGGAGAAGCAAGAAACAATCTGTAGTTTTTAGAAGTAGTGCTGAAGCCGAATACAGAGCTTTAGCACTAGGGATCTGTGAAGGCATTTGGCTGCAGAGATTGATGAAAGAATTGGAGATGAACCAAAGTGAAAAATTCGAGATTTTATGTGATAATGAATCTGCCATCGGGATTGCTAAGAATCCAGTCCACCATGATAGAACGAAACATGTGGAGATTGACCGACATTTCATCTCAGAAAAGGTCAATGGTGGAATGCAAATTTATCTTATGTACCCACTGAAGGGCGGCTAGCATATATGCTCACCAAGGCTCTATCAAAAGCAATATTTGATGGATTCACATCCAAGCTGGGACTATACAACGTATACTCACCAGCTTGAGGGAGAATGTTAGTTGTAGATCATATAAGTTTATTTATTTACTGTAGATAAACTAAAGTAGTATGGATAAACTATAAAGTTTGAATTATTTATCCCTTATCCTAGGATTTTATCTCTTATCTTATTTCATAAGTTGAATTTAATTTCAATTTAGAGTAGTGTATTTGTAATATAACTCTTTGTAACTAGCCTATAAAAGGCCTTGTATCTGTGTTATTTAAAGTCAAGAAAAACAGTGAATCTAATTGATCACTGCCAAAAATATTCCTCTTTATTTTCTACAATAAAATCAATCAAAATCATTTCAGCTTACAACCGAACTATCAAAATCTATCCATATACTCATCTCATATGTCGGGTATATAAAAGAAAATGCAAGTGTGGAAAAAAGAAACCAAAGAACAGGGAAAATCTTACTCTGCATACAATTGAAGTACAGAGCTGGAAAATATTGTCCCATTTGACTCCGAAACAAAGGAAAATGGGCATATCTCAATTGCTTTCTGATGCACATAAGGAAGCAAGTCGGCCAAAATTCTTAATAAAACATCAAGATTCCAGCGCTCTTGTTCGCCTAAAGCACGCAGGTGGAACTCCACTACCCCTTATACTCCAGAAAGAGGTGGGCAATGCTGAAAATATTGAGAGAGCAACAGTAAGAGGGGAGAGCATGGGAAATTGGAAATGTGGTACCATCGACCAAAACATGATAAAATCAAAGGGCGAAAAGTTACCTCAGCAGAGGCTAAGATATGAGAGATTAGAACTCTCAAAATATGGTTTACATTGTTTCCGCAATTTATTATTGCAGGTAGTAGTTCATTTAGTGTAGTTTCAACCACCACTCCGAATGGATCACAGGCCAGTTGGAACATCATCTCCTCAACCTATCAATATACAAATAAGGCGGTGGAGAATTTTATGCGTTTTCTTATGTAGAAAATAGGTATTTCTAGCCAAGAATTATGTAAAAAAACAGAAGAGATTTATAAACTCTGTGTTTCGATATACAATAAGTGAGTCTATTTATAGACTCTTTACAAAGAGCTTTATACTAGGTAGTTAACTTCTAGGATAGAATTTTCTCTCTTTATCACTTATCCTATACAAGATAGATTTAATTTAAAATTTAAACTACTAGTTAGGATATATTTACAACTCTTATTTATCTACAAACACTAACAACACGCCACTAACCAACACTAAATAATACAGCCGTTATAAAAGATAAACTTCAAATATTGTAAATATTATTTGTTATTATCTGCTAACATTTTAGGATTAAGTCCAATGGGATAAAACTCTTATCTCCTAGCATTTTCTACGATTCTTATATCTTGTATCGTATCTTCTAGTTTGATTTAAATTTTAAATTAAGTAATTTGATTGTAACATAACTCTCTTGTATTCAGCCTATTTAAAGGCTTTATACCGATACATTATTTAAGTCAATACATTTGAGAATTCATTCTCTCTACAAAACACTCTCAGCTACCCTGTTCTATTGTGGAGTATTGACACATGACGTAATATGGAAGATACCCTTTTCTCGGAAAAAACCCTAGAGATTGACTAAGGTATTCACTCCCATTTTCACTTTTCAGAATTTTTATCTTGCAAGTAAATTGATTTTCCACCATTATATAAAAGTTCTTAAATATTGTTGCAGCCTCAAATTTTTCTCTCATTAGGTAAGTCCAAGTAGTTCGAGAATGATCGTCTATAAAAGAAATGAACCATCTATACCCATTAATGGTTTTGACCTTAGAGGGGGAGCAAATGTCACTATGTACTATAGAGAAAGGAGAAGTAGGTTTAAATGGAGATGAAACATAAGGGTGTCTTGTGTGTTTGGCAATCTGGCATGTATCGCGATGAAAGGAAGATGGTTTTTTACTAAGAAATAGTTTGGGAAACAATTTAGCAAGGTAAAAGAAATTGGGATGTCCTAACCTAAAATGCCACAACATGACTTCACTAGATAACAAAGAATTGGAAAAAATAGTAGACTGAAGACAACTCAAAACAGATTGTTGATAAGGTGAGAAGCCATCAAGGATGAATAGACCATTACTTAGCCTAGCACTGTCAATCACCATCCCGAGCCCTGTGCTTGAAAAACACAACCATGCAGCCCAAAATTAGCACTACATTGAAATTCGCTAACCATCCTACTAACAAAGAGTAGATTGCAGGTGAGGTTAGGCACATAGAGAACGTTGTTTAATACCAAAGACTCGGTTATAGGAATAGAACCACTCCCTTTTACTATTGAAAGAAATCCATTTGCTGTTCTGATTGAGGAGGCAGATTGTAAATGCTTATAGTCTGTAAATAAGCTTAGATTCCCTGTCATATGATCAGAGGCACCAGAATCTACAATCCAGTTATGGGAATACAAAGTAGTCAAACACGAAATACTACCTTTAGTGGTAGTGAAGGCCGCAGGCTCAATTTTAGAAGACATTTGGCTAAAAAACTTCTGAAGTTCTACGAGCCGCTGCTTACTAATGTGACTAGATCGAACCTAAACTGATACCATGTAGAAAATAGGTATTTCTAGCCAAGAATTATGTAGAAAACAGAAGAGATTTATAAACTCTGTGTGTTTCGATATACAATAGGTGAGTCTATTTATAGACTATTTACAAAGAGGTTTATACTAGGTAGTTAACTTCTAGGATATAATTTTATCTCTTTATCACTTATCCTATACAAGATAGATTTAATTTAAAATTTAAAATACTAGTTAGGATATATTTACAACTCTTATTTATCTACAAACACTAACAATACGCCACTAACCAACATCTTATTATAATTTCTCTATTTCTTTCAAGTCATGATATTATATTATGCTAAGGGCAAAAGGCTCCAGTCCCTAGACCATGGGTCATCAACCTGTTCTAGAGCTTACATCGTGGCCAATTCTGGCAAGTCAGAATTCTTCTCCATGATTGCCTTGAAGCATATTTAGTGAGGCTGACCTTGAAATATTTATCCATATGCGGAAAGTGTGGAAGTAGTAAGGCCAGGTTGTGCGCAGTAGCTTCTCGGACAACAGTTGCAGGATCTTCTATCAGTTGTTGTATGATAGATAAAATAAGAGAATCACAAATCTCAGGTCTAACAAATTCAGCAAGCTCTCCGCATGATTGAGCGACAAGCAACCTGCGCTCCTCATACATGTGATTTATCTGCACTCAAAAGACTATGAAATCAGGCTACTATAATACAACCGGCAAAGAAGAAATAAGCAGCCCAGAAACTCACTTGTTCCCAGCACTGGGGGAGTAGTTCTATTTCTGTTCTCATCTCCCCAACATTTTTAGCAAGGTTCACACATGCCTGAAATGAAGTCTAAAAGATTTAGTACTGTATCTACGCTTGTAGCTATTTATGCTCTAACGGGATTCTCTGAAACATACATCCATTATAATTCGCCTCTGCAGTTCATCTGGACGTTTAATCAAATTGAAAAGTGTGTGCGTCAACGAATCTCGAGTGGCATTATCTGGATGCCGCTCGATAGCACACATTATCAGAGGAAGAAACTCCTAGAGTCAAATAAATTATGAAATTAAATAAATTTATGAGGATAACAAATAAGATACTGTCTGAGTCAAAACTAATAGTCAGAAAGTGAACCTCCCGATGGTTGATTAAAACATAAGGAACAATCTTAGGCAAAGCATCAGCAAGGATTTGAATTGTCCCCAAACCCTGTTTTAATAAAAACTCTGCATCAGATATGATAAATGTGCTTGGATTTCTATGAAGAGAAATTGTAGCAAATCTTGACAATATATTCTATTTTGGGTGGGGAAGCAAGTAGTACTATACTAGATCTTCGTTTTTTCATAAATGTATCCCATTACGTTATTGATATAACATATATGTATTAACAAAAAAAACTAAATTTTATCAATTCATAAATGAATGTATAAAGAAACAAAATATATCAAATATATAATCTTAAAATTGTGAGTTAATTTTCTTTTAGAAAAGTACCCAAGAAAATCAATTGTTAATTTCATATTTTCATTAAACTAGGAAAATAATATTTACGTTTAAAAGAATATAATGAAGTTGAAATTTGAGACTAGAATTTAGGGTGTTTTCTGGAGTTCTACAAAGTGATTCCAACCTGACTTATGTGTTGAAGAAATAATGCATGATAGCAGGATAGCTAATATTGGAGAGTAATATGGACAGAAGAAGTTCCACTAGGCTAGAAAGATAGAAAAAAAAACATGTTCGGTACTAGGTTGCAGACTTTAAATCTTATTGACAAATTATAAAGCTAATTTGGTTTTTGTTAAATTTACATGATTGTGATTGACTATTGTGACAACCCTCTTAATCTTAAGGGTTTGTTAGGTTATCAGACCACATTAGTAATAAACAAAATGAGAATTTTAGTATGATGGTCAATTTGTTTAATATATATACTATGGATTTTTTCCCCTTAAAAGATTCCCACTCCAGCTCCTATTACTATCCAACCCCCTACAGGAAACGCCGGGGAAAAACAAACAAAGGGATAACAGCCACAAGGGTGGTGGATGAGGAGTCGAACTATGGCTTTTAAATAATAGGTTTATGCATTCAAATGGGAAGTCTATTGAAACTTCAGATACCACCCTTGAAATATAATATCATAAAGCAAAAATAAAATCTTACCATATTCTCTGGAGCAGGTCCACTGTTAGGAGTTTCTGGTTTTGAATGCAATCTACTATATTCTGATCGTAGTTTCCCATTCTGTTGGGATAAGGTTCCACCAGACAGGAAACCATCACTATTGCTTGAAGGATTCATAACTGGTTCTGCCAACTTTTCTTCAGGCTTGTGAGTGCTGTCGTCAAATGTTTGAACTGGCCGTGACAATCCATTGTTGTCTACAGGTCCTGCCAGCTCAATGGGATGGGTGATTAGGGTTTTATTCTCATCCATCTCAACAACTTTCTCTTCGGTATACGTTGATTCTTTCTCAGCACAGCTGAAATCACCTATATTTGGAATATTTCTTTCCTCTGCTTTTAATCTTTCAATTTCCTTCTGCAAAGACTTAATTTCTTCCTTGTAATTTTCAAATGTTTGGGGTTGAGCAGAGTCAACACTAATCACCGGATCTTGTACAGAACCAGATCCGTCGACGTGCTTTTTTAGGGAAGTGATTTCTTCCTTGAGATCATTTAGTTCTTTCCTTTGGTGCTCCCAGGCATGCTTCACATCTTGTATCTGGAGAAGTATGAAATCGCTTCAAATTTTGTAGGATCATTAACGACCTGCTATTAAAGAAATCAAGTTTAAATAGAACTACCAAATTTTCCTTGTCCTTCATATCCTTCTGAATGGCTGCTAAGGATTTTGTTAATGAATTTATCTGACCTTCAGCCAAATCTTTGTTTTTCATCAAAAGCTCTTTTTCATACTTTAATCTCTCATTTTCTTTTTGTAATGATTCATTTTCTCGAATCATAGAAATTTTCTCCTGCAATAGAAGAAAACTTACTGTCTTCAATCATAAGAAAGAAAGTGTAAGTAGAAAGATCTACATGAACCACACGTAACAACAGATATTGTTCAAACAGTGATCCTTCTTTAATTATAAAAGACCATCTTAATGCCAAAGTGATATTAAGTGAAGCAACTTGTATCTACAACGCGAAGAAGAAGCATCCATTATGACGAGTAATGCCATTGTCTATCATGTCCAAACGTAAAAGAAAAGGGTTGGTGGGGCAAGATTTTAGTTCCAAGTTCTTATATCTGATTGATATCTATATATCGTAGATATTTTCCTAATGAAATAATACCATAAACATACTATTACAAGCAACTTCATTAACCAAACTAGAAGTACAGATTAGTTTGTAATGAATATCGCAATTCGCAACTGACAGTCCAAGTTTACTTATGGCACTCACCCAGGGATTTTATATTGACAAACGCAACCCAAGAAATGCTAGAAAGAAAGCAGCTGACAGCAAATGATAATGTTCCTCATAAAGCAAATTCAACAAAAATAAAGGACAACATTAATGTTCACAAATGAAAATATTCAGTATTATTTCAGTACGAATAGTAAGAAACAGCTTGCCTACCTCAGCAGCTTCCGGACTTGAAGACAGATACTGATAATAGTAATGGCGTAAGGCATCAGGCACAGATGCTGGTGAGTTTAGGTTCTGATCTGTAACCTGAGGTTAAACAATATATCAGCTATGACAAGATTTAAAACTAGCTGTAGAATATGCACATTCACCAGCTTAGGTTGCAGCTTCAAACCCCTTTAGGGGCCTCAAAATCTACTTGCGCAAGAGAAAAATTAACATATATCACCAAGAAAATATGAAAAATAGTTTCTATTAATTCTATAAATTGATAAAGCTTGTCTCCCTGCCAGAAAATCAGGAAAGAAGATAACTTGGGTTCTAACATCAAATGAAAAGCTGGATCAACTCCCAGTCAGGGTATTCTGTTTTTCAAACTAATTTCATGTTCAGAAAAGATACACCTTGATGTTATGGGGAAAGAATCTTCTTCTTGAACTTTTCCAATAATAATTCAAAAATATTTAATTCAAGTTGAACCCAACGAGTGATCTCAGTGAAAAAGATTATGATATCCATAATAAACGACTCATGTTCAATCAACTGTCTTCAAGGTGTGTGTTGTTTAAGAATTTATAAAAAGGAGTTTAAATTTGATACACAGGCCTCCCTATTTCTATTATAAATCAAAATTAAACCTAAACCCTAAAAAACTAAAACTCAAACTCTAAACCCTAAATTCTAAACACTAACCTTAAATTTTAAACCTACAACCTAAACCCCTAAACTCTAAACCCTAAACTAAACCCCTAACCCCTAAAAATAAAAAGTTTGTGCAAACTAAAAGTTACACAGACTATGTATTGAAGTTTTTCTCTTATAAAAGGTATGAACAAATATCAACTTTGTCGAGCTACTAATCTTTTCCTCAATGTATCGTTCACGTGCACGACCTCCGGATTAATTATCTTCATGAAAATAAATTAACAAATCAGTAAATAAAAAATTAAGGGACTCAATTGATGGAATTGAAAGCTGACGGGCCAAAATAACAATAATTGTAAATTTAGGGACTAGATTGAAAATGCTAAGAACTATAAGGAGGATTGGAAATGAAATTATCCCAGAAGGTTGCAAAAGGTGTGTGTCTCATTAGGGGTGAGCAAAACTCGACTCTACTCAATTGTTTTTCAATTTTGAGTTATTCGAGTCAATTCGAGTGACTCATAAAAACTTTCGAGTTCGAGTCGAGTAGAAATTTGCCCAACTCGAAAAGCCAAAAATTTGAATTTTACAGTTTTGCGATTTAGTCCTTGATTTCATTTTTCTTTAATCTCTCCTTATTTTAAATCCATTTTGACCAAATTTGAACCACATGTTCCTAAACCAATGTAGAATACCTATTTAGCTTCAATTTATATTTTTTAAAATAAATTTCATCCTTCTGCAATTCACCCCCTCAACTTTGTATGATTTCCTCATTTCTTCAATCCTTTTTTTGTTTTAAGTCCATTTTCGACCAAATTTAAACCACATGCTCCTAAACCATTGTAGAATACCTATTTAGCTTCAATTCATATTTTTAGAATAAATTTCCTTTTTTTCAATTTAACCCCTCAATTTTGAATGATTTATCATTTCTTCAATTCATCTTTCTTTTTAAGTCTATTTTTGACCAAAATTAAACCACATGATTCACTAACACTATATAATATGTATTTAACTTCAATTCACTTTTTTAACAAAATATATTCTTTCTTCAACTTTACATTTTATTCAATTTGATCATTCAACTTAATTTTTTTGTAAAGTTTTTCTCCACATCAAATTATTGACTCATTTATACTCCTATCAATACTTTATCACCAAAAGTTCCTTATTTAAAAATGACATTATAAATATATTTTAGAAGTTTAGATGATATTTTTTATTAAATAACATTACAAATCTTATTTATACATGTGAAAAATAATATGAAAAATATATATGCATATCTTATACGTTAGAGAAAGTCGTTTAAATTGGAATCAACTCGTGCTATAACATTATAAATAAGGGTAGATTCATTTTGGTCACCGTACTTTTAAAATATTCGATAAGGTCACCCAACTTTTAGTTTGATTTCAATATAGTCACCGAACTTTTAGGGCAGATTCATTTTGGTCACTGTACTTTTAAAATATTCGATAAGGTCACCAAACTTTTAGTTCAATTTCAATATAGTCACTGAACTTTTAGTTCAATTTCAATATAGTCACCGAACTTTTAGTTCACTTTTAATATCGTCCCTCCCATTACCTTCTGTTAAAAGATGACGTTAGTTATTGTTTTCCTTAATAAAAAATGGGTAAACTACATCAATCATCACTCAACATTCTTCTCACTCCTATTTTGGTCACTAGAGTTAAAAAATCAATTTAACAACTTAACTTTCAAATTATTCATATTTTGGCCACTCGCAAATGACATGTTTATACAAATAGAAAAATTCGATTAATCCTTAAAAGATTTATTTTGGTTACTTGGTAAATTTAGATTATTCAATTCTCGATCTTTTATTGTATTAATTAAATTAGATAATCGATTAACTAGTTAACTGAAATATTTGATTCTGGAAATGATTTTTTACTTTGTTTATTAAAATATCAAATATGATAATATGGTAAATTTAATAAATCTTCAGTTGTGATAAAAGTGTAAAAACAACTAGAAAGTCAAAAATTGAAAGTTAACACCTATTAATTCTACCCAAAGCCAAAACTTAAAAAAAAATCAGAAGGGTATCAAAATCATTAGACTATAAGATATTGTAATGCATAAAATTTAGAAATATTATATATACTAGATCAGATCAGTTAATCAATTTTGCTTAAAACTGTGAACCGTAATCGAATCGAAATAATTTATTTTAAAATTTTGTACTGAAATTGAGTTCAAATAATCCTTAAAAATTATTTTGGTTAATTTCTAAATTCAAATTATTCAATTCTCAATCTTATATTGTACCAATTAAATCGAATAATCGATTGACTGGTTAATTGGAATATTTGATTCGACTAATAATTTTTTTACTTTGCTTATTAAAATATCAAATATGGTAATATGGTAAATTTAATAAGCAAAGTAAAAAAATCATTACTCGATTTTTTAATGATTAATCGAATTTTTCGAGTTGTATAACCATGTCATTTGAGAGTGACCAAAATATGAACGTTTCGAAAGTTAAGTTATTAAATTGAAATTTTTTTAACTCTGGTGACCAAAATAGGAGTGAGAAGAATGTTGAGTGATGATTGGTGTAGTTTACCCTTTTTATAAGGAAAAACAAAAACTAACATCAGCTTTTAACGAAAGGTAACGGGAGGGACCATATTAAAAGCAAACTAAAAGTTCGGTGACTATATTGAAATTGAACTAAAAGTTGGATGACCTTATCGAATATTTTAAAAGTATGGTGACCAAAATGAATCCGCCCTAAAAGTTCGGTGACTATATTGAAATCAAACTAAAAGTTGGGTGACCTTATCGAATATTTTAAAAGTCCGGTGACCAAAATGAATCTGCCCTAAAAGTTCAGTGACCATTTATGTAGTTTACCCTATAAATAATTACAATTAAATTTGTATTGGAACTCAAAAGCTTGACTTGACTTGACTCGAACTCGGCTCGAATTTCATAAACTCGAATAGAATCGAAAACTTTCAAATTAAGCTTGAGTTGTAAAATACGATGTGTCAACTCGAATAACTCAAAATTTTGACTCAACTCAACTTGATCGAACACTCACCCTTAGGTCTCATATCGAGTCAGGTCAAATATACGGTTCAGGTTATGGGTCTCCTTGCTAAAACGACATCATTTTAGCACGATGTAAAAGCTCTTTCTTTTTCTTTTGCATTTCCCCATTCTCTTCCTTTTTTTTATTTCTTCTCCTCTAACTAGGCTTGTAATCGAACCGAAACGATGGTATGTTTATATTCGTTCGTTTAGTTTTAACCGAACAAATGAACAGACACGAACATAATTTCTTGTTTGTGTTCATTCGTTAAAATAACAAACGAACACAAACGAACGCAAACGAACATTGAGTATTGTTTAATTTTTTCTTAAGAAGTCTGAAGTCTCGTACATTGAGTATTGTATAATTTTCTCTTTTTATTTCATGTTTGTAATATATGTTTTTAAAATTTTTAAATATAACACTTTTGGTATGAAAAATAATAAATATAAATAGACATATGTAAATAAATTTAAACGAACATAAACGAACGGATTACCGAACGTTCACAAACGTAAATGAACGAACAAACTCTTTTTTCCTGATCGTTCATTTAATTAAACGAACAAAAAAAAGACTTATTCATATTCTTTCGTTTAATAAATAAACTAACATAAATGAATTTCCCGTCAAACAGTCCACGAACGATTAACTGAACGTTCAGTTCATTTACGATCCTATCCCTAACTCTCATTAATTTAACCTCCAACACGTCGTACCATCCAATCCGATGACATGGCAAGCTAAAAAATGGTTAATTTTAAATTTAACTCTTAAACTTTAAATAAAATATCAATTTAACCCCTATTTTTTATTTCATTAATTTCCCCTTTTAAAAAATATCTCCTCTTGGATCTGGAAGGGTGTCATAAAATCCTTTTTTAAGGAAGATCAGGTAGGCTCTTTCCTTGGGAACAATTTGGTTTTACTAGTGGGGGACGGTAAATCAATGTTATTCTGGGATGATCCCTGGTTGTGCGAGATCCCATTGAAAATGAAATTTCCTAGAATTTTCCTTCTTTCTTGCAATAAAATAGGGATGATTGCAGAGTTTGGTTTAAAGGAAGCTTGGGGGTGGTCCTGGAATATCATCCTTAGAAGACAACGTTTCGACTGGGAGATCAACCAATGGAACTCCTTTCTTCTTCTCCTTCAGAATTTCAGGCCAAATAATCTGGCATTGTGTGGGCAGGTGCAGGTGATAGCATATATGCAGTTAGCTCTTTCAAGAAAACTTTTTATCGCTCCACTCCCGAGAGACAGATTTGGAACCAAGTTGTATGGCTCGGATAAGCTCCCCCAAAGGTTGAATTTTTCTTGTAGCTAGTAATACAGAATCGAATCCCTGTTAAGGTGGAACTGCTTAAACGTGGTGTGCACTCAATCTCGGATGACTTATGCCCACTTTGTAGCAAGCATCCCACTTATTTTTTACATGTGAAGTCTTTTGGTTTATTTGGATGAAATTGATTCGTTTCTGGAATCTGAACTCTGTTTTTCCCTCAGAACCGGGTCCCTTTCTCTTGGCTTGGCGTGGAAACATTATGAAGGGCTTCATGAAATCAAGTTGGCATTTTATCTCGTTTGCAGTCATCTGGACAATTTGGCTTTTCAGGAATGATTTAATCTTTAGGCATTCTAATATGGACAGATTCCAGATCTTCAATTTGATTAAATCGAGGCTTGCTTGGTGGTTCAAAGAAAATTGCCGGCAATCATCTCCTGAGGTCTTATGGGCTGACCCTTCTATAGCAGACTTTTCTTCTACCTTGGTCAAACTACCCACTTCTCCCTGCTCTTGGGAAGCTCCTCCTTTAGGCTTCCTCAAACTGAATGTTGATGGTGCGATGCTAAGAAATGGTTCAAAGGGTGGAACTGGGGGTATTCTAAGGAATAATCTGGGGGAGACAATTACTACTTTCTCAAAGCCTCTCGGTTCTGGTCCTCCTATACTGGCGGAGCTAATAGCTATCAAAACTGATATGGACCTGTGTTTAAATGGTGTTTGGTGCAGGAACCAACGGCTGATTGTCGAAACAGATAGCAGTATTGCGGTGGAGTGGATTAGTCAGGCAGAGGGGTGTCCACAACCTTTTTCGTCTCCAGTCAGGGATATAGCAGAGAAGATTAAATCAAACAATCTGATCCTGCGACATATTCCCAGGGCGTGTAACATTGAGGTAGATTCGTTAGCTAAAAAGGGCATAGGCTGACTGTATTTTGTTATTCTCTTATAAAGAGAGGCTGAATGGAGTGTCAAGTCACAAGTAGCATAGGTTAGAAGGAGTATATGGTTGTAATTGTCGAACGCTCTTTTGTTCTCTTTTAGTTGTAATTTCGTCTTTTTAATTAGAGCATGGGCACTCTTTTCCCCTTCAGCTTTTGAAGGTCTTGTTTTACATTGACATTCAAAATGAGAAATTTTTTAACGAGCTCTCATTTTTTATCAAAAAAATTTAATTATGAAAATTGTTCAAGCCCGAGGCTAATTAGTAATTGATAAACATATAAGGCTATCTAAGAGTGGAGTCAAAAATTTATTTAAAGGGTACCATTTTTAACCGTATGTAAAAGAATTAATTATTTATTAAAGGGTGTTATTTATATTTTTATTTTTATACATAAATTATGTAAAAAAAATTCAAAAAAAATTTGGGTGTCAACACCTCATCCTTGCATTTGGCTCCGCCCATGATGCTATCAATATAAATTTTTTCATATGATGAGCATGATGATGTAGGCAATACGTTGATATGATTTTGAATGACTTGTCTTAATGCTTTCTTATGCTTAGTCGATGCATGTGATAAATGCTTGTATGGTTGTAGCATGCTTTGTGATTAGATTATACATATATGATATTTTCTTTACTAAGTAAAGATCTTTTACATCCATACCCGTTTTTGAGATTTTAGTGGTCTTGAGACAAACTAAAAAATTGGGCTCCTAATCATAGATTTAAATTACGATTGTGGTTGCATTTTCGGCCACGTTGCATGAATCACAATTGTGGACATAACAGACGCTACTTATGGTCAATGCGAGTATCACATTATGAATTTTTTTTAATAATATATACTATTGTGGACATAACGATTGCGGATATTGCGGTTCCGGATGATGTCACTATCGTTATATAACGACCGTTGTTGCGGTTGCAGGGCGTTATTTAAATATTTGTCCCTAATAACATGTATTGAAAAAAATTAAATTTTAAGGGTAAGTCCAAAATAACAAGTATTGAAAAATAATTGTGCCCCTAATAACAAATATTGGAAAAAATTGAATTTGAAGGGTATGTCCATAATAACAAATACTGGGAAAATAAATGAGCCATTAATAACAAGCATTGAAAAAACTGTGCCCTTAGTAACAAGTATTGAAAAAATTGGACCCTTAATGACAAGTATTAGGAAAAAATGAATTTTAAGAGTAGACCCCTAATAACAAATATTGAAAAATAAGGGTAAACTGCATATTTAGTACCCTGCCTATTACCGTATTTCTGTTTTAGTACCCTATCTATATTTTTTTTGGCAAAATGATACCTAACTTTATGTTTTTGTTTTGTTTTGGTACCTGACCGTTAAAAATTAACGGAGATGTCGACCTAAAATGGTATAATAATGATTTTAGTCTCAAAGTTTATACATTTTATCAATTTAGTCCAAATTCTATTAATTAAATCATCATCTTAAATATTTGGGTAAAACTCAAATTTTCTGCATATTTAATAAACCCTAATCACCCAATTCTCAACTAAAATTTTAATCCTTAAATAACCCCAATTCAAAGTTTGAAACCTTCATCTTCAAAAAAACGGATTTATCTCATCTTAAATATTTGGGTTAAACCCTAAATTTCCCTCTTCCTCTGCAACAGTTTCTCAACTTTTCATCTTCTTCATACGAACAATAATTTGCCAAAGGGGAAACTAAATTAGGGTGATTTTATTTTAAAAAATTTAGGTTTTGTGACTTTGGCTGGATTAATTTAAAGTTTTAAGTTTACAAGTGTTTTAAAATAACTCGCTCAGGAGTATGGTGATCTTATCCATCTTTACGACTGGTGCCAATCATTCAAATCAATAGTTCTTTTCCCAATTAGCTGTAACAAGAAATCAAGGCATTCCTTGTTAAGAACTATTATTGTTCCTTGTTGAAAATGGAAATTGACATTTGCTAATGGATGAGGGTAAAAATGGTGGTGGTGTTGATTAATTAAGCCATTACTGAAACAAATAAAACACGCTCAAATTAAAAAGAGGAGTTAAAGGTTTTTGGGGAAGAAGAAGGGAAAAAAGAGAGGAAATTTATAGTTTTAACTCAAATATTTAATATGATGATTAAAATGATGCAATTTGAACCAAATTGATAGAAATGTATAAGTTTTTTTTTTGGACTAAAACTGTTATTGTCCTAATTAAAAATAAGTGAAGTCACTATTTATGTTAATTTTTAACGGTCGGGTACCAAAACATAACAAAAACATAACGTTAGGTACTATTTTGCCAAAAATATAGATGGGGGTACTAAAACAGAAATACGGTAATAGGTAGGGTACTAAATATGTAGTTTACCCAAAAAATAATTAGCTCCTAATAACAAGTATTGAAAAATTGGGCCCTTAATAATAAGTATTAGAAAGAAAAAAAAATGAATTTTAAGAGTATGCTCATAATAACAAATATCACAAAGAATTAAATTTAAAGAATAGACCCCTAATAACAATTATTTTATAAGTATTGAAAAAAATTGGACCCTATAATTGATAGAAAAGTATTATTTTATAAGTATAATTCACTATAAAAATTATGGGCCCTGGGCGGGTGCCCCTCCTGCCCAGACCCAGATTCGACACTGTTTACATTCCAAAGATAAATGTTAAGATTTAAACACATATAAGATGACACAACAATAACATTCTTTTTTTTAATCTCATGTTAGAAAAGCGTTAATCCAAGAATTTAAAATAAAAAGTAAAATGAATATTGATATTATTAATGATCGAACATAACAAGAACGATAAAATAAATAAAATTTTAAATTATTGAAATCAAAATTCAACTAAAATAATAAATTTGAAAAACAATAAATAATTGTACTTAGAACAAAATCTGACTAGGAAGAAACGAGTTGAGGCATGTAATTATACAATTTCCTAAGACATATTTTCAGTAATTCATGCGGTGCTTGAAAATGTTGTTCATCTGTCTCAGAGGATACAACTACTAGATGATCAACTACAGTAACACGGCTGTAGAGATCGTGAATTGTAACCTTGCCTTTTCTTATCACCGAAAACTAGGTTGAAAATAGTGAAAATTTTCAGTTTTGTATTTAAACCTAGTAGGTTTAATACGATATTTATAGGGGTTTCACATAGTAAAATGTTGGAATTTGTTGACCAAATGGAACATTTAATATTTGAGAATCAACGAGTCTTTAAAGAGTAATTTTTAAAATTATTGTCTGAATTAAAGGAACCTTTTAATATTTATCTTTTTAATTATAAAACAAATTTTAGAAAATATATGTTGTATTTGAGGAAATATTATTTCAAATTTGGGTTAAAATATTTGCAGGCCTATGGAGCTTCTGCCCAATCTGGAAATTCGTGTCACCTACGTCGTGCACAGTTGCACATTTACTAACCAACAATTGGTTCCATGTTTTTCTCAACAAAGTTTGAATCAATTTCTCATTCAAAGCTCCAAAAATATCAATTTTTCCAACAATCCCCCACATGAATGAAATTGATCATTTAATCAAAAATATTTTGACTTGATGTGGTGATAGAATCTACGATCGATAGCTGCATAGGATATGTAGATGTCCTCATTTGAACCTTCCATTGTGAAAGTGTATTTACTTTACTGGCAGACTAGGAGACGCAATGTCTTTGAACTATTTTGTCGTTTGTGTAAACGATGATATACTTCACACAACTACCTCCCTAGCAAGAATATTAGTTTTCATGGGTATGTCCATATAGCCGTGAACATCACCTGGTTCTACAAGAGTTTGAAAGAACTATGCTCAATATTATCCTTGAAACGACCCCACTTCAGTCTTACATAGGTGACTTATGTTGCTCGGCTCACCAAAGCAAACAATGGTCATTAAAGATTTGCTTAGCCTATACCACTTTTTTTTATCATTGTTTACATCGTAGGAACAAACTTCGGATTAGAACCCCTACAATGACTGCGCAAGGTCTATGCAACAGTCTCATTCTTTTATATGTTTTCTCAATTTGATCTCGAAGTAAACCTTTAGTTAATGGATCTGCGATGTTATCTTTTGATCCTATAAAATCAATTGAAATAACTTCATATGAGATTAGTTGTCTAATGGTATTGTGTCGACGACGCTTATCTCTCGACTTACTATTATACATAAAGCTTTGTGCTTTACCAATTTTTTGTTTGGTTTTCAATATATGAATTTGTGGGCACATGCTTTGGCCATTCAAAAATATCCCCCAACAAATTCTAAAGACATTCAGTTGCTTCTCCAGACTTGTTTAGAGTCACAAACTCATATTCAATTGAGATATGGTTATACCCATTTTTCTTGAGGATTTCCATGATACAACTCTTTTTTCCCAATGTGAACATTATTTATTTGTGCCTTTGATATCTTTAATATCATATATACAATTGGTATCAAGGAATCCTTTTAAATAGTAGGATCTTTAGAATAATGTAGTTCATAATCTTGAGTATAATTTAGATATCTCAATACTTTTATAATCGCTTTCCAGATATTTGGCCCTGAATTGCTTGTGAAATTGCTTAAACTACTCACAATGAAAGCAATATCTAGTCCAGCACAGTTCATATAGACTATCTACAACCCTTGCATATTCCATTTGGTTAACGTTTTAACCTTTATTTTTGGACAAATGTTGGCTTGTATGTATTGGAGTTCTGGCTATGCCAGAAACATCCTTGCAAAACTTCTCTTGTCCACGTAGTGTGTTACATCAATATGAGACCCTCAAACAGACGTTGTTGGAGTTTTGTGCCATAAGTGAAGTAATTTATATAATTACTGAATCATTTTGACTGAAATGAAATAAATAAAATTTTCTATATGTTATTAGTAGACTACTTTGTTATGTATATTGTCCTCAAATTTGATATTGCATGTAAAATGATAGTAAATACCGACTCGTTGATTACCTATGGTTTAACTGAATATAAGTTGTATTATAAGGTTGATTATAATACTAAAGACACCTTATATTTTTTGGTAATCTAAGCATGTCTTTAGTTTATAAAATTATCTCGAGCAAATAATTTGGAAGAACTATTACGTCGTCTAAAGTCCAAATGGGGAGATAGTTTGTCTTAGCTGTCGAAGCAGTTGACTCCCAAGTATAGACATAGATGTGTTTGTTTGGACTGATAACACATTGGAATGAACCCAAGATGAATTCAGATCTTAAATCCGTTTAAAGATTAAATTTACTAGTGACGTTGAAAATATATTTAACTCAATCCTGAATAAATGTAGGACCATGTGTTCGTGACTTGAATACTTTGATATATCAAACTCCGATGTTTCTCAAACTAGTAAGCTGATGGATGATATGTTGGGTATGTAACTCATACATGATGTGAATGCATTTATAGCTATGAAATCATATCTCGATTGAAGAGTAAATAATATCCTCTCAATGACATTGTAATGGTTTGTGAAAACGGAATGTGGCCACGAGGTCATTCGCCAATGATGAATGATTATTATTACTTTGTGTAATAATTATTTTTACTATTTGGCTTACAATGGAACCTTGAGATATAAGTGATTAAACTGATGAACGAATTCAATCCAAGGGGATCACAGATATCCTATGAGGGTAATATATTTATGACAAGGCCTTGGACAAAAGTACATGGTAAGCTTTCAGTAATATTATATGTGTGGGAGTTCGGTCTTGGTACTATAGTAGAATGACTCATTAACTTAAATAATGGAGATTTAATTAAATGACAAAAAGTCTGTAATTAATTACAAATTATTTTTAGCCCATATCATATAAGTTTAAATGGTCCATTTGCTAGCTCAAATTGAATCAATATGGATTGCTTGATTAAATTGTGAGTTAAGAGAAAAATGATGGTTGATAAATAGATTGCGGAAATTATTTATTCAAGTAATTGCATTTTCTCATGGATGGAAAATTAAAATGACTTATAAATTAATTTAATAACTTTGGAAAATTATTTAATTGGTTTCAAAGTAGAATATTAATTAATAAATTATGATTTAATTTAAATTGTTTATAAATTAATTTAATAATTTTGGATTTGTATTTAATGAAGTCCAAAATAGAATATTGAATTGTAAATTATTGTTTTACATAAATGGAAGATTAGATAAAATTTTACATAATTTCTAAGACGGTAAAATTATCATGACTTTACGAAATTAGAATTGAACTATGCAAAAATGATTTAAATTAAGAAAATTAATTTTAGCATATGTATTTAATCATGGGTTAAAATTAATTTGTGTCTATTTTAATTGTTTATTAATTTAATGAGGAAATATCTCATGCAGTAGCGGTGAAAACGAAACGTTTTCACAAGTGCCTTAGTTTTAGGGTTTAGGGATTTGGTTTAGGGTTTAGTGCTTATGGTTTAAGTGTAGTGGTCTAGAATTTAGGGGTTATGGTTAGAATTTAGGGTTTATAGGTTAAGGTTTAGTTTGTAGGGTAATATGGTTAGGAATTTAGGTTTTAACCTATAAACCCTAAATTTTAACCATAAACCCTAAATTTTAACCACACCCCTAAATTAAAAATTCATCCACTAAAACTCTAAACACTAGACTCTAAACGAAATTCCTGAACCCTAAAAGTAAGGTGCTTGTGGAAAAAGTTTCCACAAGCATTTGTGCATGCCTAATTTAATTAAGGGTAAAGTTTACAAACGGTCACTGAACTTTGTTAAAAAAATAAAACGGTAACCAAATTTTTAAATGTTACAAAATAATAATTAAACTTTGTGTTTTGTAACAAAATGGTAACTGAGACGTTAAACCCCGTTAAGTACTTAACGTGTCTTCTATAAAATTTTGTATAATAGCACATTTAATCTTTCATATTTACACATTCAATCAATTTAGTCCTAATTTAAAATAATTCACTAAACTTAGCCCTCGTTATTTATGCGTTCTTTCAATTTGGTCCTTAAAGCAAAATTCTAAAGTTGCTTGGTTGGCAATATGATAGAGGAGCCGTTGTTTACAGTTTCCATTCACTTACTCACTAATAAAATCTAGCAAAAAACTTTAAACTTTTTAAATCAAAAACAAAACTGAGATGTAAAACCTTTTGAATTGTCATACCAGAATTAATCAGATGCCCATTGAAACTAACTTCAATCGTATGAAAAAAAAATAGTTCCATTATTTCTTTGAAATTATCAACACAAGAGACTTACCGGTGTCCCCTTTATAACTGTAGATACGTGAGCTGGCATTGCCCCTTCCACATCTGGAACTGGGGCAAGTCTTGATAAGCCAAAATCAGCAACCTTTGCTGTGAACTTTGAATCCAATAGTATGTTGCTGGCCTTGATATCTCGATGGAATATGAGAGGATCTGCTTCAGTGTGTAGGTAGAGGATTCCCTAGGCTGAACCGAGGGCAATTTTTAATCTCATTGCAAAACTCATAGGCTCTTTAGATTTAGCTGTTATATCATACGAACAGAGGATTAACATTAGAGCATCTAATATAGGCATAAAAATAGCAAGACCAGTAAAAGTGAATTTTGCATTCCTTATTGTAGTAATTTATCATAAAGATGAATTACCAGGAAGATGATCCCTCAGAGTGTCATTTGGCATAAACTCGTATACTAACATCTGCATGTGCAAAATGACTTCTATTAGATTTCCAACAAATGCAAACGAAGATAAATAAGAGGCAGTCTTACTATATTGTAGCACATAAAGGATGGAGTTTAGCATTTCTCATAAAAAATGAAGTTAGTAATTAGAAGAAAGTATTAGCCTTATTCGAAAGTGATAAAAGAGCCAACTCTAAGCTTATAAAACATGGCGGTACCTCTCCATCTGTGTGCATGTATCTTCTCATTTTATTTTTTGGGCACAGTTGAAATGACAATTCAAAAGGTTTTACATCTCAGTTTTGCTTTTGATTTAAAAAGTTTAAAGTTTTTTTGCTTGATTTTATACATAAGTGAATGGAAACTGTAAACAATGGCTCCTCTGTCATATTGCCAACCAAGCAACTTTGGGATTTTACTTTAAGGACCAAATTAAAAGAATGTGTAAATAACGAGGGTTAAATTTAGTGAATCGTTTCGAACTAGGACTAAATTGATTGAATGTACAAATATGAAGGATTAAATATGCTATTATAAAAAAATTTATAACGGACACGTAAAGTACTTAACGTTTCAGTTACCATTTTGTAACATTTAAAAGTTTGGTTACCATTTTTTTAACAAACTTCAGTGACCGTTTGTGAACTTTTTACCCTTTAATTAAATATTTAAATTTTGAGCTTGAGTAATTAATTAATTAATTAATTAGATAGAGTGCAAATCAAATAAACAATTTAAAAGTAAATAAAAAAATAATAGTTAATATATATAAAACTTAAGTTGGTTGACGCCAACTTTGGTGTTTTATTTATTATTATTTCTTTTATTATTTCATTAAAATAAATATATGGTAGGCTTAATTCATAAGCTAGTATATTTATGTTTTAATTGAATTGGTACTTCTAGTTAATTCAATTGTCTTCCAATATCTCCTAAAATAAATATGATTGGTTTTATTATTTCGTATCTAGAGAATTCTCACAAAGCCTTACGTATATACTAGAGAGAGAGAAAATTCTTGAAAAATAATTCTCAAAATTATATGAAATTTTCAATAAGAAAAATTCTTGGAAAATAATCCTAAGGGTTATTCAGAAATTTTAGAATTTTTCCTATGTTCATAAATTGAGTGGTGCCCACAAACCTAGCATCTAGGAGTGTGAGAATAACGAATAATATCTTTAGGTTGGAAGCGTAAATCTAGCAGAAGTTC
This sequence comes from Hibiscus mutabilis, assembly GCA_019671005.1. NCBI lineage: Eukaryota > Viridiplantae > Streptophyta > Magnoliopsida > Malvales > Malvaceae > Hibiscus > Hibiscus mutabilis. The sequence goes on along the minus strand of CM033726.1, from coordinate 44,260,039 downwards.
AGGTCATGGAAAACAATCCGAAGACTTACCAAGAGATTTGCATCAAGCATAAAATATCACTGTTGTATGGAATTCTAAAATATTCATGTACTTAATTATGAATTATATTTATTGTATTAATCTATTAGATATCACGTTTGATCCGTTTTTAAAAAAAATTAAAAGCTTCTGTTGCAGCTTTATTCTAGTTTTTTAAACATGGACCAACAGTCGTTAGATTTTGCTGCCCAAAATCAAATCAGTCAGTCACATATCTTTCATGTCAATCTTGAATTTAACATGTATTTGGCACGTTTTACCATTTCATTGTTACTTATAAAAATGAGTATGTCATCAAAATATGATTATATATCCTTATTTCGGTAGTTATGACATACACACATTTGTCACACTCTTTTGTTGTCATGCCAACATCTTAGTTTCAACCTTTATTGAATGTATGGACTATCTTTATTGATAGTTTCTAAATTTTACTTCGTTAAACCTGAATCAATTTTCTCAGTTGTACAAGAGAGTATATTTTCTTTGATTCCAAAATCATATTCTTGTGAATCTCAGAGTTTTTTGGTTCGTACACAAGATATTGACACGAGTTGATATGATCAGCATAGCCAATGAAAATACAATCCCTCATTCCATTTATTTTAGTAACGAGACCATTACCTTTGCAAGATACCCTACATTTTTAAGTGGTTGTAAGAAGGTTTTATGTCATTTCATAATTCACATGGTGTCTTCTCTCTTTTATTGTGATAAACCTTATTTAAATAGATGATAGAACAACTTCCCCCACATGTCAGACACATTATTGAAGTTCCAATTCTTTTCAGAAGCCATCTCCAAAATCATTGTACCCTTAGATATTGCAACGTTACTCACAAAGTGTTTCTCCCCATCTTAATCTTTTTTTATTAAGTTTGGGTTTCAACATCATGCTTAAAGAGTATAATTTGTTTATAGTATCATCTTTTTTTTAAATTAAATATATATAACACTTGTTTTTGCTATCATGAAGGTAATAATGTTATTCCTTCAAATAATAGTTTTTCATATACATTGTTACGAAAATATTTTCTCATAACATTGACCTTGCTTGTTTTGACTTTCTTTATAAGCCAACAGTTTCAAGACTTGTTCCCCCATCTTATTCAAACATTTATTATGAATTTTTGCTTCTTGAACACGCCACCCTTTTGGTCCCAAATAAGACATTATCTGTGGTTTATTTTCTTGAAGTCATTTTTTACTTTCACTACGTTTGTCCTGATAATATTTGTCTTAGCAACATTACCTAAGCAATATTTGTCACGACAATATTTTCCTTAGTAACAATTGAAGGCGGTAGCAGCATTTACCTTATCTTCTCTAACAATAGGAGGATTATCATTCAGATATTTGGTTAAGTTCAACATTGTCAAATAGACAACATCTTTTGTTGCCACGTTTTGAAATTATCTACAATGAATTTCATTGGTTTTTCATTGTGGCTCATAGCCACAAACAATAAAATAGAAAATTGTAAATTTGTTAATCATCATGAATTTAGTTCGAAACTAAAACCAGAAACAAACACAAATCTCAAACTTTTGTTAGACGATAGGAATTTAGTAAACTAAAATCTAAAACAAAAGTTCACACAGCCTACTATAAACAACATTGCTGAACAATGCACAAGGTAGGTAAATTATGAAAGAGATGTGGTGCAGTAGGCAAACTTAAATACCAAGCCTTTCAAAGAATTGATCCTAGACATGCACTCTCATATTGTCTTCTAATCATCCGTTTATTGGTTTCCTTCTCTTATGATTAAGGAAGTTATTGAAGTCGTTCCTAGCAGGGATTAGCTTTTCAAAGAACTAACGCATGAAAAGTTCACCTATAAACATTCCTTTTGCTAGAATACTGTGAACGATCAGTTAACGTTGCTATTTTTTTAATTCAAAACAATTTAGAATCTATCATTACAAAATTAAGAATTTGGCAACTAAGAATTTCTTAGCATCGACATCTTTTATTTGTATTTATGGTCCAACGAACTTCACAATTATTTAGCCTTTTATACTATACACTTCATAACGTGCATCAGATAAGGCTTTGAGAATGTAGTTACGTCATAGAGAAACATAGTTCTTTCATGCTTTGATCTGAGACCCCGATCAGAATCAACACTCTAGATTCTGTTGAACATAATCAATAACCAGTGTTACTTTCGATAAAAAATTATGTTAAATGGTATAATTAAAAATCTTAAAACATATTTATTCTCGTTCATAAAAGGAGATCTAGTAAACTCGTTAAAACAATAGGAAATAAATCTTGAAACAAATTTATATTCAAGATCTCAATTTGCAAAAATAACAAGATTCCCAATAAACAAATTCCACGATTTATTTCCTTTTACAAAAAGTATTTAGCTCATGTCTGAGCAAATATCATCCATAATAAAAAAACAATAAAGGTTATGGCAGTTTATCAAGCAAGAGAGAAAGAAAGTCAGGCGTCCTCAAATTTTCCTCCAAGCCTTCAAACTGTGCTGCAGCGCTCTTCACTCCTCAAGCCTCTCTCGATAGCTCTCATCGTGTGGAGACTCCTCTAAACCCTCGACCACGGTGGTTCTCCGATATTTGAAGACAAGGGTTGTTGCAATGATCAAGCTCTTTGTAATGCCCCCTTCCCGGTCTAGTAGGATTCTGGGTCGAAAAGCATTACCGATAAACAATGCAATGATTGGATTACTAAAATCGATGACTTAAACTATAAACAGTGAATTAATATCATTCATTCAATGCAATGTTTGAATATAATTAATGCAAAATCATTAGAATTGTTATCATGGTCTAATTTAAAACTTGTACAAGTTCAAGGACTAAATTGTAAACCTTACAAACTTTAGGGCTTATCCTGATTTAGGATTACCAAATTGAAATACCTTATCTGATTATCTTGTATATAAAATTCTAGAGGTTTTGTAGTCCAATTACACATTCAATTAACCCGTATTCAATTCAGTGACCAATTTATAAAATTTCAAAACTAGTTAACTAGCTTACCTGTATTGGTACCGGTACTCAAGAGGTCGTACCGGTACGTACGCCCTTAAAAATAATTTATTTCGAACCTAAATCTTGTATAGGTACTCATCGTGCAGTACCGGTACGTAGATTTGGTGTCTCCGTATTGGTACGAGTCCATAACCGTACCGGTACACAATCCCTAATTCCCAAATTGAGTCGCTTAATGGGTATCGGTACGTCACCACTCGTACCAGTACCCGTGCTATTGTAAAATTTAGTAGCCAATTTCTGTATCAAAACGCACTGTGCAGTATCAGTACGCCCCTTGTCCTGTGTCCTATTATACATAGCCGTAACGATACGCCATTACCCGTATCAGTACGCCAGGGTCTGTAATGACAAATTTTATCTGGTTCATTAGCATTTGACCTATCAAATGTGGTCCAAAGTCTACGAAAATTTATAGACAACTTATATACATCTCAATCTTGATGCATGCCAATTTCCAACGCATTTAAAAAACCATTTACCTTGTTTTGTCTATAACATGCCATTGATGCCATTTTAACCACTTTTTATATGCACTAACAAGTTTAGTTTAGGTCATGTCATGAATACCAAAATGCCAATACCATATTACACATCAAAAGGGCATTTAGGACTTATAAAGTACTATGCCACCAAGCTAGGAGTTTAAAGGCTATAAGTACATTACAAAATGGCTTACTGACTTGCAAAATCTTCACTTGTCCCGATCCCCGAGCTTTAATCTTTTCCACCTGAAATGCATGGGAAATGAGATGCATTAGGCATAAATTGCCTAGTGAGATAGTCATAAACCATGAAATTAATAATATGATCCTTTCAACAATATCAATGGCATCTAAACTCATGATCAATGTATATGCATCTCAATTACACAATATGTCCATAAAACTCAAAGAAATCGATGTAGTTCCTATTTGATCAATAATTTAATCCCTTGATCGATATGTGATAATGGATACATGAATTCCACCTCCTCATCAAGTCCATAAAATTAATGAATTATCGTATTCTCCTCCTCGCCAAAAAACCAAAACACAAATATCCCTCATTCTCGCCAAATAAAGGCCGTAGCCTAGGACCAATGTCCACCCGTACCAATGAGCTCATGAATTCTATGGCATTCCAATTGTATCCAATGTCCACTCGAATCCAAGGTCCAATGATTTAATAGTTCAATGATTTCATGATTCAATAAAACAATGATTCAATGATATCAATGACAAGTTCAATGGTCCATGCACATGAATTCTATGGTCCATGCACAAAACCAAATGAATGCTGATGAGTACCTGCTGTAACGACCACAAGAAGAAAATGCTCTACCCACCAATCCACCCGCTGATACCCTGAGAAGAAAAAGCAAGAATAGGCTACTCGTTCTTTGATTTCACCATCTGTTGGTGATGCTCCTTCTGATGCTACCACATCCACTCGATCAACCAAGAAGAAAGCCAAGGCTAAGGGCAAGGCCCTCATGGTCTCAAAACGAACTACGCCTGTTAGCCCTGTACACTTGGTGAGTGATGAGGATGTCGATGACACCACATCGAATTGACCAGCCACTTCACCTTCTCCACATCCAACTCTTACTACAACATCTGTGATGCCCAGAACTCGGATGAAGGTCACTATTATCCGAGAAAAGTCCAACTTTCTCGACGAGGTTGTAGTGATGCTAAAGGAGATGCCCACCATCTCTGAATCCAAAGAATCCTCTGATTCTAATCCTTCTCAAATGGATTCCCCTTGGCATCCACTATACCATAGGCCAATGAAGAGCCTGCACCAACCGTACCTCACACCGGTACACGCTTTAAGCACACGAAGCGCAAAACTGCACCTTCCCGCGCCCATTAAAGTCCAAGTTATTATTTATTTTATTTTTTGATTTTATTATTTTTTACATTGCATATTTATTTATTTGCATTGAGGACAATGCTTCTCTCAAGTTTGGTGGAGGTTTTGTTCGTAGGTTAGATTTTTTTCTATTTTACATTTTTTGCTATGGCATTGATTCTGTTGAGACTGCTGCACGCATTTTTTGTGATATCCGATGATGACTATATTGAGAATTGAACATGGGATTGAAACAGTTGTAGCATTGCCTTGAACACGTTTCATGCTTTTAATACTTAGAGACCTTAGAAAAATCTTAGGTTAGACTCTCTGATCCCATAACATAATTTGATGAATTGAATGAATTGAATGCTCAATGATACCATAAAAGCTAAAAACAATAAAATCTCATAAAAAATGAAATAAATTCCAAAGGCATAGCTGTTAAGAATGGTAGCTATAGCATATGAGTGAATGAAAGTCTTCACATGATGACTCTGCTCGAAGCTCTCGGGGATGAGGTGTTTTCTCCACTTTATTTTTAGGCCTAGAAAGGTAGTTGTGACAAGCTGAAGCCCCAATGATACAACTTAATAAATAAAAATCTTAAGGGATTAAAACAAGTACTAAAAAGAAAAAAATGCTAGGGTAAGAATAAAGAGCATACTTAGGAATTTTCTAACGTCACTAAGTATTGATTGGATGCAGCACAACATACACTTCACCTGCAGTAGGATTGATCCTAGGAATAAATATTTGAACTTTGATATACTGCATTATATATATATTCAATTTCCCGAGGATTGAAATAATGCTGCAATATATTTTTGAACTGTTAATGCCATAGTTGTTTTAGTTTTGCATGTCATTGCTTGATGACAAGCTATAACTTAAGTTTCAAGGTATGATAACTGGTGCGATCTCATCTTCATGAAAAGGAAGGGTCGCTTGAGTTCCCTATCGAATTAAGGATGACCCGAACAAAATAGACTTCAAATTGGAATTGTTGTATTATAATGTTGTGGAAGCTAAATTTATGTAGTTAGAATTGGAAATGGTGGACAATGATGAAAATGGTGATGGATAAAGATAGAAGATGGCAATGATGGATGATTGAAGTAAGATAGAATCATGACCCGTTAACTATAAGGAGTTAGGAACCAACAATATAATGGAACTTGACCCGCTAGTTATATAGAACTATAAACCAAAGTTATAAAAAGATAGAAGATAGATGCCACACTCGAAAGTAATAAGTCTAAGGTGGATACGAGATAAAAATCTCAATTATATTCTCAAAGAGAAACTAGATAAGATAGGTTCAAATTGAATAAGAGGGTTGTCTCGATGTGCGCTTCTAGTCATGCATTGGTAACACACATATAATAAAAACGAAAACAGGAATTAAAAATAACAAAAAACAAAGTGCAATTACTAAGCTATAATCACCAATTGTCAATCCCTGGCAACGATGCCAAAAGCTTGATGCGTGAAATACAGTATGTGCAATTAGAGCAAGTATACCCATCGTATAAGTAATAAAGTGATAAACATCGATTGCCATATCCACAGAGATTAGAATGATGAACTCAAAGTAATCGCACAAGAATATTAATAAATGATAAGGTATGGTGAATAAAACTATAATAATGTTGTAGCAAGGAAAAGTAAAGTGAAACAATTATCGAAGAACAAACTAATGTTGTAGCAAGGGTTTCTAATATGAATGGGTAGCTGGGTTTATTGCTAAGTGCAATGCTAACTACCAATTGAATGCTATAACGATGAAACGATACTTATAAACTCAACAGGGTTTTCATATAAACTCATAAACTATATCTAGCTAGAAGTTGATAAAACAATGTTATGGCGATATATGTCTGCGATAACCCTAACAATCTTATTATATGTTTAAGTTCCCCTTATTAATCGTTGAAACCCTAACCATATGTTTAAGAAGGATTAGAACTCAAGTTAATACCTTAAGTTCCACTATTCACATGATCTAACTTAACTCTCTTGATATTAAGTCACAATTCATAATCAAAGGTTGCTCTCGCTAGATATTACAAGATTAAGCATTAAGATTAATGAACAAAATATATAAGCAAACGTATAATATAGCATTAAATAATAATTAAACAAAGTATCTTAAACAATAAACACAACTAAAAAGTATTTAGCTCATGTCCGAGCAAATAACATCCATCCAAATAAAGTATGTAAACATAGAAATCAAATAAAACAACAAGGAATATAATCAAAGCGTCCTAAGGATCTTTCTTTGTTTCTCGTGATTCGATGTTGCAGTGCTCTAAACTGATCAAACCTCTCTTGATGGATCTTGTTGCATGGAGTCTCATTTTGACCTTCGACGATGGTGGCTCTTCGATGTAGAAGACAAGGGGTTGCTTTCTCGAATATAGATTGTGTTAATTGATGCCCTTGATGTCTTTATATAGAGGCGAATCTTCTAAGGTTTTATGCCCTTGCATGGCAAGTAATCCTTTAATGAAGGATCTTTGTTTTCTGCATCATTAATAGCTCATAAAGGAGAGGGGATCACACCTTAATTAGTGTCAAATGATAAAAGATTCATCTCCAGCTTTACAACGATGCTTTAGCATGTGTATCCATTATGAGAGAATGCTGCTCCAATGCTCTGGCGCTCCACTGCTCATTTCCATCTTTGTTTTTCTGCAAAAAACCACTAAAATACACTACTTTCCCCATCAATAGCATATATATATCATTACGCTCAAGTATAAACTCCATAAATATATGCTAAATGATCCTATATGCAACTACATGGGCTCGAATACATGCAATCTTTCAAGTAAAATAACCTAAAATATAAGTTTTCTACAGAGTTATCATTATCCCCTTCGTCCGGAAAGACATCATAGTTATCTGAAGATGATCCTCCATCCCATAAAATTCGAAAAAAATTGTGAGCTGAGGTGATCCATTCTTCTAGGTCTTTACTAGTAAACAACGAAAGCTCTACATCCATCTCTCAACGAGAGCACCAATGTAACTAATCTTCCAACAATAGCAATAGTAATAGTAGAAAAAATAGAGAAAGGAGATAAAAAGAAGAAATAGGTTTCGGCAAAGAACACTCAACTTGAATAGAGGAAAAATAGTCACAACCAATGTTTATAGTTTTTATACCCTTTTCTGTAAGGCCTCTTGACTTATTTATACTCAAAATATTACCATCTAATTAATCTAAAAGCTAACAAATTCAAGTGGCCCCTCGTGACAATTTCCAGTTCATAACGCACTCAACACAAATAGATACTGTACCCCTAATATTAATCATGTGATCTAGCTTTTGAAGACGTGGAGGCTGAGTTACCTTTGATAGCATTGACAGATGAAGCTTTGTCGGTTCCTTGCCAATAAACAGATAAATATTGTCGTTTCCTTGCCTATAAACATAATTTTAAGCTTGGTAGGAGAATTATTTATTTTTATTTTTTAATATATATGTTAGTTAGAAATTAATTTCAGTTGATAAGTTTAAGTTTAGATTTATACTACTTCAGTTTTTCTGTATATTACTATATGTTATTTTAAAACTCATGTAACAATACCATCATGTTGGTTCAAATAATAAGTAGTTTGGTTCTGCTTAAGCAAGACTCGAGTTCGAGGCATTGTATATACAAAAAAATTTTGTTAGGAAATCTCCAATCAAAATCAGGTACGCGGGTCGGTCCTGATTAATTAGGGCGAAGCCCTAAAATTCGAAATGGCAAAAAAAACTCATGTAACAATTAATTTTCCTTATATCAATATTTATGTAATCAAATTTAACAAAATAATACAAAAAATATTACAAAAATGTATAAAAATCTCAACAATGCAAAAGGTCCAAAAAAAAAAAATCAAAATACCATTATTATATCGTTCATCCGATTTTCGATTCAATCTTTATCGAAATAAATGTCATTATGTCCGTGATAGTTTAATTTATTTGATCTGTTCAATTTTTGATCCATTAATAAAAAATTATAATTATTCAAACCGCATATAATTTTATCTTTTATTTAGTTTTAAAATATTTTTTATTTAAACACCAATATCTAACGTATTGGTTAATTAATCCAGCTCAGGTACTACATAGGCTCAGTATGAGAGTGCCCTCCTAATCCAATTGCTTCATTCACAACGTTAGGATTTGCAGGTTGGGTTGAATTTTTGGTCGATCCGCACCCGACCCTAAAATTCAACACCCCACCCAAACTCGACCCGACCTTATATAAATAAAAAATTATTAATTTTCATTATTATTCGACAAAATAGAGTGCTAATTAAAAAATACAAATAGAGAGAACATTATAATAATTATTTTATTTTTATTAGACAAAATAAGGGATAATTGAAAAATATATATAAAGAGAGGAGCATTGTAGCAATTATACTTAAATATTTAAAATAAAATTAAACTATTATTTCGAGTCAGGTCGAGTAGGGTATTTCTCACCTTAAACCAAATCTGATTCGATCCCATCCTCAAAAAACTAGACTTGAAACTGGCCAAACTCGAAATTTTCTTTTGAAAAACCCGACCCTATAAGATTGAATTCATATAAGAACTCATCAAATATGGATCAAATGACTATCCCTAATAGTGCCTCATCCTATTAAATCAATTAGTTTTGGGTAAATATTTCTTTATTTTCAAAATATACAAATGAGTAATTCATTTTATATGGCTAGCGTTGCATCCAAAAATATTAGCCATTCAAGGGGATTCAAACTCTCTGCATCAGACTGTCAGCCGTTTTATCTTTTTATTCCTATCGCTTGTTCTTAGCATTTACAACTTAACACCTTTCTATTCTCACTCATCCCACAAACACTTTCTTCTTCCTGCAAATTACAATTTCAGTGCAGCTTTCATTTCCACTCACCATTCGTAACTTCACCTTCCTAGTTTTAACCTGTTTGCAGTTCAGGGGATGGTAACAATTGTAAATTTGATTCATAGAAGAATTACTATTGGAAACCCAGGCCATTTGCTCCACTATTTATATGTTTTTCTTGTGTGTCAGATTAAAAATGGAGAGAAAAAGAATTGGATCAAGTAAAGCTGCAGAAAATATGTACGGGGGAATTATTCTTGAAGGTAGTTCTTCATTGAAGAAGCCCCAGAATCAGGAGGCCTTTCCAGAGGTATAGTTTTGGTTTTTCATTGTGTTAAAAAAATTGGGTAGGATTTTTCGGTTGAACTGATTGAATGGAACTGAACCAACTGGTGCTTTAGTCATAATTTTGGTTTTTCATTGTGTTAAAAACTATAGTTTTTATGCAATGGAATTAACAAAAATTTCAATTTTGGCTGATAAATTTGTCTGTGTGATTTTTAATTGTTAAGAAACCATTGTCAAAAGCAAAGGAGCTTCATATTGCAAAAAGGGATGTGAATCGATATAAAGAGAGTAGAAGAAATGCAGAATTGGCAAAGTTTAAAGCAGAATCTGAACTCTTTAGTGCAAAGAAAACAGTGAAGGATTTGGCTTCAATGATAGAGGAATCAAATTTTAAAGCCAAGGAAAGGATTAAAGATGTTGAATCTTTGAAAAAGAAAGGGAAACTCGAAGAGAAGGCATCGGTTTTTCGGAGTAACGAAAGTTATCTGTATGCTGAAGTTATGAAAGAACTGGAAATGGTGAAACATGAACTCAGTGAACTTAAGATTGAAATGGCATCTGTAATGGCAGACAAAGTAAGAGCAGTGAAGGATTACGAAGATTCAAGCTCGAAAATGATGTCTAACGGTAATTATATCGAAGAGCTCAGGAAGGAAATCGAGGCGGCTAATGAGGAGCATGTTCTGGTTGAATTGGCCCGGATCGAGGCATCGAAAGAAGCTGCAGGTATCGAATCTCAAAAAGAGAAAGAAGTTGCTGAATTCGCATATAGGATGGAGGAAACGAAGAAGAAAATGAAGGACATGGTCAAAGAGATCGATCGGACCAAAGAGTTGGAACAGAGATTGAATGTCACTTTGTCAGATATTAATCTCTTACAAGATAAACTCAAGCAAGTTAGGGATCAAACACCTTCACCAGACTCAATCAATAAGGAGTTGCAGGCAGCTAAGGACGAATTGGCTTCGATTCGAGAAGAGGGTTTTCGGTATATGTCGTCGATGGATGTTATCCGAAACGAGCTCAAACGTGTTACAGAAGAAACAGAAATGTTGAAGAAAACAGATGAAAAGACAGATTTGAGAGTTAAAAGTCTCAACTCAAAGCTCTTAAGAGCCAAATCGAAGTTGGAAGCAGTGACAACAGATGAAGAAAAGGCTAAATCAATTGTGCCCAATCTTTCCCTCACACTTGAACAGTTAAGAACTGAAACTGAAGCATCAAAGAAAGAGAAGACTCTTATAACTGAAGACATTGCGAAAATCGAAGAAGAAATCGGGAAAACGGAGTCCAAAATAGATTCGTCCGAGGAAAAGCTGCAGGCGGCTGTGGAGGAACTTGAAGCAGTCAAGTCAGCAGAGACTTCAGCACTAGAACAGTTGAGATCTCTCATAGAGACCACAATGCAATCTAGAGCCTCGGCATCTAATCAAAGTTCCACGATTACCATATCAAAATTTGAGTACGAGTACTTAACCCGACGGGCTGTTGGAGCTGAAGAAATTGCTGATAAGAAAGTTGCTGCAGCTCAGGCATGGATTGAAGCTCTCAAGGCTAGTGAAAGGGAAATATTGATGAAAACCGAAACGGCTCAAAGAGATCTTAGGGAGACGAGGGTAGAGGAAGAACACGAAGCATATCGAACAGAAAGGTCACTTTCAGCAAAGAAAAAAATAGAGAAAGAACTAAGAAACTGGCAAAATGTTGAAGGACAAAACAAGCAATCACCATTGAATAGAAGATCAAGGAAAAGCAATGGCAACTTGACACCATTAGGAAGATCAAGGTTCTGTGGATCAGGGTCTCCCGTGACACGGGTGGGTGGATCGACCCCATTCATCATTAAGAAGAAAAAAAAAGCGATCCCAAATCTGGCCAAGATCTTTATCGGTAAGAAAGTTGGTAAAGATGCTTAAGCTTGTGATGTTTCAAGGTAATTTCTTTATCCCCTTTGCTTAGATCCTCTTAAAAAAACTTGAATTTAAAGAGTGATTGAAGCATTTACAAATGTAATTGTAGGCTATTTCTTCCTTTGAATCTGTGATGTAAATGAATTCGGACTGCCTATAACAAAGAATAACTACTCTGTAAATTTGGCAATTTTGATTATAGGGATTGGCACGGGTTGAGTTTCTGGCCGACCTGAACTCGATCTGAAAGTAATTACCCTAAATCTGAACTTGACTCATCCTAAGAAATCCGGCCTGAATATTATATACATAAATCCAAATCCGATGCGACTTATAAAAAAATTAATTTTAGGGACCAAATTGAAAAAAAATAATTTTAAAGACCTAATTATAAAAAATTAATTTTAATGACCTAATTGTAAAAAAATATAAAGAGGGTTATACCATATGAAACAAAAGAAATAACTATAACACAACCTAAATAAACAAACAAAGAGTAATTATACCATATTCTAGCGGAGGAAACTTTTTATTTCCACAAGCGCTTAAATTTTAGAGTTTAGAGATCTAGTTTAAGCTTTATAGTTTAGATGTTTAGATTCAAGGGTTCAGAATTTAGGGATTGTGATAACAAATTTAGGGATTTAAGGTTAGAATTTAGTATTTATACGTTAAAACCCAAATCCCTAACATATTACACTATAGCCTAAACTTTAACCTTTAAATTCTAAATTCTAACACTAAGTCCTAAATTCTAACCACAATCCTTAAATTTAAAATCCTTGAATCTAAACTTTTAAATTTTAAACTCTAAAATTATGGCGATTGTTGAAAAAATTTTCCTATCCCCAATTAATGTAAGATTTTCCCATAAAGAAAATCGAATTACTGACATGCTAATATATGAATATTTATAATATATATTTCTATCTATATTATGTATAAAATATGAGTTCGGAGAAACTTTTAAATGATGAAAATATCATTTATGATTTATTATATTGTTTCATATAAATTACACCTCAAGTTACTTAGTTATGAGTAAGGGTGTGCATTATTCGGTTTTAACTAAATTAACTGACCGAATCGATTTTTTTCCGGTTAATTGGTCGGTTAAGTTTATGTAAAATTGGTTAACGGTTAAGAGTTTTTTTTAAACTTTGGTTATCGGTTAATTCGATTCGAAGCCAGTTAATTAACCGAATTAATCGAAATTATTATATATTAAATATTATATATATTACATATATTTATTTTTGGTCATTAAACTTTTAAAAATTATAAAATGATCATTAAATTTTTTTGATATATTATAAAATGGTCATTAAACTTTTATCAAACTAGAATAAAATGAAAGTTCAGTGACTAAAAAGATCATTTTAGCATAATTTAGTGACCAATTGTGTAATTGACCCAAATTTTATAATAAATTTCGGTTAATTCGAAAACCGAACGAATTAACAGAATTTTTTTTCGGTTTGGTTAAAAATTTTCAAAAAAAATTGGTTCAGTTAACGGTTAAAAGGAAAAAATCGGTTAATTGATTTTGGGTAATTCAGTTCGGTCGGTTAACCGAATTAACCGAATGCACACCCCTAATTATGAGTTTAGCAACCAACAATTTGTTTTTTCTTCTAAAAATAACAATTTAGCCATTTCATTAATTTTTTTATGAAAAATAGATCACTTTTCTTTAAAAGTAATAATCTACTCACTAAATTTAAAATTTGTGGCAAACATGTCACTTTGTGGTTAAAACTAAAACATGACATGGTATAATAGTAGTTTTAGTCTCCAAAACTTATACATTCTATCAATTTGGTCCTAATTTAAAAACAATTCAATAAATTTAGCCTTTCATATTTAAAAATGTCGACATTGTACCCTTTTGACACACCATCTGATGCTTGTCGCACTTGCTGGTACGAATTTGGTGAATCCCCGTTAAATTCTTCTGGGAGTTTTTGTCCCCATACCCATCGGATCTCCACGGGTTTAGGAGAATCTTCATCCCAAAAATATTAAACAAAATTTATTACTTAACTGACTAAAATATAAGGTCAATTTCAATTTATAAATCATATATTCATTACACTTAAATATCTAAATTATTTCAAATGGTATAGTAACAAGATTCAATTATGAAGTAGGTAAAAGGAAAGCAAAGCAGAAAGGCAAATTATTTCGCTTAATAATTTATAAATATAATATATACTACAAAATAATAATAATAATAATTTTTTATGATTAACTACAAAACAATAATATATATATATATAATAGATTTAATAAGATAGAAACCACATTTATATATATATATATATATATATATATATAAGATAAGGTATTCTACTGTCACAAAAAAGATCAATGACGCTCGAAGTTAGGTAGCGGCTGAGAAAGAATGGTGCCGCTGCTTGCTTGAAGGGGAATAAGGTTTTGAGTAACATGAATGACACAAAGTAGGAGATGAAGAGACTATATACTCTTAAACAAAAATAGTAAATTAGTAGAAAGACCACCCAAACTTAATAAGGTTTAAACAAAAAGTAGAAATATTTTTATGGACTTGAATATTAATAATAAGACAGATATACAAGCAAATAAGAGTTAAGTATATATTTTTTAAAAATTTGTAAAATATTAGGACCCTTTCGGATTTTTTTGAGGATCCTCTGGATTATTTATACAGTTACGGTTTGTTATCTTCACGATTCGGATACAACAGTCTCCGCCCCCATCCTCATTTGACCTTCGACGATAAAACTCTCTTTGTCCCCGTGAGTAAATATTTTGGCTATTCCCCATCCCCGTTGATTCGGATCCCACAATTTTTAGATATTCTCCACCCTATTCTCACCCATATCAAATACCCATATTGATTTTTTTCTAGGTCTAAAGACTTAATTGAATAAAAAAATTGTTTAGAGGATTAAATGATTTTTTCCAAAAGTTCTTAGGCTTTAATTACCCTTATGTCCATTAAATTACAATTTGTATTCAAGGAATGAGCCACATGTAAGGTGGGAGAGGCAGTTGCCCCCATACAAAAATCTTGATGAATTAATTGTATTTTATGCCCTAATAGTTTTGAAACAATTATAATTAAGCCCTTGTCCCTTCCAATTTTTCTTGGTTTATTATCTTTTAGGACCATATAATTTAAAATTAATAAAATTAAAAATTGGTCCATCATTTTCTAGTTTAATTACATTTTAAGACCTTTCAATTTTAAATTTTACAAAATTAAACCTAAACTCTCTTAAATTTCATGGTTGAGTCCCTTCAACTACTATCATCATGGAGGATGGTTATGTCCCAATATTAAAAAATACTAAAAAAAAATTAAATTTGAAGCTCTAACCCTAAATTTTAAATCTTAAACCCTATAGCCTAAAAATATACCATATCCCAAATTTTCTAAACCATAAACCCTAATTCTAAACCTAATTTTTAGTATGAGACATAAATAAGGACACAAAAAAGAATAGACGATTTCTATTCAATTGCTCATGCTTTACTTGCTAAGGCTTCTCACGATAACTTTTCTTTGTATTTTTGACATGGAATGTCTTGATTACATTGCTCACCTTGTACTGAACGATGTTATTTCTGTTTAATTAATATAATTTATCTTTCTTTCAAAAAAAAGGTAATGTATAAAGGGGAAATTATAGATTTAGTCCCTGGGTAGTTTAGAGTTTATAAAAATGGCCCTATGCTTCTAAAAACTATGCGTTGACCCACAAATTTTGTGAATTTTTCAATTTAGTCTAGGTTTAACGTTAAGGTTGTGGTGTCTTGTGACCAAGGCCATTGTTTAGTGACGAAAGGGCAGTTCACCCAGCCTCCAGTCCCTTAAACGACTTTCATCTTTCACTATTTTTTTCTTGTAAGAGTAATGTATAAAGGGGAAATTATGGATCCAGTCTTTGGGCAGTTTAGATTTTATTTAAATGACGCTCAGCTTCTAAAAATTATGAGTTGACCCACAAATTTTGTGAATTTTTTAATTTAGTCTAGGTTTTTAGAGTTTACAAAAATGACCCTCAAATTTCATAAAATTTTCAATTTTGTCTAGGTTTTCATGTTTTAATAGATTTGGGGTTCCATCAAACTCAGACAAATTGTAACCTCGGATTTGGGGTGTGAAAGAGCTAGTTTTAAGTTATAAAAACTATTTGGGATCATCATGATAAATCAAGCAAATAATCAAAATATGGTATACCTAGTCCTTGAAAACCAAACCTTACATATCACTAAGTAAAATTTACTCAAAATAATGCATGTTACCTTTATAAACTAAAGTCATATTCAGACATCATATCATTCAACCCCAAACACAATCTCATACATCATAACACTACAATTCATACATATTTATATAAAACATCATAAATACATCAAAAAGCACCAAATTAACTGGACTTTTGTACATGCCACTGTCATAGCTAGGAATCAAAACTATTCATTCAGAACAGCATTGCTACTAGCTAGCTCAAAACTATGGAGTCTATTATTCACGACTAGTATCCGCGCGTTGCACGCTGAATTTCGAACTCAATAAGACAATAATCAAATCAAATAGAAAGATTACAACAAATAATTTTAAGGTGTCATGACATCATATTTTCAATTTTATGACATGATCTAACATACTTATATCATCATATAATCATGCTTAATATATATATTAACATTAACTAACTTCGTCACATCAAATTGTGGCACATGACATAATTTTGGGCATTACAAGGGCCCTCCTCATTGATGGACTATGTTGGCGTGTCGGTAATGGACATTCCATACGAATTTAAGATGACAAGTTGTTTCAAGTTTTGAAAATAAATTAGAAATTTCAAAATCATTATTAGATAGTCATTTGGCAAATCTAAGGATTTGAAAAATAATTATTACTCAATTTACACTATCATTTTAATCCAACGGAAATCTGAGTTCACAAACACCATCTTACAGAATTTTGAATTGAATGATTATGAGTAAAACGGGTGTTTGAGTATTTTCTACAAAATTTCAAATTGGAAAAGAAAATCTTTGAGCAAGTAGTTTACTAGGCTTAAAAGAAATTAATATAAAATTTAATATAGTCCTTTTGCTCAATAAATATACAAACTGCTTACGAGTTACGACCTTAGCTAGTACTCGGACAAAAATTTTCTACCCTTTTTTATACCCTAATACTTAAAAATTAAATTATAAGTCTTAATCATAAATTTTAAATCCTAAACCATACATTCTACACCCTAAAAAAATACACCCTACCCTAAATTCCTAAACCCTACAAAGCATAGTGGTAACTTGTTGGTTGTCGAAGTTATCTATTGTTATGATTCAAAGCCAAGCATTTTAACTTGTATTTGCTTTGGGAACTTGAGTGTTCGAATGCGTTTTTAGTAGGGGCTATTCTGTTTAGTGCGGATGCAGCGTAGTGATGTAGTGTTTTGTTTGAAAGTTATTTTTACGGTGATGGTTGATAGAGCTGTTGTGGTATTTTCTTTTGTTGGGGGCGTTGTTATAAGGAGGAGATAGAATCCTTGTTTTATCTTAGGCGTGTTTTTTCTCTTGTAATCCTTGATTGTATTGTACTCTTTTCCTTCATTTAAAATTAAGGAGATTTATAATGAGTCACACAATCAAGTTTAAGCTTGTATGTTTCCTTTTTTATTAAATCATATTTATCGAGCAAAAAAAAATCCTAAACCTAATTTTTAATATGAGGAATAAAAAAAACACCAAAAAAGATAGAAGATTTTTATTTGCCATTACCCTACCTAACACAACAGCAAGCAATACAAAACCAGATCTATACTCAAACCCTTAATTTTATGTTTTATTGTGTGTATGCTACACATCAGCTGGGATGAGATATTTTCAACACATATTATATTATTGTTTGTCACTGTCATCTCATTGATGTTAATCAAAAGTATAAAATATGTTTAGCTAGTATCAACTAGGTATAAAGAATGTTAGTACTATATTTTTGGTGACGGTAACGCCAAAGCAAGAACTTATCTTTTAACATTTGCAGTTATTTACCGATTTGAAATCAAGGATTAGATGCATCAGACAAAAAAGTAGATTAAAACATCGTTTTGGTGACGGTAACTTCGAAGCAAGATCCTTTCATTTTAATTATCTTTTGCAGTCATATTCCGATTTTTTTTAATAACAACTTATTAGTGTTGGATACTTGATTCAACGGCAACGGATTGCCGACGAATGTCAGCAGTTTTTGCATTGTTTTTTTCATAAAAAAGAATGGAGATTCAACATGTCATCCATATGCACTTCTGTAAATTTCAAGTGCCATGGATGTGAGATGTTTTTAAGTCACTGCGAAGAATGTAGAAGTTATTTTCATAAATCTTGTGTTGATGAGCACAAACCAGATGCCCACTTGTTCTCTCCACCGCATCTGGTTACAAGTGTTATGTTTGTTTTGAACGCATCCGTTCAGGCTTTTGCTACAAATGCAAGTTCAGCTGTCACTTTGTAACCCTGAATCCCGTCGTGGAATCTTCAGATAAGGAGCGCCATTCAACATTTCATTCATTTATATCCCTTGAAACCTGTTGATTGGAATCAGCAAGATGAAGTTGTCTGCAACATTTGTAGAAACCTCTGTTCTTCTTTGCTTGGACTGTAAGTTTTTTCTTCATAGCTCTTGCATGAAGAGAATTCCGCCACTGTTCGTCAATCATCGCATCCATCCATGCGCTCTCGTATTCGTAATATATCCCAACAGTTACGGATGCGATGAATATGAAGCCAGACACTCCGGTTGCGGAAAATGTGATTTCTACCTGCATGTCAAATGTGCCCAACTTCCCACTTTAGACTCTAACGATGCCAAAGAGGTCCAACATTTCAGCCACCCGCATCCACTAGTGCTCATCCCAAACGATGAAGAATACGGCAACGAGTCTCGCTGTGTAGCATGTGTTAAACATGCTTACCTCCCACGCCAACTTTCAGGTGTAGCAGATCATGCAACCACTTGTTTTTACACAAATCATGTGGTCTTAATTTCCCTTACCAACCTCTAAAGATCGAACATCCTTTTCATCCCCAACACCGACTCGACATTACATTCCTTCCATACAATAATCATACCCGTACTTGTGGTGCATGTTCATCTCTCATAGCATATAGCTGCACCGGTTATAAGTGTGGATTTAACCTTCACTTGGATTGTACTAAGCTTTTACCCTCTTTCGTTTTCAGTGGTCATCTCCACCGTCTCAACCTCTTTGAGAAACACCTAGCCTTACTTGCCATCTTTGTGGGGTGAATTGCGACCACTTCATTCTTCGATGTGTGCCATGTAATTTTAACATCCATCTCCAGTGTTTTCCAACAGCACCCTCAACAATAAAACACAAATCCCACCTCCATTCTTTAATCCTTTTCGAATACGAGTTGAGTTCAGACGAGGACGCTTATAATTCTGATGATGAATTTTATTGTGTTGTCTGCGAGGAAAAAAGAAACAAAGGAGAGTTGGTTTACTATTGTGCAGAGTGCAAATTTATTGCTGAACTTAAGTGTGTCATCTCTACGGTAAGTATACATTTCAAAAGAATCTTTGGTTAATTTAATTCATTTAGTAATTCAACCTTACAAAAGATTTAAGCATTTAATTGAATTACTTTTAATCATATATTCATCTTTTCAATTTCTTCTCGACTATGTTGTTTATATTAGGAGTGAGTGTTTGGCTCATATATGTACGACACATATAATTATGTAAATTTTCTTAAGTTTATTTTCTATAAGTTAAAAATTTAAAAGCTTTGCACATTTTAGATCTTTGGATGAGTGAAAATAGATAATTGAGATTAACAATAGGAAATGAGATAAAAAAAAAGTGAATTATCTCTAATTTAAAAGTTTTAATCTCAATCATTCATCGTTACTGATTCATCAAAGAAAAATTTTACACTGTGTTTCTAGATCCTAACTAATCTAACTATTGCTGGTACATGTAAATAAAGATATCTAAAATAAATAAATATATTTATATCAAACACATATTCCTGTTCAATTTTGATCCTTGAATATTCGGATAAAATAAAATACAACGTTAATAACTTTATACCTACCTAGTACAGATTAGTACACGTAAACAACTAAACATTGAATTGTGTTATTGTTTTAATTGCTTATGAATCAGGTGTTGCCATTAACTCCGAAGGATGATTCGTTTGAAAATATGTCGAAGGACAATGTGACGCAAAAAGCTAACCCCACTACAGAAATCCGATTTTGGCATATCGAGAATGTAGAACAGAAGATCGCCAGGTTACGTGAAAAAAAGAGCGTATGTTTTGGTGAGTTGTGCGACAATTTACGTATCATATTTTTTATTTTAATATTTTTTTTATTTTATATTTCATTCGGTTCGGTTAAAAATTGGTTCGGGTCTATAAAGTTCGATTAAAAATTGGTTCATGTCTATTTTCGATTCAACTAAAATTCGGGTCAATTTCAGTTAGGTTTATTTCGAGTATCAGTTCAAATCCGAGTCATCGTATTCGGGTCGATTTCGGGTCTCGATTCGAGTTTCGGGTCAAGTTTGCCAGGTCTAGTAATTGTTACCACTCAACTCTCTTCGCTTTAATTAATTTGATGCAATAATATAACAATATTGTAAATTACCCAAATACCCTCCGCTACAAAAAAATGTATGGTTTCTGATGGATTTTTTTAGAAATTTGATTTTATTAATAGAATTTTTGTGGGAAGAGAGGGGTCAGTAAAAATGCTAGTCGAAACCCATATTTCCGAGAATGCGAAGTAGTCCATCAGTAAATTACTGAGTGAACATTTAAAACTCTTCGAAAAATGATATATATAAAATACTATATTGTATGTCCCCGATAGAACATGTTCCATCAAGAACATAAAAATTGTAGAAAGAAATTTGTTTTTTTTTAGTTTTAAGGGATTATTAGAAGTGGGCATAACTCGACGCGAAAAAAATGGACTTGTTTAGACTTGACTTTTAGTTTAATAAACTCGACTCGAGTCAGAAAAATTGCAAATAAAGTTTGAGATATAAAATTGAAATTCGAATAACTCAAACATTTTAGAAATTAGTTGATCAATTCTCAAGTTTGAGTCGAGTCTATCAATTATGCCTGATATATTATGTATATCACATGTGAAAATATGAAGAAATATATCTATGTATATCGTAAATAGATATAGAAAGTTGTTTAAATTAGAATCAATATGTATATTACATTATAAATAATTATAATTAAATTTGTATATAAACTCAAAAATTTGACTAGATGCGAAAAAATTTCAAATAAAGTTTGAATCGTAAACTAGGACTTGTAAACTCAAATAATTCAAAATTTTTTGACTCAACTCGATCGAACGCCCAACCCTAGGGATTATATCTATTCCCTCGAAAATTTAAATCTTATTTTCTTAAAAAAGGAAATGTTTGGAAAATATGATTCAAATAATTAATATAAATTTTTATTTAAATGGCTAATGTAACAAAAAAAAATAATTGATATAATTCAAATAAATATGGATTAAGTACATATATTTCACAATTCAATGTTTCTAATGAATATGGATATATGAATGTACACTTTACATAAAAAAGATAATTCAACATTCAATAATGAGAAAGAGTAAAATACAAAGTTTGCATACTAAAGATTTGTTATCATTTAAAATTTTTCAAGAAACCTACAAAATACAATGAAAGACGTTAGTGATTAATTAAAAATACTATTTTTGATGCTGATTTTAGGCGACACCAGATAAAGCGGTGGAGATGGTCGGCGAAGGAAGGTTTGGGGGCGAGGATTGGTGGTCCATCATGGAACGAACAGAGAGCCATAATAGACAATTGTAAAGACCCAAATTTCGGAATCCGAGGGTCGGGTTAGTAGGGAGTGTAGCCTCCGCTTGTGGGCCTTGATATTGGGCTTTATAACCCTTTTTGGGCTTGGGTCTTTGGAGGATAACATAAGGGTATTGTGATAAATGTCATGGGATTAAAGAGGGGGAAAGGGGCTTTAATTTTGTATATGCAGAGGAATGAGATCACCATGTTGCTTGTCTCCTTCCCTCTTCAAAGCTCACCCCCTTTGCTCAAAGCATTTCCACCAAAGGCTGAATCTTTTAGAGTGAGAGCAAGAATCATGTTTTGCTTTCTGAGGGAGTTGTAATCAGCTTGGAAGGATCTATCGTTCAAGTTAAGGAGCTTGGTGAGCACTTTAAAGCTCAAGGAAAATAGAAGGCTTGAAGTAGTTGGAAATCAAGGTTTGTTGGTGTTGTGAAGAAGGTTAGTACACTTTCAATTCCTTGTTTCATGCATATCATAAAGATGAATGCTATGTATGTCATTTGATGAATTATGTATGCTTGAATAATCTTGGTGGTTGTTAATGGAAAAATCTAATATTGGTGTTAGTAACTCGTAAAATTGTTAAAAACCAACCCTAAACACTTTTTATAAGTTGTAAGTCGAGTTTTAGGGTTCGTCAAGCTATTTTAGGGGTTAAAGGTGTAAACTCTGAACCATAAACCTAGAAATCTGGGTTCGTGTACCGGTATGGTCTGGTTCAGTACCGTACCCCTTTCTACAAAAAGAGTTGAGTTATGAAGGGTGTACCGGTACGAGTTCTCGAGTATAGGTACCACTAGCTTAAATAAAATTCCAGTAGCCTGTTCGCGTATTGGTACGCTATGAGGCGTATCGGTACAATTGTTCCATTGCCTGAGCAAGGCTTCTACGTACTGGTACTGGTAGGTGAGGGTATCGGTACGGGGTGAAGATCATTAGGGGAGGTTTACGTACCGATATCAGGTATCAATACGGGGGTAAGCGTATCAGTACGGCTTGGGAATTTACTTTTTTTAACCTAAAACGAGTATCGGTTCCTAAGAAGAGTATCTGTACCCATAGTAGAATACCGATACCCATATAGAAGTACCAGTACTCACTGGGCAATCTGCTCAGGAAATTTAAAGTTCACTTTGGGGGTTCCATAATTCGAGGTTTAGGTCCCAAAGGGTCCCTAGAGGTATGAAATGAGTTGTAAAATTGAGAAACCGGATATCTAACCCCATATATGAATAAATGAGAATAAAAAAAAGATTTAAGTGTGAGTAAACCTTGTGTTGGTTTAAGTCATTGATGTATTGATATGGTAATGATGAATCGTGCCTTGCGTGCACTTGGTTGATGGGATCCGGATGCCCAAGAATGTGTTGCAACACCATGGTAAGTTGATGGGATGAAGGTTACTGATGTTATATGACTCGGGCCTTATCCGCGTGCGTTCGAGGGATGATTCCGTGCAAGGTGTATGTTTTGATGCTGCGTGACTCGGCCTTACCCAGGGTGTATGTTTCGATGCTGCGTGACCCGGTCTCACTTAGAGTGTATGTACGGATGCTATGTGACCTAACTTCACTCCTATATGGTACGGTATGTGGGCCTTTTGGGCCCTTAATTGATTTGATAATTGATTTAATGATTGGCCTGTCAATCCCATGTGTTTAGGCGATTAGAGTAGCGCCACTTGATATTCATGCTTGCTTAATAATTACTTGATTATATGCTTATGTTTATGATCTGCATGAAGCATAGTATAATATAGGTGTATCCACTAAGATTTCAAGCTCAACGTTTGGAATTGTTATTTCCTTACGTAGGATTTTAGGTTGCTGCGTACTTGCAAGGAGCCATCGGAGTAGAACTTCAGCTCATTAATATGTGAAGAGTACAATACTTAGATTTGTAAGGGCAATGTATTCATAGGACCCTTATGTTTTGTATCTGTAACTTTTATTGACTTATTTCCATATCTAATGTTTTTAATTAATATGTTTTAAACTAGAGCTACTTAGTAGCGTTGGAATATTTATACAACTCTTTTTAATCTTTTATAGTTTATGAAACTTTGGATTTGGGCTAACTATTAAGTGTCTAAAAGTACTATTTTTATTACCCTTTTTATTCATATTATTGCTAGACTTAGGCTCATATTAGTTGCATTATTAGTCATTCATGCATGTTTGCATCGTTTCCTTGGTGGACAAGCTTGATTTCATAATTTGCTCAATTTTATGGAAAAAGGTACTGCTTTGGTGTGTTTTTGTGTGTGTGTGCAGAATCACTTGCCAAAGCAAGGCTGGAACCAGTTGCCAGGGCAATGCATGAAGGAGATGCCGAGCTAGTTGCTAGGGCAATGCATGAAGGAGATGCCGAGCTAGTTGCCAAGGCAATTTTCGACAAGGAATAAGATGATATAGTAGTCAAAATCGATGAATAGATAAGCCCAAGATGACGTGGAGCAAAGCTAAATCCCAAAGGAGTTTGATTTCCATGAAGAGGTCAAAGAGAAATTAAATCCCAAGAAGATAGGAGAAGTTCTAGAAGGAATTTAAATATAATAAAGAATTATATTCTTTAAAGATAATTTAATTCTAACTTAACTTCCTCCTCAAAAAAGACTTTGACCTAGCCCTTTAAATTCAAGACCATGCCGTCAACTCTAAGGGGAGAGAGGATAGAAATTTTGACAAAGGCAAGGGAGATTTCGACAAGGCTTTGGAGAGATTTCGACAAGGCTTCAACCATTCTTCATCTTTTTCTTTCTTGTTCCATTAGGTTTATGCTAGGAATTCTTTATCTTGTGTTTCTTTGGAACCTAGCCATGAACTAAATCTATTTGTCTAAGGTTATTATGTTTTGTGGTTGTGAGAAACAATTGGATTTTGTTTAGGTAATAAGAGTTTGCACTTTCAATTCAAGGTTTACTCATTCTTGGTTATTATTCTTGTTTGCGAGTGAATTGGGAGAGAATCTCATAACTTCATCTATTTATCTAAAATCGGGAGAGTTAGATTCAAGAAACGAATGAGTATGGTCTTTATTCAATCTATTGATGGTGAAGATTAATCCGGCTTAGGAATAAGTTAAGGATTTCAACGGCTAAGAGGAGCGCAAGATTGGTTGTTGTTCACCCTTGATTCACGCAGGGATGTATTATCAAGGCATGCACAAATAGCTAGAGTTTCGGCTTAGGGATAAGAAGAAACCATTGAAGAACGCTCCGCCAAACCTTGAAGTTGTTGCCAGCCGCCCGAGTAGTTGCCCAGCTAGTCGCCCAGGCAACCATCGATTAGTTTCCAAGGCAACCCCACTGTGCAAGTTGCCACGGCAACTGAGTTGCCCTTGCACTCTTTTTACCAAGACGATCCAATCGGCTATCACACCTCAACTCACGATAACCTGGCCTATTCTCTCTCATTTAATTACATCTCCTTTTACTTTATTGCTTTCTAGTTTAGTTGTTAGTTAAACTCCTACATCACCTACTTGTGTTTTTACTTTTTACAGTGCAAGAGATTAGATTCTTGAAGTGGCACCAATCCCTATAGAGATGATATCTTTTATACTATAACTTGCGACGTGTACACTTGCACAATTGCGGAGCACTTATTACGCGCAACAAGTTTTTGGCGCCATTGCCGGGGATTGGCAATAACAACTTTGTTTTTATTTTCTTGCACCTTTTATTTTTCTTTTTTAAGATTCAAAGGGTTAACAAACTTTGGTTTTGCATTGGTATATGACCAGGGCGAGACCGATTACACCAGAATATCCCTTTGATCCAGAAATCGAACGAACCTCGCAAAGACTTAGACAAAGGTTAAGAGTAGCAATGGCTAATCAAGACAGCAATATGAATCAAGATGTTCTAGCAGGAGGAGGAGTGATTCTTGCACGAAACATAACTATTCGAGACTATCTTGAAGAAGATCTTGAAGGACTTAATCCAGGAGTTGTCACACCTGAAATTGAAGCCGACCACTTTGAGTTGAAACCGATGATGTTTAATATGATCAACAGAATTGGTCAATTTGGCGGCTCAGCAACTGAAGATGCACGACAACATTTTAAATCTTTCCTCGAGATTTGCAATTCATTCAAAAATACACGGAGTTACCCCCGATGTTTTACGACTAAGTTTATTCCCCTATTCACTGAGGGATAGGGTGAAAGCATGGTTGAATAGTATTCCTGCCGGATCAATAGGATCTTGGACTGATCTTTGTCGTGATTTCCTTGCTAGATTTAATCCTACAAATCTGACTGATAAGCTTCGTAACGAAATTACTTCTTTTCGGCAGACAGATAATGAATCCATGTACGAGGCTTGGGAGCGATATAGAGAACATCTACACAAATGCCCTATACACGGATTCCCAGTGTGGACACAGGTAACAATGTTTTACAACGCCGTGAATACACCAACAAGGATAATGCTAGATGCCTCGGCAAACGACATACTTCTAGATAAGTCGTCGGAGGAAGCAATGCAAATTCTAAATAGGCTTGCCAAGAACAATTATCAATTCCCATCTGCTAGAAGAGGGGGAGTTAGACGCCAAGCCACAATACATGAACTGGGATCATCAGACTCAATTTCGGCACAATTGGCCACTCTAACAAAGATGGTCCAGAACATGCAGAAACCAAACAACACACATGAGGTCAAGGTAATGGATTCCTTTTGTGAGTTATGTGGTGGTAACCATGATTATTCTGAATGTATGCAGAATCCAGAATCCAGCTTTTATGTGGGGAATTACAACCGGAACAACAATGTGATGTCCAATACATACAATCCAGCTTGGAAGAAGCACCCGAATTTTTCATGGAGTAATCCCAACAATGCTCTAAACCAGAACAATCAAAATGCACAAGCATCGGGATTCTAGCAGAATATGACACGACAACAGTTGCCGCAGCAACAACCGACAACATCTAGTTCTTTGGAAAATTCTCTCAATGCTTTTATGTTGAAAACTGCATCTTATATGGCTGAGAATAGTAACTTCATAAAAAGAACTGATGCTTTTATTAACAGGACCGAGATGAGATTGCAAAACCAAGAGGCGGCAATCAAATCATTGGAAAATCAAGTCAGACAATTTGCTCAAAATCGGAATACTAGACCGCAAGGAGGTTTACCTAGCGATACTAAAGTCGCAAGAGGAACTGGCCATGAGCAATGTAAGGCGATCACCACTAGAAGTGGCCAACAACTTAAAGAGGCTCAAGCTTGCTGATCAAACAAAACTCTACAAAAAGAACAAGACAAACTCAGCGACAAAGCCTCAGATGCTAAACTAGGAATTGCCTCGGCATCCAGCGATAAGCATGCTGCGGCAACCAGCGATAAGCATGCCTCGGCAACCAACGATAAGGATGCCTCGACAACCAACGATAAGGATGCCTCGACAACCATGATTATTCTGAATGTATGCAGAATCCAGAATCCAGCTTTTATGTAGGGAATTACAACCGGAACAACAATATGATGTCCAATACATACAATCCAGCTTGGAAGAAGCACCCGAATTTTTCATGGAGTAATCCCAACAATGCTCTAAACCAGAACAATCAAAATGCACAAGCATCGGGATTCTAGTAGAATATGACACGGCAACAGTTACCACAGCAACAACCGACAACATCTAGTTCTTTAGAAAATTCTCTCAATGCTTTTATGTTGAAAACTGCATCTTATATGGCTGAGAATAGTAACATCATAAAAAGAAATGATGCTTTTACTAACAGGACTGAGATGAGATTGAAAACCAAGAGGCGGTAATCAAATCATTGGAAAATCAAGTCGGACAATTTGCTCAAAACTTGAATACTAGACCGCAAGGAGGTTTACCTAGCGATACCAAAGTCGTAAGAGGAACTGGCCATGAGCAACGTAAGGCGATCACCACTAGAAGTGGCCAACAACTTAAAGAGGCTCAAGCTCACTAATCAAACAAAACTCCACAAAAAGAACAAGACGAACTCAGCGGCAAAGCCTCATATGCTGAACTAGGAATTGCCTCGGCATCCAGCGATAAGCATGCTGCGGCAACCAGCGATAAGCATGCCTCGGCAACCAACGATAAGGATGCCTCGACAACCAACGATAGGCACGCCATGGCAACCCAGTTGACAATGCCTCAGCAACTCCAGTTGCCCCGGCAATGCCATCAATTAGGTTCCAGACCAATGAAAGGATCGAAGATATCAGACTTCCACCACCATTCCCACAAAGGTTGAAGCGACAAAAGCAAGTATATCAATTCAAGAAGTTTCTTGATATCCTCAAGCAAGTCCACATCAACTTGCCATTGGTTGAAGCAATTGAACAAATGTCGAACTATGCCAAGTTTCTTAAAGACATTGTGTCCAAGATAACAAGGCTAGGAGAGTTTGAAACAGTTGCCGCAACAGAGGGATGCATGGCCATGTTGCACAATTGTATGCCACCCAATTTGAAGGATCCCAAAAGTTTCACAATACCTTGTTCCATCGGAAACCACTATGTCGGAAAAGCATTATGTGACCTTGGAGCAAGCATAAACTTGATGCCTAAATAAGTTTTCCAGAATCTAGGAATCGAGAAGGCAAGACCTACAACAGTTATGCTATAGCTAGCCGACAGATCCTATGTGCATTCAGAGGGAAAAATCAAAGACATACTAGTAAAAGTTGATAAATTTATGACTTTATTGTTTTGGATTGTGAAGCAGATGGACATGTACCTATCATTCTTGGGAGACCCTTCCTAGCAACAGGGAGAACCTTGATCGATGTTGAAAAGGGAGAATTCACAATGAGGGTGAATGACCAGTAAGTTAAACTAAATGTGTTCCAAACACTAAGGCATGCTGATGATCCGGAAGAATGCCAACTTCTCCATGCCACAATAGAGTTTAACTTCGACGAGGAATTTAGTTGCCTCGGCAACTACATTGCCGATCAAGAGGAACCTGATGAGTATGAAGAACCGATCGATGGGGAACAACAAGAAGAGGCAAACTGGTTAGTCAATTGACCAGGTACATACTTTGAACCACTGGATTACTCAGGTAAGGAAGGTAAGCTCGAAAAGCCCTCTATTGAACAACCACCGATTCTTGAGTTGAAACAGTTGCCAGAGCAACTAAAATATACTTACTTGGGAGCCGATAAAACATTGCCTGTAATTATTTCCTCTAAGTTACAGCCTGAGCAGGAAAAGAAGCGGATCAAAATGTTGATGCTACACAAGAAGGTACTAGGGTGGACAATTGCCGACTTGAAGGGAATTAGCCCGACATTGTGCATGCACAAGATTTTGTTGGAAGATGATCACAAACCTTCGATTGAGGCCCAAAAGAGACTGAATCATTCCATGAAAGGGGTTGTAATGAAAGAAATCATCAAGTGGCTTGACGCCGGCATCACATACCCTATCTCTAAGAGTACATGGGTAAGTCCAATACAATGTGTACCGAAAAAGGAGGTATAACAGTGGTAAGTAATGAAAACAATGAATTCCAACCAGGACTGTGACCGGTTGGAGGGTTTGTATGGATTATCGAAAGCTAAATAAAGCCACTAGGAAAGATCACTTCCCATTACCCTTTATTGATCAAATGCTTGACTGTCTTGCAGGTAAACCCTTTTATTGTTTTCTTGATGGTTACTCAGGTTACAATCAAATTGCCATAGCACCAGAAGTTCAAGAAAAGACAACCTTCACATGCCCATATGATACTTATGCTTACCGAAGGATGCCGTTCGGATTGTGTAACGCCCCGACAACCTTCCAAAGATGCATGATGGCACTATTTTCAGACATGGTCGAAGACTTCCTTGAGATCTTCATGGATGATTTTTCCATTTTGTAATGACTTCGACAGCTGCCTCGACAATTTAGAGAAGATGTTGGCAAGATGTGAAGAAACCGATTTAGTCCTTAATTGGGAGAAGTGCCATTTTATGGTAGATGAAGGAATAGTGCTCGGCCACAAAATTTCATCCAAGGGAATTGATGTAGACAAAGCCAAGGTGGACGTGATCGAGAGATTACCCCTACCAAGTTCGGTTAAAGGAATTCGAAGCTTTCTTGGACATGCAGGTTTTTACAAGAGGTTAATTCATAATTTTTCTAAAATTACTAAACCCTTGTCCAATTTGATTGAACATGGTAAAGTCTTCAATTTTGATGATTCTTGCACCCAAGCATTCGAAACCCTAAAGGAAAAGCTTGCCTCGGCACCCATTGTTGTTCCACCAGATTGGACGCTACCTTTTGAGCTCATGTGTGATGCAAGTGATTTCGCGGTAGGAGCAGTCCTAGGCCAACGCACAGATAAGACCTTTCATGTGATATACTACGCTAGTAAAACTCTTAATAGTGCTCAAGTGAATTAAACAACACCGGAGAAAGAGTTACTAGCCGTAGTTTTTGCATTTGACAAGTTCCGATCCTATTTGATTGGTACAAAGGTAATTGCTCATACGGACCATTCGGCAATTAAGTATCTATTTGCTAAAAAGGATGCCAAACCTCGTTTGATTTGTTGGATCTTGCTTTTACAAGAGTTTGACATTGAAATTAAGGACATGAAAAGAACAAAATATCAAGTGGCCGATCACTTATCACGCTTAGAACGCAATAGGGAGGATGACGCAGATTTAGAGATATGTGATGCATTCTCGGATGAGCAACTGTTAGTTACCTCGGCAACCATAGATGCGCACGCCTAGGCAACCCCTGACGCCTCGGTAACCATGGATGCGCACGCCTCAGCAACCCCTAACGCCTCGGCAACCATGGATGCGCATGCCTCAACAACCCTCGACGATTCAGCAACTCTCGACTCGCAGGCCGCGACAACCACTGATACGCACGCCTCGAAAACCATGGACGTACACTCCTCGGCAACCACTGATGCGCACTCCTTGGCAACCCTTGACGCGCATGCCGCGGCAACTCTAGACGTGTACGCCTTGGCAACCATGGAAGCAGTTGCAACGACAACACATGCCTCGGTAATGCCCTGGTACGTGAATTTAGTTAATTTCCTTGTTTGTGGTATTTTACCTTATGGCCTTACTCACCAAGGAAAGAAGCAGTTCCGCCATGATGCTAAGCATTACTTTTGGGACGAGCCTCTTTTGTTTAAACAATGTGCAGATCAGGTTATACGCTGATGTGTCCCTGAAGAGGAGCAACAGAACGTACTCTGGCAATGCCATTCTTTACCCTATGGAGGACATTTTGGAGGAATACGTACCGCGGCCAAAGTTTTGCAATCCGGTTTGTATTGGCCAACACTGTACAAAGATGCCCACGAGTTTTACAATCAATGTGATCTTTGCCAGAGGACGGGCAATATCTCTAGATGACATGAGATGCCGCTACAAAACATCATCGAGGTGGAATTGTTCGATGTATGGGGGATTGATTTTATGGGACCTTTCCCATCTTCATTCGTCAACCTCTACATTCTACTTGCCGTCGACTACGTGTCTAAATAGGTTGAGGTAGCTATAGTTCCCACCAACGATTCCAAGACCGTGCAACGATTATTGTAGAAAAATATATTTACACAGTTTTGGGATACCGAGAGCAATTATCAATGATGAAGGCAAGCACTTCGACAACAAATTCATCGCCAAGATGTTACAACGCTTTGGTGTATCTCACAAGATTGCCATGGCATATCACCCACAAACCAATAGGCAAGCAGAAATTTCCAACCGGGAATTGAAAGCTATACTCGAGAAAGCTGTAAATCCCTCTAGGAAGGACTGGTCAGTAAGACTAGATGATGCACTTTGGGCATATCGCACTGCATTCAAAACACCCTTAGGTATGTCTCCATTCTGACTTGTTTATGGCAAAACATGCCACCTACCGGTGGAAATCGAACACAAGACATATTGGGCAATCAAGACCGTGAATATGGATTGGGAAAGTGTCGGGCAAAAACGTTTGTTGGACCTCAACGAGATAGAAGAATTTCGTGCACTCGCCTATAACAATGCACGAATCTACAAGGAGAAAACAAAGCAATGGCATGACAAGAAACTATTGCCGCAACAATTCATGCCAGGGCAACTAGTTCTCTTATTTAATTCTCGGCTAAAACTTTTCCCGGGAAAACTGAAATCAAGATGGTCGGGACCATTCGAAGTTGTCAAACCATTCTCTCATGGTGCCGTGATAATCAAGTCCATCAATGACGAACATGAATTCAAAGTTAATGGACAAAGATTGAAGCACTACAACGGTGCCCATATGGAACGTAACAAAGAAGAGGTCACCGTAGGAGATGCATGAGCATGCTCTCTTTTCTATATTTTACTTTACTTTTTCTTTATATATTTTTTTGAACTATATATATATTTTATTTAATTTCGGTTTTTTTTATTTTTAGGATAGATTTATTTATTTTCTTTAAGATTAAAACTACATCTTTATTTATTTTCTTTTATTAGTTTATCTTTAATTTTAATCCTTATTTTATTTGTTTTCGAATTGTTGGAAAAAGAGTTCAAGATAAAAGAGGAATTTTGATTCAAGAAGGAAACTTCTTCAACAAGGAAATTAATGGGCTAATTCTAAGGCTTATATAAAGCCTCCAACTTACCCTAAATAAACCCCCTAGCCGTCACCCTTCCCCTAAATCGAAACCCCTTTCTTCTTTATTCCAAAATCAAAACCCCTAGCCCACCATATTTACTACCTATCTTTTCTATATAACCCATCACCTTTAACTTCCAAGAAACCTATTCCTACTTTTTCACCTTGCAACTCTTTAGTTTCTTTTGCTTTCTTTTCTTTGTTTTTACAAAACTCAAAACCAAGATCATCCATGGCATCAAAAATTGAATTTTTGGTTCATCCAAGTTCCTCCAAAGAACCAAGATACAAGAAGTTTGCTACACCGGTGGTTCAAGAAAGATTTCACTCCAAGTTTGAAAGCTGGAAGATTTGTGAAGAGCAAGGCTTTGAATACTCCAACTCTCATCAAGATTTCGGCCTTGAACCATTCATCTTTGAAAGGATTGCACATCAAAAGTGGCAAATCTTTTGCCATCAATCGGAACCGGGTAACATCTTATAGGTAAGAGAATTCTATGCTCACTCACCTAACCCGGATAATCCTATATTTGTATTCGTGACAAGGCTATACTCATAAGCCCCAAAAACTTCAACACCTTTTACGGGATCTACATTGAGAAGAACGTGCATCAAGCCTTTGTTGATCATCTCATGCCCAAGCAACTGGACAAGGTGCTTCAAGAACTCACTCTACCGGGAACTCATTGGAACGACGATATATACAAGGGCACGGTAAATCGCCTTCAGCTTAAACCCGAGGCAAAATTATGGAATAAGTTTGTTAAAACTTCTTTAATGCCCACAACACACAATACCACCGTTGATACAGCTCGTCTTTTGCTCATACATTCTATCTTGCATAATCGCATCATTAACATTGGAAAAATTATTTGTGATTAGATTTTTGTATATAGTACAAAAGACAAGGGTTCTCTTTTCTTCCCTTGCTTAATTTCCAATCCTTGCAAGGATATGCATGTCCCAAGTGAGTCCACTAATGAAAAGGCCCTACCAAAGTCCGGTTGGAATCGAGCATAAATTCGAAAGCTAATGGGAGAGGCACCGGTAAAATCCATAATGCCTTCAATTGCCGCGGCAACTCCTGCCGCCTCGGCAACCCCTAATGCCAAAGCACCTAATGCCCGGGCAACATGGCCAACAACCTAGGACAACTTGAAGCACTCTTACAACCGTTGGTGAACCGCCTTAGGAAAATTGAAGACCGACAACTAATGTTCATGCGGTACATGAAGGATCACAACAATGCCATCACCCAAGTCATCTTGGAAAAGTACCCAGACAGCCGCGTGCCGTTCCCCATCTTTCCTGCCGAAATCCTTACCACGACAACCAATGAAGCAGTCGCCACGACAATCGCAACAGATGATGCCGCGGCAACCTACACCGCGTCTGCCCAAGCAGTTGCCACGACAACCAACACTGAAGATATCACGACAACCAAAGCTAAAGACGCCCCGGCAACCACTACAAAAGCCAAAGGTAAAACACCTATGCCCGAATCAACTCGTACTGAATCATTGTCTGATTTTTCAGATTCGGACGAACCTTCCATTGCACCAACAAAGACGGAACCAATCGAATCCTCCAAGCCCAAGTGAAAAGCCAATAACATTGATGAAGAGGATGATGATGACAACCCCGTACGAGGATCGATTCCACCATCGGCAACAAGGAAGCAACCACCGCGTTCAAGCAAAAGAATCAAGACACTGACCAAAAAGAAACTAATCATCCACGCCAACGAACTCTCGGAGTAAGTCCTCGTTTGCATTTTACTTTTACTTTTCTTTATTTTTATTTTTATTTTTCTTTATTGCATGTATTGAGGACAATGCCTCACTCGATTTTGGGGGGGATTGTTATTAGTTAGTTAGCATGTTTAGTTGCGTTCATCTTAAGTATTGAATTTAGGATACATAAATTGCTTGCCATGCCTTTAGTTGGAACAAGAATTGCATAGATTTGATGAATATCCGATCATGACTTTGCCAATGTACTTAATTGATAGAACTTTTTATTCTGGGATGAACATGGAAACACTTAGAATATTACTATGATGCTAAATTTGATAAAACACTATTGTGGCTTGATTGATTTAAGGAATTCTAGCGAACTTAGGTTGATAGTTAAAAAATTGGGGGATTAGAAAAAAAATTGGATGAATACTAGAGGTGTCTGAAATTGGCTATAGTATGCGCTAAAAATTGATCACTAGAGGTGCCCGAAATTGGCTCTAGTATGCGCTAAAAATTGATCGCTAGAGGTGCCCGAAACCGGCGCTAGTCGAATAAATTAATTAACTTAAGAAAACTAAAAACAAAACACTAGAGGTGCCCGAAACCGGCTCTAGTTAAAACATGTTAAAAGAACTCAATGAAGTAATTTGAAAACCTCTTGTTTGCATAGAATCCAAAAAATCAACTTGCACACAACTCCGCACACATTCACAAGCATTATAGTTTGATTCTGAGTAACTCCTAAGTTTTCCGAAAAATGAAAAGCCAATCATTGTGCCACGGTTCTGATAATTGAAATCAAGTTCAAAGCTAAATTTATGAAAATTGAAGTCTTGGCGGGTAATTATTAGTTTGAATTGCTTGAGGACAAGCAATAATTCGAGTTTGGGGGTGTGTTAAGTGTCTAAAAGTACTATTTTTGTTACCCTTTTTATTCATATTATTGCTAGACTTAGGCTCATATTAGTTGCATTATTAGTCATTCATGCATGTTTGCATCGTTTCCTTGGTGGACAAGCTTGATTTCATATTTTGCTCAATTTTGTGGAAAAAGGTATTGCTTTGGTGTGTTTGTGTGTGTGTGCAGAATCACTTGCCAAAGCAAGGCTGAAACCAGTTGCTAGGGCAATGCATGAAGGAGATGCCGAGCTAGTTGCCAAGGCAATTTTCGACAAGGAATAAGATGATATGGTAGTCAAAATCGATGACTAGATAAACCCGAGATGACATGGAGCAAAGCTAAATCCCAAAGGAGTTTGATTTCCATGAAGAGGTCAAAGAGAAATT
The DNA here is from genome assembly GCA_019671005.1 of Hibiscus mutabilis. Taxonomy (NCBI): domain Eukaryota; kingdom Viridiplantae; phylum Streptophyta; class Magnoliopsida; order Malvales; family Malvaceae; genus Hibiscus; species Hibiscus mutabilis. The sequence goes on along the minus strand of CM033726.1, from coordinate 44,224,545 downwards.
AAATCCCAAGAAGATAGGAGAAGTTCTAGAAGGAATTTAAATATAATAAAGAATTATATTCTTTAAAGATAATTTAATTCCAACTTAACTTCCTCCTCAAAAAAGACTTTAACCTAGCCCTATAAATTCAAGACCATGCCGTCAACTCTAAGGGGAGAGAGGAGAGAAATTTTGACAAAGGCAAGGGAGATTTTGACAAGGCTTTGGAGAGATTTCGACAAGGCTTCAACCATTCTTCATCTTTTTCTTTCTTGTTCCATTAGGTTTATGCTAGGAATTCTTTGTCTTGTGTTTCTTTGGAACCTAGCCATGAACTAAATCTATTTGGCTAAGGTTATTGTGTTTTGTGGTTGTGAGAAACAATTGGATTTTGTTTAGGTAATAAGTGTTTGGACTTTCAATTCAAGGTTTACTAATTCTTGGTTCTTATTCTTGTTTGTGAGTAAACTGGGAGATGATCTCGTAACTTCATCTATTTATCTAATATCAGGAGAGTTAGATTCAAGAAACGAATGAGTATGGTCTTTACTCAATCTATTGATGGTGAAGATTAATCCGGCTTAGGAATAAGTTAAGGATTTCAACGACTAAGAGGAGCTCAAGATTGATTGTTGTTCACCCTTGATTCACGCAGGGATGTATTATCAATGCATGCACAAATAGCTAGAGTTTCGCTTTAGGGATAAGAAGAAACCATTGAAGAATGCTCTGCCGAACCTTGAAGTTGCTGCCACCTGCCCGAGTAGTTGCCCACTAGTCGCCCAAGCAACCATCGATTAGTTGCCAAGGCAACCTCACTGTACAAGTTGCCACGACAACCGAGTTGCCCTTGCACTCTTCTTACCAAGACGATCCAATCGGCTTTCACACCTCAACTCACGATAACCTGGCCTATTCTCTCTCATTTAATTACATCTTCTTTTACTTTATTGCTTTCTAGTTTAGTTGTTAGTTAAACTCCTACAATCACCTACTTGTGTTTTTACTTTTACAAATTGCAAGAGATTAGATTCTTGAAGTGGCACCAATCCCTGTGGAGACGATATCTTTTATACTACAACTTGCGACGTGTACACTTGCACAATTGCGGAGCATTTATTACACGCAACACTAACCTTGCTCGCAGATTTTATAAATGGGTTTGGGCTTGAGTCCTAACGTGACACTGAGTTTAGAGTGTTACATTTAGTGCTATCAGAGCTTAGGTTTAGCCGGTTCTAGGAACCCCAGGGTACTAGAGTCATAAAAAGGGTGTCTAGTGAATACATGCCCATAAATCGAAGTCGTATCCATATTAGGACTGAATATGTGATGGAGTAACCTTGTTTGTTATCTGTGCAGTTGAATATGCCTATAAGATTTCATGATTCGGAAGAGAGTTGGGGCTCTAGAGAGGAGATCTTCGATGAGGATTTTATCCCAGAGACCGAGGATAAGACGAAGAGTGAGGGGCACCTAGGAGTCAATTACTTCTCCAATCTGCATAGGGTGCTGGATCAGATAGTGAGGAATATCCCAAGAACTCCCGTTACACCTCGGAAAGCCACAATCGAAATGTTTTGTAGATATGGTGCAACAGAGTTCTTAGGGACGGTACAAGATAATTCAATCAAGGCAGATCAATGGTTGAGGGATACACGTTGGATCTTGCGTTAAATGGGCCTGGAGCTAAAAGACAAGTTGAAGTGTGTTCTTTCTATTCTGAAAGAGAATGCTCGTGAGTGGTGGGAAACAATGGAGTTAGGCTGGTATCCTAATTGGCCCACTTGGGATGATTTTCTTGATGAGTTTGAGAAGCAGTATGTTGGAGAAACCTACATGGAGGATAACATAAGAGTATTATGGAAAATGTCATGGATGAAAGAGGGGGAAAGGGGCTTTAATTTCTGCATATGCAGAGGAATGAGATCACCTTGTTGGTTATCTCCTTCCCTCTTCAAAGCTCATCCCCTTTACTTAAACATTTCCACCAAATGTTGAATTTTTTAGAGTGAGAGCAAGAATCACGTTTTGCTTTGTGAGGGAGTTGTAATCAGCTTGGAAGGATCTATCATTCAAGTTAAGGAGCTTTGTTAAGTATCTAAAAGTACTATTTTTATTACCCTTTTATTCATATTATTGCTAGACTTAGGATCATATTAGTTGCATTATTAGTCATTCATGCATGTTTGCATCGTTTCCTTAGTGGACAAGCTTGATTTCATATTTTGCTCAATTTTGTGGAAAATGTATTGCTTTGGTGTGTGTTGTGCAAAATCACTTGCCAAAGCAAATCAACCTAGATTGCCAAATGCATGAAGGAGATGCTGAAGCCAGTTGCTAGGGCAATGCATGAAGGAGATGCCGAGCTAGTTGCCAAGGCAATTTTCGACAAGGAATAAGATGATATGGTAGTCAAAATCAATGACTAGATAAGCCCAAGATGACGTGGAGCAAAGCTAAATCCCAAAGTAGTTTGATTTCCATGAATAGGTCAAAGAGAAATTAAATCCCAAGAAGATAGGAGAAGTTCTATAAGGAATTTAAATATAATAAAGAACTATATTCTTTAAAGATAATTTAATTCCAACTTAACTTCCTCCTCAAAAAGACTTTGACCTAGCCCTATAAATTCAAGACCATGCCGTCAACTCCAAGAGGAGAGAGAGAGAGAAATTTTGACAAAGGCAAGGGAGATTTTGACAAGGCTTTGGAGAGATTTCGACAAGGCTTCAACCATTCTTCATCTTTTTCTTTCTTGTTCCATTAGGTTTATGCTAGGAATTCTTTGTCTTGTGTTTCTTTGGAACCTAGCCATGAACTAAATCTATTTGGCTAAGGTTATTGTGTTTTGTGGTTGTGAGAAACAATTGGATTTTGTTTAGGTAATAAGTGTTTGGACTTTCAATTCAAGGTTTACTAATTCTTGGTTCTTATTCTTGTTTGTGAGTAAACTGGGAGATGATCTCGTAACTTCATCTATTTATCTAATATCAGGAGAGTTAGATTCAAGAAACGAATGAGTATGGTCTTTACTCAATCTATTGATGGTGAAGATTAATCCGGCTTAGGAATAAGTTAAGGATTTCAACGACTAAGAGGAGCTCAAGATTGATTGTTGTTCACCCTTGATTCACGCAGGGATGTATTATCAATGCATGCACAAATAGCTAGAGTTTCGGCTTAGGGATAAGAAGAAACCATTGAAGAATGCTCTGCCGAACCTTGAAGTTGCTGCCAGCTGCCCGAGTAGTTGCCCAGCTAGTCGCCCAAGCAACCATCGATTAGTTGCCAAGGCAACCCCGCTGTGCAAGTTGCCACGACAACTGAGTTGCCCTTGCACTCTTCTTACCAAGACGATCCAATCGGCTTTCACACCTCAACTCACGATAACCTGGCCTATTCTCTCTCATTTAATTACATCTTCTTTTACTTTATTGCTTTCTAGTTTAGTTGTTAGTTAAACTCCTACAATCACCTACTTGTGTTTTTACTTTTTACAGTGCAAGAGATTAGATTCTTGAAGTGGCACCAATCCCTGTGGAGACGATATCTTTTATACTACAACTTGCGACGTGTACACTTGCACAATTGCGGAGCATTTATTACACGCAACACTAACCTTGCTCGCAGATTTTATAAATGGGTTTGGGCTTGAGTCCTAACGTGACACTGAGTTTAGAGTGTTACATTTAGTGCTATCAGAGCTTAGGTTTAGCCGGTTCTAGGAACCCCAGGGTACTAGAGTCATAAAAAGGGTGTCTAGTGAATACATGCCCATAAATCGAAGTCGTATCCATATTAGGACTGAATATGTGATGGAGTAACCTTGTTTGTTATCTGTGCAGTTGAATATGCCTATAAGATTTCATGATTCGGAAGAGAGTTGGGGCTCTAGAGAGGAGATCTTCGATGAGGATTTTATCCCAGAGACCGAGGATAAGACGAAGAGTGAGGGGCACCTAGGAGTCAATTACTTCTCCAATCTGCATAGGGTGCTGGATCAGATAGTGAGGAATATCCCAAGAACTCCCGTTACACCTCGGAAAGCCACAATCGAAATGTTTTGTAGATATGGTGCAACTGAGTTCTTAGGGACGGTACAAGATAATTCAATCAAGGCAGATCAATGGTTGAGGGATACACGTTGGATCTTGCGTTAAATGGGCCTGGAGCTAAAAGACAAGTTGAAGTGTGTTCTTTCTATTCGAAAGAGAATGCTCGTGAGTGGTGGGAAACAATGGAGTTAGGCTGGTATCCTAATTGGCCCACTTGGGATGATTTTCTTGATGAGTTTGAGAAGCAGTATGTTGGAGAAACCTACATGGAGGATAACATAAGAGTATTATGGAAAATGTCATGGATGAAAGAGGGGGAAAGGGGCTTTAATTTCTGCATATGCAGAGGAATGAGATCACCTTGTTGGTTATCTCCTTCCCTCTTCAAAGCTCATCCCCTTTACTTAAACATTTCCACCAAATGTTGAATTTTTTAGAGTGAGAGCAAGAATCACGTTTTGCTTTGTGAGGGAGTTGTAATCAGCTTGGAAGGATCTATCATTCAAGTTAAGGAGCTTTGTTAAGTATCTAAAAGTACTATTTTTATTACCCTTTTTATTCATATTATTGCTAGACTTAGGATCATATTAGTTGCATTATTAGTCATTCATGCATGTTTGCATCGTTTCCTTAGTGGACAAGCTTGATTTCATATTTTGCTCAATTTTGTGGAAAATGTACTGCTTTGGTGTGTGTGTGCAAAATCACTTGCCAAAGCAAGGCTGGAACCAGTTGCCAGGGCAATGCATGAAGGAGATGCCGAGCCAGTTGCCAGGGCAATGCATGAAGGAGATGCCGAGCTAGTTGCCAAGGCAATTTTCGACAAGGAATAAGATGATATGGTAGTCAAAATCAATGACTAGATAAGCCCAAGATGACGTGGAGCAAAGCTAAATCCCAAAGTAGTTTGATTTCCATGAATAGGTCAAAGAGAAATTAAATCCCAAGAAGACAGGAGAAGTTCTATAAGGAATTTAAATATAATAAAGAACTATATTCTTTAAAGATAATTTAATTCCAACTTAACTTCCTCCTCAAAAAAGACTTTGACCTAGCCCTATAAATTCAAGACCATGCCGTCAACTCCAAGAGGAGAGAGGAGAGAAATTTTGACAAAGAGCATGGGAGATTTCGACAAGGCTTTGGAGAGATTTCGACAAGGCTTCAACCATTCTTCATCTTTTTCTTTCTTGTTCCATTAGGTTTATGCTAGGAATTCTTTGTCTTGTGTTTCTTTGGAACCTAGCCATGAACTAAATCTATTTGTCTAAGGTTATTGTGTCTTGTGGTTGTGAGAAACAATTGGATTTTGTTTAGGTAATAAGAGTTTGCACTTTCAATTCAAGGTTTACTTATTCTTGGTTCTTATTCTTGTTTGCGAGTGAATTGTGAGATGATCTCGTAACTTCATCTATTTATCTAATATCGGGAGAGTTAGATTCAAGAAATGAATGAGTATGGTCTTTATTCAATCTATTGATGGTGAAGATTAATCCGGCTTAGGAATAAGTTAAGGATTTCAACGGCTAAGAAGAGCGCAAGATTGGTTGTTGTTCACCCTTGATTCACGCAGGGATGTATTATCAAGGCATGTACAAATAGCTAGAATTTCGACTTAGGGATAAGAAGAAACCATTAAAGGACGCTCCGTCGAACCTTAAAGTTGCTGCCCAGCTGCCCAAGTAGTTGCCCAGCTAGTCGCCCAGGCAACCATCGATTAGTTGCCAAGGCAACCCCGCTGTGCAAGTTGCCACGACAACTGAGTTGCCCTTGCACTCTTTTACCAAGACGACCCAATCGGCTATCACACCTCAACTCACGATAACCTGGCCTATTCACTCTCATGTGATTAAATCTTCTTTTACTTATTTGCTTTCTAGTTTAGTTGTTAGTTAAAACTCCTACAATCTTCTACTTGTGTTTTTACTTTTTACAGTGCAAGAGATTAGATTCTTGAAGTGGCACCAATCCATTTGGAGACGATATCTTTTATACTATAACTTCCGACGTGTACACTTGCACAATTGCTGAGCACTTATTACGCGCAACAAGTTTTTGCCGCCGTTGTCTGGGATTGGCAATAGCAACTTTGTTTTTATTTTCTTGCACTTTTTATTTTTCTTGTTTAAGATTCAAAGGACTAACAAACTTTGGTTTTGCATTAGTATATGACCAGGGCGAGACTGATTACACCAGAATATCCCTTTGATCCTGAAATCGAACGAACCTTGCAAAGACTCAGAAGAAGGTTAAGAGTAGCAATGGCTAATCAAGACGGCAATATGAATCAGGATGTTCCAGCAGGAGGATGAGTGATTCTTGCACGAAATAGAACTATTCGAGACTATCTTGAAGAAGATCTTGAAGGACTCAATCCAGGAGTTGTCACACATGAAATTAAAGCTGACCACTTTGAGTTGAAACCGATGATGTTCAATATGATCAACACAATTAGTCAATTTGGTGGCTCAGCAACTGAAGATGCACGACAACATCTTAAATCTTTCCTCGAGATTTGCAATTCATTCAAAATACAAGGAGTCACCCCCGATGTTTTACGACTAAGATTATTCCCCTATTCACTGAGGGATAGGGTGAAAGCATGGTTGAATAGTATTTCTACCGGATCAATAGGATCTTGGACCGATCTTTGTCGTGATTTCCTTGCTCGATTTAATCCTACAAATTTGACTGATAAGCTTCGTAGCGAAATTACTTCTTTTTGGCAGGCAGATGATGAATCCATGTACGAGGCTTGGGAGCGATATAGAGAACTTCTACACAAATGCCCCTTACATGGATTCCCAGTGTGGACACAAGTAACAATGTTTTTCAACGCTGTGAATACACCAACAAGGAGGATGCTAGATGCCTCGGCAAACAACATACTCCTAGATAAGTCGCCGGATGAAGCAATGCAAATTCTAAATATGCTTGCCAAGAATGATTATCAACTCCCATCTGCTCGAAGAGGAGGAGTTAGATGCCAAGCCACAATACATGAACTTGGATCATCAGACTCAATTTCGGCACAATTGGCCACTCTAACTAAGATGGTCCAGCACATGCAAAAACTAAACAACACATAGGAAGTCAAGGTAATGGAGTCCTTTTTTGAGTTATGTAGTGGTAACCATGATTCTTTTGAATGTATGCAGAATCCAGAATCCAGCTTTTATGTGAGGAATTACAACCGGAACAACAATGTGATGTCCAATGCATATAATCCAGCTTGGAAGAAGCACCCAATTTTTTCATGGAGTAATCCCAACAATGCTCTAAACCAGAACAATCAAAATGCACAAGCATCGGGATTCCAGCAGAATATGCCACAGCAACAGTTGCTGCAGCAACAACCGACAACATCTAGTTCTTTGGAAAATTCTCTCAATGCTTTTATGTTGAAAACTGAATCTTATATGGCTAAGAATAGTAACTTCATAAAAAGAACTGATGCTTTTATTAACATGACCGAGATGAGATTGCAAAACCAAGAGGCGACAATCAAATCATTGGAAAATCAAGTCGGGCAATTTGCTCAAAACCTGAATACTAGACCGCAATGAGTTTTACCTAGCGATACTGAAGTCGCAAGAGGAACTGGCCATGGGCAACGTAAGTCGATCACCAGTAGAAGTGGCCAACAACTTAAAGAGGCTCAAGCTCGCTCATCAAACAAAACTCCACAAAATAGACAAGACGAACTCAGCGACAAAGCCTCAGATGCTGAACCAAGAATTGTCGCGGCAACTAGCGATAAGCATGCCTCGGTAACCGACGATAAGGATGCCTCGGCAACCAACGATAGGCACGCCACGGCAACCCCAGTTAACAATGCCTCGACAACTCCAGTTGCCCCGACAATGCTGTCAATCAGGTTCCAGACCAATGAAAGGATCAAAGATATCCAACTTCCACCACCATTCCCACAAAGGTTGAAGCGACAAAAGCAAGAATATCAATTCAAGAAGTTCCTTGATATCCTAAAGCAAGTCCACATCAACTTGCCATTGGTTGAAGCAATTGAACAAATGTTGAACTATGCCAAGTTTCTTGAAGACATTGTGTCCAAGTGAACAAGGCTAGGAGAGTTTGAAACAGTTGCCGCAACAGAGGGATGCATGGCCATGTTGCTCAATCGCATACCACCCAATTTAAAGGATCCCATAAGTTTTACAATACCTTGTTCCATCTGAAACCATTATATCGGGAAAGTATTATATGACCTTGGAGCAAGCATAAACTTGATGCCTAAATCAGTTTTCTAGAAACTAGGAACCGGGAAGGCAATACCTACAACAGTTATGCTACAGCTAGCCGACAGATCCTATGTGCATCCAGAGGGAAAAATCGAAGACATACTGGTAAAAGTTGATAAATTTATTTTCCCGCTGACTTTATTGTTTTGGATTGTGAAGTAGATGAACATGCACCTATCATTATCGGAAGACCCTTCCTAGCAACAAGGAGAACCTTGATCGATGTTGAAAAGGGAGAACTCATAATGAGGGTGAATGACCAGAAAGTCAATCTAAATGTGTTACAAACACTAAGGCATGCCGATGATCCGGAAGAATGCCAACTTCTCCATGCCAGGGCAGAGTTTAACTTCGATGAGGAATTTAGTTGCCTCGGCAACGACATTGCCGATCAAGAGGAACCTGAGGAGTATGAAGAACCAATCGATGAGGAACAACAAGAAGAGGCAAATTGGTTAGTCAATCGACCAGGTACATACTTTGAACCACTCGATTACTCAGGTAAGGAAGGTAACCTCGAAAAGCCCTCTATTGAACAACCACCGATTCTTGAGTTGAAATAGTTGCCAGAGCACCTAAAATATGCTTACTTGGGAACCGATAAAACATTGCCTATAATTATTTCCTCTAAGTTACAACCTGAGCAAGAAAAGAAGCTGATCAAAATGTTGATGCTACACAAGAAGGAAATAGGATGGACAATTACCGACTTGAAGGGAATTAGCCCGGCAGTGTGCATGCACAAGATTTTGTTGGAAGATGATCACAAACCTTCAATTGAAGCCTAGAGGAGACTGAATCACGTCATGAAAAGGGTTGTAATGAAAGAAATCATCAAGTGGCTTAACGCCGGCATCATATACCCTATCTCTGATAGTACATGGGTAAGTCTGGTACAATGTGTACCAAAAAAAGGAGGTAAGTAATGAAAACAATGAACTCATTCCAACCAGGACTGTGACCGGTTGGAGGGTTTGTATGGATTATCGAAAGCTAAACAAAGCCACTAGGAAAGGCCACTTCCCATTACCCTTTATTGATCAAATGCTTGACCGTCTTGCAGGTAAACCCTTTTATTGTTTTCTTGATGGTTATTCAGGTTACAATCAAATTGCCATAGCACCAGAAGATCAAGAAAAGACAACCTTCACATGCCCATACGGTACTTATGCTTTCCGAAGGATGCCGTTCGGATTGTGTAACGCCCCGACAACCTTCCAAAGATGCATGATGGCACTCTTTTTAGAAATGGTTGAAGACTTCCTTAAGATCTTCATGGATGATTTTTTTATTTATTTTGGTAATGACTTCGACAGTTGCCTCGACAATTTAGAGAAGGTGTTGGCAAGATGTGAAGAAACCAATTTAGTCCTTAATTGGGAGAAGTGCCATTTTATGGTAGATGAAGGAATAGTGCTCGGCCACAAGATTTCATCCAAGGGAATTGCAGTAGACAAAGCCAAGGTGGACGTGATCGAGATATTACCCCCACCAAGTTCGGTTAAAGGAATCTGAAGCTTTCTTGGACATGCAGGTTTTTACAGGAGGTTCATTCATAATTTTTCTAAGATTACTAAACCCTTGTGCAATTTGCTTGAACAGGATAAAGCCTTCAATTTTGACGATTCTTACACCCAAGCATTTGAAACCCTAAAGGAAAAGCTTGCCTCGGCACCCATTGTCGTTCCACCAGGTTGGACACTACCTTTTGAGCTCATGTGTGATGCAAGTGATTTCGCGGTAGGAGCAGTCCTAGGCCAACGCACAGGTAAGACCTTTCATGTGATATACTACGCTAGTAAAACTCTTAATAGTGCTCAAGTGAATTACAGAACAACGGAGAAAGAGTTACTAGCCGTAGTTTTCATATTTGATAAGTTCTGATCCTAATTGATTGGTACAAAGGTAATTGTTCAAATGGACCATTGGACAATTAAGTATCTATTTGCAAAAAAGGATGCCAAACCTCGTTTGATTCATTGGATATTGCTTTTACAAGAGTTTGACATTGAAATTAAGGACAGGAAAGGAACAGAAAATCAAGTGGCCGATCACTTATCACGCTTAGAACGCAATAAGGAGGAGGACGCTGATTTAGAGATATGTGATGCATTCCCGGATGAGCAACTGTTAGTTACCTCGACAACCATGGATGCGCACACCTCGGCAACCCCTGACGCCTCGGCAACCATGGATGCGCATGCCTCGACAACCCTCAATGCTTCAGCAACTCTCAAGCGTACGCCACGGCAACCACTGATACGCACGCCTCGGCAGCCATGGACGCGCAAACCTCGGTAACCCCTGACGCCTTGGCAATCATGGATGCGCATGCCTTGGCAACCCTCGACGCTTCAGCAACTCTCGACACGCACGTTGCGGCAGCCACTGATACGCACGCATCGACAACCATGGACGCGTATGCCTCGACAACTCTAGATGCACACGCCTCGACAATCTTGGAAGCAGTCGCCATGGCAGCACATGCCTCGGCAATACCCTGGTACGCGGATTTAGTTAGTTTCCTTGTTTATGGTATTTTACCTTATAGCCTTACTCACCAAGGGAAGAAGCGGATCTGCCATGATGCTAAGCATTACTTTTGGGACGAGCCTCTTTTGTTTAAACAATGTACAGATCAGGTTATACGCCGACGTGTCCCTGAAGAAGAGCAGTAGAATGTACTCCGGCAATGCCATTCTTCACCCTATGGAGGAACACGTACCGCGGCCAAAGTTTTGCAATCCAGTTTGTATTGGCCAATACTGTACAAAGATGCCCAAGAGTTTTACAAGCAATGTGATCGTTGCCAGAGGACGGGCAATATCTCTCAACGACATGAGATGCCGCTCTAAAACATCATCGAGGTGGAACTATTTGATGTATGTGTGATTGATTTTATGGGACCTTTCCCATCTTCATTTGGCAGCCTCTACATTCTACTTGCCATCGACTACGTGTCTAATAGGTTGAGGCAGCTGCAGTTCCCACCAATGATTCTAAGACCGTGTAATGATTCTTGCAGAAAAATATATTTACACGATTTGGGATGCCGAGAGCAATTATTAATGATGGAGGCAAGCACTTCGAAAACAAACTCATCGCCAAGATGTTACAACGCTTTGGTGTATCTCACAAGATTGCCACGACATATCACCCACAAACCAATGGGCAAGCAAAAGTTTCCAACCGGGAATTGAAGGGTATACTCAAGAAAGTTGTAAATCTCTCTAGGAAATTTTTTTTAATATGACTGGATGTCGCACTTTGGGCATATCGCACTGCATTCAAAACACCCTTAGGTATGTCCCCCTTCCGACTTGTCTATGGAAAAACATGCCATCTACCAATGGAAATCAAACACAAGGCATATTAGGCAATCAAGACCGTGAATATGGATTGGGAAAGTACCGGACAAAAGCGTTTGTTGGACCTCAATGAGATAGAAGAATTTCGTGCACTCGTCTATAACAATGCACGAATCTACAAGGAGAAAACAAAGCAATAGCATGACAAGAGACTATTGTCGCGGTAATTCATGCCAGGGCAATTAGTTCTCTTATTCAATTCTCGGCTAAAACTTTTCCCGGGAAAATTGAAATTAAGATGGTCGGGACCATTCAAAGTTATCAAACCATTCTCCCATAGTGTTGTGATAATCAAGTCCATCACTGACGAACATGAATTCAAACTTAATGGACAAAGATTGAAGCACTACAACGGTGCCCATGTGGAACATAACAAAGAAGTGGTCACCTTAGGAGATGCATAAGTATGCTCTCATTTCGATATTTTATTTTTTCTTTTTCTTTTTCTTTTTTTCAAACTATATATATATATATTATTTAATTTCGGTATTTTTTTATTTTTAGGATAGATTTATGTATTTTCTTTAAGATTAAAACTACATCTTTATTTATTTTCTTTTATTAGTTTATCTTTAATTTTAATCCTTATTTTATTTGTTTTTGAATTGTAGGAAAAAGAGTTCAAGATAAAAGAGGAATTTTGATTCAAGAAGGAAATTTCTTCAACAAGGAAATTAATGGGCTGAATCTAAGGCTTATATAAAGCCTCAAACTTACCCTAAATAAACCCCCTAGCCATCACCCTTCCCTTAAATCGAAACCCCTTTCTTCTTTATTCCAAAATTAATCCCATCCATCATATTTACTACCTATCTTTTCTATATAACCCATCACCCTTAACTTCGAAGAAACCTATTCCTACTTTTCAATCTTGCAACTCTTTAGTTTCTTTTGCTTTCTTTTCTTTGTTTTTACCAAACTCACAACCAAGATCATCCATGGCATCCAAAATTGAATTTTTGGTTCATCCAAGTTCCTCCAAAGAACCAAGATACAAGAAGTTTGCTACACCGGTGGTTCAAGAAAGATTTCACTCCAAGTTTGAAAGCCGGAAGATTTGCGAAGAACAAGGCTTTGAATACTCCAACTCTCATCAAGATTTTGGCCTTGAACCATTCATCTTCAAAAGGATTGCACATCAAAAGTGGCAAATCTTTTGCCATCAATCGGAACCGGGTAACATCTCATGGGTAAGAGAATTCTATGCTCACTCACCTAAACCGGATAATCCTTATGTTTTTGTTCGTGACATGGCTATACTCATAAGCCCCAAAAATATCAACACCTTTTACGGGCTCTACATTGAGAAGGACGAGCATCAAGCCTTTGTTGATCAACTCACGCCCAAGCAACTCGACAAGGTGTTTCAAGAACTCATTCTACCGGGAACTCATTGGACCGACGGTAAATACAAGGGCACGGTAAATCACCTTTGGCTTAAACCCGAGGCAAAATTATGGAATAAGTTTGTTAAAACTTTTTTAATGCCCACAACATACAATACCGCCGTTGATACACCTCGTCTTTTTCTCATACATTCTATCTTGCATAATCGCATCATTAACATTGGAAAAATTATTTGTGATGAGATTTTTGTATGTAGCACAAAAGACAAGGGTTCTCTTTTCTTCCCGTGCTTAATTTCCAATCTTTGCAAGGAGATGCATGTCCCAAGTGAGTCCCCTGATGAAAAAGCCATACCAAAGTCCGGTTGGAATCGAGCAAAAATCTAAAAGCTAATGGGAGAGGCACCGGTAAAATCCCCAACGCCTTCAATTGCCGCAGCAACTCCTGCCGCCTCGACAACCCCTAATGCCGAAGCACCTAATGTCCGGGCAATACGGCCATCAACCCCAGGACAACTTGAAGCACTCTTACAACCGTTGGTGAACCGCCTTAGGCAAATTGAAGGCCGACAACTAATGTTCATGCGGTACATGAAGGATCACAATAATGTCATCACCCAATTCATCCTGGAAAAGTACTTAGACAGCCGCGTGCCGTTCCCTATCTTTCCTACCAAAATCCTTGCCACGACAACCAATGAAGTAGTCGCCACGGCAACCACAACAGATGATGCCGCGACAACCTACACCGCGCCTACCCAATCAGTTTCCACGGTAACCAACACTAAAGATGTCACGGTAACCAAAGCTAAAGATGTACCGGCAACCACTGCAAAAGCCAAAGGTAAAACACCTATGCCCGAATCAACTCGTACTAAATTATTGTCTAATTTTTTAGATTCGAACGATTCCTCCATTGCACCAACAAAGACTGCACCAATCGAATCCTCCAAGCCCAAGTGAAAAGCCAATGACATTGACAATGAGGATAACCCCTTACGAGGATCGATTCCACCATCGGCAACAAGGAAGCAACCACCGCGTTCAAGTAAAAGAATCAAGACACCGACCAAAAGGAAACTAATCATCCACGACGACAAACTCTCGGAGTAAGTCCTCGTTTGTATTTTACTTTTCTTTATTTTTATTTTTCTTTATTGCATGCATTGAGGACAAAGCCTCACTCGAGTTTGGGGGGGATTGTTATTAGTTAGTTAGCATGTTTAGCTACATTCATCTTAAGTATTGCATTTAGGATACATAAATTGCTTGCCATGCCTTTAGTTGGAACAAGAATTGCCTAGATTTGATGAATATCTGATGATGACTTTGCCAATGTACTTAATTGATAAAACTTTTTATTCTAGGATAAACATGGAAACACTTAGAATCTTACTATGATGCTAAACTTGATAAAACATTGTTGTGGCTTGATTGATTTAAGGAATTCTAGAGGACTTAGGTTGAGAGTAAAAAAATTAGGGGATTAGAATAAAAATTGGATGAATACTAGAGGTGCCCGAAATTGGCTCTAGTATGCACTAAAAATTGATCAATAAAGGTGCCCGAAATTGACTCTAGTATACGCTAAAAATTGATCGCTAGAGGTGCCCAAAACCAGCTCTAGTCGAATAAATTAATTAACTTAATAAAACTAAAAACAAAACACTAGAGGTGCCCGAAACTAGCTCTAGTTAAAACATGTTAAAAGAACCCAATGAAGTAATTTGAAAACCTCATGTTTGCATAGAATCCGAAAAATCAACTTGCACACAACTCCGTACACACTCACAAGCATTATAGTTTGATTCCGAGTAACTCCTAAGTTGTCCAAAAAATGAAAAGCCAATCATACTTTGTGCTCCGGTTCTAAGAATTGAAATCAAGTTCAAAGCTAAGTTTGTGAAAATTGAAGTCTTGGTGGGTAATTATTAGTTTCCATTTCTTGAGGACAAGCAATAGTTCGAGTTTGGGGGTCGGTCAAGCTAGGGTTTCTCTCGTCCTTCCATATTTAACACCGCCACATGCCAAGTTGTTCTGGCACTATGCCTGGCAGATTTCTCTATTGGGACATCAGCTCCTGCTAATAATCATGGCATCGTTTCTGGAATTGCTTCTAACATCGTTCCTGGCATGGTTCATGGCATACTGACTCTGTATAACTCAAAGAAAACCTTTCAACACAGTAAAGGAATAAAAACTTGAAATTTAAAAGAAATAAAAACTACTAAAAACCTTAAAACCTAAAAACAAAGAAAAACTCTAACCTAATATTTACAAAAGTTCAAACCTGATGGTGTTTTCATGTTACCTCTGACAAGAGGATCACCTCTTTGGCATTGTTTTGATCACCTTCCATGTAATGCTTTAAACATTGGCCATTCACCTTAAAGATTTCGTTTGTCTTTAAATTCTTAATGTCCACAGCTCCATGGGCATAGGGCTTCACAACTTCAAAAGGGACCGTCCATCTTGATCTTAGTTTTCTTGAAAACAACTTAAGTTGTGAGTTAAATAACAAAACACGTTGGCCTACCTCAAACTGTCTTGGCATTGTCCTACTATCATGCTAGCGTTTTTCCTTTTCCTTATAAATCCTGGCGTTTTCATAGGCTTGTGTTCTGAATTCCTCCAACTCATTTAGGTCTAGTAACCTCTTTTCTCCAGCAGCTCTATATGCCATGCTAAGTGTTTTGATGGCCCAATAGGCTTTATGTTCAAGCTCCACTGACAAATGGCATGGTTTCCCGAAAACAAGTCTAAACGGTGAAGTACCCAAAGGAGTTTTGAATGTCGTTCTATAAGCCCACAAGGACTCATCTAGTCTCAAGGACCAGTCTTTCCTTGATGTATTCAAAGTTTTCTCTAGAATATTCTTAATCTCCTTGTTTGAAATCTCGGCTTGCCCATTCGTTTGTGGATGATATGCCGTGGCAATTCTCTGTTGTATACCGTACCTGCACAAATCTTTAGAGATTAGACTACATTTAAAGTGGGTTCCCTCATCATGAATAATCACTCTAGGGGCGCCAAATCTAGTAAAGATGTGCTTATGTAAGAACTTGGCAACAGCCTTGGCATTGTTTGTTGGCAGAACAACAACTTCTACCCACTTAGATACGTAGTCAACAGCCACAAGAATGTATACATTACCAAATGAGGGTGGAAAATGACCCATGAAGTCTATCCCCCATACATCAAATAAATCTACAAGCATAATGTTTTGGAGCGGTATTTGATGTTTTCCAGAGATGTTCCCTGTCCGTTAGCATCGATCACATGCCTTGGCATACTCGTGGGCATCCTTATATAGTGTGGGCCAAAAGAATCCTAACTGTAGCACCTTGGCAGTAGTCTTTACCCCAGCAAAGTGACCTTTGTACAGTGCGACATGGCATGGATGCAATATGTTATGTTGTTCTTCCTTGGGCACACACTGACGGATCACTTGGTCAGCACACTGCTTGAACAAAATTGGCTCATCCCAATAGTATTGCCTGATTTCCCGCAAAAACCTTTTCTTGACATTGTACGCCAAGTCTGGTGGCAGAATATTACTTACCAGGTAGTTGACAATGTCGGCATACCAAGACATGGTATTAACTGCAAGCAAAAACTCGTCAGGGAATTCATCTCTTATAAAATTAGTCTTACCATCTTCAAGATGATGCTCTAAACGTGAGAGATGGTTAGCTACTAGGTTTCCTTTTTATCTCAGATCTCAAGATCGAATTCTTAAAGTATGAGCATCTATTGAATTAGTCTGGGCTTAGCATCCTTCTTTGCTAAGAGATACTTCAATGCCAAATGATCTGAAAAAACCACAATTTTGTTACCAATTAAATAAGATCTAAATTTGTCAAAAGCAAATACAATTGCAAGAAATTCTTTCTCGGTCGTAAAGTAATTCAGTTGTGCTTCGTTCAAGGTTCGGCTAGCATAGTAGATGGCATGAAAAACCTTGCCATGCTTTTTTCCCAAGACTGCTCCAACGGCATAGTCTTCTGGCATCACACATGAGCTCAAAGGGCTCATTCCAGTCTGGTGCCACAACTATAGGGGCATTGATCAACTTCTCTTTAAGCTCCTGAAATACTCTCAAACAAGAATCGTCAAATGAAAAAGTGGCATTATGTTCTAATAACAAACATAAAGTTTTGGTAATTTTTGGAAAATCTTTAATAAACTATCGTAAAAACTGGCATGTCCTAAAAAACTCCTTATACCTTTGACACTTGTTGGTGGTGGCAATTTCTTAATTACCTCAACTTTTTCTTGATCAACTTCTAGTCCTCTCTCAGTTACCTTGTGCCCGAAAACAATGCCCTCCTTCACCATGGAGTGGCATTTTTCCCAGTTCAACACTAGGTTTGTCTCTATGCATCTCTTCAAGACTTGCTCCAAACTCTGAAGACATTCCTCAAATGTTTTGCCAAACACTGAGAAATCATCCATGAATACCTCTATGTTGTGCTCGATCATATTGGGAAAAATGGACATCATGCAACTTTGGAATATTGTCAATGCATTACATAGGCCGAATGGCATCATTCTAAACGTAAACGTCCCATATGGGCACGTGAACGTGGTCTTCTCTTGATCATCAGGGGTGATGGCAACCTGATTATAACCTGAATAACCATCCAAAAAACAATAGAAAGGTTTACATGCCAACCTGTCTAACATCTGATCAATGAATGGCAATGGGAAGTGGTCCTTCCTCGTGGCATTTTTCAGCCTCCTATAGTCCATGCACACTCTCTATCATATGATAGTTCTAGATGGAATCAATTTAGCTTCACTATTTTGTACCACGGTCATGCTACCCTTCTTTGTCACACATTGCACCGGGCTAACCCAAGAGCTATCGGAGATGGGATAAATAATCTCGGCATCAAACCATTTTATGATCTCTCTTTTAACTACCTCTTTCATGCTTGGGTTTAGCTTTCTCTGGCCTTCAATAGTCTTGCCATGGTACTCCTCCAAGATAATCTTGTGCATACAAATGGTCGGGCTAATCCCTCGGATGTTTGCCAATGCTTGCTTATAATTGCGTAATGTTGCCAACAATCTCTCTTCCTGATCATTAGTGAGATCAGTGGTAATGATCACTGGCAGAGTCGAGCGGTTACCTAAATAAGCATACTTCAAGTGATCTGGCAGTGGTTTTAGTTCCAACAATGGTGGCTCCTCAATTGATGGTCTAGGTGCCTTGATCTCTCTGCCGACCAACTGTAGTGGCTCAACATAACTCTCCTCCTCATCCTCCAAGATTGATTCTTCTGGTTCCTCAAACAATTCAGCTATGCCGTCTAAGTCGCTGGCATCAAAATCTAGATATTGGCATAACTGTGTCGTGTCCAAAGTGTAAATAGACTCTATCATCTCCTCTGCTTGGCACTCATTAGGTTCATCTGCACATTTCAAAGCTTGAAACACATTAAATGTAACATGTTGGTCATTCATTCGCATTGTTAGTTCCTCTTTATGAACATCAATCAAAGCCCTACCCGTGGCAAGAAAAGGTCTACCCAAAATAATCGGGACATTAATATCAGCCTCATAATCCAAAATGATAAAATCAACTAGAAAAATAAATTTGTCTACCTTTACCAATACATCCTCAATCTTACCCTTAGGTTGTGCATAGGATCGGTCTGCCAGTTGAAGTGTCACAGTGGTAGGTCTGGCTTCTATGCCAAGCTTCCTAAAAACTGACATTGGCATCAAGTTGATGTTGGCTCTTAAGTCACATAATGCCTTGCCCATGAATTTGTTGCTAATGGTACAGGGAACAGTGAAACTTCCCGAATCTTTCAGCTTTGGTGGCAAATGGTTTAGGATCATGGCACTGTATACTTCGGTCAAAGCAACAGTTTCAAAGTCTCCCAACTTCCTCTTCTTGGATAGGATGTCCTTCATGAATTTAACATAGTTGGGCATCTGCTCAAGGGCTTCTACCAATGGAATGTTGATTTGCAATTGCTTAAGAACCTCTAAGAAACGCTTGAATTGCTGGTCTTGCTTATGCTTTTGAAGTCTCACTGAAATGATGGCGGCGGATAAATATATGTCGTCACTGTTGGCTTTGCCGAGGCAGTGCTGACATCAGTCTGTTTGGCATCAATTCTGGCATCTGTTTTGGCATTGGTGCTGGCATCGGTATGTTGTCTAGCATCAGTTCTAGCATCATTTGCTTTTGTTTCCTCTTTCTCTGCTTCCCTAGGATTATCTGCTGGCACAAGCTTCTAAACTTGGAAATTAATTGGCTGCTTAGCAACCTTCTCCATCTCGCACTGCTTGCCGCTCTGAAGAGTTATAGCTTTGCATTGCTCATTGTCTTTGTGTCGAGCATCCTCTGTGTCACTTGGAAATATTCCTTGGGGTCGATTGCTGAGCGCATTGGCAATCTGCCCAATATGTACTTCCAAGTTCCTCATTGACGCTGCCAAACTCTGGACTATGGCATCATTCCTCTACATGTACTCTGTGAGAGTGCCTCCTTGGTTGAATCTCTGCCCTTGCTGGAAATTGTTTTGAGCTTTCTGTGGCGTGGCATTATGACAGAATGCTTGCATGCCATTGTTGTTGAAAGCTGGCATGGCATTGTTATTCTACCTCTGGTATTCTGGCGCTGGGCATTGTACTGTTACCTCCTTAATTTCCCCATGCTAAGTTAGGGTGTTGTCTCCAACCTGCATTATAAGTATTGGGGTTAGGATTATAGTAACGATTAACATTGCCAACAAAATTTACCGATTTAAGGTTGGCAGGGCATTCATTCGCATGATGATTATCTCCACAAATTGTACAGAATGGGTCTAATGCTTTGACTTCTTGGGACTCATTGTTCTTTTGCAACGTTCTCACCATGCTAGTAAGGTTGGAAATCTCGGCATGAATGGATGTTAGTTTATCAACCTGAAATTTCCAGTGGTTTTAGTTCTGGTCCTAAGTCTCGCAACAGGATATTCAAAATCATTGATTGCAATCCTCTCTAAAATGTCAACAGCTTCGGTATATATCTTGTCAAGAAATGAACCAACTGCTGAAGCATCAACAACAGTCTTGGTTTGTGCATTTAATCCATTGTAAAAGGTTTGTACCTGGGTCCAATTCGGGAATCCATGCATAGGACACCTCCTCAATATATCTTTAAATTGCTCCCAGACATCATATAAGGTCTCATCCTCAGGCTGCCTGAATGTAATGATCTCGCCTCGCAGCTTGGCAGTGAGTGTTGACGGCTGGAATCTTGTCAAGAACTTCTGGCATAGGTCTACCCATGAAGTAACTGGCATAGGTCTGCCCATGCAAGAACTTCTCTCGAAGCTTCTCTCCTTAGTATTCAACAACTCAATCGTTGCCACCCCAAGTCTGTTAAGACATTAAGGAGCAATAGGCCAACAGTGCCAGCTCTCGCTTGGCATAGTATTTAGAAAACATTAAAGTATGCCGAATAGATAAAACATTGCAAAGGCAGATTTATTATTAAAAACTAAAGCATAAATTAGCGTTCAACGCAAACATCCCCCACCAACTATGAAATTAGTTCATGGTGAGGGACTTAACCAAAAAACCATAAACGTTTCCCAAGTACATCATCATTTAAAACAAAATAAAATAATTTGAAAGGGAAAATGGGCTAGAAAGGGTCTCTCGATGCAGTCCTTCAAGATCCAGGCTTCTTGGCCAAGCTGGTCGAACCACCCTTCCAAGGTGTAGCCGATTGTCAATCGTTGCACACCAACTCCTCACTCTGATTTTCTATCAACTCCTCATTTTTTTTCAAAGTCCTCCTCGGTTGGTGTTTAAATAGGCGTGCAAGGAAGGAATAGGATAAGCTCCTCATTTGAATTTTGAATGCTAAAGAGATAATCATCTTATCCAAGTTTGAATGAGAGCTGATCAGGCTAGGGCTGACATCATACTACCGACGCTACCTTGGCATCCAAGCTTGGCATGAATCTACCAACTAGTCTTGGCACCATCTTATCCGCTATTTTTTCGAAGATTGATCCAATTGCTATCTTTTCGGAGCTTGATCATGTCTTATTTTTTTGGGGTCCAACAGCTTCTGGCATGGTATCAAGTTTACTTCTTTGCCAACTGGTGCTTGGCATTGTCTGGTCCATTTGTGCCAACAGAACCCGGTATTTTCTCTGGCTTTCCTTCTTGTGTTGCTTTTATGGGCCAAATCCTATGCCAAACCTGCAAAACTGCCAACAAAACAACCCTTCACACTAGCATAGAAAAAATTCTAAACTCCTTATGCAAATGCATGGTTTTAACATCCTAATGCAACTAAATGTACCTAAAAACAAGCAAAAGCATTGTAAGATTGGCATTAAAAATAGTACTTTTGGAGAGGTAACGACCAATAACTTAATTGCTCAATATTTAACTTGTTGAGGGGAACAAGAGTGTTTGAAAATGATTTGGATTTTAGATATAAAATATAGCTAAAACAAAGTAATAAAAGCGGGAATAGTTTGAAAAACAAAAAGGTATTCAAATGAATGATGAGCGTTGGCAAGTGATGCCTGGATTTCAAGCTAACTATGCTAGTTATTAATAATGTCATGCCTTGGATTTATTGTCGAGCAAATTTAAAAATAGTATGGCCTCTATCTATAGCAATACCCTAAGTTAACCATGATAAAACCCTTATATGTCAATAGTGAAGCTTTTCATTAATTAACTTGATTAAGTGTCAATATTTACTCCTAAGGGGTAGATTCACTTTCGAAGTAAGCTGATCTACTTGAACATCTTCCGTCTAAGTTTCTCTCTTTTGTACATGGCAACTAATCGTTACCACTTAAGTCTATTAAGATATTAAGGCATAATAAGAAAACAATGCCAACTATCGTATGACAAAGAATTTAAGGAAATGAAGTGCTAGCATATAGAAAATAATGCCAAAGCATTTAAATTATAAAAAACCAAACATAAAATGAGCGTTAATCACAAACATCCCCAACCAAATATAAAAGCTTAGTTCATGGTTGGGGGTTCCATCCACAAAATATCATCGTATCTCGACATCATTATTTAATATAAAATTAAACTAAGAGAATAGGCAAAGAAGGAGGTCCGTTGATGCAGCCCTTTAAATGCTCCAGAACTTTCAGTCGAAGATGATCAAACCACGTTTCCTCTAGCTTCCTCTTTCACCACGGTGCAACCCCTTTGCTTAATGGTCAATCTCCCTTAAATAGGAACTCGTGGAAACCCTGAGAGGCGTTTGAGTTACAAAAATTGGTTGTGCAGAAGGATAAGTGTGTTATCCTCTTTCAAATTCTAGGGCTGACGTGCACTAGTTTAACAGCTACTTTGACCGAGCATCGAACTTCAATCTTTTGCCAATCGAGCTTTGCAATTTTTGGTCCAACTGTGCCAACTGCAACTCAATAATTATCTTCTTCTTTTCCTGCTTTCTACTCATGCGCTACTCTGCCATGCCTGCCTGCCTCTGAACTGCGTCAACACCAGCAAAACAACCTATCACACTAGCAACAAAATAACTCTTAACTCCTTATGCAAATGCATGATTTTAATAACTAAATGCGAACATATATACTCAAAATTCAAGCAAAAGCATTGTGAAATAAACATAAAAATTAGTACTTTTGAGGAGTTAACACTTTCCCAAACCAACTCATTGCTTGTCCTCGAGTAATGCAACTAAAATCTAAAAAAACAAAAAAAATAAGAAAGTACCTCGGCAAAATTTTCATGATTTTCAATACCTGCCAACTAGCAAAATATGATCCTAGTTCTGTCTTCGGATATCCAGTAAATTAATGCCAAACAAATCAACAATTCAAGTGCACCAATATAGTTCTAGTCTAGGGTCATAAAGTGTGCATAGTGCGTGCAATATGCATCAAATTTACTTAACTCCCTTAGTTATCTTTACTATCAAAACTTAGATTTGTTATATATATATATATTATTTCTTTATTTGCTAAGGGTGTTTTTATGCTGGCATTTAATTAGGGTTGCGTCATGTACTGTTTGGCGTGAGACATAAGAGGGAGCAAACCACGAATACCCACATTAATCCAGATTACATCACTAGGCTAACCCATTACACTCATACCCTAAAGTTTTTTTGGTTTGAGAACTAAGAGAGAGCAAACCAGAAGACCCAAGTTACTTATTGTCTCTAAGGTAGAGGAGTGTTATATATTTCAGCCTTTGGCAAAGCATTGTTGCCTTATTCTTTCTTTCTGCCCTAGCATTTTTTTTATTATGATTTCAGCTTTAAGAGAACCTAAGTTTGTTTTTGAAAACTAGATGCATACTACATGTGAAGTGAAACTAAAGTTCCCGAAACTAGAGTTCAATTGCCAAGCTACTTGGCGTTACTAACCTACTGCATACAATTTCTAAGATCCAATTTCTTCATCAGATAGATAAGTCTAGAACAAACTCTACTAAACTAGCAGTGTTGGCAAAATTATTAGTACAAAATCAACTGAGGTAAAAGTTTTTTTAGTGGTTTGGTATGCATGTTTAATCATATATGGCAAACTAAAACAAAATGCAAACTGAAATATAAACATGAATGTCATGGCAACTAATGTGAGGTAACACCCCCCAAAACCAAAGGTGCGCATTGTCCTCAATGCATGAAAACAACACATATATACAAAATGAAACATAAAATGCGTGAACATGTAAATGAAATGAAATGCAAGTAATTTAGGTGGAAGAGGACTCTCATTGGAGCTTTCTGGCCGTGACACACTGGTTCTTCTTTTGATAAAGCTCTATCGGTTGGGAGCTGCACGTTTCTTGCATTTTAGGCTAGGCTTTGATGCGGCTATGGAGGATTTGATGTCATGGAATACATCCTCAACAATCTTTACCAGCTCAAAGGCAGCCAAGACATCAATGGCATCAGAAGATGCAAGTACTCGAGGACGCCCTTTGTTTCCCATACTTGCACATTTTGTGCTATGTAACACCATAGTGTTTGAACCGACTCCGTAGAGTCTAACTCGACCCCGAAGAGTCTACATTGTCTATCTCGACCCCGAAGAGTCTACATTGTTTATCTCGACCCCAAAGAGTCTATATTGTTTATCTCGACCCCAAAGAGTCTACATTGTTTATCTCGGACCCAAAGAGTCTACATTGTCTATCTCGACCCCGAAGAGTCTACATTGTTTATCTCGACCTCGAAGAGTCTACATTGTCTATCTCGACCCCGAAGAGTCTACATTGTTTATCTCGACCTCAAAGAGTCTACATTGTCTATCTCGACCCCGAAGAGTCTACATTGTTTATCTCGCACCGTAGTGCTATGATGCAGCTACTAGGACTCTATGTATATCCAATTATACCAAAGACTCTCACACAAGTACTTGGGCATATCAGTATATTATTTTTCATATTCTATATCCAATCCTTCAATACTAGTGTCCATAATTCAATAGTGAGCAGTGCATATCCAAATATCTAAAATTCGATTTACCTTGAGTAAATCATTATGCTACAATCATTGTATCAATATTCCATTTAATATTTCATGTTATTTTCATAAATAAGCCATCATACATTTTTATTTATACAAAGGCCGGTTCATCGCAAGTCGTCATATTTATCAACATGTCATAAATATACATAATGCAATCACTCATATCACATATAATAAATAAGTAAAAATGCACTCACCTAGGCCATTTATTAGCATGCCTCGCTAAATTCTACTCGATCCTTTCCTTCATAGTACCTCGAATCTTCTTTTGATTCGGATTTGACTTCATTAACCATATGAATATAAACTAACATTTGTTAGATTCACTTCTAACAATATTTCAATTAAGCTATCTAATCATTTAACATAAAAATTTCTATAATTTTCCTTCCTTATACTTTCCAAAAAATCATTTCGGTTCTTAATGACCATTTTGAACTTCCAATAATTCTTCCGAGCTTGTTATCAAACATTTAGATACAAAATGTATCAAATTCTATTTTCTGGCAACTTGTCCTACCCTTAGAGTTTTACTTCTAAAGATCAGAATACACATTCGATAAGGATTCTAACGGTATAACCCACATAAATTAATAAAATCTAAACAAATTATGAAAATTCTTCAAACTCCCGTCACAGAGCTGTCCTGATAGAAACTGCTCTGTAAATTTTTTGACCTTCATTCGATTAAAAATTCATATCTTTTAACTCGGAACTTGAAATCAGCTTTCGTTTGTTGGAAACGAAACTAGACGAACAAATCTTTACATCAATATAAAATTCATCATCTAAACATTTTTCTAGAATTTATGGTTAATTTTTGAAGTCACTGCCAAAATTCAATCTTCTACATAGCTTTCCATAATTAACTTCTAATTTATACTAACTTCTTCTTATTTTTCTACTTGTCAATTTAATCCCATCACTTGCTTCAAACCACCAATTCATCATCTTCTTCATCAAATAATTATTCAAAATAATTTCCTCTAATTTTCTTTCTTTGCCAAAATAGTCACTAAAATGCAAAGGTAAGGATTCAAACTTCTTAACTATGCAATTTAGTCCTCAAATCAACATTAATACCTTAATTCTATTATTTTAACTAAAAATCAGATTTAATCCCCATCCAAGAGTTCATTTCCTATTTGGTCACTTGATTTTGACAAATTGTCAAAATGGTCACTAATTCGATTCAACATCGGTTTAGCATTCTAACATCAATTTCACATCTCCAACATCATTAATTACATAAATAAACTCCGATTTCATAAAATTCAGATTCGGTCCCTTAACTTTGAAGCTTGCCGAATTGGTCCATATATATTTAACTTAGGGTTTTGCTTCCAAACAACAAATCAAGCTTACTAGATCTTTAATCCAACATCACAAACCCTAAGTTAGACTTAAATCCATAAACCCTAATCTTCTCTATACAAACCAAAATATTTAGGGTTTAAATCCTAAGTCAATAACATGATTTTAACATCATATAAACTTGATTCCAACTTAAATTCAACCATGGAATCATAAAATTTCAAAAGCCCCAATTTTGTTCATAAACCCTAATTTTTTCCTCATATCAAATCTCATCAACCAAGCAAGTATTCTATGAAATATTTACATCAAAAGATAGATCTCGAAGAATAGAACAACTCTGTAGTTCGAAAAATTACCTTAAAATCAAGATTCAAAGCTTAAATCGAGCTTGGAAAATTTCCTTCTTCTTTCTCCTCTTCACCACGGTTTTGGAGGGTCTTTTCTGATAATTATTTCATATTTTCATGTATTTATGCCACTTGTAATATAAAAAATGAAATTTTTAATTTAATAATTTCCACTTTCCAAAAATACCCTCTAACTAGATCTATATTCCTAATTTGCCATTTTGTAACATTCCAACTAGACTTAGTTGGATTATAATCAGCAATTATTCATCAATAAAAGAAAACTCAAAATTCCTTCCATGTCCCTTTTGGGCAAAATGACCAAAATGCCCTTTACCGATCAACTTATTCACAAAATTGCCATTCCATATCATTTCAATCGATTTAAATTTTTCCTGATCTTTTTAACATCTAAATATTCATAAAATAATATTTTATGACTCTTCTAAGATCCATGGAACCATCTCTGAAATTTTAGCTCGATCTGATTTACGGATAATTATCGAGAATTTTATTGGTTACTAAATAAATTCCTTAATCAAAATAAATCATAGGATTCATCCTGAATCGAACTAAAAATATTTCCAAAACTTGGGAATAATATTTCTATATCCTTCTTCTATCATATAGTAAAATTTCATAATTTTCCAATTCGATCAGGATACCCGAATTCTACTTAAACTTTGACTGCGATTTCCCAACAATCGAAATATCGGTTCAAACCAGAATTCCACATTTGATCCACACCCTTAGGTGATCTATCTATTTCTGAAATGAAAACCCCTAACTTTTGGAAAAATACAACTTTAGTTATTCAACTTTTCATTTTTAGTCTTGTACCACAAAAGTTTTGACTACTTAACATTTTGGTCACTAAATTTTAAACTTCAATTCCCATTCCAATTTTCCTCAAATTTTGACCAAACTTTGCAAGTACCCTAATTAACTTGCCCTCTATCATCTGATGCTTTTAAGTCTCAGAAATTCCTTTTCCATAACCCATAATCAAAGAAATCCTAACTTTTGCATTTTTGTCATTTTAGTCACTAAGATAACTTTTAAGCTGTTATCTTAGTACTAAATGGTCCTTAATCAACTTAAAAAATTTTGGGGTATTACAAGTGGCCTTTCGATGACATATTCCACTTGGTCCCGGTTCCCATAAGTCCTTCAACAGTATCTTCCTATTGGCATCATCCAAAGAATCTGTAAACTCAGAGTGTTTTTACTCTGCACCATCCAAATTAAACATCTCATTAATATATTCTTCATCAAATCTAACGCACTTACCTCGTACCAACAAGAATGGTGAGTCTTTGGTCATGAGGTAGGAATAAAATTCGTGGACAACATTAAAATGGACTTCCCCTGGTTGCTGACAAAATTTCTCCTACTTATGTTTTTTCACCATCGCGATGAACTTCGACGAATAACCCAAGTCGGGTTCATTTTTAAACTCGAAGCCTTTTCATAACAAAAAATTATTGCTGTGAAGTTTTCGTCATGCTTCTTTTGTATTTCTTCATTGAAGAAAATCTTGAATGGTGTCGAAGAGGATGCCATGGAAATCTTTTGGGGGCTCAAAAAGTTTTGGAAAAGGAAGAGATAAATCTTTGCTTTCTTGCTCGGTAGAGAAGATGAAGAGAGAGTGAAAAGCTTTTAGCTAAGGGAGCGGTTGGGGTTTAAGTAGGTGGAAAGAGGAACGGTTGAGTGTTTTAATGGGGATGTTTAAATTGGCCGATTTAATAGGGATAATGATGGAGTTAGGCGTGTGTGGGGAAGAGGGAAAATGATGTGATAAGGGGTTAAGGTGATAAGACGATGCGGGAAAGGTGTAGAGATAAAATGATGAGGTTTAAATTTTGAAATTCAACTTTTACCCTAGGCGGCTAGGGTTAAATCCCGCACTTAGCCAAAATTTCACTCTTTTTGGGCCTAACTCATACGAGTCCATATGTGTGTGATGTTTTTATCTCTCTATGCCAACCCTTACCTTGGCATTCTGCCTGACAATCAAAATCTTGCATTCACTCAACAAAAACCTTTCAACATAGAAAAAGAAGATAAAAATAAAAGAAAAATAATAAATGAAAAATACTAAAAAATAAAAAAATCTAACCTATTATGTACACCGATCAAGCGATAATGATGATGTTCACTGAACCACTGCTAGGAGAACAACCTCTTTGGCATTGTTTTGACTACCTTCCAAGTAATGTTTTAACCTTTGGCCATTTACCTTAAAATTGTTCTAGTCTTCAAATCCTTGATGTCCACCGCTCTATGGGCATATGATTTGACACCTTCGAAGGGACCCGACCATCTAAACTTAACCTTCCCTAAAAATAACTTTAATCTTGAGTTAAACAACAAAACACGTTGGCCTACCTCAAACTGCCTTTGCAATATTTTGTTGTCATACCACCTTTTTGTTCTTTCGTTGTAAAGTTTGGCATTCTCATAAGCATGCGTTCTAAATTCCTCCAATTCATTCAAGTCTAATAAACGTTATGTACCAGCAGCCCTCCACTCCATATTAAGCTTTTTGGTTGCCCAATAAGCTCGATGTTCCAATTCCATTGGCAAGGGGCATGCCTTGCTAAAAATGAGCATGTAAGGGGAGGTTCCCAACGGAGTGTTAAAGGTTGTTCTATAAGCCTAAAGGGAGTTATCTAGTCTCAAGGAGCAGTCCTTCCTTGTTGGATTCATAGTTTTCTCCAAAATGTTCTTTATCTCCTTGTTTGAGATCTTCCCTAGGCCATTCATTTGGGGATGGTAGGCTATGGCAATTCTTTACTAGACTCTATACTTATACAAAGCTCTATAGATTAAATTACATTTAAAATACGTACCTTCATCATGGATAACGACTCTAGGGGCACCGAATCTTGTAAAGATATGCTTATGAAGGAACTTTGCAACAACCTTGGCATCATTTGTTGGTAAAGCAATGCCCTCAACCAATTTTGAAACATAATCAACGGTCATAAGGATACATAAATTGCCAAATAATGGGGGAAAGAGACACATGAAGTCTATTCCCCATACGTCAAACAACTCTACTAGCATAATGTTCTAGAGTGGCAATTGATGTATGCAGGAGATGTTACCCGTTTGCTGGCATCGATCACATGCCTTGACAAAATAATGAGCGTCCTTCAACAGTGTAGGCCAAAAGGATCTTGACTGCAACACTTTGGCTGTGTTTTTTATTCTATCAAAATGGCCTCTAGATGGTGATGTATAAAATAACTGTAGAATATTGTGTTGCTCATCTTCTGGCACACAATGACAGATCACTTGGTTGGCATATTGTTTGAACAAAATTGGCTAATCCCAATAATATTGTTGAACATATTACATAAATTGTTTCCTGGCATTACTCGTCAGATCTGGTGGCAAAATATTACTTACCAGGTAGTTAACTATGTCATCGTACCATAGGATAGAATCGACTGCAAGTAAATACTCATCAAGGAATTTATCCCTTATGGCAACAGCTCTACCATACTCAGGGTGATGCTCTAGTCGTGATAAATGGTCAGCTACCAAGTTCTCACTCCCTTTCTTGTCTCGAATCTCGAGATTAAATTCTTATAGCAAGAGTGTCCATCAGATTAGTTTGGGCTTGGCATCCTTCTTTGCCAAGAGATATTTGAATGTTGACTGGTATGTGTACACCATAACTTTGTTACCTACCAAGTAAGATCTAAACTTGTCAAATGCAAATACAACCGCTAGAAACTCCTTCTCGGTTGTGGTGTAGTTTAGCTGGGCTTCATTCAATGTCTGGCTAGCATAGTAGATGGTATAAATTTTTTTGCCACGTTTCTATCCCAACATATCTCCAACGGCATAGTCCATGGCATCGCATATGAGCTCGAATGACTCATTCCAATCTAGTGCCACGACTCTGGGGGCATTAATCAACATGTCTTTAAGTTCCTGAAATGTTTTTAAACAAGTGTCATCAAACGCAAAAACAATATTCTGTTCTAAAAGCAAACATAAAGGTTTAGAATTTTTTTAGAAATCTTTAATGAAACGATGATAAAAACTTGTATGTCCTAAAAAACTTATGATACATGTAATACTTGTAGGAGGTGGAAATTATTTGATTACCTCCACTTTTGCCTTGTCTACTTCTAGGCATCTCTTGGTCACTTTATGATCGAGAACTATGCCCTCCTTCACCATAAAGTGGCATTTTTCCCAGTTTAAGACCAGGTTGGTCTCTATATATCTCCGCAAAACAAGCTCTAAACTCTAAAGGAATTCTTTGAAAGTTTTGCCAAACACTAAGAAGTCATCCATAAAAACTTCTAGATTATTTTCAATCATGTCTGAGAAAATTGACATCATGCAACATTGAAACGTAGCTAGAGCATTATATAATCCAAATGGCATTCTTCAAAAAAGCGAATGTCCCATATGGACAAGTGAATATGGTTTTCTCCTAATCTTTTGGAGCTATGGCAATCTGATTATATCCTGAGTAGCCATCTAGGAAATAATAAAATGCCTTACCTGCTAATCTATCCAGTATTTGATAGATGAATGGCAGTGGAAAGTGGTCTTTCCTGGTGGCATTGTTTAGCTTCCTGTAATCTATGCACACTCTTCATTCTGTGACAGTTTTAGAGGGGATCATCTCATCTTCAATGTTCTAAACCACGGTCATTTCACCCTTCTTTGTCACACATTGTACCGGGCTGGCCTACGAGCTATAAAAAATGGGATAAATTATCTCAGCATCCAGCCACTTGATAACTTCTTTCTTAACTACCTCTTTCATGCTCGAGTTTAGTCTTCTCTGGGCCTTAATTTTTTTGCCATGGTAATCCTCCAAAATAATTTTGTACATGCAAATAGTTGGGCTTATTCCTCGAATGTCAGCCAAGGTCCATCCCAAAGCTTGCTTATAATTTCTTAAAAATTTTAGTAATCTTTCCTCCTGATCATTTGTTAGATTAGCAGCAACAATCACTGGAAAAGTTGAGTGTTTACCTAAGTAAGCATATTTGAGGTGGTCTGACAAAGGTTTTAGTTCCAATTCTAGTGGCTCCTCAATGGATGGTTTGGGTGCCTCGATTTCTCTGCCAGCCAACTCCAGTGGTTCTGGCAGTCCAAAGTAACTCACAACTTTATTCTCCAAGGTTGGTCCTTCATTTTCTTTACTCATATTAACTTCATCATCCAGTTTTCTGGCATCATCATCTGTGTTTTGGCTAATTTTTGCCACGTCCATATTAAAAATGGACTCTATCTTATTAGCTTGGCATTCTTCATGTTCATCTGTGCATTTAAGAGCTTGAAACACATTAAATGTAACATGTTGGTCATTCATGCGCATAGTAAGTTCATCTTTATGTACATCAATTAAAGCTCTAGCTGTGGCAAGCAATGGTCTGTCCAATATAATTAGGACATTAATATTTGCCTCATAATATAAAATGATAAAATCAGCTAGAAATATAAATTTGTCTACATTTACAAACACATCCTTAATCTTACCCTTAGAATGCAGAAAGGATCGGTCTTCCAGCTGAAGTGTTACCGTGGTAGGCCTTGCTTCAATGCCGAGCTTTCTAAAAATAGACATTGTATCAAATTGATGCTGGCTCCCAGGTCACACAGTGCCTTGCCCATGAATCTATTGCCAATGGTATAGAGAATAGTGAAACCTCCTGAATCTTTCATCTTTGGTGTCAATTGATTGACTATCATTGCACTGCATCCCCCAGTAAGAGCTACAGTCACAAAATCACCCAATTTCCTCTTTTTGGACAGAATGTTCTTCATGAATTTAACATAGTTGGGTATTTTCTCGAGAACCTCCACTAATGGTATATTGATCTGTAGTTGTTAAGAACTTCTAAAAAAAGTTTAAACTATTGGTTTTGCTTGTGCTTCTAGAGCCTTTGTGGAAAAGGTGGAGGTGGATAAGCGAATGTTGGCTTTGCCGGCTTTGCCAAGGGTTTGATGGCATCCAACTGAGGTTTGACATTGCTTGTATTTTCTTCTTTCTTTTATACTTCTTTTGTTTCATCTACTGGTACCTTCTCTTCCTTCTGGCAATTAATTGGCTGCTTGACAAGCATCCCAGCCTCGCATTGTTTACCACTCTAAAGAGTAACTACTTTGCATTGTTCATTGCCTTTATGTCGAGCATCTTCCCTATCACTTGGAAAAGTTTCATGAGGTCTATTACTAAGTGCATTGGCAATCTGTCCGATCTGAACCTCCAAGTTTCTTTTAGATGCTGCCAAACTCTGCATAGTTGCATCATTCCTCTCTATATACTCCATCAAAATCCCCTGCTTGTTCCTTTGTCCTGCATGAAAATTGTTTTGTGCCCTCTTTGGCATTACATTCTAGTTGAAACCTTGATGTGCATTATTATTCTGACATTGGGCATTAAATTGGTTACCCCGAGATAGGTTCAAGTGCTTCTTCTATCCTACATTTTAAGTATTAGAATTTGGATTATAATTACGATTGAAATTACCATCAAAATTTACTGACTCGGGGTTGGCCGGGCAATCTTCCATATGATAATCTTCTCCACATATCGTGCAGAATAGGTCTAGTGCCTAACTTCTTTATTACTCTTTTGCAATGTTTTCACAATCTAGTAAGATTGGAAATTTGAGCTTTGATAGATATTAGTTCATCAAGCTCCAATTTTCTAGTAGTTTTTGTCCTGGTTCCTAATCTGGCAGTAAGATATTGGTAGTCATTAGTTGAAATCCTTTCAAGGATGTCAAATGCCTCCGTATAATCTTTTTCAAGCAGCAAACCATTTGCCAAAGCATCAACAATAGTCCTGGCATGAGCATTGAGTCCATTGTAGAAAGTCTCCGTCTGGGTCCAATTTGGGAATCCATGTATGGGACACCTCCTCAACAGGTCCTTGAATCTCTCCCAGGCATCATATAAGGTCTCTTCATCAACTTGCCTAAACGTAATGATCTCACTCCTCAGCTTGGCATTTAGTTTAGGTGGCTAAAATTGCAGCAAAAATTTCTGGCATAGATCTCCCCATGAGGTCACAAAACCAGGTGCCAAAGAACTTAGCCACATTTTTGTTGTATCTCTCAGGAAAAATGTGAATAATTTCAGCTTCACTGTATCTTTCGATACACAAGGCTACTGAAATAGTTGGCAAACTTCTATGAATTGCTTTATGTGTTTCTTTGGGTCTCCGATAGGTGCTCCATCAAATTATCCTACATTTAAAAGCGTTTATATCATCACCAGTTTAAGTTCAAAATTAGGTGTATTTACCTTAAGACCAATAAGTTCTGGCATCAAATTATCCATATTTGGTGCCAAGTGTTCTCTAATAGGTCTCTCTTCCTTCACATCAACGACTAGCGCAGTAGGGGCGGCTGATATCCCATTGCATATTGGTGGATTCTCCTGATTGTGTGGGACACCATGTACTTCTCCATTGCCTTGTTGAGCCATCTCTTAAGCTTTTTTCTTTAACCTTCGCAATTTTCTTTCGATTTTTGAGTCGTATGGCCAATCTTCCTCCACAGGGCGGTTCCTGGTCATACACCAAACAAAACATAAAAACAAGTAAAAATTAAAACAGTAAATTCTGTCACAATCCTTACAACGGCGCCAAAAACTTTTCAAATTTGCTAACGCTTGGAAAAAAATTGAATATTTAGTGTAAAAGTGCAAGTAAATAATGCCAAGGGTGAATCCTTTTGATTGCAAGTATACACGGTCAACAAGTAATACAACAATGAGTTGAGTATTGAATCCACAAGGATTGACCAAGAACTTAATTGCTCAATATTTTACTTGTTTGAGGGGAACAATAGTGTTTGAAAATGATTTGGATTTTAAATTTAAAAGATAGCTAAAATAGAGAAATAAAAGCAGGAACAGTTTGGCAAATGAAAAGGCAATCAAATGAATGATGAACGTTGGCAAGGGATACCTAGATTTTACGCTGACTATGCCAGTTATTAATAATGTCATGCCTTGGATTTATTGTCGACCAGATTTAAAAATAGCATGGCCTCTGTCGATGGCAATACCCTAAGTTAACCATGATAAAACCTCTATATGTCTATAGTGAAGCTTTTCATTAATGAACTTGATTAAGTTTCAATCTTTAATCCTAAGGGGTATATTCACTTTTTAAGTAAGCTCATCTACTTGAACATATTTCATTGAAGTTTCTCTCCTTAATACATGGCAACTGATCGTTACCCCTTAAGTCTGTTAAGATATTAAGGCATAATAAGCAAACAATGCCAACTATCGAATAGAAAAGAATTTAAGGAAATGAAGTGCTAGCAGATAGACAATAATGCCAAAGCATTTAAATTATTAAAAACCAAACATAAAATGAGCATTAATCGCAAACATCCCCAACCAACTGTAAAATCTTAGTTCATGGTTGGGGGTTCTATCCACAAAATATCATCGTATCTCAACATCATCGTTTAAAATGAAAATAAACTAAGAGAATAGGAAAAGAAGGAGGTCCATCGAAGCATCCCTTCAAATGCTCTAGAGCTTTCAGTCTAAGATGGTCAAACCACGTTGCCTCTAGCTTCCTCTTTCACCATGGTGCAACCCCTTTTCTCAATGGTCGATCTCCTTTAAATAGGTACTCGTGGAAACCCTAGGAGGGGTTTGAATTTCAAAAATTTGTTGTGCAGAAGAATAAGCGTGCTATCCTCTTATATTCTTTCGAATTCTAGGGCTGTCATGTACTGGGTTCAACGGCTACTTTGATCGAGCATCAGACTTCTTTTTTTTTCCAACTGAGCTTGGCAATTACTGGTCTAACTGTGCCAACTGCGACCCGGCAATTCTATTCTTATTTTCTTGCTTTTTGCTCCTACACTGTTCTACCATGCTTGCCTGCCTCTGACTTACGTCAACATCAACAAAACAACCTCTCACACTGGCAAAAGAATAACTCCTAACTCCTTATGCAAATGCATGATTTTAATAACTAAATGCAAGCATATATACTCAAAGGCAAGCAAAAGCATTGTGAAATAAGCATAAAAATCAGTACTTTTAAGGAGTTAACACTTACCCACAAACTTCCTCAAGCTTTCTCCATGCCTCTAGCTTTCAAGAGTTCTCAAACCACTTCATCTAGCCAAAACAATCATGAAAAATGATCAAAGCTTGGACCAATAATTTCAGGGAAAACTCATTACAAATTTACAACTCCAAATTCAAAAGAAAGCCTTATAAATCCTCCAAAGCTTCTAACTTCCCATAACCCATAAATGGTTACCTTACATTTCACCAAAAGACTATACTTTTCTTAAAGCTTGAGAGATGGAGATCAAAATACTTGAATCTTAGAGAAGTTTGGGTTTTTAATATCTAGAACTTAAGTTTTAAAATGAGGAAGAATGGGTTTATGGGAAGAATGTTAGAATAAAGGAAGATGAGTGAGGTCATTATGTCCCCTCATTCCTTATATGAAAACCAATATAAAATGAGGGTTATCAGCCTTTCACCTTTAAAAAGGGTATAATTACCTCATAACACTCTTAAGTTTCTCCTATTTTACAAAACGGTCACTCTCCAAACGCACATAGCTCAAAACTGATCCAATTAAGCCCAAACTTGGCCCAATGAGTCTAATTATCCAATTTCGCACAAAGGTCCATGACTCGGGTCAACGTACATCCGTTGACTTGGAAATTCATGTAGATACATTTTAAATGTTTGAAAAGCTTAAATTTTATTATTAAGTATACCCAAAAATGTTCGGTGGCAGCTCTACAGATGAGACATAGTAGTATTTCTATTCGATACGACATGGAAAAGTCGCCACAAATAAGTAAACACAAGGTGAAATGGAGTATCATATATCATTTTGGATTCAAGAAACAATATCTTATGAGTCTTTCTCATATGGTATGTGATACAAACATCACTAATCATTTTATTTCTTTGTAAATATAGTAAAACTATTTGCATTTTTACAAGCTTGAATAAGAGAGGCATGAGCAGGATGCCCAAGTCTTCTATGACATAAATTATAAACATATTAGTGCTAGTAACTAAATTGGCTTCAATGACCTTGTTTCTTCTACTTGTATAAGATGAATCAGTAGCAAAGTGATAGATTCCCTCTTTCTCATTTCCTTGCAACAATATATCTTTAGTCTCTTCATCTCGAACACTACACCCTTTTGCATAGAATTTTAAGTAAACCATATTATCTTAAGAAAAATTAGACACATAAAGAAGGTTTTTAGTAACAGAGTGAACATGAAACAAATTATTAATCATCAATGTTCATGAAGCTCAAAATAATATGGGAATTTTTACAAATTATTAATCATTAGTATTAAGATTCAAGTTATGAGTGGCACTTGATTCCACCACCCAATTACAAGAGCTGACTAGAGTGTGCCCTAATGGGTGATACACAGACTGAGTGTTCCTATTTTGTACCCAAATATTGCCAAATTACGTTTACAAGAGGCATCGTTATCAAGCAGAGTGACATGGGCACTAGTTGAATCACCCATGCCATTACCATTATGAGCTAAGACCTTAGAGATGGACTGGTCAAATTTGTGCCAACGTTTATCAACTGAGTGAATATTCTTTCCACACAATTGGTATTAGAGCCTCATACGGCCACGAGCACCGGACCTCCCTCCAGAGAAGTGTTGATGAGTAGACTTATTGTCTTGAGTGACATCATTAGTGAAAGATTGAACATGGTCCATATTCACACTTAATAGAATATATATATATATATATATATATTAAAACCCTTCAATTAAGCCTCATCATCCACAAGAACTTATTTAACACCATCCAAACAGAAGGGTTGTCTACTAGCTGTTATAATTGTCGTAAATGGTTGATACTTGTTTCTTTGTGTTCTGACACGTAAATAGTGCAAACATATACTATCGATCCAAATAATAAAGTGGACAAACACAAAGTGTGTGTCAGTTTTTTTAACCCATAGGGAATATGCAATGTTAACAGTTGCTAATGTATGTAACTAAAATTAATAATAGTTGTGTCGATTATCCAATAATGCAAGAGAAGTTAAAAGATAACTCAGATAATGGTAGAGAGGATGTAACACCCCAAAATAGGATTACAAGGTTTAAGGGTTTGATCGGGTTTGGTTCGGACCGGTTAAATTGGATTAATGAATTAAATATATTTCGGGTGAAATTAAAATGTAAAAATGGGAATTTTTACAAATTGGTAAAGGGTTGGGCTTTTAAAAGGTGTTAATCATTATATTAAACACTTTTGGTTTTTTAATTAAAGGCTAATTTAATCTAATTAAATGAATTTCTGATTTAGTGACGGAAATGTAAACTTTGCAAAACTGGTTTCGTTACTATTTTATAAATGGGACAATACTAAGAATCCTTAGAGAGATATTATTTTATAATGTTTTTAATAAAAAATTACCACCTTAATTGAGTAAGAAATTGACGGTTAATTAGTTTCCAGATCATTTTCCTATTATTTCTAATTTCCCTCATTTTCTCTCCTCATTTTCCCTCACTTTCTATTTCAATTTCCAAACATGATTCTCCAAAATTCTTGGCTGATTTTCAATGGAGAAATTATCATTTGATCCTACTTTTGATTCCTAACAAAACCTTACAAGAATTTCTCAAAGATTTCATCCACTTCACAACTTTGATTTCAAGGAAATACTTACGTCAATTTTGGTGGTAGTTTCTTCAAAGGTGAATTTCTTTTCCTCTCTTAAAACTAAGGTTCTTTATTGATATTCCCTTGTATTTGGCTGATATTGGATTGATTTTAACTTGGTTTTGCAATGAATTTATAGAATTGATTGATTAATTGATATTTGGATGATTTGCTTAAAGATTTGTTTAAGTTGATGAAACTTGGAGATTTTAATTGGGTAAATCCATGTTTCGATAAGGTAATCATAATGTGAAATGAGATTGTTGAAATAAATCTTGAAACTATTTGTTTTGTTAATTTTTAGGTGAGTTTTTAATGGTTTTTGAGGTTGTTATAGGTGTTCTTGAATTGTTGGAGGTATAAGGGTGCTTAGGAAGTGTTTTTGGTTGTGTTTTGATGAGGATTGACTGTTAGATTCGTGGGTTTCATGATAGGTGTTGGGTGAATGAAGTTTGATGTAGTTTTGGCTATTTTTTTGGAAGAATAATGTTAAGGATACAGGGGATTGTTGTTTGGAAGTGAGTAGAATGCATAATGATGCATTTTCTATTTGGTTTTATGTTTTTAAAATAGGGGACGATTAAGGCAAGGTTGCCTAGTTGCGTAATTCGCTTTTCGGAGGCTCGATATGTGTTGGTAAGCAAAGCAAAGTGTATCAGCGATTGTGTATTCGAGTTAAAGCTCTTTAAAGGTTTGATCGATAGATCATGGGGGTTTAGTTATAGCCTAAAAAGCTTAACTAAGCTCAAGCGTAAGTTGTCTTTACTTCGCTTTGAGTATTGGCTTTGATATGAGCTTGCGGATTTCATGTTTTGGTTTTTAAACATGGTTTGATTTACATGTTTTGGTTAAAAATATGGATTGATTTACTTACTATAAGTGCATCATTTTGGATTAATATGAAATGTTTATCAAAGTATATGAATGCCTATGAGCATTGAGATTTGTTCCTTGAAGGAATGTGTTTTTGCCTTTGGCAATGTCGTTTTGCATATAAAACAGTTTTGAGAAATACAATGGAAAACAGTACGTAAATGTATTTGAAAATGATATATTGGCTATGTGACGTAAATGAGAAAGTGTCGAATATAGTTTTCATGCCATAGGGTTTAAAGTGCACTATAATATAAAGTCGATCGCTCAGCGGCTCTTGAGCTATAGCGGTATGGCTACTCGGGCTGGTGGTATTCTTTAGTTTCTTACAATAGGGGTAAGCCTATTGTTGTGTGGTTGAGATAAGTCTATCACGATGGGTAGGGGTAAGCCTATCTTTGGCCAAAGTGAGATTAGGTAGAGGTAAGTCCACCAAGGAAATTCGTGTATCCGGTGTGTTTAAATAACATTCTATTTTTTAATGTGAGGATAAAGGTAAGTCTATCCAGGGATAGAGGTAAGTCTATCCGGGGTCACAATATTTGCCAATATATGAGATATATAAAAAATATGAAAAGAGTTTTGATGCATATGGTTTTTATACATGATATATTTTGGTGAAACATATGAAAAGAGTTTTGTTGCATATGGTTGTTATGCATGATACGTTTTGGAAACAAACAAAGAAAAGCTTTGAATTGACTAAGCATGTTTATCACTCAAATGTGATGTGGTTTTCAAAAGACTTTTAAAATGCATCAATATTTTATTTAGGAGCAACCTCACTAAGCATGTATGCTTACGCTCTTTTTTTTCATTGATCTAGAGCAATAGTGTTTAGGGGCAGCTTTCTCTCGACAAGAAAGATCCAAGAACAAGACAATTACTTGAGTATGGAAAACCTAGTTTTGAGAGATTTTTAATTTGGATTTTTGGTTATGTTGTTGAGGTTTATCTACTGTGGTTGATGGTCTATAATGTCGATAGATTAAAGAATGTTGGCGGGTGTTTGCTTAAATGTTGATGCCTGAATGTTGACATAGTTTTCCATATAGAATGTGAATGTCTATGCTTATGGTTTAAACGGTTCAAGCATGTTTTAAATAATACTAATAGATCATTGATGCGATGTCAATGTTGAAGTATACCTTGAATCTCCTTTTGAATATTGTGTATGGATGAATTTAGGAAGCATGCCTCTAGTATTGGGTTATGATGCAAGTTGCCTTCAATTATTCCTATTTTCAAGGGCTTTAGGTATGTTCTAATATTTGAATAGGTGGTGCTTATGTGTATGTATGATTAAGGCACGTTTGGGGCATCAATTGGGTGAAAAACCAGCTAAGTTGGACATTACAAGTCCAATGGTATCGATACTCAAGCCTCAGTATCAATACGGGTAAGCGTAAAATTGGCTTGAGTGTCGATAATCAAGCAAGTGTATCAGTACGGGTATATGGATTTTGGCAGGGGTATCGATACTCAGGGAGGAGTATCGATATGACAGCTATTGGAATTTTGGATTTTTGTGTTCAGGCTTAGGTATCGATACTCAGGAGAGGGTATCGGTACGCCCTTGCAAAATTAGGCCAGGTATCAATACCCTAGCCCGAGTACCGATACCCCTGGCATTATTTTCAGTTAGAGTGGTGTTATGGTTCTAGATTCTTTCATTTTGGTCTTTGTTTGATATGTATGCAAATTGTACGAGTTTGGTTTATCGTATAAGGCTGAAACTTGACAAGTATGCATGTAATCTGACTAACTGAGGATTGGTAACTTCCAAATTAAGTAAGTCAGATTTGCAATTTGGTCCTTAAATCACAATTATGCATAATTGGATGTCAATTCGACGCCCGATTCAGTTGAGAATTTATCTGCTGCCAGCATGCACACTTTAGGTCTTAATGATGCATCTAGACAAGATAACAAGAAAAAATAGACCTAGTTTGAGTTAATTATTTTGGGTTTGTTTCGGCAAACCCAATGTAACTAGCTCGGTTCGGTCTGGAGTCTAGGCCGAGTTGAGGGGGTTATAGAGGATCATGATACTTTTAGGGGAAACCAACAATTTATGATCTGATAGATGAAATTATCTAATGTAGCTACACTGTGTCGATATTTGCGTTGTTGAGGTACCGACATAGTTGATGGAAGATGTTGTTTTGATTCTCTCTCAAATGGAATTACCTAGAATATTGTCATGATAGTCTTAAAGCAAGCCTAATTGTTCAAGTGTCGAAACAACCACCTAGGGAGATTTCTCTGAACTAGGCGATAGCTTTCGCTATTCAATGGTGCTTATATCATTCAACACCTAGTTAAAGCATGCTAAATGCAACCTTATATTTGTAACAGCTCGAAAACCGGCCTAGTCAAATTTTGAATTCCGATGATCAAAAATTTATTTCTGACAGTTTAAATGAAGGAAATAAAATGAGTAAAATGGATTAATTTGATTATTTGTAAGGTTTTAGGCTTAATTTCAAAGTTTAAAGAATTAGGGCTAAATTGTAATGCTATGAAATAGAAAGCCAAGGGCTAAATGGTAAAGATGTAAAGTTTCGAGTCATAACTCTAAGAGATTGGAATGGCTAAGTGTGTAATTAGACCACTTAATGAATAAAATGTAAGAATTGAAAATATGTTTAGTGATTAAATTATATGAAATTGAAGTTCAGAGGCTAGAATATAAATAAGGGAAAAGATCAAGGACTTGCGATTAATTAAGCCACAAGGTTTCTTTAGATAGGAGGGAAGATAAATGAAGGATTTGGAGTGTAATATTACGATTTTCTAAAGTGATTAATTAAGCTAGAGATATTTAGTGGCTAAAGTAAAAGAAAGCAAAGCATTGTGATTTTACCACAATAGGTGGAGAGTTCCATGATCAAGTTTGTGATTGGACCATTTTCTAAAAAGATGAACTTAGTCATCACCCATTTATCAAGACCGGATTAAGTGTGGCATTTTGATTGGGAATAAGAAAAAGGGTACAGAGCACAAATGGTCACAAAACTATCTTAAAAAATACAAAAATAGTCACCAAACTTTTAAATATTACATAATAGGCATTAAACTTTAGTTTTTGTTAAAAAATGGTCGTTGAGCCATTAATTGTTGTTAGCTGAGTGACTTGGCAGTTACGAAAACTTGTATAACAGCATATTTAATCCTCAGTATTTACACATTCAGTCAATTTAGACATCAATAATAAGGGTTAAATTAGGACTAAATTGATTGAATGAGTAAATGTTGAGGATTAAATGTGTTATTATTCAAAATTTTGTAATTGTCACGTCATTCACTTAACGGAGGTTAATGGCTCAATGACCATTTTGTAACAAAAACTAAAGTTTAATGTCCATTATGTAACATTTGAAAGTTTGGTGATCATTTTATATTTTTTTGAGATAGTTTAGTGACCATTTGTGTACTTTACCCTAAAAAAATAAGGAATAAGCCAATTTTGGCTATTTGGTTTTCGGCTAAGTGATAAAGAAAAGAGAAAAAGGGGTGGTTTTGACAACAGAGGGATAAATTAAAAGGGATGGCGTAGAAGATCGGCTAAAAAAGGGGCTAAATTATAATGGTGAAGGGATGTCTTGATCGGTACGTACACATTCAAATTGGAAGGTAAATATTTTCTTATATAGTAAACTAAAATGGCTAAACTATGATATTTGGCTGCTAAATTGATTTGAAGTTGTGTTGCTAAGCTTAAACTGATTTATTATTGGGATTGTAAAGATTAAAACGATCAAAACAAGGTATTAAAGAATTGTTTAAATTGGATATTGGTTCATTTAGAAGTTGACGGTTGATGCTAAGTATATTCTTTTATTGCTGGAAATTTGGGTAATATAAGAGTATCATGTTTCGATTAATATAAATCTGCTTAAATGAACATTGTTAAGTACCCAATAAGAGCTTAATTTGGTAGTACCGAATCTGCTCAGTTTTAAGGATTTGAAATACTTAGTTAAAAGTGATATTCATGTTATAAAAATAGTAAATCCCTGATCTACTTTGTTTAAGGGCTGTTTTATAGACATTCTAGTACATAAGAAATATGTTTTGATACAAAGATATAGTATATAACTGATAGATCTTAATATCTTAATATTTGGATAATTCAATTTTTAGTATCTAACTTTGACAGTACTCGGCACGCTTTCTCTCTGTCTATTGGTACGTTTTTTCTCTGTCTGTGTAGCACGTCAATTTATTGGCTTTGGTTTACGAATCTATCTTACAGTTCAGAATAACAGCGGATGTGGAATCAGATTTGGCTGATTTGTCATCGGGAAATGATGATGAGGAATTAATTCAGTTGGGAGAGGGTTCTGCGCCTTCACCAATCTCATTTGAATTCTGTCTTGTTGGTACGATCCTCACGTTTGGTGTGGTGAATTTTCAGTCTATGCGTACAACTTTGGCGAGTGTTTGGCACCCGATCATTGTTATAGCCATTTCTGATCTAGGCGAAGGTCGTTTCTTGTTCCGATTGTTTTATGAAGTCGATGTTGATAAGCACAATCAAGAAGAAGAATTTTTAAGAGGTAAAGAAATAGAGGGAGACCAAGAATTTTAGAATTTTTGGAGATAAGATAAATCTTTCATTCATTCGATAAGGTTTAAAACAAATGTTTCTGTACATATAACCCTAAAGCTATTAAACGAAAGCGATTCAAGTCTAACCAATAACCCAAAACTCACCGTTTGATTAAACCTATTAACAGGTAATGGCCTGATTTATTTAAAACAAAGCATAACAAAAAATAACTACCACACTCTACTAGCCAGATTCTCCCTTTTAGCTTTGACTCGTTACATATGATCGAATATGGGGTCTTTGGTATTTTAATTCTCATATGTTAATTCTACATCGAATTAAGAAAGAAGAAGATCCTATGTCAGTTGCTCTCAATATGGTGGATTTCTGGGTTTTTATTCATGATTTACCCCATGGTTTTATGTCCGAAGGTGTAGCGAAGCAACTTGGTAATTTCATTGGGGATTTTGTTGAATATGATTCTAGTGCGATTTTGCTTGGACTAAGGCGGGTAATGAGGATCAGGGTGAAAATTAATATTCTAAAGCCATTGAAATGTAGGAAAAAGTTTGGATTGTCGGATGGAAAGCAAGCATATGCAAGATTTGGATATGAAAAGTTGAAGCTATTTTGTTTTCTCTACGGCAAACTAGGACATGGGGAGAGATTTTGCCCAATTCGTGTTTTGCAGCCAACAAAAGAGTTGTCCTACGGTTGGGATATTTCTCTTCGGGCGGCGCCGAGGAGATCTGCTGCTCAAAAGTGCCGGTGGTTGCGTGAGGAGGGAGATGTGGGAATTCAATTTGGAAAGGATCAACCAGTATCCCCTCATGCCTGATTTGGTGAGTCTCAAATTGCTAATCCCTTATTCATTGCTTATAAGGACAAGAAGAATTTAATGGCTACTGTCGGTTTAAAAGGTAAGTCAACATTGCCTCATTATAGTGGTCCAGTTACTGACACGTTAATGGGCCGTGGAAAACTAGGCTTCCCATTGGATTATGACGAGGATAGGGGTGTGCATGGTGAAGACAGCCCATTAGAACATGTTGAGTGACTCAATGTTGGGTCACGCTGGTACACCCCATAGCGCAGAGGGAAAAAATATCCGGCGATCACCACTAGAGATACATGTACGAGGAACAAATCAGGGCGAAAAATTACTTGTTTAAAATTTGAAATTCTGAATTTGGAGGAGATAGATATTCAATCACGTTTACACAATGTC
Organism: Hibiscus mutabilis; assembly: GCA_019671005.1. Classification (NCBI taxonomy): domain Eukaryota; kingdom Viridiplantae; phylum Streptophyta; class Magnoliopsida; order Malvales; family Malvaceae; genus Hibiscus; species Hibiscus mutabilis. The sequence continues at coordinate 44,180,033 of CM033726.1, read as the reverse complement.
GATTTCTAAGCCGCAATGATAACGCTCCCACCTCTACATAGTTCACCTAGTTGAAATGAGCATATAAAACTCTCTAAACTATTTAGAGGGTTTTTCCGAAAAGCATTAATGACTGTTAGATCTCTCATGCTTTTATATAGCATTTATAATCCTAATTCAACTCATATTAGGATTTCAATATATATATATATATATATATATATATAATCTTAATTTAAATTTAATTAGGATTTCAATATATATATATATATATATTAAATATATATAATCTCAATTCAACTTAATCAGGATTTTAATATATATTTATATATATAAAATCCCAATTCAACTTAATTAGGATTTCAATATATATTAATATATATAATCTCAATTCAACTTAATTAGGATTTCAATATATATTAATATATAATCTCAATTCAACTTTAATTAGGATTTTAATATATATTAATTCAAATCAAATTATATTATTTATATGTTAAAAGAGTCATAATTACAATAATTATTTTCTTTTAATATTTATCCAATAGTTAAATTATATATATTAATTTAACTAAATTCGTGTACAACAAATTTGTACATATATAATTCGTTTAATAAATGCTCATTTCAACCGTGAGTGTAACCCTGTGGGTTCTTTGTAACGTTAGTAGTAAATATTAGAACATTTTTAATATTACAAACAATGAGTGACATCTAGCAATATGTCATTGTCACCTAAGTTACAAGAAACCACGATTTGACATAACCTCTTCGTGATTAACTCTTCATGTATTACATCCTTTTGTCCTTTATGTCTAGATAGGACACGAGTCATGAAACAGACACACTTGTATATTTCATCTAATATTTCTTGATATCTTGAGTAGACTATTATAAATGAATAACTATGATATTTTATATCAACTTATTCGAGCATGACCATATATTTCTAGTCTCACTCAATCAAGTGGCCTATGATATTACTCCTATTATGTAGGAAGGACAAATCTTATCTTGATCAACCATATCCCACTACATAGATTGTGACATATCCAATATAAGTCTTTATAGTGTAGTCAGTTACGACACGCGTTTGACTGTATCAGAATATGTCACTCACGATGTTGAAATAATGATGATCTCAAGTCTGAGGATCATACATGTAGTTATCACTATGAGCAATGTTGTGACTGTCATATAATAATCCAAGAAACTTGCTCATAGCAGGTCAGTCTAGTATCTCGTTCTCTAACACGTACTTATGTATTGATTTTAACATCTCCATGTCAATGACAACATTTTGTCATCAATCATCTACATATTAGTATTAATGTATTATTATTGTCCATTACCACAATAATAATTGACTAAGAACATTTAAAAATAACCATATTATTCTAAGGACTTTATTATAATTTAGTTTATTTATGCACGTAGAATAGTAACTGAAAACAATAATGGCAATGCCGATGTATTAATAAACAAGGTAAAAAAATGTCATTTACAATCATCTTATGATTGGTCTTTGGGCATACTCCAACAATCTCTCACTAGCACTAAGACCAATCACTCATGTATCTCACACCAAGTGACTTAGTGTGACGATCATGCTTCTACTGTGTCAGAGGCTTTGTCAGTGGACCGATAATGTTATCATATGTTGGTACTCTACATAGTTCCACATCTCCTCGATCTATGATTTGTCGAGTAAGATATAACACCTAAGTATGTGTTTGGATCGTTGGTGAGATCTAGGTTCTTTTGCTTGTTCGATGGCTCCGTTGTTATCACAATGTAGATCTATAGCATTCAATATGCTTAGCACAACCCCTAGTTCAGATATGAACCTTTTGATCCAAACACCCACTTTTGCAGCATCGCATGCTGCAATATACTCAGCTTCTGTTGTAGAATCAGCTACTATATCTTTCTTTAAGCCTTTTCAGCTCACAGTGCCTCCATTAGGGCAGAACACAAAACCTGATTGCGATCGTGACTCATCCTTATCGGTATGAAAGCTGGCATCAATATAACATTTTATACTTAGCTCTTTCTCACCTCTATATATAAGGAATGTATCCATAGTTCTTCCTAAGTACTTAAGGACGTTTTTAACTACGTCTCAGTGACCTTCACTGGGATCTACCTAGTACCAACTTGTCATACTTAAAGCGTGTGATACATCTAGATGAGTACATAGCATGACATACATGATAGATCCAATTGCTGAAGCATATGGAATCTTACTCATGCGCTCTCTTTCTTGAGGTGTTAAAGGAGACGTTTTCTTCGAGAGTGAAATAACATGTCTTATAGGTAAGAACCCCTTTTTGGATTCTTCCATACTGAATCTTTTCAGTTCTTTATCTATGTATGTATTTTAACTCAGTCCTAGGAGTCGCCTCGATCTATCTCTATAGATCTTGACTCCTAATATGTATGTTGCCTCACCCAAGTCTTTCATGAAAAAACATTTTCCTAGCCAAGTTTTTTTAAAGACTGTAAGCTAGGTATGTCATTTCCTATTATTAGTATGTCATCCACATACAATACTAAGAATATGACAGTGCTCCCACTAATATTCTTGAAAACACATAGCTCATCCTCATTTTTGATAAAACCAAACTCTTTGATTGCATCACTAAAATGAATATTCCAACTTCGAGAAGCTTGCTTCAATCCATAAATGGGCCTTTGTATCTTGCATATTTTTTGGCATCTTTTGGATCAATAAAACCGTCAGGTTGTGTCATGTACACATCCTTATCTAGTTTTTCATTAAGGAAAACAGTTTTAATATCCATTTTCCATATCTCATAATCATAAAATGCAGCTATCGCAAGTAAGATCTGGATGGATTTAAATTAGCAACAAGAGAAAAGGTTTCATCATATTCTATACCATGAATTTGATGAAAACCTTAGTGGCTAATCACCCTTTGTATGTTTGTACATTACCATCCATGTCGGTTTTCTTTTTGAAAATCCATTTGCACCCTATGGGCTTAATCCCTAGAGGTGGGTCAACCAAGGTCCAAAGCTGATTTTCTGACATGGAATTAATCTCAAATTTTATGGCCTTTAGCCATTTCTCAGAGTCTAGGCCCGTCACTGCTTCTTGATAAGTCTTAGGCTCATCTTGATCCATGAAGAGAACATCACCATGCAATGTAACAAAAAAATCCATATTTCTAAGGCACATTACGTTCTCTCAAGGATCTTTGCAGTGATTGTGTTTCCAAAATAGTTAAATGTTCCTCAACAACTTGTAGAACTTGTTGTTGTTCAATCTCTGGTTCAAAGATTTGTGGTTGATCTCGAATTTTATTGAGTTCAATATTTCTCCCACTTTCTTTTCTAAAAACAAATTCTATTTCTAGGAAGATTCATGTTCGAGCAACAAACACTTTATTCTCGGTAGGATTGAAGAAATAATACCCTTTAATTTCTTTAGGATAACCTACAAAATTACATTTATGAGATTTGGGTTTGAGCTGTGTAGACATCTGATGTTTAACAAAAGCTTCGCATCCCCAAATTTTCATAAAAGACATACTAGGATGTTTCTAGTCCATATCTCATATGGTGTCTTTTGAACTGATTCAGATGGAACACGATTTAGTGTGAAAGCCATTTTTTCTAGTCCCAATATTTGGTTAGTGACTAATTTGCAAAGATTTAAAAGTTGGTGGTTTTAGTTTAGTGACTAAAATGTAAAATGTTAAAGTCTAGTGACCAAAGTGAAAAGTTGTGAAAAGTTTAAGGACCAACTTGATAATTTTCCCAATAATTATTTTTATTCTATAATTAAATAGATCACATAAGGGTGTGAATCGAATATAAAATTTTTGGTTCGATTCGATGTTTCTATTACTAGGAAATTATAGTTAAAGTTTAAATGGGATTCGGGTAATCGTATGAGCTCAGAATGTGATGAATTTTTGAAGGGAGTTGTAAGAGGACTTGAAGAATATGAAATTTCGTTTTGGAATCGTTTTTAGTCGATTTAGATTCGATTAAAGGCAATATTTTAATATAGTGCACAAATGGCATTTTTATGAATACATGGATTCATTAATGGTATTTTAGTCATTTTGCCCATACTTTTTAAATTAAAGATGATTATAGAAAAGTGAAATTAATAGGTGTCAACACCTAATTGGATATAATTAAGGGGTAAAATGGTAATTTTACTATTGATAGAGATTTTTATATATGAATTAAAGATTAAAATGACAGTTGTCTTGTTAATTAAATAAAGAAAAAGCTAGAATTCTCTCATCTTTTTTCTCCAAGGCCGAAATCTCCCTAGCCAAGGTAAGGAAATTTTTTGTTCAAATTTTGGCTTGATTCGATTAGTTTTTGGGTTGAAACATGAAATAGAGAATTAATCTCCATTGAATTATCTTTCTTTTGGTATAATTTTTGAGTGGTTTCCATGCTTATATGTTGAGATTGAAGATTAGGGTTTATGAAGAACAAGTTGAGATTTCATGTTTTAAGGGTTGTTTTAATTGGATTTGAGGTTGTGATGATGTTACATGCTTGATATGATGAAAACAACATGATTTTTGTTTTAGGTGTTATTTGGGAAAACTGAAAAATTAGGGGAAACTCTTGCAAAATTTTTATTTGAATTGGAAATGATGTTAGAAGCTTGAGTATGATGTTTGGAGGTTAAATTCATGCTTGAATCAAGTTGGGAATTTTGATCAAAGTGACCCTTGGTATTCGGCATTCAAGGGAAATTAGGGGAAAATTTTGGAAAATTTTTCCTAGGGCTAGAAATGGTGTAAAGATGATTTTGTAAGCTTTAAATGTTAGTTGGACTAATGTGGAAGTTTTGAAAGTGTTGAGGACTAAATTGTAAAGTTGTGGGGAATATGTGATTAAAGTGGAAAGTAGATTTGAAATTGAAGTTGTATGATAAAGGATTATTTTGAAAGATTTGGAAGTATAAGGGTTAACATTGATGTTGGAAGATAAGATTAGTAATGAAAGTATATGTAGGAATATTATTATTATTATTCCTAATGTATATTAAAGTTAGAATGATAATAACATATACTTGAATTGTATATGTTGGTGAAATTGTTGTAGATCATAATCGTAATCCAAACCGGGAACCGAGCAACTCTAAAGGCAAAGAAAAAGTGCAAAAGTGAAGTTGTGTATAAGGGTAAAGTTTTCTAGTGAGGCAACAAGTGAGTGCATCTCTACTATATTTTTTTATGAACTATGAATAATTTTCGGGTATGAACTGGCCAATGCACTTTTATATGATATAGTGAAATGTTAATATCTTTTGATATTTTAAATAAGTGAATGATATATGACAGTAAATGTTTAAAGCCCATTGTACGCATTATGAGATTTCTTGGTATAATTGACATGCTAATGAGGTGGGAGTATAATGATACAGGATGTTGTATAAGTGTACAACAGTTATAAAGTGAAACAGATACGCTGTGTTCTACAGCTATGACCTAGTGATACAATGATACTGTATAAGTTTACAGCAGTTATACAGTGATAGAGTGATACATATGTTTTATTTTGGCACAACAAATTAGTTGATGTCGCACATATGTATACTCAATAGTGACTCGCATACCATACATTCTCATTTATCTTAAATTGGGCTGTGTTTTAAATAACAGTAAAATGTGCAAATGAAATAATTGAGTGAAAATGATAATAACTTTTGAACAATGGTTTTGGTATGAACTGTCTTATTTATATAAAATATTATTTTCAATGTTTTTTGTTGATTTTTTTTGCTAGGCGGATATTATTACGATTTTAATTACACAAGCCTAATCTGTATAAGCGCCTCGTTAAAAATCTCTCTAAGCCTAAGTAGAGGAAAAAAGTACGCCTTATACGAATGAATAACACAATCTGAAACTACCCGCTACAACAAACATACCAACAGATCTATGGAGCGCCACCGCACAAGCTAATGTAAAAGAAGCTACCACCATGCTTTAAAGACATTCTGCCGCAAGACTCCATCTTTTGCTAGACAAGCTGTCATAACATTCAATTCTCTCTGCACATACTCGAACTTCACATTTTTTATTTCTCTGATCATCTTATCAATTCCCGTGAAAATTTTCCACCATGACCATGGCCTGTGTAGAGTTTGATGAATCCAGAATAACACTAGCTCCGAGTCAGATTCCACTATCAAGAACACCTTGTCAGACCACCCTACTTCAATAAAAACTTCCAAGGCAATCTTGATTGCCATTACCTTTGCGAAATCTGCTCCAGGACTCTCCACTGGACCAGAAAATAGAGCTCTAACGATACCCTCATTAGTTCGTAAAACACCACCACAGCCTGCCGAGTTATTACTGAAGACCCCTGCAATATTAAATTTCACAGCTCCTGTGTATGGAGGGGACCACACCAGAGAAGTGCACAATTTCTTGCAATATCCCGTTGCACATTTCCTCAGACTCTCCCACCATTCTTCCAAGCTTATAATCCAGTCGTCTTTGCTCGCTTTCACCCAGAAGAGAGCTCTCAATTTTGTGTAGCATAATATGTCCGCTGGACCAATTGATTTGTCGTTGAATATCTTCTCGTTTCTTGCCAACCAAAGACTCCAAATCACCGCTCCCGTCGAGATCAGCCAGAGACTCTTCAAAATTCCTGTAATGGAAAAACTAAAGCAAAAATAAAGCAGACTGTCCACATTTGTAGCTTGATGCCATGCACACCCCCACCAATTGCAAAACTGAATCCAGAAATCCTTTGCAATGTGACAAGAAGCAAACAAGTGATCCACGTCCTCTAAATCTGTTTTACACCAGCAGCAAACTCCCTCGATTTCCTCCATGTTCACCCCTCTACTTCTAAGAAAGGATTTCGTAGGAATTCTCTTAATCTTCAGCATCCATAAGAAATTTCGAACCTTCGGTGGAACTTTCAACTTCCAGATAAGGTCAAAATCAAATATCGAGGGCTCTAACTCTGAATTGATGATTAACTCCGAAAGCTTTTTAACTGAGAAATCACCCGACTTGTCATGGATCCATATAAATTTATCCGGAGAATTAGGAAATAAAGTCACACTTTCAACAACTTTCTCTAATCTTCTCACTTGATCTACCTCCCTGTCAAGGAGAGGTGTAGTCCAGTTTAAATCTCAGATCAAACTATTATCTTCATCCTCCTTGATCAACTCAGACACCACTTTTCCTTTATTTGTTTCTAATCTATAGATTCTCGGGAAGATTTTGCCTAGCGGACCTTTGCCACACCACCAGTCTTCCCAAAACAGGACTGACTTACCGTCTCCAATTTGCCATCGAAACGCTTCTTCATTTACCCAATTCTTCACCTCCTCGCTCTTCCAATTGTTTATAATACCACGCCAAACCACGTACATCTTCTTTGAATTGGCTACGCACATCCTCCAGCTTCTCGCAACACCACCATATTTTGAACATATTATACTCCTCCAAAGTGCTCTTTTTCAATCGCATAGCGCCATCCCCACTTTGCTAATAAAGCTCGATTTTTTACTCGCAAGTTGACAACGCCAGCTCCCCCCTTACACCGAGGAGCACACACTCTCTCCCAACCTACCCTTGCCATTTTTCTTTTACCAGTCGAAGAACCCCATAGAAAATCTCTTCTGATTCTGTCGATCTTTAAAAGGACTGTTTGTGGAATTTCAAAAATAGACAGGTAATAAAGTGGCAAAGAGGAGAGTACCGAGTTTATGAGAATCACTCTTCCTACGAAAGATAAGTTACTGCTTTTCCAGCCTGCTAATGAAGTATGAAATCTGTCTACCACAGGATCCCATGTCTTCACTCTTCTTGGATCAGCCCCTAGAGGTATCCCCAAGTACACGAAAGGAAGGCTGCCTGTTTTACAACCACAAATTGCAGCCAAGTTCCTAACTAATTCCTCATTTACATTAAACCCCACCACACAAGATTTACTGAAATTAATACTCAATCCCGAACAAGCTTCAAAGCACCTTAGGATTCTTTTCATGTTCAAGAAGAAATGATCAACCGGTCGCAGGAAAAGAACTGTGTCATCAGCAAATTGTAGGTTAGTAAGTGCTTCATCTGGAATAATATTTCGAATACCACCAATGTCCCCTCTCGCATCTGCTTCCTTTATTAAAAGGTGAAGGGCTTCTGTGATAATAATAAATAAAAAAGGGGATAAGGGATCCCCTTGTCTTAGGCCCCTTCTCATTTTGAATTCTCGAGATGCAGATCCATTCACAAGCACTGAAACTGTCGCTGTTGAAATACATTCCCGTATCCACTTCCTCCATTTAAGGCCAAATCCCATTCTAGTAAGCACCATATCTAAGAAATCCCATCTTACACAATTGTACGCTTTGGAGAAATCTAATTTCAGAATAACGCCTCCTTCTCCATTATTTCTTTTTCTTAATGAATGTATGATTTCGTTTGCAATTAAGATGCCATCAAATATTTGACGCCCCTTCACGAACGAACATTGGTTTTCACTTATGAGCAAATCTATCACCTCCTTCAATCTTCTAGATAGCACCTTGGTTATAATTTTGTATATGGATCCCGCTAAGCTAATGGGTCTAAAATGTGAGATATCTATTGGATTGCTAATCTTCGGAATTAAAGCAATAAACGAACAATTCACTGAAGGAGGAAAATTACCAGAATTATGAAAATTATCCAACACTCTCCACAAATCATCCTTAACCAACTCCCAGTTTGCTTTGTAGAATCTGATGTTAAAGCCGTCTGGGCTCGGTGCTTTTGAGTCATCGCAATTCCAGACTGCCTCTTTGATCTCTTCTTTTGAAAAAGGCTCCTCCAACCTCATTGCATCAGCCTCGAGCAGGCTTTTAAAATTTAAGTTAAAAATTGATCGCCAGCCCCTTTTTTTGCTATCAAAGTGTTTACCGAAGTGCTTCCAGATAACCTGCTTCAACTCCTTAGGGGCCCTGTACCATTTCCCGTCCACCACTAAGTTTATTGCAAAGTTTAATTGAAATAATAGTTGCCTTAGCGTGTGAATGTTTAGCGTAGGTAAAAGAATGTAAGGAGTAACGAGTTGCAATAGAAGACACCATTTATTTTAAAAACGGTACATCATTATCAGTAAGACATCTTCGATGTCCCTTTTTGATATTATTAGTTAGCATGTAAATTATAAATATTTTGAGTTATTTTGATCAGAAAATGTTTGAAATGCTCGTGATGTTATAAACATGAATATAGATACTTATAGTGGATATTATTACTTAAATATGTTTGAAATCGTATTTTATTAGCTATCCAAATGATTTTTAATTTAGGCGCAGTTTATTAATTACATAAATTAGGATTGAACTGCCATGTTGCTGCCTGAATCTAGGTTCAGATTAAACTTAAAAAATATTAATTTTAAATTTTTACGCGATTAAATATTCTTTTAGAAATAGTAAATTATTTGTTTTTTTAAAGAAACAAATTTTTACCGATTTTAAAATAAGAACTATTGTATGTGTCATGTGACATCTCTAACTCGTATTCAGTGATGGATATGGGTAAAAGATGTTACATTTAATGGTATCATAGCTGCAGGTTTAGCCGATTCTCGATTGAATTTAAAGTTGTTTTGTGTTGAAAAGTGTGTACATGCCACTAGAATATCAATATTACTGATATGATGTTTATGAAATTGATGGATGTTGCTCTTTACTAATGTAGTTATGTGGTTATAGATGTCTGTATCAGGGAGTTCTAGACAAGCTATGGAACAGGAAATGTTAGAAGGAGTCGGTAGTGGTAGTAATGAGATTAATAATAATCTCCTGGCTCAATCAGGACAAGGAGGAGCACAAGCACAACAAAGGATGTATGTGCAAGATCATGGGACTTTTCTTCAATCGGTGGAAGCGATTCTGACATGTTTCCAACCTCTACCTCCCCCTATTTCTCGTATGACGATTGCTAAGGAATTAAAAAGTTTAGGAGCAATTGAATTTAAAAGAGATTTAGATGAAGGTCCAGTGGCTGCTGATATATGGTTAAATGATTTAAAGATCATGCTTGACGAATTCCGTTGTTCAGAGACGGGTAAATTGGATGGAGCTGAATCTTTACTCCGTTGTCAAGCAAGAATGTGATGGACTAACGCTACGATGCACGTTCCTCCCGAGCAAGTGACATGGCAATTCTTTTTGGGGGAATTCAAGAATAAGTATATTGGAGACCAGTTTATTAGAGAAATGAAGCAGCAATTCCTTAACTTGAAGCAAGGGAATCGAACTATTTATGAATATGAAAGTGAATTTAATAAGTTGAGCCGTTTTGCTCCAGAGTTGATCCCTACGAAGAAAGATCGATGTGATTGGTTTATTGAGGGATTAACCACGAAGAAAGATTAAATTTTCAGGAAGTTATGAATCGAGCTAAGGCAATTGAACGAGTATAGCCTGAAAAGATAGTAGAACCAAAATGGCAGTCAAACAAGAGATCAAGAACATCTTCATTTTCTTTTTCATCAAAGCGGGGAAAGGGTTCTGGTTCTCGATATCAGAATAGATCTGGATCAGCTGCAAATTCCCATAAAGGATTTGGTGCTGGAAAAGGCAGACAATTCCAGACAACTGATTTTGAAGCTGATTCAGCACTCCAGCTATGTGATGTTTGTGGCAGACGTCACCCAGGCCAGTGTCGAATGATGATAGGAGCTTGTTTCAAATGTGGAGAAATTGGTCATTTTGTGAGAGACTGCCCACTGATATCTGGGGAGAGACTTGCACAAACAAAAAGATCTGCAGCGGTGTCATAGAGAGGCAGAGAAGAAATAGATCTGGGAGACCATCTGAGTCTGCTTCACAAGCAAAAATGTGTGCACCAGCTCGAGTTTATAATATACGGACTAATGAGGACTGGGATGGCTCAGAAATCGTTGCAGGTACATTCTATCTCTACGATAAGCATGTATTAGTTTTGATTGATCCTGGTTCTACGCATTCGTATATTAGTACCAAGTTAATTGAAGAGAGAGATATTCCATTAGAGTCTATCTCTAGTGATATAGTGGCAACAAATTCATTGGGTCAAAGTGTGAGAGTAAGTAGAATATGTAGAAATTGTCCGATAAAGGTACAAGGAACAAAGTTTCCGGCAAACCAAATGGAGTTACCTTTCGGAGAATTTGAAGTGATTTTAGGCATGGATTGGTTTTCTACCATGCTATTGTGGATTGTCGCTTAAAGCGATTAATCTTGGAAAATTTGAAAGGTGAAGAGATAATAGTAGTGGGAGAAAGGATAAATCCTTTACCTAATGTGATTTCAGCTGTTTCTGCTAAGAAACTATTGCTACAAGGCTGTCAAGCTTTCTTAGCAAATGTGGTGGATACCAGAACTACTAAAATTAAATTGGAAGATATTCCTACAGTCCGGGAATATCCAGAAGAATTTCCCGATAAATTATCGGGATTACCCCCTGATCGAGAAGTAGAATTTAAGATAGAGGTGTTACCTGGTACTGCACCCATATCGATGGCCCCGTATAGAATGGTGCCAGCTGAGCTTCGAGGGTTAAAGGTGCAATTGTAAGAATTATTAGATCGAGGTTTTATAAGGCCAAGTGTATCACCTTGGGGCGCACCAGTGTTATTTGTGAAAAAGAAAGATGGGTCTATGCGATTATGCATAGATTATCGTCAGCTGAATAAGGTGACAGTGAAAAATAAATATCTTCTTCCAAGGATAGATGATCTTTTTGATCAGCTAAAGGGTGCAGCTGTGTTTTCCAAAATTGATCTTCGATCTCGATATCATCAGTTGAAGATTCAAGAAGAAGATACTCCAAAGACTGCCTTCCGAACTCGATATAGACATTATGAGTTTGTAGTGGTGTCGTTCGAATTATCTAATGCTCCTGCAACATTCATGGATCTGATGAATCGAATATTTCAGCCATTTTTGGATTGATTTGTGGTGGTATTTATTGATGATATTTTAGTCTATTCAAAGACAAAAGAGGAACATGATGCTCATCTTCGTGTTGTTTTTCAGATCCTCCGATAAAAGAAACTATATGCTAAGTTATCAAAAGTTACATTTCTCGGCCATGTGGTTTTAGCAAAAGGAATAAGAGTAGATCCCAAGAAAATACAAGCCACAGTGAAATGTAAAGCTCCGAAGAATATTTCTGAGGTTCGAAGTTTCTTGGGACTGGTTGGTTATTATCGAATATTTGTAAAGAATTTTTTGATGATTGCCTCTTCGCTAACCAAGCTATTAAGAAAGGATGTGCCATTCATCTGGACAGATAAATGTCAACAAAGTTTGAAACTTTGAAGAAAATTTTAACAAAAGCTCCAGTATTAGTACAACCCGAGTCAGGTAAAGATTATGTAGTTTATAGTAATGCTTCTCATAATGGCTTAGGGTGTGTACTTATGCAAGAAGGAAAGGTAGTAGCCTATGCTTCCAGACAACTTAAGCCACACGAAAGGAATTATCTTACTCATGATTTGGAGTTGGCAGCGGTTGTTTTTGCTTTGAAAATATGACGTCATTATCTTTATGGTGAACGATGCTACATTTTCACAGATCATAAAATTTTAAAGTATCTGCTAACTCAAAAGGAGTTAAATCTGAGACAGAGAAGGTGGATCGAACTCCTAAAGGATTATGATATGGTTATTGACTACCATCCAGGTAAAGCAAACTTGGTAGCCGATGCCCTCAGTAGAAAGACCTTTGCTGCCTTGAAAGCTATAAATACGAGGCTAGCTTTGAAAGAAAATGGCATTTTGATTGCTGAATTAAGAATAAGTCTTGCTTTAGTAGATCGGATAAAGGAACTTTAGAAAAGAGATATAGAATGTTTGCCAAGATTCAAACAAGTTGAAAATGGTGAGACCAAAGATTTTGAAGTTAAGTCTGATGGATGCTTGTATTACCAAGAAATAATTGTTATTCTCGAGGATGAATAATTAAAGAAAGAACTTCTGTTTGAAGCACATTATAGTCTTTTGACTATGCATCTAGGTGGAAACAAGATGTATCAAGATCTAAAGAGTCGATATTGATGGCCATGAATGAAAAGAGCTATAATTGAGTTTGTTTCTAAATGTCTGACATGTCAACAAGTGAAAGCAGAGCATCAGGTGCCTTCTGGTTTATTGCAACCAATTTCCATTCCTCAGTGGAAATGGGAACGAATAACCATGGATTTTGTATCAAGGCTACCTTTGACTCCAAGCAAAAAGGATTCAATTTGGGTAATTGTTGATAGATTAACTAAATCAGCACACTTCATTCATGTACAAACAGATTACTCTATGGATAAATATGTTGAGTTGTACATTAAAAAAATAGTTCGAATTCATAGAGTACCAGTCTCGATTGTCTATGATAGAGATCCAAGGTTTATTTCTCTTTACATAAAGCTTTGGGTACTCGACTCAATTTTAGTACGGCTTTTCACCCTCAAACAAATGGACAATCTAAACGGACTATCCAGACTTTGAAAGATATATTAAGGGCTTGTGTGATTGAATTTAAAGGACCGTGGGACAAGTACTTTCCAGTAGCAGAATTTTCTTATAATAACAGCTATCAAGCAAGTATCAAGATGGCACCTTATGAAGCTTTGTATGGAAGAAGGTGCAGGACTCCTTTGAATTGGTACGAGTTGAAAGATCGGGACGTATTTAGACTTGATCTAATTAGAGAAGCTGAAGACAAGATAAAGATCATTCAAGATAATCTTAAGAGAGCCGCCGATAGACGGAAACCTTATGCAGATTTGAAGAGAAAAGAAATTGAATTCCAAGTAGGTGAAAAAGTGTTTCTTAAATTACCACCTTGGAAAAAGATATTGCGATTTGGACGAAAAGGAAAGCTGAGTCCGAGATTTATTGGACCGTATGAGATTGTGAAAAGAGTTGGTCTGGTGGCTTATCAACTTGCTTTACCTCTAGAAATGGATAAGATTCATAACGTATTTCATGTATCAATGCTAAAAAAGTATCGATCAGATCATTCCCACATCATTACTCCAAATGAAGTAGATATTCAATCAAATGTGACGTATGAAGAGGAACCGATCAAAATTTTAGCACGTGAGGTCGAGGAACTGAGGAACAAGACAATTCCACTTGTTAAAGTTCTTTGGCGAAATCACAAAGTGGAGGAAGCAACGTGGGAAAGAGAGAAATATATGAAAGAACAATTACCTTATCTGTTCAAATCAGGTTGTAATACCCCAATATTTGGTTAGTGACTAATTTGCGAATAATTAAAAGTTGATGGTTTTAGTTCAGTGACTAAAATGTAAAATGTTAAATTTTGATGACCAAAGAGAAAAGTTCAATGACCAACATGGTAATTTTCCCAATAATTATTTTTATTCTATAATTAAATAGATCACATAAGGGTGTGAATCAAATATAAAATTGTTGGTTCGATTCGATGTTTCTATTACTGAAAATTACAATTAAAGTTTAAATGGGATTCGGTTAATCATATGAGCTCGGAATGTGATGAATTTTTAAAGGGGGTTGTAAGAGGACTTGAAGAATATGACAATTAGTTTTGGAATCATTTTTAGTCGATTTAGATTCGATTGAAGGCAGTATTTTAATATAGTGCACAAATGGCATTTTTGTGAATACATGGATTTATTAATGGTATTTTAGTCATTTTGCCCATACTTTTTAATTAAAGATGATTATAGAAAAGTGAAATTAATAGGTGTCAACACCTAATTGGATATAATTAAGGGGCAAAATGGTAATTTTACTATTGATGGAGATTTTTATATTAGAATTTAAGATTAAAATGCCATTTTTCTTGTTAATTAAATAAAGAAAAAGGTAGAATTCTCTCATCTTTTTTCTCCAAGGCCGAAAACTCCCTAGCCAAGGTAAGGAAATTTTTGATTCAATTTTTGGCTTGATTCGATTAGTTTTGGGGTTGAAACATGAAATAGAGAATTAATCTCCATTGAATTATCTTTCTTTTGGTATAATTTTTGAGTGGTTTCCATGCATATATGTTGAGATTGGAGATTAGGGTTTATGAAGAACAAGTTGAGATTTCATGTTTTAAGGGTTGTTTTAATTGGATTTGAGGTTGTGATGATGTTACATGCTTGATATGATGAAAACAACATGAATTTATTTTAGGTGTTGTTTGGGAAAACTGAAAAAATAGGGGAAACTCTTGCAAAACTTTTATTTGAATTAGAAATGATGTTAGAAGCTTGAATATGATGTTTTGAGGTTAAATTCTTTCTTGAATCAAGTTGGGAATTTTGGTCAAAGAGACCCTTGGTATTCGGCATTCAAGGGAAATTAGGGGAAAATTTTGGAAAAATTTTCCTAAGGCTAGAAATGGTGTAAGGATGATTTTGTAAGCTTTGAAATGTTAGTTTGACTAATGTGGAAGTTTTTAAAGTGTTGAGGACTAAGTTGTAAAGTTGTGGGAAATATGTGATTAAAGTGAAAAGTTGATTTGAAATTGAAGTTGTATGATAAAGGATTATTTTGAAAGATTTGGAAAGTATAAGGGGTTAACATTGATGTTGGAAGATAAGATTAGTAATGAAAGTATATGTAGGAATATTATTATTATTATTATTATTATTATTATTATTATTATTATTCCTAATGTTTATTAAAGTTAGAATGATGCTAACATATACTTGAATTGTATATGTTGGTGAAATTGTTGTAGATTATAATCGTAATCCAAACCGGGAACCGAGTAACTCTAAAGGCAAAGAAAAAGTGCAAAAGTGAAGTTGTGCATAAGGGTAAAGTTTTCTAGTGAGGCAACAAGTGAGTGCATCTCTACTATATTTTTTATGAACTATGAATAATTTTCGGGTATGAACTGCCCAATGCACTTTTATATGATATTGTAAAATGTTAATATCTTTTGATATTTTAAATAAGTGAATGATATATGATAGTGAATGTTTAAAGCCCATTGTATGCATTATGAGATTTCTTGTTATAATTGGCATGCCAATGAGGTAGGAGTATATGATATAGGATGTTGTGTAAGTGTACAACAGTTATAAAGTGAAACAGTGACGCTGTGTTCTACAGGTATGACCAAGTGATACAGTGATGTTGTATAAGTTTACAACAGTTATACAGTGATAGAGTGATACAGTGTTTTATTTTGGTACAACAAATTAGTTGATGTCGCATATGTGCATACTCAATAGTGACTCGCATACCATACATTCTCATTTATCTTACATTGGGCTATGTTTTAAATAACAATGAAATGTGCAAATGAAATGATTGAGTGAAAATGATATTAACTTTTGAATAGTGGTTTTGGTATGAACTGCCTTATTTACATAAAATATTATTTTTAATGTTATTTATTGAATTATTTATTGCAAAGTTTAATTGAAATAATAGTTGTCTCACTAAGTTTATACTTAGCGTGTGAATGTTTCACGCGTAGGTAAAAGAACGAAAGGAGTAAGGAGCTGCAATAGAAGACACCATCTATTTTGAAAGCGGTACATCATTATCAGTAAGACATCTCCGATGTCCCTTTTTGATATTATTAGTTGGCATGTAAATTATAAATATTTTGGGTTACTTTGATAAGAAAATGTTTGAAATGGTTGTGATGTTATAAACATGAATATAGATACTTATAGTGGATATTACTAATTAAATATGTTTGAAATCGTATTTTATTAGCTACCCAAATGATTTTTAATTTGGCAGTTTATTAATTATATAAATTATGATTGAACTCCCATGTTGCTGCTTGAATCTAGATTCAGGTTGAACTTAGAAATATTAGTTTTAAATTTTACGCGATTAAATATTCTTTTAGAAATAATAAATTATTTGTATTTTAAAGAAACAAATTTTACCAATTTTGAAAATGATTTCTATAAAGTTTTTCTAGTGGGTAAGGATCCAAAATTCACATTCTCTTAAGTCAGCTTTGGTTTTTCTCTTAAGATTATGGTTTACCTAGGTAAGCAATATTTGCTAATTATATCTCATTTAACTCCTTCATTTGGTGAACAACTCTTGTTTTTAATCATCTTATGATTATCCAAATAACTAGCCTTTAGGTATCTATTCCTATTAGAGTAACCCAGTTAAGTCTTTAACCAATATTACAACCAATGAATATCACTTGCTTATTCTTCGCGTTTGGCCAAGATAGATACAAGAACCTCGCTTTAGCATAACCTACATTGTATCGATCTAGACTTTAACGAGGGTTAACATTGGGAAGCAATAAAAGACTTAATATTTTATTGAGGGGTTTTGTGAAAATTATCTTACCATTTAACATTTGATCTTATTAATTAACTGGCATGCATCTCATACATTCATTTTATCATATACATGAAAAAGAAGTAAATATGAATGCAATAGTTATAGCTCATATCCTAAGGTGGCTCGTCCCAAGCCAATGGGAGAACCAAAATATTCTAAGGATAAAATCACTTTTCAAGTACCTTTCTATCGACCCATACTTCTGTTCCTCTGGTTCATCCTTCTTCGTATAGATTACAATTTTAAAAACTCGTTTTACATACGAGGGAGTAAGATAAGAAGAGAATTACAATAGAAGTTTAGAAAGGCACGACATGCAGGCTGTATTTATAAAACCTTATAAATAAAACTAAATGGGCTATTAGGCTATAACCATGCATTCCAAACACCGTGCACATCAAACATAATAACAACACGGTTTGTTATTAAGGCCTTACCAGATTGTTCCTACGCAGGGGTCAAGGGGCGAAGCTCCTTGCGGGGGGTCTAGCAGCTGCGGGGCTGTCAGCAATGGTGCCATTGCCTGGTTAGTGGAGAGGAAATTTTTAAATATTAACATCTTAATTGCTATGTAAATACCTCACAATTTGATAACTTTTATCAACTTTATCGTGTTTTTCAGGATTTTAAAATCCATGAGGTTTTTACTGAAACAACTTTTGTTACTTTCCCAGCACGAAATCCATAGACTAACCATTAGTCTAATATATAACTATAACATACGTATGCTAACACTTAACATCTAAAACCCTAAAAATCCATATTAAATATGTTAACAATTAACATATAATATTTCAAACCCTATTGACAAAGATCCTGATGATTAAATCTTAATCATTGATCTTAGGAACATCTTTTAATTGGAATAACAGATTAATCGTGATTAAATCGATTTGCTCGTACAAATATCATATATTCACTAAATAGATTGAGAAATAACATGTATCTCACACAATTGCATCACCTAAATAATTAAAACCTGAATCTGTATCGTACAAGTGGCTTTGATACCACTGTTGGGTCACGCCAATACACCCCATGGTGTAGCAAAAAAAATATCCGGTGATCACAACTAGAGATCCATGTACGAGGAACGAATTGGGGTGAATAAGGGTGAACAATTACTTGTTTAAAATTTGAAATTCTGAATTTGAATGAGATAGATATCCAATCATGATTCAACGATGTCGATTCCTAAGCCGCAACGATAACGCTCTGACCTCTACATAGTTCATTATTGCGCGTATTGAGTGCTACGCAAACGGTGCAAGTATACACGTCGCAAGTAATAAAGTGATATGAGTATCGAGTATCGTCTCCAAAGGGATTGGTTTGGGCCACTTTGCTTAAGTTACTACACTGTGAAAATAAAAACACAATTGATAATAGGAGTTCTAATTAACGAGTAAACTAAGAGCAATAAACTAAAAGAATAGATGAAATCAAATAAGAGAGAGTGGGATAGCTTATCGTAAGTGGAGGAGTGATAGCCAATTGGATCGTCTTGGTAAAAGAGTGCAAGGGCAACTCAGTTGTTGTGGCAACTTGCGCAGTTGGGTTGCCTTGGCAACTAATCGACGGTTGCCTGGGCAACTGTTTGGGTGGCTGGGCAGCAACTTCAAGGTTCGGCAGAGCGTTCTTTAATGGTTTCTTCTTATCCCTAAGTCAAAACTCCAGCTAATTATGCATGCCTTGACAATACATCCCTGCGTGAATCAAGGGTGAACAACAACCAATCATGCGCTCCTCTTAGCCATTGAAATCCTTAACTTATTCCTAAGCCGGATTAATCTTCACCATCGATAGATTGAATAAATACCATACTCAATCATTTATTGAATCTAACTCTTCCGATATTAGATAAATAGATAGAATTACAAGATCCTTTCCTAATTCAC
Source organism: Hibiscus mutabilis (assembly GCA_019671005.1). Taxonomy (NCBI): domain Eukaryota; kingdom Viridiplantae; phylum Streptophyta; class Magnoliopsida; order Malvales; family Malvaceae; genus Hibiscus; species Hibiscus mutabilis. The sequence continues at coordinate 44,160,859 of CM033726.1, read as the reverse complement.
TCACAAACAAAAACCAAGAATGAGTAAACTTTGAATTGAAAGTGCAAACTCTTATTACCTAAACAAAATCCAATTGTTTCTCACAACCACAAAACACAATAACCCCAACCAATCAAGTTAGTTCATGGTTGGGTTCAAAAGATATACAAAGAATAATCCCCAAACCATGAATCTAATAGAAGCAAAGAAGAAGAAGAAGAAATCGATCAGCCCCTAGTCGAACTCTCTCTCAATCGAAAATCCCTCCAAGCTTCTCCCAATCGAACTCTCTCCCCCTTGCTCTCTCTTCTTTGAGTTTGACGGCTTGGTCTCCTTTAAATAGGAGATGGCTAGGTCAAAGTCCTTCTTGAGGAGGAAGTTAAGTTGGAATTAAATACTTTAAAAGAATATAATTCTTTATTATATTTAAATTCCTTCTAGATCTTCTTCCATCTTTTGGGGATTTAATTTCTCTTTGACCTATTCATGGAAATCAAACTCCTTTGGGATTTAACTTTGCTCCACGTCATCTTGGGCTTATCTAGTCATCAATTTCGACTGCCATATCATTTTATCCCTTATCGACAATTGCCCTGGCAACTAGCTCGGCATCTCCTTCATGCATTGCACTGGCAACTACGTCGATATCTCCTTCATACATTGCCCTGGAAACTGGTTCGGCATCTCCTTCATGCATTGCCCTAGCAACAGTGTTGGCATCTCCTTCATGCATTGCCCTGGCAACTAGTTCAGCATCTCCTTCTTGTATTTCCCTGGCAACTAGTTCCAGCCTTGCTTTGGCAACTGATTCTGCACACACAAAAACACACCAAAGTAGTATCTTTTTCCACAAAATTAAGCAAAATATGAAATCAAGCTTGTCCACCAAGGAAACAATGCAAACATGCATGAATGGCTAATAATGCAACTAATATAAGCCTAAGTCTAACAATAATATGAGTAAAAAGAGTAATAAAAATAGTACTTTTGAACACTTAACATTCACCCAGTTGAAACGAACATAAAAAACTCTCTAAACTATTTAGAGGGTTTTTCCAAAAAGCATTAATGACTGCTAGATCTCTCATGCCTTTATATAGCCTTTGTAATCCTAATTCAACTCATATTAGGATTTCAATAAATATATTAATATATATAATCCTAATTTAACTTTAATTAGGATTTCAATATATTATATTAAATATATATAATCCCAATTCAACTTAATTAAGATTTCAAAAAATATATATTAAATATATATAATCTCAATTCAACTTAATTAAGATTTCAATATATATATATATATATATATATATATATTAATATATATAATCTCAATTCAACTTAATTAGGATTTCAATATATATATATATATATATATATATATATAATCCCAATTAAACTTTAATTAAGATTTCAATATATATTAATTCAAATCGAATTATATTATTTATATGTTAAAAGAGTCAATTACAATAATTATTTTCTTTTAATATTTATCCAATAGTGAAATTATATATATCAAATATATATTAATTTAACTAAATTCGCGTACAACTAATTTGTACATATATAATTCGTTTAATATATGCTCATTTCAACCGTAGGTGTGACCCTGTAGGTTCTTTGCAACATTAGTAGTAAATATTAGAACATTTCTAATATTACAAACAATGAGTGACATCTAGCAATATGTCATTGTCACCTAAGTTACAAGAAATCATGATTCGACATAACTTCTTCGTGATTAACTCTTTTCATGTATTACATCATTTTGTCCTTTATATCTAGATTGGATACAAGTCATGGAACAGTCCCACTTATATAGTTCATCTAATATTTCTTGATTTCTTCAGTAGACTATTATTAATGAATAACTATGATATCTCATATCAACTTATTCGAGCATGGCCATGCATTTCTAGTCTCACTCAATCAAGTGGCCTACGATATTTACTCATATTATGTAGGAGAGACAAATCCTATCTTGATCAACCATATCCCGCTACATAGATTGTGACATATCCAATATAAGCCTTTATAGTGTAGTCAGTTACGACACACGTTTGATTGTATCAAAATATATCACCCATGATGTTGAAATAATGATGATCTCAAGTCTGATGATCATACATGTAGTTATCACTATGAGCAATGTTGTGACTGTCACAAAATAATCCAAGAAACATGCTCATAGCGGGTCAGACAACTATATCATTCTCTAACACGTACTTATGTATTGATTTTGACATCTCCATGTCATTGACAACACTTTGTCATCAATCATCAACATATTAGTCTTAATGCATTATTGTTGTCTATGCCCACAATAATACTTGACTAAGGACATTTAAGAATAGCCATATTATTATAAGGACTTTATTATAATTCAGTTTAATAGTAACCGAAAATAATAATGGCAATACCTATGTATTAATAAACAAGGTAAAAACAAATTTCATTTACAATCATCTTATGATTGGTCTTTTTGACATGCTCCAACACTTAAGCGTCCAAGAGTTCAAGTTTCTGGTTCTAGCGTTTCTAACTGCAAAGATTCGTTGGTTCCAGCTCGAGAATCTTCTCAGGATTCTCTTTAAACTATATCAGCAGGCCCTGTTAAGCAGGCCAGCCGGGCACAAAGAAACTCATCAGTTGGAATATTTAGGGCCTCAACCCCAAATAGTACTTCGCCTCCAAAATATGTTGAGAGGCGTTAACCCTTCTATGGTTTTTGATCGAAACAAAACTGCAAAGTTCATGAATAGAAAAGGTTAGGAGATCATGCGGGTTTCCTAATGTCATTGATGTGAGTTTTTTTGGTCGTAGTGAGGGTCTTTCAATAGGTTAGAAAGTTGATTGTATGGTCTCTTTACGCTCTTATTCCGATCGTCATATTGATATCCTTATTGAGGATGATTCTGAAGGGAAGAGCTGGAGATATACCGAATTCTATGGTGCACCTGAGGAACAAAATCGTTGGAGTTCTAGGAATTTATTGCGGAGACTTAATGATTGCCCTGATATCCCTTGGCTAGTCATTGGTGATTTTAATGAAATTTCTATGACCTCTGAGAAGCAAGGGGGTCTCGCTCGAAATGAGAGACAAATGGCTGATTTTCAAAGCATGTTATTGGACTGCTCTCTTTGTGATCTTGGCTGTGTTGGTTAGTGGTTCACTTGGGAGAAAGGGAATCAACAACTAAATAGTATCAGAGAGTGAATCGACAGGGGCGCTGCAAATGAAATTTGGTCTGAGCTATTTCCTGTATCCAAAATTGACCATTTGCAGTATTCGTTTTCGGACCATTATTCGCTATTGCTCAATACTGTTTCTAGAGTTTCTACTCCAAGAAGGTGGCATGGTTAGCAGAAAACTCATGTGAAGCTGAAGTTAGGCGAGTTTGGGATGTAAGTGAGGGCTCGGTTCTTGAGAAATTACATTGTGTATACCTCGGATTGGAAAAATGGTATTATGATTTGAGAAAGGAGAAACAGTTGTCTGTGGGCTCATTGAAAGCACGTTTGGCAGAATTAAATGATAAACCTGTAGATGATGAAGTTCTTGGAGAAATTATCAATATCAAATTAGCTTTAAACTTTAAAGCGGATAAGGAGGAAATGTATTGGGAACAACATGCGATAGCTAATTGGTTGAAAAATGGTAATCGCAATATTGGTTTTTTTCTATAGATTTCCTTCACAGAGGCGAAAGAATAATCGTATCGTCTCCTTAACTGAGCCTTTGGGACAACATGTTTCTGATGAGGAAGGACTTCAAAACATAGACCAAGACTATTTCGAATCCTTATTCGTGTCACAAGGGGAGGTTAATGTAAACATTATTTTAGAGGGGATTGATCCTTGTATCACTAGTTCTATGAACGCTGATTTGTTACGAGAGTTTACCAGGGATGGAATTTTCCATGCACTCCAATCAATGAGCCCATTGAAAGCCTCGAGTGAAGATGGTTTAGGTGCAATATTTTACCAACGGTTCAGCAAATTCTTGGTCCAAATATCTCAGACTATTGTACTGATGTCCTTCGGGGAATTTACCCACTATCGGATATCAATAAGACGCATATTGTTCTAATTCTGAAGGTATCAAATCCACAGACGATGTCTCAATTTCGCCCCATCAGCCTGCGCAATGTCCTTTACAAAATTATCTCCAAGGTACTAGCTAACAGATTTTAAAATGTGTTGCATCTATGTAATGACGAAGCATAAAGTGTTTTTTCCCAGGATATCTTATCACTAATAATGTCCTTTCCACCTATGAGATTCTTCATTCTTTTCGCTCAAGAAAAATTGGTCGAAAGGGGTCATTTGTGCTCAAACTCGATATCAGCAAAGCATATGATCGAATTTAGTGGTTCTTTATCCGTCACATGCTTCGTAAATTAGGATTTGCTGAAAGTTGGATTTCTTTAATCTTGCGGTGTGTGGAATCAGTCTCCTATTCGGTGGTTTTAAATGGGATTATTGGTGACAGTTTTGAACCGAGAAGAGGTTTGAGACAAGGAGACCCATTAAGTCCTTATCTATAGCGAGGGGCTACCTTATCTTCTTCGACAGGCAGCACTAAACAGTAATCTTATCGATACAAATATTAATAGATATGCAACTTCGGTGACGCATTTTTTATTTGCAGACGATTGCATTATTTTTAGTGATGCCACAGCTAGAGGAGCATGGCTATCAAGAAGGTTTTGGACGAGTATATGATGTGTTCGGGACAGCAGATAAATTTTGATAAATCATGCATATGTTTTAGCTCCAATGTAAGCTCAGATAATAGAGCAGATGTTTGTCGACTTCTTGAAGTTAGCAGCACCAATTATCCTTAATGATATCTCAATTTACCATCTTGGTTGGGAGAAACAAGAAGAAAGCTTGCTATGGCTTGCGCGAACACTTTTCCCAATGCTTCTCCAGTTTGAGTATGAAATCTTTATCTTCGGGTGGTAAAGAGTTTTTTATCAAGGTAGTTTTGCAATCATTGCCTACGTACGTTATGTCAGTTTTCCTGTTGCCATCTACTTTTATAGAGAGTTAAAAAACATGGCTGCCATATTCTGGTGGCAAAAGTCTTATTCCAAGAAAGGCATACATTGGTGCTCTTGTTCTGCCTTAAGTCGTTTAAAAGGGGAAGGTGGCATGGGCTTTCGAGACTTTGCTAAGTTTAACATAGCTCTATTGGCGAGACAAGGTTGGAGACTTTTGGTCAATCTTTGTTCGTTGATTGCACGCATCCTTCGAGCGAAGTACTTTCCAAGCTCTAATTTTTTGCAATCTTCTTTGGGTTCTAATCCATCACTCACCTGGCGTGGCATTTGGACAGCTAAAAAACTACTTCAGTCGGGCCTACATTGGAGGGTGGGTTCAGGCTCCTCTATTTCTATTTGGGAGGATTATTGGCTTCAAAAGAAGGAACGACAGTTAGTAAGTACTCCCAGAATTGATGGGTTACACTGGATGTCAGAACTTATGCTTCCAGGATCACGTAAGTCAGACCAAAATTTGGTTACATCGTTGTTTCCAGATTATGCATCTCGTATTCTAAGCATCCCACTGGCGTCAAACTTGCAAGAACATAAGCTTATTTAGGATGGTGAAAACACAGGTATGTACACAGTTCGTAGTGGATATTAAAAATTATTTTTTATCAAGAAGAAATTTATTCTATTAACCGAAACAAGGAAACAGAGAAAGAGCATAAAGCTCAACAGACAATATAAACTCGGACAAGGATTGAGACAAATCGGTCATAGAAGACCTCAAACGGAAACAGGATGCAACCCTAAAATCATAAACCCAAGCTAAGCTAAAAAAAATAGCAGACGAAGGGAAGCTCTAATGGCAAAGAAGATCAGCCGAACATCGTAGACCAATATTGAGTCCATACCGGGAATCTTGACGGACGAGTAATCTCATTGTGGAATCCAAGGGCCAGAACGATATGACGGCGCAGGAAGAGGCCTTCAAAGCCTTTAATCCTACCTTTAAATTTGTTCGACTCAGCCACCACCAAAGTAGCGCTAACCTTATCAAAAGGTTAGGGGAGGACGACAACCATTGTGGAACTTTTATCGTACCTGCAACACAAAGAGCAAGCTCTCTATGGTAACAAGAGAGAGCCAGAGCACGAAGATCAAAAGAAGAAACCAAAAGTAGAAAGCGATGAGGGAAGGAACGAGAAGAACGGTGGGCAACGGACAACCATCTCTTCGCCTCAAACAGCTCAAAATCGCAGAGGAGATCTGTACTCATCCTCGCTAAAGCAGGCCCTGGCCTAAAGCTTATTCGTCGAGAGCACCAAGCTCCAATAACTGAGCTAAGATCGGCCAACGGAGACAAGCCAAAATAAAGAAATAAGAGAAGAAATACACCACTCTGATCAAGACAGAAAGGGGAAGGAAGAGAGAGAAAGTAAAGGAAGAAGAATGAAAGGAGCAAAGATAAGGGACGTGACGGCACTCAGATGAGCTAAGGACATCAACGAAAGATGTCTCGGTTTTGTAAAATAAGAGAGAAAAGGGGCTTTGGGAGAAGGAGCAAAATAAACCTGATGTTGGATATCAAAAATTGTTAGAGCCTATTAATCTGGACCCTACATATAGTTATGCTTATGCTCAAACTTGGCAACTAAAATGCCCTGCAAAAGTAAAAAATTTGGTGTGGAAATGCATTCAGAATTTTCTTCTTATACTACAGAACCTAAATGTGAAAAGAGTTGCAACTACTACTCTTTGTCCCTGTTGTCTAGCGAAACAATCATGCATGTTTTTTGTGATTGTGATTATGCCAAAGCAGCATGGCCTATAGATATCCTTCATGCTACTTTCACAGTGTGGTTGGAATGGATTTTTGAGCATGTTAAAAATATCTCAAAGGAACTGATAGCAATTACATTATGGGATCTGTGGTTTGCAATCAACAAGTATGTGTTTGAAGGAGTCTACCAAAGTATATCTGACTTGTTTACCTTCATTCGTGCTTATAATGATAAATATTAGGTGGTTTCGGCAATTATTAGGCATCCGAATCCTCAACTCGAAGCTAGGTCCGATTCCCCCTTTGGTAAAAGTCAATGTTGATGCCAATTTTTCTCATCAGCATCAAAAAGCTTGGTCAGGTGTGGTCATTCATGATGAAAATAGGGAAATTCTGGGTTCATGTGTACAAGGGCAAGATAATTTTACCTCAGTGTTTGGCTCCGAAGCAGTAGCAGTGATGCATGGCCTTCAATTCGCTGCTGAATTGGGTTTACAGTCTGTACCTGTCGAAAGTGATTCTCGCACTGTTATTCAAAAATTAGATTCGACAACAGAAGATTATTTTGAGCTTCGTCCGTTCATATGGGATGCAAAGGTACTATCACGACGTTTTAGTTCCTACCGTTTTGGTTTTATCGAGCCTTCGTAATCGCGATAGTTGTTTTCTTCTGATCGGGTGTGTTTATTCTCTCCTTCTGTTTAGAGGACCCTGATCTCTCTCATAACCTTTGCGAGTTTCAATGGTGGTATTATGCTTTTAGTTTGGCTTTTATTTCCCTGGTTTTCAATGTTGTTCCTGTTTGGTTTTTTATTTCTTTGCTCTCTTTGTATTTCTTTCGCTGACTCTTTTTTTTTTGTGTGTGTCTTTTTTTCCTATTTTCCAATAAAATACCACCTGATAAAAAAAAACTGGTAGATCTTAAAGCTTACCAAGTTGGTATGTTACTTAAACATTTAAGATAGTATGGTAACATAATGATTTGTTCTATGAAAGGGAATGGGGATTTGGTGGAAATTCTCAAATCAAGTACAAATGGAAAAGTTTAAGGGCCGACAGATTATATTTGAAACGCATGATAATTTGGATTAAGTGAGTGTAGTTATGGTTCGAAATGACACGGTGTCATCTCAGTTTGATAATGTTTACATGTAAAATGTATTCTTTTGTTAGACATGGTAATTTGATGCATGGAGCTCCCTTAGAGCAAACTTTGATGGCATTCATAGCATAGTAAGCTAAGTATGGTAAACTTATACATGTTACTTTGATTGATTATGTGCATGATATGAATGAAAATGCATGACATGATGGTAAATGACATGACATGAAACATGATATTCCATGAAATTATGTTTATGATATACAAGTTCATGAGTATGATACAAGGGAGTTGAGGCTCTAACTTGTTATGTTACAAGTTACACGAATTAAGAAATTATGAAACTACATGACATGGCAATACATGATAATGCATGAAATGATATTATATGGTGATCCATGGTAATATGATCAAGATATGCAAGTATGTTACAAGGGAGCTAAGGCTCTAGCATGTTGTGTTATATGATATGTGAACCATGAACTTATGAAATTATAAAGTTACAGACTCCTTGGACACAAGTGTATTTTGGATGCAATTGGCAAACCTTAGAATTTATTGAGCTCATGTACAGGTGGACTACGGTCCTTAGGTTACGACCCTTATGTGGCAAGGTGGAGGGATGTATGTTTTGGTCATTGGCGAGGCGGAGGGATTGACCTCTCATGGCTTGGCGATGTTGGTTGGGAATTCATGTATCCATTGGTTACTACGATCTAAGGAGAAAGATTAACTAAAATTATTTGTATATTATTTATGCATGTACATGATTATGCATTGTTATTTGTTAGCATGACATACCATGGAACTTATATGGATACATATGCTATTACAATATTCATGATCATTGGTGTCACCTTTAGCTTGTTAATATTAAGTACATGAAATTCTTTTTATTTGAAATTTTACAGAAATTAAGAATACTACATCACTAAGCTATGTAAGCTTACCATGTTTCTTTGTATTCATGTCAGGTATGGAATTGTCATTAAAAAGCTTAGGATCGTACGTAAGGATAGCAAGTCACTCTTAAGGCACTGAGTAAGTCTTCTTTGACAAACTCCTAGAGGGTGGCATATGAACTATTCATATTAGATTGCATTTTAATGAATGAGTTTTCTGAATGAATGCTATGAGTCGATTAGATATAAAGAAATGAGGATATGGTTGATTATGGTTTAACTTGAATGCTTGCTCAAGAATTAATGATAATGATTATGTTACGTTTTATAAAAGCAAATGATTTCATGGTTCAGAGTATAGTGAATTAGACACGTTCGTGTCATAATGTTAAGTACATGTTTTGTTTAATTTGTATAGCATGATATATGATTTGGGACACATGATAAAAGCATGTTTGAATATGTTGTGGCATGTAATAAAGTGTGAGCTAAATTATGTGATGCACGGAATCTATTTTATATGTGTTTAGGTAAATATGATTCATGAAATGGCTCTAATGACACCTACACGGCTAGATTAAGTAAAAGCATGCTAAAACTCTCATGGGCATGGTATATAACTAGTTCAACATGTTAGAATTATGATGTGTAAGTTGGAACTGGTTTGAACATGATTTAAATAAGTTTTGGACTTAAATTCTGAAGGAGATCTGCAATTTGGTAAATGGGGTTCCGGTGCAATATCTGGTGCATACCGGTACGGTCCAGCCTAATTTGACTATTTGGGACAACTCATACCGTTACGGTCGACCGTATCGGTAATAAAATTGATTGCTGAGAAAATATTACACATGGCGTACCGGTACAGTACCCTAAAATATAAGTACGATTATATCGATACGAGCTCTCATACCAATACAAAAAATAGTTACTGGAATATGAGAATTTACAAGCGTAACGATACAGAACCTTTCGAATATCGATAGAAAGGTAGTTAAAACAGTTACGAACCTGGAATAGACTTTTAACTTTGCACTTTAGTCCTGATTGGTTAATATGTCAATTGAATGAGTCCTAGACCTCCAAACGGGTTGAAAATTGGCAAGTAAACTCAATCATGAAATCAAGGCTTAATTCTCTCAAATTAATTTAAGGCTTATAAATATATAGGATTTATATCCAATACACTGGCGGTGAAAACTTTTAGTTTTCACAAGCGCCTTAGTTTTAGAGTTTAGTGACTTAATTTAGGGTGTAGGGTTTAAGGGTTTAGGTGTTTGGGTTTAGGATTTAGGAGTAATGGTTACAATTTAAGGGTTAGGATTAGGATTTAGGATTTAAAGGTTAAGGTTTAGGTTTTAGGGTAATATGTTGAGTATTTAAGTTTTAACCTATAAACCCTAAATTTTAACTCTAAACACTAAATTTTATTCACAATCACTAAATTCTAAACTACTAAACTTAAACCCCTAAGCCATAACCCTAAATTGTATTCATAAACCCTAAAACTAAGGCGCTTATAGAAACTTTTAATTTCCACCACCAGTATATCAAATAATTATCAATAAATTAAAATGCTTATGCTTTGATTAGACTTACGTTCAGTAAAAGGAAAAGTGAAAAGATGTTTTTAGATAGATCCCCAAATTACGACGAATTTACGCTTGAGTCCCCAAATTTTAAAATCCTTGCAAACAAGTTCCTAATGGCAAAAATTAGAAATACTTGGATTATGAGTTTTGAAGGGTCAATGATTGTTTGGTAATATGTATGTTCGTAATAATTTGACATGATTTATTGTAATTCGATCCTCCGATTCTCTAATTTATTTTTTCGCGAAGGGATTGAGTAAAACACAAGCCACAAACAAATAATATCGAGCAAAGAGTAAACCGCATTAAATAAATTATTAAGTTCTACAAAGTCATTAAATAGAAGAAAACATCATATTTTCTAAGAACAAAGGATCAACGACAAGAAACAAGTCTCTCTCAGTTAAATGTACTATATTCATCTTACACACACGAGCCCTACTGCAATTTATCGATCCAGGCAACCTTTCGGCCTACTTGTTACTTCCTTCTGTACTAAGACCTCCAAGCACCTTAAGCTTTCATGGCCATAGCCATTTTTTTGAAAAGAAGAAGGAATCCCAAATATAAGCTTTCTGAAAACTTTCTAAACATACATCTTCTCTTGAAAAATGGGTCTTCTCTTTACATAGGCGGCGGAAGGCAAAATGGGAGCCAATAAGAATGCAACAACTGTCCTGTCTTGACAAGGGCGTTTGTCCTGATGCAGCTCTCATCCTACAGCTCTAGGCATTGTTTGGTGACCCGACTTGACGAATTGTCTTGATGCAAGGGGCAATCTGTGGCCTCTATCGCATAATGATCTTAGCTCTTCTATTCACCTCGTGGCTCTTGTATAGTTGTACATGAGTGCCCGTAAAGGTCATCTTGCAATTGTGGTCCAGAGTGGTCATGTGCTGTCTTGTGGTCCCAAAATATAAAGACAACTCCTTTATGTTATTAAGCTCATGGGCGCATCTGTCTCAAAACTAACACAGATTAAGTAACTCTACACCGACAGAAAAATATAATATACCGACAAAACTAAGGCAACATATCCTTATGCAACTATATGCATAAAAACATGGATAGAAGACAAGAATGTAAACAAACAAGACAAAAACAAAGGACAAAGGGAGGTATTATTATGCATATATCAGAGAGTTATCAATAATCGAACAGTAAACCATTTAGAATTGTTGCAATTTGTTCAACGTCAGAAACATAACTATCCCATGCTCCGAGGGCATTACATACCTCTTCGATTTGTGCGAGGTAGGCTTGCCTCTCTTTCCTCGTCTTTTTTTAATGACCTGATGCAACTGTCATCCTACAATTCCAGGAATTGTTTGGTGGCCCGAATTGACGATTTGTTTTGATGTAAGGGGCAGTCCCTGGCCTCTACCTCATAATGATTACATAAACAACGGAGATCTTGCTGCAGCTAATTCATGGTAACTTACTAAATTCTGCTAAATATTCTCCATATTGTTCTATGAATCACCATGATGAATGTTCTAATATTCTAAAATAATCAGGGAAATTCGGAATCCCCTTTAAACAGCTTTCGTGGCCGGTTCGAGTAAAAATCATGAAAGGAATAGCCAAGGGACTAGCCTTCTTACACCAATTTAGTACGAAAAGTTACGTCCATGGAAATCTGAAGCCTAGCAACTTTCTTCTTGATGGAAATACGGAGCCTCATATTTCTGACTTCAGACTCGGTTGCCTCGCCAACATTACCGACGGATCACCGGAATTCCAGTTGGAACAACAGATGGCATTCTGGACATCACAACAAAGTTCCCCATACGAGTTAACAGCAATAAATCAATCCTCAAACGATCATACTATCGAGTACCGGAAGCCTTGAATGACACAAAACCATCACAGAAATGGGATGTTTACATTTGGAGTGATTTTAGTGGAGATGATATCTGGAAAGTTGCCTTGCATTCTAAACCATCACAGAAATGGGATGTTTACTCATTTGGAGTGATTTTATTGGAAATGATATCAGGAAAGTTGCATTCAAGTAGGGTCTTAGGAGGTCGATCTGGTTCAATGGATTCAATTCGGGATTGATGAAAGGAAGCCACTCTCGTCTATCATTGATCCCTCCTCGACTCATAGATGGGGTGAGGAAAACAACATAAGCGCCATACTCAAGCTTGCTTTGGCCTGCGCCCATACGGGTCCTGATCGGAGACCTTCAATGAGGTTTGTGAGTTGTAGTTTCGAGAAATTGACTTCATAAAGCTAAGGGGAGTTCTAATATGTCCACCATCAATTGGATCACAGAGAGAGTATATTTCAGGCAAATTTCTATATATGTGAAATATTCATTTCAGTTCTCTTAGAAGAAGGAATTCACCACTTACAATGAACATTAGCAGAATAAACATATATTTGTTAACATCTCTAGGTGAGCCCATTTTTATGTATTTAGAACATCTAACAAAAACATATAAAGAAAAAGTGAAAAAAAAAAAGAAATAAGTTAAAGAGGACGACCAAATTGTCTACTCATATGGCAGCAAGCTACACATTACTACAAAGTTACCAAGACACCACTACCAAAATTGTTTTTCATCAAATCATTACGGTTCCAATGCTGTAATCTGTTGTTCAGCATTGTCTGTATGCAACTTCGCCAGAGCCTCGGACAAAAGCAATGTTGTGGCTTTGGTCATTGTTTGATACTGTGAAGGCAACATCGGTGGGGGTGGTTGAGATTTGTATATTTGAACTCGAGCAGGGTCATCATCAAGTTTGTTGGTGTGATTCGCAGTTTCACCAGCAGCAACACCAAGTGATTGAGGTTGGTGCTGAATTTGAGCCCCTGAAAACCTTGTTTCAGCTTCGGTATGAGGTACATGAATATGTTGGTGTGCTGCGGGAATTTTTTGGTATTGTTGTGAGGATAAGTCGGCCACAGGTTGAGGTGCTGCTGCAACCTCCTTGGGAACCACTTGAGTTGGAATGAACGTAGCATTTGGAAGAGCTTGGGGTTGACCAGCACAGATGCTCGTTGCTTGAACCATACCGTGTTGCACAGGTAATATTGTATGCTGAGTCGGCGCGACAGGAAAATAGTACATTGGATAAGGCTGATTTGACTGATAATAGAGGTGCTGCTGTTGCTGTGGCACCGGATAATAGACTGGGTAGTATGACTTAACAGGCTGTGTTCCAGGCACGTTCGGTGGCAAGTAATGGGTATCCTCATGATTTACTTGTGTTTGCTGCGGAGGTAAATGCATCAGGTTTACCGGAAACCCAGAAGCATGAATTGGTTTATGCACCTCAATCCCAGAGGAAGGATCAGCATATTTCTTGTCTGATTCAAAAGGGTTAGAACAGAGCCTGTTCTCCATTGAAGCAATGTGGCCAACTTGGTCTTGAAAAGTTCCAGTGTGCACGTTATAAATAGTATTCCCAACACATTCATCGCTGTTGGAAGGAGACAAATTTGAGAGTCAAAGGAAGCATAAACTATGAAACCATTCGTCTTGAACACATATGTTGTTGAACTTAAAAGGTCAAACTAAAGTAACCAGCAGTGCCATTTCAGCACTATTGAATTAAGCTAATAATTTATCAAAGTTGCTTCCAATCCCAACACCTTTAACCAAAAGTTTTTTAGTTAGAAATTTGATTCTCAAGTTTAAATGGATTCAATTTGAACTCTAAACATGACATTCAAGCCTATCCTCTCAAATTAAGCCTCTGAAACAACTGTTTACCCAACAATTAAGTACTACTGAGCTCATTCCATAATCAGCCAAAACGAATCAAAACAATAGAAGTCGCCAAAATCACTCCAAAATTTCCTTTACCGGACCCCCCTTTTTTGCAGGGAAAAAAGTCAAACAACTGCGCTGCTAGCTGCCTCTAAGAGAACAAGGAAACAAAAACCATGGAGCAAAAACAAAGAATTTTTTAAAAGTGCACATTTATACTATAAAACTCCTTAATAATATTAAGAAAGACCCAAATTTGTTTTTATTACCTGGGTACTGAATCAGGTGAGTGTTTGATCGGAGGCAAACTGGACAAAGAAAGCGAAGAAGAAGTAGAACCAAAGGAAGAAGAAGTTTCCAAATGAATAGACTCAGCTTGTTCACCACTTTCACCTCCGAACCCCACTCTTGCACTCCTCAAAGCATCAACAAACCAACTCTCTCGTTTCGGATGAGTCAACTCAGCTTTATCGCCATTTCCAACAGGAAAAAGGAAGAGCCTGATACGTGAAGGTGCAGCAGTAGAGCTAGAAGAGAGCCTCTTGTACTCTTCCAACATGATTTGGAGATCATCATCGGTTGAGATGGAAATGAGCGAGTCAAGGTCGTGATTTGGAAGTTGGTATTTGAGAATAAACGGGGTGGTGAGGCGGAGAAAGGTGGAGAGATGGGTGGAGAGAGAACAAACTGTAAGCGTGGTGAAGGTGTTGTCGGTGGTGGGGATGGTGAGTAAGCGGTTTTCGCCGCCGAAATAGTAGAATGATTTGGTTTGGGGACGTGGGATGATACGGCCGCCGTAGCTACACATTAGTCGTAGCTTTGGGGCGGAGGAGGGTGGCGGATCCATGGCGGTGGAAAGAGGGTCGGGCTCGGGTGGTGGGCGGTGAGTCTAGATCTAGTGAAGTAATAAAAGCAGACAATTTGGAGAGGGTTGGAGCGTATGTGTTAAGCTATAAATCATATAAGAAAAGGAGAAACTTTAATAATGGAAAGATAAAAGAGAAAAAAAGTCGCATATTGCATGGAGAGTGACAAGTGGTTCAAGCATTATCGGACCGGACAAAACAGCCAAGCCATCTCATCGGTTCGGGTGGAGGTAGGATATGAATTGTTATTTATTAATATTCGTGAGAGATAATATTTGATGTATTGTATAAAGGATAAAATTTTGATACATATGTTGTGTAAAATTAATTTTATACAAGTATGTGTATTTATATTATAAAAACCTAAATCTTAAATTTCTAACCCTAACCCTAAAAAAGTAAACCCTAAATCTTAAACCTTATACACTAAATTCTAAACACTAACCTTAAATTCTAAACCCTACAATCTAAACCCTTAAACCTTAAAACATAAACTAAAACCCTAACCCCTAAAACTAAAAGGCACATGTAAACTAAAGTTTACACGGACTGTGTATCAAAGTTTTTGCCTTGTATAAATTTATGTATTATTAATAAAATATCTCTTTTGAACAAAAATAAATAAATTCGTTAGAATTAAAACTTTTAATGATACCGTAAAATTTTACATAGGTTTAAGGATTCAACTCAATCGAGTAAGCATATTTGACCGGTTGGTTAAACTGTTCATATTTATTCTCTCATATTCTTATAGGTCATGACTTTTAGACTCACTAGGAGCACCCCTTCCTTCCTTTAGAGTCTTGTTTTCCCTCCCCTCTAGGTAAAATTAAAATTAGATTTAGGATTTGTAAAAAAAATCAACTTAACCTTCATTGAAGAAAAACATACAATTTAACTCTTTTATTTGTTAACATATCGATAACTATAAGATGATGACATATTGTATACTCTGAAAATGAGGCGTCATTAAACCGTAAAAAATTTAAAAAATTTAAAAATATTAAAATTCCCAAAATTACTAAAACCAAATTATAAGAATAATTATAAAAATATAAAAAATATAAAACTTATAAAAAATTCTATATTTTTAAAAATATACAAAAAAATATCAAAAATGTTAAAAATATATAATTACAATAATAATAAAATTATATATGTTGCGCGTAATAAGTGCTACGCAAATGTGCAAGTATACACGTCGCAAGTTATAGTATAAAAGATATCGTCTCCACAAGGATTGGTGCTACTTCAAGAATCTAGTCTCTTGCACTGTAAAAAGTAAAAACACAAATAAAGGATTATGGGAGTTTAACTAATAACTAAACTAGAAAGCAACAAAGTAAAAGAAAATATAAGATCAAATGAGAGAGAGATAGGCCAGGTTATCGTGAGTTGATGTGTGATAGCCGATTGGATCGTTTTGGTAAAAGAGTGCACGGGCAACTCAGTTGATGTGGCAACTTGCACAACGGGGTTGCCTTGGCAACTAATCGATGGTTGCCTGGGCAACTACTTGGGCGTCTGGGCAACAACCTTCAAGGTTCGGCAGAGCGTTCTTCAATGGTTTCTTCTTATCCCTAAGTCGAAACTCTAGCTACTTGTGCATGCATTGATAATACATCCCTGCGTGAATCAAGGGTGAACAACAACCAATCTTGCGTTCCTCTTAGCCGTTGAAATCCTTAACTTATTCCTAAGCCGGATTAATCTTCACCATCAATAGATTGAATAAAGATCATATTCATTCGTTTCTTGAATCTAACTCTCCCGATATTAGATAAATAGATGAAATCACGAGATCCTCTCCCAATTCACTCGCAAACAAGAATAAGAACCAAGAATGAATAAACCTTGAAATAGAAAAGTGCAAACTCTTATTACCTAAACAAAAACCAATAGTTTCTCACAACCACAAAACACAATAACCATAGCCAAGTAGATTTAGTTCATGGCTAGGTTCCAAAGAAACACAAGATAAATAATCCCTAGCATGAACCCAATCGAACAAGAAAGAAAAAGATGAAGAAGGAGGCTTGTCGAAATCCTCCTTGCCCTAGATGCTTGTCAAAAATTCTCTCCTCTTGCCCTCCTTGGACTTGTCGAAATTATCCTCTCTTGCTCTCTCTCAATTGTCGAAATCTCCATCTTATTTATAGGGCTAGGCCAAAGTCCTTCTTTGAGGAGGAGTTTAAGTTGGAATTAAATTATCTTTAAAGAATACAATTCTTTATTATAATTGTATTCCTACTAGAACTTCTCCTATCTTCTTGGAATTTAATTCTTCTTTAATCTCTGCATGGAAATCAAATTCCTTTGGGTTTGGTCTTTGCTCCACATCATCTTGGGCTTGTCTAGTCATCAATTTCGACTACCATATCACCTTTGCTCTTGTTGACAATTGCCATGGCAACTGGCTCGACGTCTCCTTCATGTATTGCCCTGGCAACTAGCTCGGCATATCCTTCATGTATTGCCCTGGCAACTAACTCTAGCCTTGCTTTGGCAAGTGATCCTGCACATACACACAAAATACACCAAAGCAGCATCTTTTCCCACGAAAACTACCAAGTTATGTAATCAAGCTCAACGATGGAAGGAAACATGGATTAATGCATGAATGGCTAATTATGCAACTAATATGAGCCTAAGTCTAACAATAATATGAGTAAAAAGGGTAAGAAAATAGTACTTTTGAACACTTATCACACCCCCAAACTCGAACTATTGCTTGTCCTCAAGCAATGCAAACTCTTAATTACCTGTCAAGACTTCAAGTTTCACAAACTTAGCTTTGAACTTGATTTCAATTCTCTGAACCGGAGCACAAAGTATGATTGGCTTTTTATTTTTCGGAAAACTTAGGAGTTACTTGGAATCAAACTATAATGCTTGTGAGTGTGTGCGGAGTTGTGTGCAAGTTGATTTTTCGGATTCTATGCAAACAATAGGTTTTCAAATTACTTCATTGGGTTCTTTTTAACATGTTTTAACTAGAGCCAGTTTTGGGCACCTCTAGTGTTTTGTTTTTAGTTTCCTTAAGTTAATTTATTCGACTAGAGCCGGTTTCGGGTACCTCTAGTGATCAATTATTTTTAACACATACTAGAGCCAGTTTCGGGCACCTCTAGCGATAAATTTTTAGCACATGCTAGAGCCAATTTCAGGCACCTCTAGCATTCATCCAATTTTTATTCTAATCCCCAAATTTGTTAATTATCAACCTAAGTTTACTAGAATTCCTTAAATCAATCAAACCACAACAGTGTTTCATCAAATTTAGCATCATAGTAAAATTCTAAGTTTTTCCATGGTTATCCTAGAATAAAAATTCTATCAATTAAGTGCATTGGCAAAGTCATCATCGGATATTCATCAAATCTAAGCAATTGTTGTTTCAATTAAAGGCATGGCAAGCAATTTATGTATCCTAAATGTAATACTTAAGATTAATGTAACTAAACATGGTAACTACTAATTACAATCCCCCCCCAAACTCGAGTGAGGCATTGTCCTCAATGCATGCATAAAAATAACGAAAAATAAAAATAAAAAAATAAAAAAATTGCATACGAGGACTTACTCCAAGAGTTCGTCATGGTAGATGATTAGTTTCCTTTTGGTCGGTGTCTTAATTCTCTTTCTTGAACGCGATGGTTGTTTTCTTGTTGCCGGTGGTGGAATCGATCCTCGTACGGGGTTGTCCTCATCGTCCTCTTCATCAATGTCATTGGCTTTTCGCTTGGAGGATTCAATTGGTGCGGTCTTTGTTGGTTCAATGGAGGACTCGTCCGAATCTGAAAAATCAGAAAATGATTCCGTAAGAGTTGATTCGGGCATAGATGCTTTACCTTTGGCTTTTGCAGTGGTTGTCGGGATGTCTTTAGCTTTGGTTGCCGTGGCATCTTCAGGGTTGATTGCCGTGGCGTCAGCTTGTGCATGCACGAAGTAGGTTGCCGTGGCATCATCTGTTGAGGTTGTCGGGGCAAGGATCTCGGCGGGAAAGATTGGGAACGACAGGCGATTGTCCGGGTACTTTTCTAGGATGACTTGGGTGATGGCATTGTTGTGCTCCTTCATGTACCGCATGAACATTAGTTGCCGGTCTTCAATTTGCCTTAAGTGGCTTGCCAATGGGTGCAAGAGTGCTTCAAAGTGTCCTAGGGTCGATGGCCGAGTTGCCCGGGCGTTAGGTGCTTGGGCATTATGGATTACCGGGGCGGCAGAAGTTGCCGTGGCAATTGGAGGCCTTGAAGAATCTCCAGTGCCTCTCCCATTAGCTTTCGGATTAGTGCTTGATTCCAACCAGACTTGGGCAGGGCTTTTTCATCGGTGGACTCACTTGGGACATGCATCTCCTTGCAAAGATTAGAAATTAAGCAAGGGAAGAAAAGAGAACCCTTATCTTTTGAGCTGCATACAAAAATCTCATCACAAATAATTTTTCCAATGTTAATGATGTGATTATGCAAAATAGAATGTAGAGCAAAAGACGTGGTATATCAACGGTAGTATTGTGTGTGGTGGGCATTAAAGAAGTTTTAACAAACTTATTCCATAGTTTTGCCTCGGGTTTAAGCCGAAGGCGATTTACCGTGCCCTTGTATTTACTGTCGTTCCAATGAGTTCCCAGTTGAGTGAGTTTTTGAAGTACCTTGTCGAGTAGCTTGGGAGTGATTTGATCAACGAAGGCTTGATGCTCGTCCTTCTCAATGTAAAGCCCGTAAAAGGTGTTCACGCTTTCGGGACTTATGAGTATGGCCTTGTCACGAACAAAAACATAAAGATTATCCGGGTTAGGTGAGTGAGCATAGAATTCTCTTACCCATGAGATGTTACCCGGTTCCGGTTGATGGCAAAAGATTTGCCACTTTTGATATGCAATCTTCTCGAAGATGAATGGTTCAAGGCCGAAATCTTGATGAGAGTTTGAGTATTCAAAGGCTTGTTCTTCATGAATCTTCCGGCTTTCAAACTTGGATTGAAATCTTTCCTGAACCACCGGTGTAGCAAACTTCTTGTATCTTGGTTCTTTGGATGAACTTGGATGAACTAAAAGTTTAATCTTGGATGCCATGAATGATCTTGGTTGTGAGTTTTGTAAAAAACAAAGAAAAGAAAAGAAACTAAAAAAAGTTGCAAGATAGAAAGTATGAATAGGTTAAGGGTGATGGGTTTTATAGAAAAGATAGGTGGGTGGGATTAGGGGAAAACGAAAAAGGGTTTAGGGTGAGGGAGAAGTTGTCGACATGGGGTTGTGGTTAGGGTGAATTGGAGGCTTTATATAAGCCTTAGATTCAGCCCATTAGTTTCCTTGTTGAAGATGTTTTCCTACTTGGATTAAAATTCCTCTTTATCTTGAACTTTTTTCCTACAATTCAAAGACAAATCAAATAATGATTAAAATTAAAGATAAACTAATAAGAAAATAAATAAAGATGTGTAATAGGATTCTTAAACTTAAATAAAAAAATCTATCCTAAAAATTACTATTATCGAAAATATATAAAAAATAAAAAAATAAAAATTCAAAAAAATAAAATAAATAATTAATCGAAAAATAAAAATAAATAAATAAAAATATCAAAAGGGAGAGCATGCTCATGCATCTCCTAAGTTGACCACTTCTTTGTTACGTTCCACATGGGCACTATTGTAGTGCTTCAATCTTTGTCCATTAACTTTGAATTCATGGTTGTCAGAGATGGACTTGATTATCACAGCACCATGGGAGAATGGTTTGACGACTTCGAATGTTCCCGACCATCTTGATTTCAGCTTTCCCAGGAAAAGTTTTAGCCGAGAATTGAATAGGAGAACTAGTTGCCCTGACGTGAATTGCCGTGGCAATAGTTTCTTGTCGTGCCATCGCTTTGTTTTCTCCTTGTAGATTCGTGCATTGTTATAGGAGAGTGCACGGAATTCTTCTATCTCGTTGAGATCCATCAGACGCTTGCACTTTCCCAATTCATATTCACGGTCTTGATTGCCCAATATGCCTTGTGTTCGATTTCCATCGGTAGATGACATGTTTTGCCATAGACAAGTCGGAAGGGGGACATACCTAAGGGTGTTTTGAATGCAGTGCGATATGCCCAAAGTGCGTCATCTAGTCTTAATGACCAATCCTTCCTTGAGGGATTTACAACTTTCTCGAGTATACCCTTCAATTCCCGGTTGGAAATTTCTGCTTGCCCGTTGGTTTGTGGGTGATATGTTGTGGCGATCTTGTGTGATATGCCGAAGCGTTGCAACATCTTGCCAATTAGTCTGTTGTCAAAATGCTTGCCTTCGTCACTGATAATTGCTCTCGGCATCCCAAACCGTGTAAATATGTTTTTCTGCAAGAATCGTTGCACGGTCTTGGAGTCGTTGTTGGGAACTGCAGCTGCCTCAACCCATTTAGACACGTAGTCGACGGTAAGTAGAATGTAGAGGTTGCCGAAAGAAGATGGGAAAGGTCCCATAAAATCGATCCCCCACACATCGAACAATTACACATCGATAATGTTCTGGAGCGGCATCTCATGTCTTCTAGAGATATTGCCCGTCCTCTGGCAACAATCACATTGCTTGTAAAACTCTCGGGCATCTTTGTACAATGTTGGCCAATACAAACCGGATTGCAAAACTTTGGCCGCGGTACGAGTTCCTAAAAAATGTCCTCCACAGGGTGAAGAATGGCATTGCCGGAGTATATTCTGTTACTCTTCTTTAGGAACACATCGGCGTATAACCTGATCTGCACATTGTTTAAACAATAGAGGCTCGTCCCAAAAGTAATGCTTAGCATCATGGCGGAACCGCTTCTTCCCTTGGTGAGTAATGCCATAAGGTAAAATACCACAAACAAGGATATTAACTAAATCCACGTACCAGGGTATTGCCGAGGCATGTGCTGCCGTGGCGACTGCTCCCAAAATTGCCGAGGCGTGCGCGTCAAAGGCTGCTGCGGCGTCGAGAGTTGTCGAGGCGTGTGCATCCATGGTTGCTGAGGCGTCGAGGGTTGCCGAGGCAACTAAAATTTGTTCATCCGGGAATGCATCGCATATCTCTAGATCTGCGTCCTCCTCCCTATTGCGTTCCAAACGTGATAAGTGATCGGCCACTTGATTTTCTGTTCCTTTCCTGTCCTTAATTTCAATATCAAATTCTTGTAAAAGTAATATCCAACGAATCAAACGAGGTTTAGCATCCTTTTTAGCAAATAAGTATTTGATTGCCGAATGGTCCATATGAACAATTACCTTTGTACCAATCAAATAGGATCGGAACTTGTCAAATGCGAAAACTACAGCTAGTAACTCTTTCTCCGTTGTTGTGTAATTCACTTGAGCACTATTAAGAGTTTTACTAGCGTAGTATATCACATGGAAGGTCTTACCTGTGCGTTGGCCTAGGACTGCTCCTACCGCGAAATCACTTGCATCACACATGAGCTCAAAAGGTAGCGTCCAATCTGGTGGAACAACAATGGGTGCCGAGGCAAGCTTTTTCTTTAGAGTTTCGAATGCTTGGGTGCAAGAATCATCAAAATCGAAGACTTTATCCTGTTCAAGCAGATTACACAAGGGTTTAGTGATTTTAGAAAAATTATGAATGAACCTCCTGTAAAAACCTGCATGTCCGAGAAAACTTCGAATTCCTTTAACCGAACTTGGTGGGGGTAATCTCTCGATCACGTCCACCTTGGCTTTGTCTACTTCAATTCCCTTGGATGAAATCTTGTGGCCGAGCACTATTCCTTTATCTACCATAAAATGGCATTTTTCCCAATTGAGGACTAAATCCGTTTCTTCACATCTTGCCAACACCCACTCTAAATTGCCAAGACAGCTGTCGAAGTCATTACCAAAAATAGAAAAATCATCCATGAAGATCTCAAGGAAGTCTTCGACCATATCTGAAAAGAGCGCCATCATGCATCTTTGGAAGGTTGCCAGGGCGTTACACAATCTGAACGGCATCCTTCGGAAGGTATAAGTACCGTATGGGCATGTGAAGGTTGTCTTTTCTTGATCTTATGGTGCTATGGCAATTTGATTGTAACCTGAATAACCATCAAGAAAACAATAAAAGGGTTTACCCGCAAGACGGTTAAGCATTTGATCAATAAAGGGTAATGAGAAGTGATCTTTCCTAGTGGCTTTGTTTAGCTTTCGATAATCCATACAAACCCTCCAACCGGTCATAGTCCTGGTTGGAATAAGTTCATTATTTTTATTGCTTACCACTGTTATACCTCCTTTTTTCGGTACACATTGTACCGGACTTACCCACGTACTATCAGAGATAGGGTATATAATGCCGGCGTCAAGCCACTTGATGATTTCTTTCATTACAACCCCTTTCATGGCATGATTCAGTCTTCTCTGGGCCTCAATTGAAGGTTTGTGATCATCTTCTAACAAAATCTTGTGCATGCATACTGCCGGGCTAATTCCCTTCAAGTCGGCAATTGTCCACCCTATTGTCTTTTTGTGTAGCTTCAACATCTTGATCAGCTTCTTTTCCTGCTCAGGCTGTAACTTAGAAGAAATAATTACAGGCAATGTATTATCGGTTCCTAAATATGCATATTTTAGTTGCTCTGGCAATTGTTTCAACTCAAGAATCGGTGGTTGTTTAATAGAGGGTTTTTCGAGCTTACCTTCCTTACCTGAGTAATCCAGTGGTTCAAAGTATGTACCTGGTCGATTGACTAGCCAATTTGCCTCTTCTTGTTGTTCCTCATCGACCGGTTCTTCATATTCCTCAGGTTCCTCTTGATCGGCAATGTAGTTGCCGAGGCAACTAAATTTCTCGTCGAAGTTAAACTCTGCCGTGGCATGAAGAAGTTGGCATTCTTCTGGATCATCGGCATGCCTTAGTGTTTGGAACACATTTAGTTTAACTTGTTGATCATTCACCCTCATTGTGAGTTCTCCCTTTTCAACATCGATCAAGGTTCTCCCTATTGCTAGGAATGATCTCCCGAGAATGATGGGTGCATGTTCATCTGCTTCACAATCCAAAACAATAAAGTCAGCGGGAAAAATAAATTTATCAACTTTTACCAGTATGTCCTCAATTTTTCCCTCTGGATGCACATAGGATCTGTCGGCTAGCTGCAGCATAACTGTTGTAGGTCTTGCCTTCCCGATTCCTAGTTTCTGGAAAATGATTTAGGTATCAAGTTTATGCTAGCTCCAAGGTCGCATAATGCTTTCCCGACATAGTGATTTCCAATGGAACAGGGTATTGTGAAACTTTCGGGATCCTTCAACTTCGGTGGCATACGATTGTGCAACATTGCCATGCATCCCTCTGTTGCGGCAACTGTTTCAAACTCTCCTAGCCTTGTTCTCTTGGACACAATGTCTTTAAGAAACTTGGCATAGTTTGGCATTTGTTCAATTGCTTCCACCAATGGCAAGTTGATGTGGACTTGCTTTAGGATATCAAGAAACTTCTTGAATTGGTATTCTTGCTTTTGTCGCTTCAACCTTTATGGGAATGGTGGTGAAAGTCGGATATCTTCGATCCTTTCATTGGTTTGAAACCTGATTGACGGTATTGCCGGGACAACTGGAGTTGCTGAGGCGTTATCAACTGGGGTTACCGAGGCATGTTTTTCACAAGTTTCTGAGGCGTCTTTATCGTCGGTTGCCGAGGCATGCTTATTGCCGATTGCCGTAGAAATTCCTGGTTCAGCATCTGAGGCTTTGCCGCTAGGTTCGTCTTGATCTTTTTGTGGAGTTTTGTTTGATGAGCGGGTTTGAGCCTCTCTAAGTTGTTGGCCACTTCTAGTGGTGATTGCCTTACATTGCTCATGGCCAGTTCCTCTTGCGACTTCAGTATCGCTAGATAAACCTCCTTGCGGTCTAGTATTCAGATTTTGAGCAAACTGTCCGACTTGATTTTCCAATGATTTGATCGCCGCCTCTTGGTTTTGCAATCTCATCTCGGTCCTGTTAATAAAAGCATCAGTTCTTTTTATGAAATTACTATTCTCAGCCATATAAGATTCAGTTTTCATCATAAAAGCATTTAGAGAATTTTCCAAAGAACTAGATGTCGTCGGTTGTTGCTGCGGAAACTATTGCCGTGGCATATTCTGATGGAATCCCGATGCTTGTGCATTCTGATTGTTCTGGTTTAGAGCATTGTTGGGATTACTCCATGAAAAATTTGGGTGCTTCTTCCAAGCTGGATTGTATGTATTGGACATCACATTGTTGTTCGATTGTAATTCCCACATAGAAGCCGGATTCCGGATTCTCGCATACATTCGTAAGAATTATGGTTATCACCACATAACTCACAAAAAGAATCCATTACCTTGACTTCATGTGTGTTGTTTGGTTTTTGCATGTTCGACCATCTTGGTTAAAGTGGCCAATTGTGCGAAATTGAATCGATGATCCTAGTTCATGTATTGTGGCTTGGCGTCTAACTCCTCCTCTTCTAGTGGATGGGAATTGATAATCATTCTTGGCCAGCCTGTTTAAAATTTGCATTGCTTCTTCCGGCGACTTATCTAGGAGTATGCTGTTTGCCGAGGCATCTAGCATCATCATTGTTGGTGTATTCACGGCGTTGTAAAACATTGTTACTTGAGTCCACACCGGGAATCCGTGTAGGGGGCATTTGTGTAGAAGTTCTCTATATCGCTCCCAAGCCTCGTACATGGATTCATCATCTGCCTGCCTAAAAGAAGTAATGTCGTTACGAAGCTTATCAGTCAAATTTGTAGGATTAAATCTAGCAAGGAAATCACGACAAAGATCAGTCCAATATGCTATTGATCCGGCAGGAATGCTATTCAACCATGCTTTCGCCCTATCCCTTAGTGAATAGGGGAATAATCTTAATCGTAAGACATCAGGGGTGACTCCGTGTATTTTGAACGAGTTGCAAATCTCGAGGAAAGATTTCAGATGTCGTCGTGCATCTTCAGTTGTTGAGCCGCCAAATTGACCTATTGTGTTGATCATATTAAACATTACCGGTTTCAACTCAAAGTGGTCGGCTTCAATTTCAGGTGCGACAACTCCTGGGTTAAGTCCATCAAGATCTTCTTCAAGATAGTCTCGAATAGTTCTGTTTCGTGCAAGAATCACTCATCCTCCTGCTGGAACACCTTGATTCATATTGCCGTCTTGGTTAGCCATTACTACTCTTATCCTTCGTCTAAGTCTTTGTAAGGTTCGTTTGATTTCTGGATCAAAGGGATATTCTGGTGTAGTCGGTCTCACCCTGGTCATATACCAATGCAAAACCAAAGTTTGTTAGCCCTTTGAATTTTAAACAAGAAAAGTAAAAAGAAAGTGCAAGAAAATAAAAACAAAGTCGCTATTGCCAATCCCCGGCAACGACGCCAAAAACTTGTTGCGCGTAATAAGTGCTATGCAAATGTGCAAGTATACACGTCGCAAGTTATAGTATAAAAGATATCGTCTCCACAGGGATTGGTGCTACTTCAAGAATCTAGTCTCTTGCACTGTAAAAAGTAAAAACACAAATAAAGGATTATGGGAGTTTAACTAATAACTAAACTAGAAAGCAACAAAGTAAAAGAAAATATGAGATCAAATGAGAGAGAGATAGGCCAGGTTATCGTGAGTTGAGGTGTGATAGCCGATTGGATCGTTTTGGTAAAAGAGTGCACGGGCAACTCAATTGCCGTGGTAACTTGCACAACGGGGTTGCCTTGGCAACTAATCGATGGTTGCCTGGGCAACTAGTTGGGCAACTACTTGGGCATCTGGGCAGCAACCTTCAAGGTTCGGCAGAGCGTTCTTCAATGGTTTCTTCTTATCCCTAAGTGAAACTCTAGCTACTTGTGCATGCCTTGATAATACATCCCTGCGTGAATCAATGGTGAACAACAACCAATCTTGCGCTCCTCTTAACCGTTGAAATCCTTAACTTATTCCTAAGCCGGATTAATCTTCACCATCAATAGATTGAATAAAGATCATATTCATTCGTTTCTTGAATCTAACTCTCCCGATATTAGATAAATAGATGAAATCACGAGATCCTCTCCCAATTCACTCGCAAACAAGAATAAGAACCAAGAATGAATAAACCTTGAAATAGAAAAGTGCAAACTCTTATTACCTAAACAAAAACCAATAGTTTCTCACAACCACAAAACACAATAACCATAGCCAAGTAGATTTAGTTCATGGCTAGGTTCCAAAGAAACACAAGATAAATAATCCCTAGTATGAACCCAATCGAACAAGAAAGAAAAAGATGAAGAAGGAGGCTTGTCGAAATCCTCCTTGCCCTAGATGCTTGTCGAAAATTCTCCCCTCTTTCCCTCCTTGGACTTGTCGAAATTCCCCTCTCTTGCTCTCTCTCAATTGTCGAAATCTCCATCTTATTTATAGGGCTAGGCCAAAGTCCTTCTTTGAGGAGGAGTTTAAGTTGGAATTAAATTATCTTTAAAGAATATAATTCTTTATTATAATTGTATTCCTACTAGAACTTCTCCTATCTTCTTAGAATTTAATTATTCTTTAATCTCTGCATGGAAATCAAATTCCTTTGGGTTTGGGCTTTTCTCCACGTCATCTTGGGCTTGTCTAGTCATCAATTTCGACTACCATATCACCTTTGCTCTTGTCGACAATTGCTATGGCAACTGGCTCGGTGTCTCCTTCATGTATTGCCCTGGCAACTAACTCTAGCCTTGCTTTGGCAAGTGATCCTGCACATACACACAAAACACACCAAAGCAGCATCTTTTCCCACGAAAACTACCAAGTTATGTAATCAAGCTCAACGATGGAAGGAAACATGGATTAATGCATGAATGGCTAATTATGCAACTAATATGAGCCTAAGTCTAACAATAATATGAGTAAAAAGGGTAAGAAAAATAGTTCTTTTGAACACTTATCAATATATTTTTAAAATTTTGAACATTTTAGCTTTTTTGTTACTTTTACGGTTTTATGACACGACACTTCCCGGGTGTTTACTTTACTTTTTATAAATAGTAACTTTAGATTAGACTACTTAAATTTATAGAAAATATTTTGATACGCATGCTGTGTAAACTTTAGTTTACACGTGCCTTTTAGTTTTAGGGGTTAGGGTTTTAGTTTAGGGGTTTAGATTGTACTGTTTAGAATTTAAGGTTAGTGTTAAGAATTTGGGATTTAGGGTTAAGGTTTTTAGGGTTATGGTTAAGAATTTAGAATTTGGGTTTTATAGTGTATGTAATATCTCATTATTGGATTAGTGACCAAAATTTAAAGAATCAAAAGTTAGTGGTTTTAGTTAAGAGACCAAAAGGTAAAGTTTTAAAGTTTGGTGATCAAAGTGAAAAGTTGAGAAAAGTTCAAGGGCCAACATGGTAATTTTCCCAATAAATTATTTTTATTTCATAAATAAATAGATCATCGGGGTGTGGATTGAATATATATAAACTATGGTTTGATCTGATGTTTCTATTGTTGGGAAATTACGATTAAAGTTTAAATAGAATTCGGGTAATCGTATGAGCTCGGAATTTTATGAAAATTTGAAGGAAGTCTTAGGAAGACCCGATGAGCATAACATTGAAGTATTGAATCGTTTTTAATCAGTTTAGATTCGATTCTATTCATTATTTTGTATAGGTGATGGAATGGCATTTTGGAGGATATAAAGATTCATTAATGACAAAATGGTCATTTTAGCCATACTTTTTAATTATAATTGATTTGATGATAAGGTTGAGTATAGGTGTTGATTCATAATTGGTCATAATCCAAGGGTGAAATTGTTATTTTACTATAAAGAAAGAATTTTGTTTTAAAATAAAGATTTAATTGCCATTTGGCATTAATCAAAGAAAGAAAAAAATTGATTTTTTTTCATCTTTTGTCTCAAGTGTCGAACCTCAAGGGGGCTAGGTAAGAAGTTTTTCAATTCAATTTTTAGCTTGATTTGTTTGATTTTTGGTTAGAGACAAGAAATAAGAAAGTGATCTCCATTGAATTCTCTATCTTTTGGTATAAGTTTTGTTTAGTTTCCATGTCTCTAAGTTGAGTTTGATGATTAGGGTGGTTGAAGAGCATATTAAGATCTCATGTTTTAAGGCTCAATCAATTTGGAAATGGTGTTGTAGTGTTGTTTAGATGCTTGAAATGATGAAAACTTCTTGGAAAACCTATAGGGACCATTTTGGCAATATGAAGAAAATTAGGGGAAATTTTGTGAAAATTTATTTGATGATGGAAATGATTAGAATGATGTTTTCTAAGTTGAATTATGTGATTGGATTGAAGAAAACATCATTTTAGGACTATTTTGTGAATTTTGCAAATTTGATGAAATAAGTGAGAAATTTGAAAATATTCAAGAAGCATGGTTATAATGTTTGCTATGATTCAAGGATCATTTTAGTGTTAAAATTTCTGAAAATGGAGATGAACTGTGAAAGTTTCTAAATTTTAGTTTATAAACCCTAAGAGAGAATTTAGGGTTTAAAGTGAAATTATTAATTTTTTGGTTGTAATGTGCAATTTGAGATGAGATTAAAGTTTAGGAAGCATTGTTGTTGCAAAGAAGTACTTAGTTGAAAATATTAAATTTTCCAACTTGGTATATACATGTATTGGTAAGGGTTGGAGGTATACTTAAGGTGTCTTGTGTTATGTATTTAATGTACATACAGATAACAAGCGAGTTCGAGATCAAACGAGTGAAGAAAGAAGATAGAAAGTACAACCAAGCTTAGTGAGGTTAGTATAAAGTTTACTTTTGAAAGTGTCAAGGTGAGTGCAATGCATATACAACATGATCTTTATGTATTTTATCATATATTTGACATATTAGAAATATGTCAAAGGTTGAAACACATGCATGGATCACTAATTATTCTTGGAATGTTATTTTGGATATGAAATATTCAATATGTATATTTATTGCCATGTATGATATTATGATTGATATAAAGCCCAATGTATGAAATATGAAATTAAAAGTATAGTTGGATATCCATAGAGTAATAAACAGCTGTATAAATATTCTATGCACTTCGGTGCAATATTCATAAATACTCATTGAGGGTATACTCATGCAAGGTTTGGGTATACGGAAACACTTAGGGTGTTAAGCACTACAGTGTAATTTTATTAATTACTCAATAAGGGTATACTCATGCAAGGTTTGGGTATACGGAAGCACTTAGGGTGCTAAGCACTACGGTGCAAAGAATACACTATACTCAAGTAAGTATAGGGAGGATGACTCGTGTACATAGATTTCCTTAAATCAATACTTGGGCTAAATGAATTGAAAAATAGGATAAAAAGGCTTGAAAGCAAGATGATGAATATGGCAACGATATTGGTAAGAATCAAAGTTGTTACCATGTGATATATTACTATACATATATCTTGTCATATAAAATGGTAGGGGATCATATGCATTGTTATTTTATTATATTGATATTTATGTTAAGTTGCATTCAAATTAAATGTTATTGCCTCACTAAGTATATGCTTAGCGTATGATGAATTTCATGCGTAGGTCCTAAAGGAGCTTCGAGGGAAGAGTAGTCAAGCATCACTTTCTTATTTTGGGAGGTATATCTCCATACTCATTGATGAAGGTCAAGAACGGTTCAACAATAGTTGTTAGTTAGTTAGGAGGTTAGTATGAGTCAGCCCTAGTTTGTTAAGTGGGTTGTAGTGTGCATGGAAGGTGTATAAATACACACTTTGTAACTAAGTTGATATCACGTTTTACAATAAGAAAGTAATACTCTCTTTCACGATATATGTTAGCAAAGCTATCTTGTTTCTTGTGATTCCTATTATGGTATCTTTCGCTGTGGTCCTGGAGCCATAAAACTTCCGCTGATCTTGCTTTCTTCCTCTAATCTTGGGTGTGATGTGATTCCAATTTGTCTTTTCTCTGATCCGTGTACGATGTCGTTCACGAACAAGAAGATTAATGTCGTTCTTGACGAGTTTAATTTCCTGCTATGGAAGCAACAAGTGCTTCTGACTGTGAGGAGTCATCGTTTGGAGAAATTAATGACTGGTTCGTTGAAACCTCCTTCAGAAACTGTTCCTGGTGAAGGTGGATCACAGGTTCCAAATGAGAAGTATGAAGAATTTGTTGCACAAGATAGTGCGCTTGCGTCTTGGTTGCTTTCGACTATTAGTTCCAATCTCTTGCCACAGTTTGTTGGAGCTGAGACGGCGGCTAATGTTTGGAACACGGTGTTGAAGTTTTTTGCCCACCGTTCGACGACATCTGTGATGGATTTACAGTACAAGTTGCGTGCTCTCAAGAAAGGTGATGAAAGCATGCGAGCATACCTAACTCAGATAAAAGAGGTATGTGATGCATTAGCTTCATGTGGAAGTCCAGTCTCGGACGTTGAGCATATCGCGAGCATATTGAATGAATTACCCAGGGATTATCAACCCTTTATGGCGTCATAACTGCAAGCAAAGATCCCTATACTTTAGATGGCGTTCGTTCGATGTTGAATATCAATTGGCTGGGTTCAGTGCTCAAAGTGAGGGTATTACCATGAGTGCTAACATTGCTCAAACAGTTGGTGAGCATGATCATAGTCACAGAGGTGGCTCTAGTGTCAGGGGTCATTGTGGCTCACATTTTCAATCAGGGAGGAATGCTGGTCGAGGTAGAGGTCGTATCAGGTTGCAGTGCCAGTTGTGTGGAAAGCTAGGGCACTTGGTTGACAGGTGCTGGTATAGGTTCAATCAAACGTTTCCTGGTGTTACTGCTGCCTCAGGTTCAAACAATAGTAATGAGTCAGGAAGTGCCAATCTTGGAGTCTTTGATGAATCTTGCAATGGATGTTCATGCTGTACTGGACGGTCTTCATCAGGACTGGTTGCTGATGGTTCGAGTGCACCTCAGGTGAATGTTGCTACTACCACTCGAGAATCTTGGGTTGTTGATTCAGGTGCTACACACCACGTGACGCTTGAATCCGCAAATATGCTTTATTCCTCTTCATATAACGGGCCAGGTAAGCTTGCTGTTGGCAATGGTGTAAAACTTAATATTAATAATACAGGATGTTCTGTGCTTCATTCATCTTCACGTAAGCTGTTGTTAAATGATGTTTTGCATGTGCCAAATGTGACAAAAAATCTACTCTCTGTGTCTAAGCTTGCTAGCGACAATGGGATTTTCTTTGAGTTTCATGCACGATCCTGTCTAGTTCGAGATGAATGTAATGGATTGTACAGGTTTACAGTAGAAGTAGCAAGGAGGAAATGTGATGCTGAAGTCAATCTTGCTAGTACGTCCGTAGATGCGTATGAATTGTGGCATAGACGCCTGGGTCATCCTGCCCATGACAGTTTAGTTCAAATATGTAGTGAGCTTGATGTAAAACTTTCAAAGAATATCAATACAATTTCTTTGCCTAAGTGTGTTGCATGCCGCATGGGAAAAAGTCATAAAATGCCTTTTAGTCCCTCGAATACTCAGTATGATAAACCATTTCAGCTAGTGTATACTGATCTTTGGGGTCCATCTCATGTGGTGTCTAATGGATATAGGTATTATATCACGTTTGTGGATGCATGTACAAGACATACGTGGATATATCTCTTAAAAGACAAGTCTCAGGTTGCTGGTGTATTTTACTTGTTCAAGAAAATGGTACAAACACAATTTGACTCTTCGATCAAAGAACTACAAAGTGATTGGGGAGGTAAGTTTCGAGGGTTGTCCAGGAGCTTGGTTGAGGAAGGAATTGTTCATCGTGTTACCTGTGCACATACCTCGGAACAGAATGGGGTCGTGGAAAGAAAACATAGGTATGTTATTGAACTGGCGCGTTAGTTCTTTTGGCTCAGGCTTCCTTACCCCTCAAATTTTGGGCGTATGCAGTGTGTACAGCAGTACATCTGATTAATAGATTACCAACAAGGGTGTTATTAGGCAAATCACCTTATGAGGAGTTGTTCAAGAAGAAACCAGATTATGGGAATATGAGAGTGTTTGGTTGTAGGTGTTTTCCTCATTTGAGAGTATTTCAACAACACAAATTGGAGTTTCGGTCTCAACCATGTACTTTTCTTGGGTATAGTCATCAGCATAAGGGTTTTCAGTGCTTGGCACCCAATGGTTGGTTTTATGTATCTCGTCATGTGATATTTGATGAGTTGTTTTTCCCATTTGCAGATGACAGGTGTACATCAAAAGGTGGTACTATGAACAATGTTAATGGGAAAAAGTCTGGCACGATTCCAGTATTGGTGGACACGACACAGTTTCATGATCAGCATAACGTATCACATGAACGGGGTGATTCTGTTGTTGCTGCGTCACCTGCTGCTATCTCAGATGAGAGTATTGCTACGTCCAGTAGTGCTTTGGATGGTGCGAACCAAGTTGAATGCAATCAAGAAGGCATGAGTCATGAAGAACACAATCAAAGGGAACCTGAATTGTTTGCTCCAGCAAATGAGTGTTCAAATGCAGCTCCTGCAGCTCATGTGGTAATTGAGTCATCTGAACCTGAACATGGGGGCACTGAGGTTTCTATACATCAGCAAGATGAGCAGGATTTCTTGGTGTCCAATGATGGTGTGTTAGTTGAGGAGCAAGTTGATGCAGAAATTATTGGTCAAAGTTCAGTCTTGAGGACGCATGCTATGGTTACACGTAGCAGAAATGGGATATTCAAGCCAAGAGCCTACATGGTGGCGAGAGTGGGTGATGAAGTAGAACCTGTCACCATTCAAGAAGCATTGGAATCTCCCAAATAGAAGGAAGCAGTGTTTGCAGAAGTTGATGCACTTAGGAATAACCGCACCTGGTCATTAGTCGAGTTACCAGAAGGACGTACGGTAATAGGATGCAAATGGATTTTCAAGCTGAAACGTAATCCAGATGGCACGGTCCACAGGTATAAGGCACGGCTGGTGGCCAAGGGGTTTTCACAGATTCTTGGGCAAGATTTTTAGGATACATTCAGTCCAGTTGTCAAGATTTCCACATTGAATGTTGTTCTTTCATTGGCTGTGTCAAAGAAATGGAATTTGAGGCAGGTCGATGTGAACAACGCCTTCTTAAATGGTGATTTGATGGAATATGTTTTTATGCTTCAACCACCAGGTTTTGAAGAGGTTACAGCTGATGGCACAAGGCTGGTGTGCAAACTACAAAAGGGGCTCTATGGTTTGAGGCAGGCACCTCAGAATTGGCAAACAAAATTGAAGAATTACTTGCTGGAAATTGGGTTCAGAGAGACACGAGCTGATGCCTCACTGTTCATACAAGATAAAAGTGGTGTAAGGACATTCATGTTAGTATATATAGACGATATTATTATTACAGGAGAATCTGGTGAAGCAATTAACCTAGTGGTTAGTCAACTTGGTAAGATGTTTGCTTTAAAAGATTTGGGGAACTTGAATTTTTTTTCTTGGAATACAAGTCAGTAGCCGTGGTGATTCTTTGGTTCTAAGTCAGAGGAAGTACATACTTGAGCTTCTGGAAAGAGCAAATATGTATGGCTCGAATCGCTCTTCTACACCTATGGTTAGCACGACTGCATTGACAAAGGAGGCAGGGAGTCCCATTCCTAATTCTCGTGAATATAGGAGTCTTGTAGGTGCATTGTTATATGTCTATCACACCAGGCCGGAGATAGCCTTCAGTGTCAATAAGCTGGCTCAGTTTATGCATGAACCACATGAGCAACACTTGGCAGCAGTGAAGCGAGTATTGAGATATTTGAGTGGGACGTTGGATCATGGCCTTCTCTTTTGTCCAGCATCACCAGATGAGACACTCTATGTTGAAGCATTTGCTGATGCTGATTGGGGAGGTAGCCTGGAGGATCGAAGGTCTGTGTCAGGATATGCAGTTTATTTGGGAGGAAATTTAGTTTCATGGAACTCAAAGAAGCAGAAGACCGTCTCTCAGTCAACAACTGAGGCTGAGTATAGGAGCATTGCAGATGTCACGGCTGAAGTTACGTGGATCACAGCTTTGATTCGGGAGATGGGGTTTGCTCAAATGAGGGTTTCTGTTGTATGGAATGACAACACTAGTGCTGTTGCGATAAGTGCTAACCCGGTGTATCATGCTCAGACTAAGCATGTTGACCTTGATGTTCATTTCGTGCGTGAGAAAGTTGCATCAGGTTTATTGAAGGTGAACTACATACCAGCTATTCATCAAGTGGCAGATGGTTTGACTAAACCGTTGTCAAAGGCATATTTCACCGACTTTAGAAGGAAAGTGTGTGTCTGGGACAATGAAGAAGTGAAAAGTCGAAGGAGCAGGGAGAATGATGAAGGTCAAGAACGGTTCAACAATAGTTGTTAGTTAGTTAGGAGGTTAGTATGAGTCAGCCCTAGTTGGTTACGTTGGTTGTAGTGTGCATGGAAGGTGTATAAATACACAGACTTTGTAACTAAGTTGATATCCCGTTTTACAATAAGAAAGTAATACTCTCTTTCACGATATATGTTACCAAAGCTATCTTGTTTCTTGTGATTCCTATTACTCACCCTTTCTTTTGAAAGTAAACTAGATGGCATGTATAATTAGAGGGGTTTGTAATATCTTATTACCAATTATGGTTGGTTGATAGTTATTATAATATGGATGATGAACCTAGTAAGTCCTATTATGTTTATAAATGAAAATGGACTAAGTTTTTAGTAAATCTGGGACCTAAAATAGAAAGATTAAAAATTTGTCCAGAAATGCATGCGAAAGCAGTGTGTTTAAAAAATCAGCATAAATTTCACAATTGGACTTAGAAAGTGAATCTTATATGTATGAAATGTAAAAGGTTATGATTTTTTATTCGATGGAAGGTCAGAAAATAGGGTACCAGAATTTCAGTATTTTTGGGGTTGTGACGTGAATTCAAAGATTTATTTGAATTTTTATGTAATGAGCTTAGGTTAATAATTTATATGGTTAGAAAGCTTAATGAATTTAGTTTAATTAGAAAATTTCGGAATGAATTTTCGATGTTTATAAAATTTTTATAAATTTTTAAGTAATGGTAGTGCAGGCTGCCAGTTTTCTAAATAACGAAATAAAAGGGTTTAATCTTAGTTAGTAACATAACTGACTCGTATTTGATAACGAATATGGGAAAGGGATGTTAAAGTGTAAATATGCAAACTTGTGAAAAATTAGTTTTACACAGCCTGTGTATCAAAATTTTATACGATAATACTTTTTTTTGTTTAACCGTTAAATAAGTGCCCAAGTTATACCATTTTTCAATTAAGTGCCTAAACTATTTGTTAGTTCAAATAGGTGTCCAACGTTTCATTCTATAACCCTTCTAAGGTTTTTTCGTGACATGCGTTAAATTTTTTTTGTTATTCAATAAAAACATTACATGTGGCATATTTCTGTTATTTTCTTTAATTTTTATTAATAAAAAATTAGAAAACTTTTAATTTTATAAAAAAAACTCAAAAATCTATAATTTCTCTGAAAAATCCCCAAAACCTAACCCTAAATCTCTAAATTTCTCCTATTCGACCACTGATTCAACCACCATCGGTCACCCTTGCTTTCATTGGACCCCCCAAGATAAAAAATCTCATCACCTCGTCGTCGAAAAACGTCGAATGAACCATTAATTACACTATCGACGAACATCCAACAATGAAAAAAGGGGTTTTGACCGACGACTAGAGGGTTGAGGATGCCGAACGATGAGGTATGCGATGCTTCGGTGGAGAACGTTGAACCAACGATGTGTGGGGATGTCAGGAACCACTGATTTAAGGGTTTGATCGAAAGAAAATAAGCCTTTGGAATTTTTAATTAAATTCATAAATTAGAAATTAAAAAAATATGTCACATGTCATGTTCTAATTGGATGACATAAGTTATTTAACGGTCGTTGATAGAAAAACTTTAAAAAAGTTACGTAATGAAACATTAGACACATATTTTTGCAAAAAAAATGCAATGAAACATTAGACACATATTTTTGCAAAAAAAAATGCTCCATACACCTAACTGGAAAAAAATATAGTTTAGACACTTAT
Organism: Hibiscus mutabilis; assembly: GCA_019671005.1. Lineage (NCBI taxonomy): Eukaryota > Viridiplantae > Streptophyta > Magnoliopsida > Malvales > Malvaceae > Hibiscus > Hibiscus mutabilis. The sequence continues at coordinate 44,123,906 of CM033726.1, read as the reverse complement.
TTAATAGCTAAGCCTTTGATTTTTCATACTTTTCATACTTTTTTTTAACAATTCCTGCCTAGGGGAAGGAAAGAGAAAATTTGCTCTTAATTGGTCTAGAACTCACAACCGAAGGGAAGAAAAATATATCAACTGAGAGCTTTTAACCATTTACTATAGAGATTGTTGACTACTTTTCATAATCTTTAAATAAAAATAAATAAAAACTATTAATCAGAGTATTGAACTCGTGTTAAATAAGATTATATATATATATATATATATTACCACTCAACTTATGATCATTATTAAATAAATTTTAAAAATATATTAAAATGTTTGTGATGAGGGATTTCCTGACACCTATTTAGTAAGACATAGTTTCATTTACTCATTCTTGGAATTCACAAGGCTGGGAGAACTGTGATTACCTAAAGCCATTTCTGGGGTTATTCGTAATAGGTTTCATTTATAGTGAAAAAGTTTGGTGCTGATCCTTTTTGTTGTTTCTGAATTAGACTTTGTTGGAGAAATTGAAATCCCTACCACCTGATCGAATCCATTCCAACCGTGTTGAAGTTTTAAACACAAAACTTGTGTTCTGGGACCTGGGAGGCCATGTAAGTAGAATGCATTTATAAAATAACACAATAGGATCCGTGTTCATTAATTATTTCCTTTGTTATTGAATGCATTATGCTTTTTTGAATCCTACCTCAATATCCAAAGTAAGTTCAGTGTGTGACAAAAAATTATCATCTTTCCCAGCCTGGACTTGGCTCCATTTGGGAGAAATACTATGAGAAGGCACATGCTGTGGTATTCGTAATTGCCCTTCACGTTTTGAAGATTCAAAATCTGCACTTGGTAAGTGTTGTTTAATAATATGGGGTTTCTGTTGCTATAGGGTATTGACTAGAGTTTTATAAGTTTACCCAAATCTTTTACTTTTTGTCCAGAGACATGAGGATCTGCAGGTATCCAATAGTTGTGTATCATAAATGTCTCTTTATACTACTATAATTATGTCTGCACTTAATGATGTATCGTGGCATCTTGGACATGGAAATATTTGGTTTCATGCCAATCTTAGGGTAAAACTACGGTCCAAGGTACCAATTTTATACTCTTTCAATCCAAACGGTAACTGGTTTAATTCTGCTGGTTAAACATTCCCATAAGCATTAACGAAACTCCTTAGAAGTAGGGATGGGCCACATCAATATATTGAATATTCTAACTGATTACCTGCTGGTTTACCCTTTGTAAATTTCTCTCATTCCTCTTCTTCTAAGCACCCAAACAAGAAGATCATCTTTTCCCAATCACCAACACCATTGTTATCATAGAAACGCAACCTTTCGCACACACTAGAAATGATGAATCCACCACTTCACACGTTGTACATCAACAAATTATGTAGCAGTGGACAATGCAACTTAAAGGTTCCATCCAATGCGCGTGAGGATTAAGATTTCAGAAAAGATTGTCCATATCCCTATACTAGGAAAAATAAAAATAATGATTTTTTACATAAAAAATCTTTGACAAAATCCACATTTTGTTTTAAATAATTGTATATATTCTCTTTGGTCAAACATTTCTAGATGAATTCAGCCCTAATTTTCTTTTGATCTTCTCATGCCTACAAAAATAAAATTCAACGACCCATGTTCTAAGTCATTCTATTTAAGTAATTTAACACAAACGCACATACACATGCATAAGTTACTCAAAAATTTAGTTGAAACTTCATTTTTAAATTTTAATTTCGAATGGTAGAGTTAGGGTTGTAATTGGAACTAGTTAAATCCAAACGGTGAGATGTTTATGTTCGAGTTTAGAGCTCGATCTTTTATATAAACTGGATCCAGTTTTATTTTCAAAGTTCAATTGAATTCGTTATTTAATAAGAGATGATCCTAGGTGGAATGAGGGATTGTTTGGCTAAAGTGGTAGGGGCTTATATCTGATTTCATGCTGGTTATCCCAGATTTATAGGGGCATATTTTCGTGTTTTCATGGCAGGGATGGACTGAAGGAGACGGACGTCCTAAAAATTAGAATTCGTATATAATTTAGAATTTTTTAAAATTTTATGTATTTTCTATTAAAATTTTTATTTACCCCTAAAATTTTATAAGTTTATCATCTGAACATAAAACTATACGTCCGTCCTTGACATCTATCGCATGTTGCCATTTTTATATATCATTTGATCCCGATTGTTGTGGTTAGTACTCTGTTAAGGAAGTTTGTGTCTGGATTTGGTCTTTCAATTTTTTTAATAAAACAATGATTTAGCACAAGTTATAATATCTAATTAAGCTGGGTCAAGCTTAAATTTAGTCATTTACATTCAAACTAATCTTGAAATTACAAGCGTTCAAGGTTGAATTATCATCCTAATTTTTTTTTCGTTTTTATTAGCTTTGACCAAACATTCATTATTCAAAACATATTTAAAAAAGTTAGATAGTATTTTTGGCTTTTAAATTGTATCTCATTATCAATTTGGTACACGAAGAATTTTTTTTATATAATTTGGCCCCTAAATTTTTCTTCCATGAAGCATGTTGTTTGACTCATTTTTTTCTGTTACAAAGTCAAATGGAAATATTTAAAATTAAAAAAGGGGAAATCCAAAAAAAATCTCTTTTTTAAAGTAACAGGGAAATTTTCAAAAACAATTGCAGTTTTTTTCAAAAATTACAAGAATTTATTTTTAAAAAATACATAAAACTAAAAAGAAAGAAAGAAAATTAAAAAATATAATAAAATGGTTTTACAAATTTCTGTTTTTTAATGAGAAATTTCTGAATTATTTTTAATTTCTAAAAAATATATGATTTTTTATGCATGAAATATAAATTAAATTTAAAAAATAGAAAATTGAAAATTAGATTTTTTTTTAAATATCTGTGAAGTTTTTGTGAATTGTAATAAGTTATTTCTGAAAAATACATGCTATTAAAAATCCGAAAGAAGTAAAAAAAAGGTCAATAAATGTTTTAAATTTATGATATTAAAAAAGTGCATTTCTTTCTTATTCTTTGTGGTTTTTAAAGAATTTGATGATTTTTGAACTTTTCAAATCCAATAAATATTATGTGTCATATGATAAATTTATAGTGCCAACTATCAAGTGACTTTTTTGTAACGAAATAATGAAACGAGGTAACATGGTTCATAAAAAGAAATTTTAGGTGTAAAACTGAACGGAACGATTCTTCAAGTACTAAAATGATGATGATGTATAATTTCAGGGGTCAAAATGACAACTACATAAATATTTATATTGAACATATAATTTTATAATTAAATTCAAATAAAAATTTATATTATTAGATACTAATTCAAACCAGAATAAATAATTAAATCATAAAATGAAAGAGTCACTACAATAACTGGTTGGAAATAACTACAATATTAGCTGCGGAAACCAATTAAGCATTCAAGAACCAGCACTAAGACAAGCAAAATTGAGTTATTCTATCCATCCAATATTCAATTTGATTAGTCAAAAACCGGCTTTGTTGACCTCAAAACTAATTGACTTTAATTGCCCTTGCATGCTGCATATAAAATCTGTTGGTCGTGGTCGTGGTCGTGGATCACCCAATCTCAAAACCATCTTCTCATTTTTATTTCTCCGACAACATAAAGAACAATGGAGCTACTTCAGAAACCAATTCCCGGTACCCTGAAGAGATACTGGAGGAGGCGGCGCTACCAAAGACTGTACGCCGGCGAAGCCATCAAGAACAGAAAGAGTGTCAAAGTTACGAGGATGGGAGGGGGATTCCGGAGGTCTTGGAAGATAAAAGCGATGCCGAAGCTGCGATGGAGGGTGATGATTGCTTCGCCGATGAAGCTTATGGCGAAGCTGAAACATGGATACATGAATATGATGCTGAGGTTAGCTGGGAGTGTTGGGTATTTGAGTACGGAGAAGGAATTCGGAGGGAAACGGATTCCCAAAGCTCGAAAAGTTGTTATGGGTTATTCAAGCTCGGAATTTGATCAAAGGTTGTTGCATGAGATTTACAAGAATTTGATTCCTGCTCTTGAATTGTATGGATAAATCAACTGGTATTTACAAATGGGCACGCATTCCATCTTAGTTAAAGATTTTGTACATTTGAATCAATCTGTTTCGGTTCTATTAATAAATTGTTATTTTTTTAACATATAAATGAGTAAAAATTAATATATATTCAAAATAAGTAATACATATTAATTATCCCTGTTCAAATTAAGTTATGCGAGTGGTTAAAAGTTTCCTAGTAAATAAAAAGATAAAAGAGAGAAAATGAAGAGATTAGAGTTTTTTTTTTTAAAAAAAATCACGCATTAATCTATTAGTATAAGAATCATGAGTGAATCTTTTCCTCCGGTTTCTTCGGAACCAATTGAGCAAAACCCTAATTTTGTTCAGACTGGAGATTCTCCTGCACCGCCGGTTGTGGGGTCGGGGTCGGCCTCCAGATCTGATAACGACTATGAAGTCTGAGATGAAAGATATGAGTGACCATGGTGAGGATAAAACGCAACCTCCACTGTCTGCTGAAGGAGTTGTTATACGGTTGGATGAGGCAGTTGATGCACTCAGGAGTGACCTTAATATGTCTCGGAGTGTTGTGGATGTAAGTGACGGTGGTAGGGCTATTCAGGAAGGAACAGTCTCTAATAGCCAAAAGTCTACTTCACCGGCACCGCCTATTGTTTCGTTTAGAGATATGGTGTTGGGGAAAACCAGTGGGGATAGGTACTTGGAGGCTATTCCTAAATTGGAGGTTGGGGTACGTGATGAGGATGTGCGGATTGGTTCGGTTGATGGCACCCCCATCAATTAAGTTTGCGGAGCGATTGCATAAACAGATCAATGCCAAACTTGCGAATTCGGTGTAACGACCCGGATTTCTCGAGTCAACATTAGACGTTAACCCGGGTCTTAGAACGACGTGTCGAGCCGAAACGTTGGGCTATAATGGGCCTCCATGTGTTGTTGGGCTTGTTTGGGGGGTTTTGGGATTTGCTTATGTTGGGTTTTGAGGAAGGGTAGTATGGTAAAATCATAAATGGGAGACAAAAGGTTGATGGCCTTGGTTATTTTCTGCAGAGGGAAGAGAAGGGTGAAGTCATCTTGTCCTCCATCTTCCTCTTTATCTCTTTCCTCTTCAAACTCCCTCTCCAAACACAAAGAAAAAGATAGAAACTTGTTGTGGTGGAGTGTGAATCTCGGATTGGTCATCAAAGAAGAGTTTATCAGCATCAAAGGATCTCCATTTCGAGCTAAGCATCATTGGATTTGGTGGAGGTTGAATTGGAAGCTTGGACCAAGAAGAGAGGTGGTAAGAGCTTGGTGGGAGCTTCATTTCGGGTTTTGCTTGCTTAAGGTCAGTACATCTCTGACTCCTACATTTCACAAGCCTCATAAGATGATTGATTTGCCTGGTTTATGTTCGTGAGTAGCAAAGTTAGGGTTCTTGAGCTTTAAAACCCTTTAATGGTAAATCACGTTTTAGGAGTTGATAATATGTAAAACTGGTAGGAAACCACCTAATATACTTCAAACAACTTGTAGGAAAGAATTGGGACTTAACCATAGGGATTAAGGGTAGGATTGGTGTAATCTCGAGCTCTAGGTTTCAAAATCTGGGCTCGAGTACCGGTACGGGGTGGCTGCGTAACGGTACTCCTTTGTATTTTGAAAGACGGTGTGTGAGGGGCGTACCGGTACGCCTCTCCGTGTATCAGTACCCCTCACTCAAATAGAAATCCAATAGCGCTTAGGCGTACCGGTACACAAGGGGCGTATCGGTACGTATTGTTACATTGCCTGGGATAGGCTTAGCATACCAGCATGCGAAGGTTGGAGTACCGGTACGGGATTAGATCGGTACGGGGCGATCCTAGTACCGATATTGAGTACCGATACGGGGTATGAGCATATATGTACGGCTTGTGGTTTTACTCTTTCGAACCTAGTTAGGGTCTCGGTGCTCATGGGGGAGTATCGATACCAAGAGGGCGGTACCGATACTCACCTTGGAGTATCGATACTCGCTGGGCAATCTGCCTAAGAAAGTTGAGTTCGCGTTCGGGGGTTTTATAATTCGTGGTAAAGGGTCCGGTAGGCTCCTAAAGGTATAAAACGAACTCTAAAATTGAGAAATCGAGATTAGCAACCCGTATGAGGATTATTGGCTAATGACTTGGTAATAGTTAGGGGAGTTGCTTGGAATGGTAATCCATAGGGATCCATGGAGAATCAATTATTGCTACGGGATAGCTTGGGGTCCTTGTTGTGTGCTGAAGGGACGCCTATGTAGGCTGGTTGCCGTGAGTAATGAAATAATCTAGTGAGAAAGGCGTAAACGAATCCTAAAGACATATATTATATAGTGTAACCAATGAGTCGTGCCTTGGGGCATTGGTAGTGGTTGGCTGGATACCTTTTATCTCTCGGTGAGATATGTTGATGCTCGGGGGAGCATGTGTTATCGTATGTGTCTTGGTTAGGAATCTGGATGTCCTAGAGTCAGTGCAAGGGCACTTAAATAAGAGGGTGAGTACTCTGGGCTATGTGATTGAGTACATCTGATGTATCTACAGGCTATGTGATCTGGATGCAGTCCGAAACCTATTCTTAGGCTATGTGATCTGGATATAGAAATACAACTCGTAGGGCTATGTGATCTCGAGTAACTCGACGGGCTATGAGATCTCGAGTATCTTGTTTGGCTGTGTGATCTCAGGAAAAGACTGCTTGTGGCTTATGTGATACAAGTATGTCTAGGATGTATATATGGCTATAGTGATCCGGATATGATCCTAACCCGACGGCTATGTGATCACGAGTAACCCGACGACTGTGTGAGCACGGGATAAATAGTAGGGCTATGTTGGCCATTAGGGAATGTATGTTATTTACGTTGTTGTATGGATAATAGATGTTGGCTATTTTACCCTTGGGATTTGTGATTAGGGTATAAGATGTAACTCGACGGGCTTAGTGATCTCAAGTATAGGCTAGATAACCCTTGGGCTATGTGATCAGGGTATGGGATGTAATTCAGTGGTCGGTGTGACCTTGTGTACGGCAAGCTTGGGATGGCTTGGTAAACTTCTTACATAATAGTGGTATCTTGAGACAGTGGTAAACTCTAGCTATGATAGGCTAGAAGATGATCTTTAGATGTGGAGAAGCCTTTCTCTGCACTCTTGATTATATTATCATGCATGCTTGTTTTATGATATTCATGAACTGCGGTAGAGTAGAAATGTACCACTGAGCTTTGTTAGCTCAGCATGTGGAATTATGGTTTCTTCCATGCGTAGGTTGACATGTTGCATTTGGAGGAGCACGTCGAGGAGGATTTTCCAGCACCAAGCCAATCTCAGAGTGCGATACTTGGTGTTTAGTTTGGACTGGTTGTATTCATAGGACCTTACCACAGTCGAGTCTGTATTTTATTCTGATTTACAGTATTTGGTCAAGCAGAGTATTTTAATTGAAACTTATATTTTGTAAACCCATTTTAATATCATTATCTATATGGATTTTATGGTAATGGATTATTTTGAAAATTCCTAACTTGTGGTTTTAAACGAGATATTTTTGATAGGTCAATTTTGGGTGACCCAAAAGTGATATTCCGGATCTGGGACGGAATCAGGGGTGTTACATTTGGTATTGGAGCCTAGGTTTAGTCGGTTCTAGAAAACCCTGGGGTGTCGTAGAGGTCGTGGTAAGGTGTCTAGTGAATACAAGTCCCTAAAGTTCAGTGTACCTTATGAGATCGAGAATCCTGACGTGCCACCTTGTTTGTTGTATTTCAAAAAAAGTATCGATAGAAGGTGAAACCGGTAGTGGAGAGGCGGGTCACTTTCGTGACCTTACCTATGCCCTCTTGCGTGTGGTACAAGCTATTCCGAGGCAATCTGAGATACCTCACAAGACCCTTGTAGAGAGGCTTCATCGTTTTGGACCTAAGAGTTTCGAAGGCTTGAGTGAGGATGACCCGATCAAGGCTGACCAGTGGTTGCGGGACACACAGAGAATCTTGAGATAGATAAAGGAAAGCCTGGAAGATGATCTCGATTGCATTTTTTCTTTCTTAAGGGCAATGCACACGAGTGGTTGGAGATCGTAGAGTTGGGTCTAAAGTCTACACTCCTGACATGGGACATCTTTGTGGATGAGTTTCGGAAGAAGTACATCAGTGAAGTACATATGGATGAGATGAGGGGCCAGTTTCTGCATCTGGTTCAGGGAGATCGACCGGTGTTTGCTTAGGAGCAAGAGTTTCTGCGTTTGAGCTGTTATGCCCCAGAGTTTGTTGCGACGGAAGAGTTGAGGTGCAAGAGGTTCAGACAAGGCATGAATGTTGACCTTCAGTTGCATGTGACAGAGGGTCTGCTTGGAATATTCTCCGAGTTAGCCAATAGTGCGAAGGTACTTGAGCGGCTTTAGAGTTTAGCATCTAACCAGTCCGAGGATTTTAGAGGTCGTGATGTGGAGACTCAGGATGTCATGAATTCTTCTCCCTATCTGCACGAAAGGTTTTATGTTTCAAGGAGTTCGAAGAGAGTTGCTTCAGACCAGCTACCGAGAGTCGATTCAGGATCTAGATTGAGGGTTCGTCGAGGCTCTTTGATCCCTACTTCGGAAGGAAGTATTGATGGATCTGTAGGAGCATCGCTTCCACCAACTTGCGAGCATTGTGGCCGACATCACCATGGAGTATGCTTTTGCTTCAGAGGGTTTGTTATCGGTGTTGGGCACCAGGGCATATAGCAAAGGACTGCACAGTCATGGATGAAGACTCACCGGTTTAGTCGCAGAGGTTGGCTGTTCCCCGACTTAATTAGAGTTTTGCTAAAAGCAGAGCTAGGGCACCGTCAAGCTATCGAGGTGGAGGTCATGTGAGATCCACCGTCAGGGTTGGCGTGCGAGGCGTTGCTAGGCAGTTTATAGCTCAGATTGATGTTGACAGTGTTGCGACCGAGGATATGTCAAGTAAATAAGTTTGTGTTGGTTTTAGCTGTTGTGTTAGGCATTTAGCTTTTCGATTGTGTAATAGACCGGTTCTTGTGATATGCATCTCGATAAATCTTGGGTTTGTTGTTGCTTTAGATGGCAAATAGAATTGCATCCCTTGCTAGATAAGGTTTTATCGTAGATGGTTGTTGAGAGGGAAAGTGCGTCGTAGGTTACGTGTGGGAAGCGGTGAAGTTTAGATTGCTTGAATCTAGTTGTTAGTGTTGGTTGTATAGGATCTTAACCTCTCTAAGGTAGACGTTGTGCTCCGTAATGCTAGCTCAAGGAAGGTTCTACATGTTGCAAGGTGTTTTTAGCTTGCGTTGTAGACATGAGGGCTAAGAGTTCCTTGTCTTAGTGTTGTGGGTGTTTTGAGGGTATGAAGGTACCCTTGGTGAGTGAGCAATCTTACCGGTTGATTATGGTTTAAAACTGCGATAAAGGTAGGGTTGAGTTCATTGTTAGTGTCCATCGCTTCGTGGCATGGTTCTTAACGGACTCTTTGTTGGAGGCACACTTGTGCCAGCGACCAATTGGGTGTCGATGCCAAGTGCTTTGCTGAGATCGGTCTGCGTATGAGTAGCTTGTATGGTGGCCTTGGATGTGTTAAGCCGTAGTACAATGGTGGAAGACCGATGACGGGTTTGTGAAATCGGCGACCTTGTTTTGACCATAGAATGCGAGAGCTTCGCGTGTTGTGTCAGAGTAGGGTACCATAGAAAAGGGGTAAATGAAGGTTGTGACGAACATGGTGCCATAGCGGAATTGTGAGGGTAGTTTCTTGGTTTGTGCACCTGTTGAGCTAGATTTTGTGGGGCAGAAGCTTTCCCAATCGAGTTCAACAAAAGTTGTTATCGGTTAAGGTAAGCAGTGTGGAAGTTGTCAGAGTGCCATAGAGGAAATGGGGATTAATAGTTGCGTTGAGGGTAACCGGATGGTTACTTTACAAAGAAATATTTTTGGACGGACCAGTTGGCAATCTTTGAGAACAGTCAGATGACTTTCCACGTTCGATGGTTGGGACCGAGGCAAGGTTGAGGAATAAGATGTTAGACCTTGCAAGTAGAATGGCTAAGTTTTAGGTTGCTTGTGTGAGTTCCTAAGTGACGGTGGCCTTTACTTGGAACCTAGTGGTTGAAATTGAAAGTGGTTTTCGACCGTGTGAAAGAAAGTTTGGATAAAAAGAGGTTTTAAGTACCGACTTGGTGGGTTAAGTCTAGGGAAAGGAGCTGCCAGTTTAAGGTAGAATGATGATAATGATCAGTTGTGAGGGTTTTGCTTGTCCTTTAAGGATTTGACCGGATATGGTTGTTGGACATGGTGCATTCCGAAAATGGTTTGTGGATGTGGTATAGTGTTTTAGGCGTAGATAAGCCCAAGTTAGGTTTTGGTTACCGGATGCTAGTAGAAAGGATTGGTTAACCGAGATAGAATCCTTTAGAGGTGAGCCCTTTAAGTTGATGTTTGAGCAGCGCGGCTCGAGGTTGGTTATGTTACCATGCTTGGCGATTCGTCATAAGTGTCGTTGCTTGTTGGAAAATGGGACGTTGAAGATCTTAAGAGAAGCATTGAGAGTGTGTGGATTAGGCTAGGGTTCTGCTTAAGGTGGGTTGAGGGAGAACTCTCCCTAATCAAGGTGATCTTGTTTGAATGGTAAAGTGGTTAGATCTGTTCGGGTTGCATCTCTCCTTCATCCTCTAAGTTTTGAAGACGGAATTTTTTAATGGTGTGGAAAATTGTAACGACCTAAATTTCTTGAGTCAACAATGGACGTTAACTCGGGTCTTATATCGACGTGTCAGGCCGAGATGTTAGGCTATAATGGGCCTCCATGTGTTATTAGGCTTGTTTGGGGGTTTTAGGCTTTGCTTATGTTGGGTTTTGAGGAATGGTAGTATGGTAAAATCATAAATGAAAGACAAAAGGCTATTTGGTTATTTTCTGCAGAGGGAAGAGATGGGTGAAGTCATCTTGTCTCTCATCTTCCTCCTTATCTCTTTCCATATATTATATAGTGTAACCAATGAGTCGTGCCTTAGGGCATTGGTAGTGGTTGGCTAGATACCTTTTATCTCTCGGTGAGATATGTTGATGCTCGGGGAGCATGTGTTATCGTATGTATCTTGGTTAGAAATCCGGATGTCCTAGAGTCAGTGCAAGGGCACTTAATTAACGGGTGGGTACTTCGGGCTCTGTGATCAAGTACATCCGACGTATCCACAGGCTAAGTGATCTGAATGCGGTCCGAAACCTATCCTTGGGCTATGTGACCAGGATATGGAAATACAACTCGAAGGGCTATGTGATCTCGAGTAACTCGATGGTCTATGTGATCTCGAGTATCTTGTTCGACTGTGTGATCTCAGGAAAGGACTGCTTGTGGCTTATGTGATCCATGTATGTCTAGGACGTATCTGTGGCTATAGTGATCCGGATATGATCCTAACCCGACGACTATGTGATCAAGGGTAACCCGACGGCTATGTGAGCATGGGATAAATAGTAGGGCTACCTTGGCCATTAGGGAATGTATGTTATTTACGTTGTTGTATTGATAATAGATGTTGGCTATTTTACCCTTGGGGCTATGTGATCAAGGTAGGGTTGTTACTCGATGGGTTATGTGATCTCGGGTATGGGTTGTATTACCCTTGGGCTTTGTGATCAGGGTATGAGATGTAACTCGATGAGCTTAGTGATCTCGAGTATAGGTTAGATAACCCTTGGGCTATGTGATCAGGGTATGGGACGTAATTCAGTGTTCGTGTGACCTCGTGTACGGTAAGCCTGGGATGGCTTGGTAAACTTCTTACATAATAGTGGTATCTTGAGACAGTGGTAAGCTCTAGCTAGGATAGGCTAGAAGATGATCCTTAGATGTGGAGAAGCCTTTATGTGCACTCTTGATTATATTATCATGCATGCTTGTTTTATGATATTCATGAATTGCAGTGGAGTAGAAATGTACCACTGAGCTTTGTTAGCTCAGCATACGGAATTGTGGTTTCTTCCGTGCGTAGTTTGACAGGTTGCGTTTGGAGGAGCACATCGAGGAGGATTTTCTAGCACCAAGCCAATCTAAGAGTACGGTACTTGATGTTTAGTTTGGACTAGTTGTATTCATAGGACCTTACCACAGTCAAGTCTGTATTTTATTTTGATTTATAGTATTTGGTCAAACGAAGTATTTTAATTTAAACTTATGTATTGTAAACCCTGTTGCGCTCCGCAATTGTGCAAGTGTACACGTCGCAAGTTATAGTATAAAAGATATCGTCTCTACAGGGATTGGTGCCACTTCAAGAATCTAATCTCTTGCACTGTAAAAAGTAAAAGAACACAAGTAGAAGATTATAGGAGTTTTAACTAACAACTAAACTAGAAAGCAAATAAGTAAAAGAATATGTAATCAAATGAGAGAGAATAGGCCAGGTTATCGTGAGTTAAGGTGTGATAGCCGATTGGATCGTCTTGGTAAAAGAGTGCAAAGGCAACTCAGTTGCCGTGGCAACTTGCACAGCGGGGTTGCCTTGGCAACTAATCGATGGTTGCCTGGGCGACTAGCTGGGCAACTACTTGGGCGGCTGGGCCGCAACTTCAAGGTTCGGCGGAGCGTTCTTCAATGGTTTCTTCTTATCCCTATGTCAAAACTCTAGCTATTTGTGCATGGCTTGATAATACATCCCTGCGTGAATCAAGGGTGAACAACAACCAATCTTGCGCTCTTCTTAGCCGTTGAAATCCTTAACTTATTCCTAAGCCGGATTAATCTTCACCATCAATAGATTGAATAAAGACCATACTCATTCGTTTTTTGAATCTAACTCTCCCGATATTAGATAAATAGATGAAGTTACGAGATCCTCTCCCAATTCACTCGCAAACAAGAATAAGAACCAAGAATGAGTAAAACTTGAATTGAAAGTGCAAACTCTTATTACCTAAACAAAATTCAATTGTTTCTCACAACCACAAGACACAATAACCTTAGCCAAATAGATTTAGTTCACGGCTAGGTTCCAAAGAAACACAAGACAAAGAATTCCTAGCATAAACCTAATTGAACAAGAAAGAAAAAGATGAAGAATGGTTGAAGCCTATTTGTCGATATCTCCCCCTTTGATCTTGTCGAAATTTCTCTCCTCTCTCTCCCTTTGGAGTTGATGGCTTGATCCTTAATTTATAGGGCTAGGTCAAAGTCTTTTTTGAGGAGGAAGTTAAGTTGGAATTAAATTATCTTTAAAGAATATAATTCTTTATTATATTTAAATTCTTTCTAGAACTTCTTCTATCTTCTTAGGGTTTAATTTCTCTTTAACCTCTTCATGGAAATCAAACTCCTTTGGGATTTAGCTTTGCTCCACGTCATCTTGGGCTTATCTAGTCATCAATTTCGACTACCATATCATCTTATTCCTTGTCAAAAATTGCCCTGGCAACTAGCTCGGCATCTCCTTCATCCATTGCCCTGGCAACTAGCTCGGCATCTCCTTCATGCATTTCCCTGGCAACTGGTTCCAGCCTTGCTTTGGCAAGTGATTCTGCACAGACACACAAAAACACACCAAAGCAGTATCTTTTTCCACAAAATTGAGCAAAATATGAAATCAAGCTTGTCCACCGAGGAAACGATGCAAACATGCATGAATGACTAATAATGCAACTAATATGAGCCTAAGTCTAGCAATAATAAGAATAAAAAGGGTAATAAAATAGTAATTTTGAACACTTAACACCCCCAAACTTGAACTATTGCTTGTCCTCAAGCAAAGCAAACTAATAATTATCCACCAAGAACTCAATTTTCACAAACTTAGCTTTGAACTTGATTTCAATTCTCAGAATCATGGAACAAACTATGATTGGCTTTTCATTTTTTGGAAAACTTAGGAGTTACTCGGAATCAAACTATAATGCTTGTGAGTGTGTGCGGAGTTGTGTGCAAGTTGATTTTTCAGATTCTATGCAAACAAGAGGTTTTCAAATTACTTCATTGGGTTCTTTTAACATGTTTTAACTAGAGTCGGTTTCGGTCACCTCTAGTGTTTTGTTTTTAGTTTTCTTAAGTTAATTAATTTATTCGACTAGAGCCAGTTTCGGGCACCTCTAGCGATCAATTTTTAGCACATACTAGAGCCAATTTCGGGCACCTCTATCGTTCATCCAATTTTTATTCTAATCCCCCAATTTTTTAACTATCAACCTAAGTTCGCTAGAATTCCTTAAATCAATCAATCCACACAGTGTTTCATCAAGTTTAGCATCATAGTACGATTCTAAGTGTTTCCATGTTTATCCTAGAATGAAAAGTTCTATCAATTAAGTACATTGGCAAAGTCATCATCGGATATTCATCAAATCTAGGCAATTATTGTTCCAACTAAAGGCATGGCAAGCAATTTATGTGTCCTAAATGCGATACTTAAGATGAATACAACTAAACATGGTAACTAGCTAATAACAATCCCCCCTAAACTCGAGTGAGGCATTGTCCTCAATGCATGCACAAAGAAAAAATATAAAAATAAAGAAAAGTAAAATGAAAACGAGGACTTACTCTGAGAGTTCGTCGTCGTGGATGATTAGTTTTCTTTTGGTCGGTGTCTTGATTCTTTTGCTTGAACACGGTGGTTGCTTCCTTGTTACCGATTGTGGAATCGATCTTCGTATGGGGTTGTCCTCATCGTCCTCTTCATCAATGTCATTGGCTTTTCGCTTGGGCTTAGAGGATTCGATTGGTACGGTCTTTGTTGGTGCAATGGAGGACTCGTCCGAATCTGAAAAATCAGACAATGATTCAGTGCGAGTTGATTCGGGCATAAATTCTTTACCTTTGGCTTTTGCAGTGGTTGTCGGGGCGTCTTTAGCTTTGGTTGCCGTGACATCTTCAGTGTTGGATGTCGTGGCAACTGCTTGGGCAGGTGTAGTGTAGGTTGCCGATGCATCATCTGTTGCGGTTATCGTGGAAACTGCTTCATTGGTTGTCGTGGCAAGGATTTCGGCAGGAAAGATTGGGAACGGTACGTGGCTGTCCGGGTACTTTTCCAGGATGACTTGGGTGATGGCATTGTTGTGATCCTTCATGTACCGCATGAACATTAGTTGCCGGTCTTCAATTTGCCTAAGATGGTTCGCCAATGGTTGTAAGAGTGCTTCAAGTTGTCCTGGGGTTGCTGGCCGAGTTGCCTGGGCATTAGGCGTTTCCGCGGCAATTGAAGGCGTTAGGGATTTTACCGGTGCCTCTCCCATTAGCTTTTATATTTGTGCTCGATTCCAACCGGACTTTGGTAGGGCCTTTTCATCAGTGGACTCACTTGGGACATGCATCTCCTTGCAAAGATTGGAAATTAAGCAAGGGAAGAAAAGAGAACCCTTGTCTTTTGTGCTACATACAAAAATCTCATCACAAATAATTTTTCCAATGTTAATGATGTTATTATGCAAGATAGAATGTATGAGCAAAAGAAGATGTGTATCAACCGTAGTATTGTGTGTAGTGGGCATTAAAGAAGTTTTAACAAACTTATTCCATAATTTTGCCTCGGGTTTAAGCCGAAGGTGATTTATCGTGCCCTTGTATTTACCGTCATTCCAATGAGTTCCTGGTAGATTGAGTTCTTGAAGCACCTTGTCGAGTTGCTTGGGCGTGAGTTGATCAACAAAGGCTTGATGCTCGTCCTTCTCAATGTAGAGCCCGTAAAAGGTGTTGATGTTTTCGAGGCTTATGAGTATAGCACGGTTCCGATTGATGGCAAAAGATTTTCCACTTTTGATGTGCAATCCTTTCGAAGATGAATGGTTAAAGGCCGAAATCTTGATGAGAGTTGGAGTATTCAAAGCCTTGTTCTTCGCAAATCTTTTGGCTTTCAAACTTGGAGTGAAATCTTTCTTGAAACACCGGTGTAGCAAACTTCTTGTATCTTGGTTCTTTGGAGGAACTTGGATGAACCAAAAATTCAATTTTGGATGCCATGGATGATCTTGGTTGTGAGTTTGGTAAAAACAAAGAAAAGAAAGCAAAAAGAAACTAAAAGTTGCAAGATGAAAAGTAGGAATAGGTTTCTTGGAAGGTAAGGGTGATGGGTTAAACAGAAAAGATAAGTAGTAAATATGGTGGGTGGGATTAATTTTGGAATAAAGAAGAAATGGGTTTCGATTTAGGGGAAGGGTGACGGCTAGGGGGTTTATTTAGGGTAAATTGGAGGCTTAATATAAGCCTTAGATTCAGCCCATTAATTTCCTTGTTGATGAAGTTTCCTTCTTGAATCAAAATTCCTCTTTATCTTGAACTCTTTTCCTACAATTCAAAAACAAATAAAATAAGGATTAAAATTAAAGATAAACTAATAAAAAAATATGTGCAAAGAAATTCTTAAACTTAAAATTTTAAAAAACAATTAGATAAATATGAAAGAAAGATGTAGTCTTAATCTTAAAGAAAATAAATAAATCTATCCTAAAATGAAAAAAAAGTAACCAAAATTAAATAATAATAAAAAAGTTCGAAAAGAAAAAAAATAAAAAGAAAAAGAAAATATTGAAAGGAGAGCATGCTCATGCATCTCCTAAGGTGACTACTTCTTTGTTACGTTCCACATGGGCACCGTTGTAGTGCTTCAATCTTTGTCCGTTAACTTTGAATTCATGTTCGTCAGTGATGGACTTGATTATCACGGCACCATGGGAGAACGGTTTGACAACTTCGAATGGTCCCGACCATCTTGATTTCAGTTTTCCCGGGAAATGTTTTAGCCGAGAATTGAATAAGAGAACTAGTTGCCCTGGCATGAATTGTCGCGGCAATAGTTTCTTGTCATGCCATTGCTTTGTTTTCTCCTTTTAGATTCGTGCATTGTTATAGGCGAGTGCACGGAATTCTTCTATCTCGTTGAGGTCCAACAAAAGCTTTTGTCTGGCACTTTCCCAATCCATATTCACGGTCTTGATTGCCCAATATGCCTTGTGTTTGATTTCCACCGGTAGATGGCATGTTTTGCCATAGACAAGTCGGAAGGGGGACATACCTAAGGGTGTTTTGAATGCAGTGCGATATGCTCAAAGTGCGTCATCTAGTCTTACTGACCAATCATTCCTAGAGGGATCTACAACCTTCTCGAGTATACCCTTCAATTCCCGGTTGGAAATTTCTGTCTGCCCATTGGTTTGTGGGTGATATGCTGTAGCAATCTTGTGTGATACGCCGAAGCGTTGCAACATCTTGGCAAGAAGTCTGTTGTCAAAATGCTTGCCTTCATCACTGATAATTGCTCTCGGCATCCCAAACCGTGTAAATATATTTTTCTGCAAGAATCGTTGCACAGTCTTGGAATCGTTGTTGGCAATTGCAGCTGCCTCAACCCATTTAGACACGTAGTCGACGGCAAGTAGAATGTAGAGGTTACCGAATGAAGATAGGAAAGGTCCCATAAAATCAATCCCGCATACATCGAACAATTCCACCTCGATGATGTTTTAGAGCGGCATCTCATGTCGTCTAGAGATATTGCCCGTCCTCTGGCATCGATCACATTGCTTGTAAAACTCTTGGGCATCTTTGTACAGTGTTGGCCAATACAAACCGGATTGCAAAACTTTGGCCGCGGTACGTGTTCCTCCAAAATGTCCTCCATAAGGTGAAGAATGGCATTGCCGGAGTACATTCTGCTGCTCCTCTTCAGGGACACATTGGCGTATAACCTGATCTGCATATTGTTTAAACAAAAGAGGATCATCCCAAAAGTAATGCTTAGAATCATGGCGGAATCGCTTCTTCCCTTGGTGAGTAAGGCCATAAGGTAAAATACCACAAACAAGGAAATTAACTAAATCCGCGTACCAGGGTATTGTCGAGGCATGTGATGCCGTGGCGACTGCTTCCAAGATTGTCGAGGCGTGTGCGTCGAGGGTTGCCGAGGCATGCACATCCATGGTTGCCGAGGTGTCAAGGGTTATCGAGGCTTGCACGTCAAGAGTTGTTGAAGCGTTGAGGGTTGCCGAGGCATGCGCATCCATGGTTGCCGAGGCGTCAGGGGTTGTCGAGGCGTGCACATCCATGGTTGCCGAGGCAACTAACAGTTGCTCATTCGGGAATGCATCGTATATCTCTAAATTTGCGTCCTCCTCCCTATTGCGTTCTAAGCGTGATAAGTGATCGGCCACTTGATTTTCTGTTCATTTCCTGTCCTTAATTTCAATGTCAAACTCTTGTAAAAGCAATATCCAACGAATCAAACGAGGTTTGGCATCCTTTTTAGCAAATAGATAATTAATTGTCGAATGGTTCGTATGAACAATTACCTTTGTACCAATCAAATAGGATCGGAACTTGTCAAATGCGAAAACTACGGCTAGTAACTCTTTCTTTGTTGTTGTGTAATTCACTTGAGCACTATTAAGAGTTTTACTAGCGTAGTATATCACATGAAAGGTTTTACCTGTGCGTTGGCCTAGGACTGCTCCTACCGCGAAATCACTTGCATTATACATGAGCTCAAAAGGTAGCGTCCAATCTGGTGGAACGACAATGGGTGCCGAGGCAAGCTTTTCCTTTAGGGTTTCGAATGCTTGGGTGCAAGAATCATCAAAATTGAAGACTTTATCATGTTCAAGCAAATTGCACAAGGGTTTGGTAATCTTAGAAAAATTATGAATGAACCTCCCGTAAAAACCCGCATATCCAAGAAAGCTTCGAATTCCCTTAACCGAACTTGGTGGGGGTAATCTCTCGATCACGTCCACCTTGGATTTGTCTACTTCAATTCTCTTGGATGAAATCTTGTGGACGAATACTATTCCTTCATCTACCATAAAATGGCACTTCTCCCAATTAAGGACTAAATCAGTTTCTTCATATCTTGCCAACACCTTCTCTAAATTGCCGAGGTAACTGTCGAAGTCATTACCAAAAACGGAAAAATTATCCATGAAGATCTCAAGGAAGTCTTCGACCATGTCTAAAAAGAGTGCCATCATGCATCTTTGGAATGTTGCTAGGGCATTACACAATCCTAACGGCATCCTTTGGAAAGCATAAATACCGTATGAGCATGTGAAGGTTGTCTTTTCTTGATCTTCTGGTGCTATGGCAATTTGATTGTAACCTGAATAACCATAAAGAAAACAATAAAAGGGCTTACCTGCAAGACGATCAAGTATTTGATCAATAAAGGGTAATGGAAAGTGATCTTTCCTAGTGGCTTTGTTTAGTTTTCGATAATCCATACAAACCCTCCAATCGGTCACACTCCTGGTTGGAATAAGTTCATTGTTTTCATTACTTACCACCGTTATACCTCCTTTTTCGGTACATATTGTACCGGACTTACCCATGTACTATCAGAGATAGGGTATATGATGTCGGCATCAAGCCACTTGATGATTTCTTTCATTACCACCCCTTTTATGGCATGATTCAGCCTCCTATGGGCCTCAATCGAAGGTTTGTGATCATCTTCCAACAAAATCTTGTGCATGCACACTGTCGGGCTAATTCCCTTCAAGTCGGCAATTGTCCACCCTATTGCCTTCTTGTGTAGCATCAACATTTTGATCATCTTCTTTTCCTGCTCAGGCTGTAACTTAGAGGAAATAATTACAGGCAATGTTTTATCGGTTCCCAAGTAAGCATATTTTAGTTGCTCTGGCAACTGTTTCAACTCAAGAATCGGTGGTTTTTCAGTAGATGGCTTTTCGAGCTTACCTTCCTTACCTGAGTAATCCAGTGGTTCAAAGTATGTACCTGATCGATTGACTAACCATTTGCCTCTTCTTGTTGTTCATCATGGATCAGTTCTTCATACTCTTCAGGTTCCTCTTGATCGGTAATGTAGTTGCCGAGGCAACTAAATTCCTCGTCGAAGTTAAACTCTGTCGTGGCATGAAGAAGTTGGCATTGTTCTGGATCATCGGTATACCTTAGTGTTTGGAACACATTTAGTTTAACTTGTTGGTCATTCACCCTCATTGTGAGTTCTCCCTTTTCAACATCGATCAAGGTTCTCCCTGTTGCTAGGAAGGGTCTCCCGAGAATGATATGTGCATGTTCATCTGCTTTATAATCCAAAACAATAAAGTCAGCGGGAAAAATAAATTTATCAACTTTTACCAGTATGGCTTCGATTTTTCCCTTTGGATGCACATAGGATCTATCGGCTAACTGTAGCATAACTATTATAGGTCTTGCCTTCCCGATTCCTAGTTTCTGGAAAATTGATTTAGGCATCAAGTTTATGCTTGCTCCAAGGTCACATAATGCTTTCTCGACATAGTGGTTTCCGATGAAACAAGGTATTGTGAAACTTCTGGGATCCTTCAACTTGGGTGGCATGCGATTGTGCAACATGGCCATGCATCCTTCTATTGCGGTAACTGTTTCAAACTCTCATAGCCTTGTTCTCTTAGACACAATGTCTTTAAGAAACTTGGCATAGTTCGGCATTTGTTCAATTGCTTCAACCAATGGCAAGTTAATGTGGACTTGCTTTAGGATATCAAGAAACTTCTTAAATTGATATTCTTTCTTTTGTCGCTTCAACCTCTGTGGGAATGGTGGTGGAAGTCGGATATCTTCGATCCTTTCATTGGTCTGGAACCTGATTGACGGCATTGCCAAGGCAACTGGAGTTTCCGAGGCATTGTCAACTGTGGTTGTTGTGGCGTGCCTATCGTTGGTTACCGAAGCATGCTTATCGCTGGTTGCTGAGGCAATTCTTGGTTCAGCATCTGAGGCTTTGCCGCTGAGTTCGTCTTGATCTTTTTATGGAGTTTTGTTTGATGAGCGAGCTTGAGCCTCTTTAAGTTGTTGGCCACTTCTAGTGGTGATCGCCTTACATTGCTCATGGCCAGTTCCTCTTGCAACTTCAGTATCTCTAGGTAAACCTCCTTGCGGTCTAATATTCAGGTTTTGAGCAAATTGCCCGACTTGATTTTCCAATGATTTGATTGCCGCCTCTTGGTTTTGCAATCTCATCTCGATCCTATTAATAAAAGCATCAGTTATTTTTATGAAGTTACTATTCTCAGCCATATAAGATTCAGTTTTCAGCATAAAAGCATTGAGAGAATTTTCGAAAGAACTAGATGTTGTCGGTTGTTGCTGCGGCAACTATTGCCGTGGCATGTTTTGCTGAAATCCCGATGCTTGTGCATTCTGATTGTTCTAGTTTAGAGCATTGTTGGGATTACTCCATGAAAAAATCGGGTGCTTCTTCCAAGCTGGATTATATGTGTTGGACATCACATTGTTGTTCCAGCTGTAATTCCCCACATAAAAGCTGGATTCCGGACTCTGCATACATTCAGAATAATCATGGTTACCACCACATAACTCACAAAAGGAATCCATTACCTTGACCTCCTGCGTGTTGTTTGGTTTCTGCATGTTCTGGACCATCTTTGTTAGAGTGGCCAATTGTGCCGAAATTGAGTCCGATGATCCCAGTTCATGTATTGTGGCTTGACGTCTAGCTCCTCCTCTTCTAGCAGATGAGAATTGATAATCATTCTTGGCAAGCCTGTTTAGAATTTGCATTGCTTCCTCCGGTGACCTATCTAGGAGTATGTCGTTTGCTGAGGCATCTAGCATCATCCTTGTTGGTGTATTCACGGTGTTGTAAAACATTGTTACTTGTGTCCACACTGGGAATCCGTGTAGGGGCATTTGTGTAGAAGTTCTCTATATCGCTCCCAAGCCTCGTACATGGATTCATCATCTGCCTGCCGAGAAGAAGTAATTTCGTTACGAAGCCTATCAGTCAAATTTTTAAGATTAAATCGAGCAAGGAAATCACGACAAAGATCGGTCTAATATCCTATTGATCAGGCATGAATACTATTCAACCATGTTTTCGCCCAATCCCTCAGTGAATAGGGGAATAATCTTAGTCGTAAAACATCGGGGGTGACTCCTTGTATTTTGAATGAATTACAAATCTCGAGGAAAGATTTAAGATGTTGCCGTGGATCTTCAGTTGCTGAGCCGCCAAATTGAACAATTGTGTTGGTCATATTAAACATCACCGTTTTCAACTCAAAGTGGTCGGCTTCAATTTCAAGCGTGACAACTCCTGGATTAAGTCCATCAAGATCTTCTTCAAGATAGTCTCGAATAGTTCTATTTCATGCAAGAATCACTCCTCCTCCTGCTGGAACATCTTGATTCATATTGCCGTCTTGATTAGCCATTGCTACTCTCAACCTTTGTCTGAGTCTTTGCGAGGTCCATTCGATTTCTGGATCAAAGGGATATTCTGGTGTAATCGGTCTCGCCCTGGTCATATACCAATGCAAAACCAAAGTTTATTAGCCCTTTGAATCTTAAACAAGAAAAATAAAAAAGTGCAAGAAAATAAAAACAAAGTTGCTATTGCCAATCCCCGGCAACGGCGCCAAAAACTTGTTGCGCATAATAAGTGCTCCGCAATTGTGCAAGTGTACACGTCGCAAGTTATAGTGTAAAAGATATCGTCTCCACAGGGATTGGTGCCACTTCAAGAATCTAATCTCTTGCACTGTAAAAAGTAAAAGAACACAAGTAGAAGATTGTAGGAGTTATAACTAACAACTAAACAAGAAAGAAAATAAGTAAAAGAAGATATAATCAAATGAGAGAGAATAAGTCAGGTTATCGTGAGTTGAGGTGTGATAGCCGATTGGATCGTCTTGGTAAAAGAGTACAAGGGCAACTCAGTTGCCGTGGCAACTTGCACAGTGGGGTTGCCTGGGCTTCTAGCTGAGCAACTACTTGGGAGGCTGGGCAGCAACTTCAAGGTTCGGCGGAGCGTTCTTCAATGATTTCTTCTTATCCCTAAGTCGAAACTCTAGCTATTTGTGCATGCCTTGATAATACATCCCTGAGTTAATCAAGGGTGAAAAACAACCAATCTTGCGCTCTTCTTAGCCGTTGAAATCCTTAACTTATTCCTAAGCCAGATTAATCTTCACCATCAATGGATTGAATAAAGACCATACTCATTCGTTTCTTGAATCTAACTCTCCCGATATTAGATAAATATTTGAAGTTACAAAATCCTCTCCCAATTCACTCACAAACAAGAATAAGAACCAAGAATGAGTAAACCTTGAATTGAAAGTGCAAACTCTTATTACCTAAACAAAATCCAATTGTTTCTCACAACCACAAGACACAATAACCTTAGCCAAATAGATTTAGTTCAGGGCTAGGTTCCAAAGAAACACAAGACAAAGAATTCCTAGCATAAACCTAATTGAACAAGAAAGAAAAAGATGAAGAATGGTTGAAGCCTCTTTGTCGATATCTCCCCATTTGATCTTGTTGAAATTTCTCTTCTCTCTCTCCCTCTGGAGTTGACGGCTTGATCCTTAATTTATAGGGCTAGGTCAAAGTCTTTTTTTAGGAGGAAGTTAAGTTGGAATTAAATTATTTTTAAAGAATATAATTCTTTATTATATTTAAATTCCTTCTAGAACTTCTCTTATCGTCTTGGGATTTAATTTCTCTTTAACCTCTTTATGGAAATTAAACTCCTTTGGGATTTAGCTTTGCTCCACGTCATCTTGGGCTTATCTAGTCATCAATTTCGACTACCATATCATCTTATTCCTTGTCGAAAATTGCCTTGGCAACTAGTTCGGCATCTCCTTCATGCATTGCCTGGCAACTAGCTTGGCATCTCCTTCATGCATTGCCCTGGCAACTGGTTCCAGCCTTGCTTTGGCAAGTGATTCTGAACACACACACAAAAACACACCAAAGCAGTATCTTTTTCCACAAAATTGAGCAAAATATGAAATCAAGCTTGTCCACCAAGGAAACGACGCAAACATGCATGAATGACTAATAATGCAACTAATATGAGCCTAAGTCTAGTAATAATAAGAATAAAAAGGTAATTAAAATAGTACTTTTGAACACTTAACAAACCCCTTTTAATATCATTATCTATGTGGATTTTATGGTAATAGATTATTTTGAAAATTCCTAACTTGTGGTTTTAAACGAGAAATGTTGATGGGTTAGTTTTGGGTGACCCGAAAGTGATGCTCTGGATCCAGGACGAAATCGGGGTGTTACATTCGGTGGTGGTATGGTTACTGGGTCGGTCCATCGGTTATTCGGCATTATTGACAAGAATCAAGACCTTATGGAATCCGTGTGGGGAAATCATGCTCATCAACTTGGATAATGACTATTATATGTTTCGTTTCTCTATGGAGGCAGATTATTCGAAGGTGCTAATGGGGGCCATTGGTTAATCTACGACAGCTACCTTACAGTTCAGCCATGGAGTCGCTATTTTTCAACAGCTGTGGATCATCTGAACAAGATTGTTGTGTGGATACGATTACCTGTCCTGTCTTACCGATATTATACAAAGAGCGTGTTTAAGCGGATTACTGAGTTTCTAGGTACGGTGGTTCGTATTTATTATAATACATCGGTAGAGAGGCGTGGTCATTTTGCTAGATTGGCGATTATTATTGATTTGAAAAAGCATTAGCCCTTAGCATCATTATTGACGGTGTTCGGCAATACATTGAATATGAGGATCTTCCCACCATTTTCTATTCTTGTGGTAAGTATGGGCACAATTCGGATACTTGTAAACCTATTGAAAAATGGGGTAATAGATCCGGCAGTGATGAGATTATGATATGACTGTGGTTGAGCCAGAGGAATGCTATGGCCCATGGACACAAGTTTCTGGTCGAAAAACACTTAGGCCGATGGCTAATAAGGATAGTGAGCGGGTGTTGTCAAATGAAAAGTCTGGTAATAGGGTGCTTGTTGGACGTTTTGTGTTGTTGCAATCTAATGATTTGGCAAGACAAAGTGAGGGTGCCCTTGATTCACAGCGGGCAACAATGTCATAGGAGAAGAGCTTCAACGTCCTTGGTAAGAACCTGTCCAAGTAAGCAGGGAATTCAGGTACCAAGTTAGGGTCGGTTTGAAAGGACGCTATTGGTATGATGTCACAATCTTTAGTGCACCGACGAGGGAATGAGGTTGAGGTTGTTTTTGAGAGTCAGAAAGTGCATGTGAAAGACCCACATCAACGGGGAGGTACAGGAGGTCCGATGGGGCTAGCTTGGAGTTCAAGTAGAGGTTCTGAGTTTCCAGTAAAGTAGTCTATTATTGTGGCTACAAGTAGTACAAAACAGAGCTTTTGACTAAAATCAAAGGTATTACTCGGAAAAGCCCTTATCCACAACGTAAGAAGCTTTGGCAAAACAAAAAAACTATAATCCTAATATGGTTGATATTAAGAAGTGGATTTCAAAAACCACAAAGGCTTTGGCAGCTCAGTGAAGGGTTACAACTGATACGGTATAGGACTCGACTATATCGGGGGTTCAATGGAGTGATAACATGGCTTTTGTTGGGGATGACGCTCAACAATAATTGGTATATTGTTTCTTTACTGTATATTTTGTTAATGATTAAAGTACTTTATTGGAATGTATAGGGTGCTAGGTGTCACGGACAGGCCCCCTTTGCTCGGTTGGCAAGCCGTGCGGCACTTGAAATGGGTGTTACCCAGACAAGTCAACCTTCCTCATGCCTCATTGTCCAAGGAGTTATCTTGGTCTAGCCTTCTCAGGGTCACAAGGCGCTAAGGCTTTAGAGTTTTGAATCCCGTAGGGCCTAGCGATAGCTGCACTCCAACCTCGTACTTCAGCCACGAGCGCGAAATGGGGCCCTATGGCCCTAAACCGTCCCTAGGTATTTCTCCCGGAAAGACAATGCGCCAACCACTAGGCCCCACTGCCCGCACACCTAGGCCCCACATGGGCCTAGGAGTAGGTCGCTTACACCAAGGAAGCTCGGTCGCTAGCCCAGGCGAGGGGGATGGTGGAGACCCGACACCAGACCACTTCCCCCTAAAGAGCTAAATAAACTTACCAGGAATGCCGTGAGTAGACGTTGCTTAGTCCCAAATGAGGACACTTTCTGGATAGGGCCTTCATCGTCTTCCCAACTTGCATCCTTGACTTGGTAGCTCCTTAGGGAATGCTCATATCATCACTCGGTCCACCATTGCTCGGTCATGAACGGGCTTGTCAAGCCAGGGTCGCAATATAATAAGGGATGGCCTTGACATTTCTCCCCCACTTACTCTATCGATGGCCTCATCGATGTAGCCCCAGAAGGGATGGTTCTGACAGTCTCCCCCACTTCCTCTATCAAAGGCCTCATCGATGTAGTCCAAGAAGGGATAGTTCTGACATTCTCCCTCACTTCCTCTACCGATGGCCTCATCGATGTAGTCCAAGAAGGGATGATTCTCCTTGATATTGACACCAGTTCTTCATCTCTTGTTGAGCCGATACGGACCTCTGTGGCAGCACATCTTCGATTCGTGCTCGATTTGGTATGTTTTTCTTGTCCCGCCATTTGATCCTTCAAGCAGCTAATTCAATCCTCGATCCTGGGTTCTTTCTATCTCCTTTTGACTATGTTGTACATTCGTAACCATATAGACTGACCACAGACTCATTATGACCCAGTTCCACTTCTATTATGTTGAGTTTTAGATTCATGCTCCCCCACTTTTACTCTGATTGTGGCTCGGGCAAAAGACAAGTAACAAACCATCGATCCACTCGAACAAGTGCCTTGTAGTTTCTCTGTGCTCCACGATCTGCCCATTAACCTACACAAATACAAAAGTAACATACCTGGCCATGAGCAGACGTGTTATGACTCGTCACTCAATGGCTTGCTCCTCGAAGTTAAGCATCTTCGCCAACTTTGCCTCATCTCGTACCGAGACCTCCAAAGTATTGAATACGTCACCATACATATGTCATCAACATTAATCCAAGTTTGCCAACACATGCTCGTGTTGCATCTGGTTGCTCAATAATGCAAAGATGATCTCTAGTTGCCAACATCGTATCGCATTGTACTTGCCTTTTGTTCTTCTCAATACATCCTGTATTATAAGATATACAAGCAATTTTATCAATGAAAACATATCCACACAAGTCTCGTATGATTACCTGGTTGGCACACATTGCCTTATGCTACCACCAATCATGGTATGCCTTTGTTGTATACCTCAGGTGTTTTGACTATTTGAGAACACAGTCTCTACGACAAGCTAATATCATCCACTCGTGAGGTTTTCTTCTTACTCAATTATACCTGCACCATTTACCAAGTGAACGCACACCAATATTCTCCCGAACAACCTTGCCCTTGTTCCAGTAGTAAAATAGATGGTCATATGTCCTCGCTAGAACTTCTTAATGGTCTCCTCTGGCCCTTGTAATAGCCAATCAAGTTGCCCCTTTTTTCGTTTCTCCTTCACTCCCTTTGTAACAGACAGAACTGTTAATAAGCACAAAAGTACACATTTGATCTCTTGACACACATGGCCTATACTCCATGGGTAAGTTAATTCCCTACATCTACTGATGTCTTCCCCATTATCCACTTACTAGAAAAGTTCATCTTGTTATCACGCCCACAAAGTAACTAACATATTAGCACCCCACAACCATCATATCAACATTAGTCTCGTGTCGTGGACTTCAAAATGATGTCTCACTTGTGCCCTCTACGTGTGACTTAGGTTTTCGTAGGAACCAAACTCTTCCCCATATGCCCACGACATCTAGTCAGTAGAGTATTCTCATGTAGGATCAAGACCTCTTTATTCTCTTACATAATCTCGAATAGAACCTGTATTCGCTAAATCCCTTAGCTTCTTTTGAGCATTATATTCTACATTTTCGGGAAAGAAATGAGCCCATTAACTCTCCCTCTAGCTCATCACATATTTTGATAGGACAAACACCATTAATAAACTTGGACCGCCACCACCACTTGGCGTCCCCTATTAGATACACCAAGGCCACCGCGACCTTGTCTTTATCTATTTTAGTATGCGTATATCGGAAATAATGCTTGACGTCGAACAAGAAATTTTCAAGCTCCTTAGCATCTCTGTTCCATTCATACCGCTGAGGTTTTGAAACCCTAGTCCTCGGACCCTATCTACTATCATCGAATTGCTCATAGCTATTTGTATCAGGTTAACTTGAGTCTTGATCTCATCTAGTCCGAACTTCCTATGACTCAATGCTTCTTTTGCCTCCATTACCAAAATCTTTGATAGTCCGGGTCAACTCTTGCTGCGTTTCCTTTATTGCTCAAAGCCGATCATTTGATGCCATAGCTCTCGTGGCAGCCACTACGGCCTCAAGTTCCTTCACCCGACTAGGGTCTACCAATCCACCACCCTGTGTTGACGCCCTAGCACCTGGGTGTGTTCTCTCTCTCTGGGAAATACTCGTTCCACGTTTTCGCGTTTGTCACCATTCTTGTCGACACACACAGAATCATTGTGCCTGCACAGACATCGACTTTTACAAATAGATGTGATATTTGTATCGTGTCCTTCTTTGTTACATGAAGCTAACATTTATCCCTGTTGCATACGACCAGGGCTTTTTGACACCTGCCAAACCTTCAAACCATCTTGGTTCTCTAATCGATTGCCCCCACATCCCTCAAGGAATTGATAGGAACACCTGCCTTCATAACACACACAAAGAGAAAATTGACCACGAAATTGGTTAGTCCAATTACCTAACAATAAAATGAAATGTACCTTACAAGTTCAATGGGACTTTCCAGTACGTCTCCCACTGCAATTCACGCTCCGTATTGCCAAACTCTGGGAAGTGCGTTATAAATTCCTTGACCACCACATTTCTATTTTTGGGTAACACTGACATATCCGTGGTAACCAGGTTTTGCTTTTGGTCTCTTGGTTCATACATCAACTTTGACCTAAGCCTTGGCTTTACTAGCTCGCACCACCAACTAGCTTGTCGGTAGTAGCCCATATCACTACTGCCCAAATTGGGGATTTTGTAACACTTGGGTGAGATCTAAATTGTACTTGAATCATCACCACATACCCATCGAGCTTGTCTGTCCCACGCTTACTCTTTGGCTCTGCTTGTGAAGGAACTCCTAAGGAGAGCTTTCCTCAGATGCACCCACATTACCAAGTTGTACCACTCTTGTGTTTCTCACCCAAACGAGTAGCTTTACAAATAGCACTTTGCCTTACCCTAGCCAACATCCCCATCAAAGAAAAATTTTTGTGTCAAAATGAGTTCTTTTTTTCATCCAAGATAAAACGGTATTGACTCGCACAACCTTTGTCATCTCATATTTGCAATTTATTGCCAAAGAATCTGGTCCAAACTACCACACCGCAACACATTCCTTTTTACCTTAAGACCCAATGTGTCTTGAAAAAATTGCCATTTACAGACAAATCATTAGCTATGAGAAACATTTCCCTTAGGCTCCTTGATTTTATCTGACAATGTAACTTTTCCCCGAGAACCCATGATGTGTCCGTCCGCTACAAGAGTCCACAACAACAAGAGGGAGCATACCAATAACTCTGCACTCCCTTTTACTCCATTTTTGTTTCGAGAGGGGGCACTCCATCCCGCATACAGCGATCGCCGCGATCCTTTGACCACTTTGTTAAATAGTTCGAGGTCCTAAGAGTCTTGTCCTGCACCCTTAGACGATCACACTATACCAAAGTACTCCCACAACAAACGAGTTTTATCATACCCCTTTGATTTTATCAATGGGCGAATCCACCACCTTGAAGAACACGACTCTGCCGCATTGAGTCCCCGAACCCAAAGCAATTATGGAACGGTTTCAAGTTGTCTCCAACTCTTTCTTTTAGGGTTAGTCTACGAACCCATGACTATCTATTGTATCACTCTACAACCATCTATACCCACTCCTCTTTTCACCTGGAAAAAGATAGTTAGGCAACAATCAAGCACCACAGTGCCAGGATAAACAATATTGCCATTAACTTCCATCAATCAAGAATTTATCCCATTACCCTGGAAATGACAAGCACCAATATGTTAGATTAACAAAAATAAGCACATTTATGCTTCGGGCTGCATACGCCCTTGTACTAACAGGACAAAACAAACATCAATAAGCAAGGGTTACCGACACAAGGCAATGTATCAAAATAAGCATCAATATTACCGATAGCCACCATAGGGAATGACTCTCCTCTCGAGTGATGCGTAAGCATCCCCATATTGCTAGAATCCGTGCCCCCATGCTATGAGGAATACACACTTCATCATGTCCCATAGACAGCCTTCGACAAGCCTTTAAAGCAACCCAAAAAAAATATTGCCGGTGTCCCAAATCACGGACATGCACTATTATGCAAAGATCAATCTCATCCACAAAAGTTCTTGCGCTTCTTTGCGCCTCAACTCGATCGCCATTTCGATCAGCCAACAACAATGTTACGCCTGTAACGAACAAATGAGCACCATTGTGCCCTAATTCACACGCGCCATCGTGCTAATGTAACCCATCGGCACTACCTTGCCAAACCCACCATTAGACACCTTTGCACCTTGACTAGGTCTTGATCAATCAGCATAAGGAGTAACCCTGCCTACCCCACTCGCGGAAGCGCTTGGCGTAGGTTCTAGCCACCCTGCCTACCCTCACAGGGCACTCGGCGTGAAACTAGACCACCCTGCCTATTCCACTAATGGATGCGCTTGGCGTGACATTACACCATCCTGCCTACTCCTTGAAGAGAAGCGCTTGGCGTGGGATTAGACCACCCTGCCTACTCCCCACATGGGAACGCTTGGCGTAGTCCCCCACCCTGCCTACTTCAGTCCAAAGAGCGCTTGGTTTACTATCATTCAACCCTGCCTACTCCATTTACCAGAGCGCTTGGCGTAGAATCCACAATCCAGCGCATCTGCGCACAGAAAAAAAATAGTCTCTCTCTTTTTTTCCTGTCATGATGATCCACCCTGCCTACTCCACTTGTGGGAGCGCTTGGCGTGAGACCAACTGATCCACAAATAGTCCAACTCTCATTTTTGCTACACATCTGTCTGGCGTCACCACGCACCACAGCCACTAAATAAAGCATCATAGTGTTCCAGTTGGTACATGAGCACTATGGCGTTTGGTTAACAAATACGCACCACTGTATCAAAAGCCATAGCCAAAAGCCACCGTCACATGAGTACATTGTCCATCGTATTCTCGCTCTGATACCACGTGTCACGGACAGGCCCCCTTTGCTCGGTTGGCAAGTCGTGCGACACTTGAAATGGGTGTTACCCAGACAAGTCAGCCTTCCTCATGCCTCATTGTCCAAGGAGTTATCTCGGTCTAGCCTTCTCAGGGTCACAAGGCGCTAAGGCTTTAGAGTTTCGAATCCCGCAGGGCCTAGCGATAGCTGCACTCCAACCTCGTACTTCAGCCACGAGCGCGATATGGGGCCCTATAGCCCCAAACCGTCCCTAGGTATTTCTCCCGGGGAGACAATGCGCCAACCACTAGGCCCCACTGCCCGCACGCCTAGGCCCCACATGGGCCTAGGAGTAGGTCGCTTACACCAAGGAAGCTCGGTCGCTAGCCCAGGCGAGGGGATGGTGGAGACCCGACACCAGACCACTTCCCCCTAAAGAGCTAAATAAACTTACCATGAATGACGTGAGTAGACGTTGCTTCGTCCCAAATGAGGACACTTTCTGGATAGGGCCTTCATCGTCTTCCTAAAGCTTCTCAACTTGCATCCTTGACTTGGTAGCTCCTTAGGGAATGCTCATATCATCAATCGGTCCACCATTGCTCGGTCATGAACAGGCTTGTCAAGGCAGGGTCGCAATATA
This sequence comes from Hibiscus mutabilis, assembly GCA_019671005.1. NCBI lineage: Eukaryota > Viridiplantae > Streptophyta > Magnoliopsida > Malvales > Malvaceae > Hibiscus > Hibiscus mutabilis. Next base: position 44,092,183 of record CM033726.1, on the reverse strand, counting down.
ATAAGGGATGGCCTTGACACTAGGGACCCTTAATTTAACCGTTATTTAAAGCTTATTGTAATATTACAGAATCTGAATATTGTGGTATTGATAGAGACCCGGTGAGTGGGCAAACAGCAGATAGGATTATTGCAAGGCATGTCTTCCCGTGTTTATATCGTGTTGAGGCTACGGGGCTTTCTGGAGGGATATAGGTTATGTGGAAGCATACAGTTTCTTTGGATGCTCTTGCTATTTCTAATAAATTTGTTCATGCGCTCTGTGAGGACCATAGCACGAAAAAAACAAATGATGCTTTCCTTTATTTATAATAGTCCAACCAAAAGGTGTCGTGATGGACTTTGGGATCAGTTAGTTGCTTTGAAGCCAGTGGGTAAAATGTCTTGGGCTCTTAGGGGCGACTTTAATGCCATGCTTACTGCTTTTAAGAGGCTCGGAGGCTCTGGTAGGCGGGCTGGTGTTTGCCGAAAGTTTTACAATTTTTCCAGGAGGCGAAATTAAATGATTTCGATTTTTAGGGTTTCCGCTTTACTTGGAAGTGGGGTAATTTATAATAACGTTTGGATAGAGTGGTAGGAAATGATGCTTGGTGTGAAGCGTGGCCGAAGACCTCTATTATGAACCTTGCTCGGTTGGGTTCAAATCATAGGCACGTGTTATTAGTGAGTCTGTTAGGTTCGTTACCTAGGCAGACGACATCCTTCAAGTATTTGGCCGCACGACAAGATGATTCACGCTTTGTGGAGATGTTGAAAAAATCTTGGAATTGTTCTGCTTCGTTTGGTGATAATGTGGAGTCATTTCCTAATCATGTAAAGGAATGGAATCAGAAAGTGTTTGAACACATTGGAAAGAGGAAATCTAATCTTCTGGCTCACATTTGTGGCATTGAAAAGGTTACAGAATTTTCTAGCAATCCATATTTATAGGATATTAAGAAGCAGCTTAAGGATGAGCTTGACGTAGTGCTTACTTAGGAAGAAAGACTTTGGTTTCAACATTCTCGTAGTCAATGGATCCGCTATGGAGACCGTAACACTAATTACTATCATTGTGCAACCAAGACTCGATAGTGAAGTAAGGTGTTTTCCATGATAAAGCTAGATAATGGGCAATAGAGTACTGATTTGGTACAAATTAAAGAGGGCGTGGTCTGATTCTTTTATTCCCTTTTCATTTCATCTAGATCCTCTCTTGGGCAATGGCCTTACATTGGACGATTCGGGGAATTGCATCCGGATGAGGTTCGGTAGTTAAGTATAGAAGTGACGGTTGAAGAGGTGAGAGCGGCAGTTTTTGATATGAGTCATCTAAAAGCATCGGGAATTGATGGTCTTCTTGCCATATTTTTTCAAAGGAATTGGGATGTGGTGGGGAGCAACGTGTTAGATTTTGTTAGCCAATGCTTTAGGGGTGTAGAAGTGCCGAAGGAATTTAATCGGACTATCATTATCCTCGTTCCAAATGTTACATCACCTAAGACCTTTGCTCAATTCAGGCCTATAAGCTTGTGCCCGGTTATTTACAAGACATTGACTAAAGTGATAGTTAATAGATCGAAGCCTTTTATGCTGAAATGGTTTGCAGATACTCAGGTTAGTTTTGTTTCTGGATGGTGTATTGTCGATAATATTATTCTAGCTCAAGAAGTGGTTTATTCGATGAGGAAAAAGATAGGGCGAAGAGGGTGGATGGTAATCATGCTTGACCTTGAGAAGGCCTATAGTCGCCTTAAATGGTCCTTCATTACAGATACGCTACGTGATTTGGGGCTTCCTCCTGATTTTATTCGGCTTATTCTGGATTGCATTTCCTCTGTATCAACTCAGATTGTGTGGAATGGGGAATTGACGATTCTATTTTAGTCGATACGGGGTATACGGCAAGGGGACCCTGTGTCACCTAATATTTTTTTCCTATGTATGAAGTGTCTTTCGCAGGCAATTGATATACAGATTGAGCAAAGGAACTGGGGAGAGAAATTCACCCAAATTATTTTGGTCCTAGGATTTTACACTTATTTTTACAGATGATGTCGTGTTTTTTCGGGGGCTATGGTACAACAGATGAGGGTCATTCATAATGTTCTGCATCAGTTTTGTAAGGCCTCGAGGCATAAGGTTAGTGCGTCTAAGACTCAAATTTATTTCTCGCCCAATACCAGTTTGGACACACATGGTGAGATTGTTGAAGAATTCGAATTTGTTGAAGTTCAAGATTTGGGTAAGTACTTGGGCATCCCTCTTCTTCATAATAGAGTCACGAACGCTACTTATGGTTTTTTGGTGGATAAGGTTCGTGGCAAACTATCGACATGGAATGCGCGATCTTTCTCTTTTACAGGTCGTGTCACTTTGGTGAAATCAATTCTGAAAGCTATTCCGAGCTATACTATGTAGGCGACTTGGCTACCTAATAGTGCTTGTTTGGAAATCGAGAAACTTATTCATGGTTTTGTTTGTGGGGCATTCCGCAGAACATAAGGGAGATAACCTTGTACGTTGGGATGATATACAGGATCTAGTAGCTTATGGTGGTCTTGGCTTTCGAGATTTAGCGACCTAAAATTTAGTTTTTATAATGAAACTGGATTTTAGTTGGTTACAGAAAATCAGAAGTTATGGGTTCATGTGCTACGCGCTAAGTATAAATGTGAGGGGTGGTGCCTCTCAGCCTATGTGCTCGCAATTGTTTTCGTCTTTGGTCTGGTATTAGTCGTGTCTGGGAGGATGTCTGCAATGGTCTTATTTGGTGCATTCGTGATGGTTGCACAATTGACTTTTGGTACGATAATTGGATTGAAAGGGTTGGTCCTTTAGCTCATTGAACTTTGACTGGGTCCTTATCCATCTCTTGCCCTTGTGCATCTTTCGTTTCTAGTAATGGGAGGTGGAATATCAAGAGGTTGAGGGATGTGTTGCCAAAAAAAGTTGTACTTCACATCACCACATTGGTTCCGTCTGTTGTGAGTCTTAGGCCTGATCGGTTTGGCTAGATTGGGGACTCTAAAAGAGTTTTCATGGTAAAGTCGGCCTATCACTTACTCATGAGAGATGTGAATACTATATCGGATAATTGGTGGGCATCGGTCTAGAGACTCCAAGTTCCTCAAAGATTCGCTTTTTTATTTGGTTAGCGTAGCGAGGGAGTCTATTGACAAACTCGGAGAGAGTAAAAAGATATATGGCTACGGATGGTCATTATGGTTATTGCAAAGCTGGTATTAAGGACGTACTTTATGTTTTATGTGACTGTTCACAAGAAAAGGTGGTGTGGTCCTTGATTGTTAAGCCCTGAAAATTTACTGAGTTCATGGCGTTACCCCTTGTGGATTGGTTCAGATGGAATTTTGGTAAGGAAGGTCAGGGTGCTAGGTGTGTTGACAATTGGAATGTGTTGTTCTCGATTGTTTGCTGGCATCTATGGTCCCGAAAGAACAAACAATTGTTTGACCCGGAGTATGTGGAATAGGTTGGCATCATTAAGTCGAGCAAGAGACTTAGGAACACTGTGATTGTGGCTGGGAACTATCCACGAGTGGATGTTGCACTAGTTATGACCCATACTATTGGTCCTGGCAACCTCCGAGGTATGGGTGGGTTAAACTCAATGTTGATGGTGCGATTCAAGTTGGCTATAGAAACGCTGCAGTTGGGGGTGTGATTCGGTCCAGCTCAGGTGAATGGTTGTTCGGATTTAGCCACAACATAGGTCGATATTCGATTCTTAACGTTGGGTTGTGGGCAATTTTCGATGGTCTTGGCCATGCTTGGAGCATGGGTGCTTGCCTTGCTGAGCTTGAATCTGATTGTTTAGAGGCTATTAGGGGTATTGAGAGATTCCGTACGGGCCAAATTGGAAATGCGCTTTTCATTGTTATCTACGAGCTGGTGTGTCGTGGTTGGGAGGTTACTTTGTCTCATTTGAATCGAAAGTGCAACATGGTTGCGGACCGGCTTGCCATGCTGATGCGAGGACAGCAGTTAGGGGAGGTGACCTTTGTTCATCCGCTATGGAGATTCATGATGTATTGAAACAAGATCTCATTGGGTCTTTTGGTTAGTTTATGTTTGGGTTGAGTGAAGGGCTTTTGTGTGTGTACTGTAGGGGTTGTGGTTGATTTGTATCCGTTAATGTCGTTACTATCGCATGTATTATTTTTCTCCATTAGAATTAGAAATATTTTTTTAATGATGTAGCCTTTCTTTTTTAATAAAAAAAAAGTTTCCTAGTAAATATAGTTTATTGCAACTTCATTTAGTGTAATATGAGGAAAAAATTAACACTTCAACAGAACATGACATCAAAGTTAAATTTGAGTATACTCTATCCAATTAAAAAGTTTAGAAAAATTTTTAATTAATTTTTTAAAATATATATGGATATCTATACTATTATTTAGAGTTTTGACTAAGTGTTGTGTCATCGGTTAATTAATCACCAACCTAGTTAAAGAGTTGTGGAGTAAAATTAATGTTATTTATAAAGTGTACTAATTATCATTGTAAAGATGTTGCTGTCTTTATACACTTTTCTAAACCTTAAAAATAAAACTATTAAAACCCAAAACTTGGGATTGAATGCAAGAATTTTTATACATGACCTTTTATCTCTCAACATATAATCATTTAATACTTTTTATCGCTCAACATACAAGTGAAATTGTTTACATTGAATACTTGTTTTCTTTTTTCAAAACCTCAATTCGTAAATTAAAAATATATCCATATTTACATCTTCCTAAATATGACAACAACAATAATATCAATCGAACTATGATATAGACGACTTAAAAACATTATATAGTTATTTCTATTTTTTTATTTAATAAAAGTTTAGAGGCGATTGGTTTTCTAAAGAATATTTGGAGATAATAGTATTCTTTTCTTGTTTGGTCAAGTCAAAATAGTTGAAAGAAAAAATCTCTATAAAGAATATTATCTAATAAACACCTGCCCCACACACACTTGTAATCTAAAATCTAAAATACAAAATAATCTGTGTTTACCCAAGCAACTAGGTCAGGCCGACCCGAGAGTCAATTTTTTTTATAAATAATAAAAATGATATTGATATTGTATACATTTTATTATAAATTTAAATGAAATAGTTTTATTATTAAATTATAATTGAAGTCGAGTCAATATGAATTTATAATTCTTATTCTTCTCGGCGCATGTTCAATGGAGTCTGTGACTAGTGTAAATTTAAAGGTCACAAGAAGAAGAGTTGTTGTAGTCTTATTAAATTTCCGTTTGATTTCAAATTCAATAAAAAATAAATAAAGAGCACAACCAGCCATGACAGTCAATGTTGAAGGGCACGACTGTTAATCTAGCAAGTATCGTTTCTCAATACTCATCCGCTAGCAATTCACTTAACTGGATTTTGGATACTAGTGCAACAGATCATGTAGTATTGTTTTAATTCCACGCATCTGAATAATCTTATTTCATGTAATTTCAACTCTTGCTCGGTTTTTCTCTTGGATAATAACACATTTTATCCAAAAAAAAAAAAACTCTTGCTCAGTTCATCTCCCAAATGGTAATACCTCTCCTATTAATCATAGCGAAAATATCTCTAGCACCGGTGGTAGAAACGAAAAATTTCTACAAGCGCCTTAATTTTATAGTTTAGGAACTCAGTTCAGAGTTTAAGAGTTTAGGGGTTTAAGCATATGAGTTTATACTTTAGTGTTTATGATTAGAATTTAGAGTTTAGAGGTTAGGATATAGGTTTAGGGTAATATGGTTAGGGATTTAGGTTTTAACCTATAAACTCTAAATTTTAACCCCAAAACTTAAATTCTAACCACACCCCCAAAATTCAAAAATCATACACTTAAATCCCTAAAAACTAGACCCTAAACGAAATCTCTAAATCTTAAAATTAGGATACTTATGGAAACAAAATTTTCACAAGTGCTTGTGTATTAAATAATTACATTTCATTACTCTTGAAACATCGGTCTTTGAATAGTTACCCTTAATCATATTGGATCAATTCCTTTGGATCCTGATCATGATATGCAAAGAGTTCAGCTTGTTCCTAACGTTACTCACAATCCTATAAAAAATTCAACTACAGATGTTTCAAGACATTCCATTTAAGTAATATATATAAACCAACGCACATGCACATGCTTAAATTGCTCAAAATTCAGTTGAAACTTCAGATAGGGTTAGGGTTATAATCGGAACTAGTTAAATCTAAACTGTAAAAAGTTTAAGTTCCAGTTTACTAGAAATTTAGAGCTCCAACTTTTATATAAATTGAATCGAGTTTTATTTTCAAAGTTTGATTAAATTCGATATTTACTAAGAGATAATCATAGGTGGAATGACGCATTGTTTTTGTTAAAGCTGAGATTAGTAGGGCCTTATATCCTGTTATGTAGGGGTATGTATTCGTTTTTGCATGGCAGCATGCTAGGATGAATCAAAGGGATGCTAAGGGTATTCGTATCCTAGAAATTTTAAATTTTTATATATTTTAAAATATTTTTATATTTTTATATTAATGATCTAATTTCGCACTTTAAAATTTTTAAATTACAATATAGTTTTATCAAGTATAAAAACGCACTTCCTGACTATATTGTTGTGGTTAGTACTCTGTTAAGGAAGTTGTATCTGGACTTGGTCTTTCGAATTTTTAATAAAATGATGATTTAGCAAAAATTATAATATCTAATTAAGCTGGGTCAAGCTTCAATTTAGTCATTTACGTTCAAACTAATCATGAAATTACTAATGTTCAAAGTTGAATTATCATCCTAAATTTTATTAGGTTTGACCGAACATTTCATTATTCAAAACTTTTTTTTTTAAAAGGTTAACCAATATTTCGACCTTTAAATTGTATCTCGTTATTAATTTAGTACCTGAAAAATATTTTTATAATTTGGCCCGTGATTTTTTTGTTTCATTCCATTTTTCTATTACAAAGTTAAATGACACTCGAAAAACGTGTCACATAATGCATAACATATATTAAATTCAACTAATTTCATAAAATTGTTTAAAATTTTAAAATTGGGGAAATCCAAACATTTCTCATTTTTAAAGTATCAGGAATTTTTCAAAAACAATTGATTTATTCAAAATTTATAATAATTTATTTTTTTAAAATAAAACTAAAAAGAATAAAAAATAAAAACATTAAACAATTGGTTTTACATATTTCTGTTTTCTAATGAGGAATTTCTGTATTATTTTTAAGTTTTAAAAATTTTCTGATTTTTTTCATGCATGAAATATAGATCAAATTTAAAAACAGAAAATTATTGTTTAAAATAGATTTCTTTTAAAAAAATATTAATGAAGTTTTTTGAGAATTGTAATGAGTTTTTTTTCTTCTGGAAAATACATCAAGTTATAAAATCCAAAATAAGTAAAAAAAAACTTAAATATATATATATATATTTAAGTTTATGATATTTAAAAAAATGCGATTTTTCTTATTCTTTGGGTTTTTGAAGTGTTTTATGAATTTTTTATTTTCTCAATTCTAATATATACGAGGTAAAGTACACTAGAGTTCACTTAAGTATAGATTTAGGAATAAACAAATATATTTTCTTCTAAAAGTAACAATTAAGTCACTCAATTATAGGTTTAGGAACAAATAGATCACTTTTTTTTAAAAGTAACAATCTGGTTACTCAATTATAAGTCTAGCAATAAACATGTTACTCAATAATTTTGTAACAAACATGTTATTATGTTATTAAAATTGCAACAGCTTGATATAATAACAATTATAATCCCTAAAAGTTATTCATTGTATTAATTTGGTCGCAATTCAAAATAATTTAATAAATTTAACCTTTCATATTTAAAAATTTCAACATTGCACCATCCTGGCATGCACTCCGACCACTTAGCACACTCCCTGCTATTGTCCATCAGTCTGATAATCAACAAATGTGATAACTTGACAAATATAGTGACTTCACTACTAGACACGTGACAAACTAATAGAATAGACTCATTATGACCTTAACGCCACCTGCTAGTAGCACATTCACTTCACTAATGAATTTTTTAAATATGAAGAGTTAACTTTATTGAATCATTTCTAACTATGAGCAAATTAATAGAATGCACAAGTTTTAGGGACTAAAAATGTTATTATACGAAGCCCTTGTTTCAATTTTAATGACAGAGTGATTTGTTTTTCACAAAATTTTAATTGAATGACATGTTTATTTCTAAACCAATAATTGAATAACTGAATTGTTACTATTACAAGAAAATTGACATGTATGTTCATAAACTTATAATTAAGTGATCGAATTGTTATTTTTAGAAGAAGGATTACAAATTTGTTACTAAACCTAAAACTAAATGACATGTAATGTAATTTACCATATATTATATGTCATATGACTTCTATAACGGAAAAATAAAGTAGGGTAACATGGTTCACATAAAAAATATTTCAGGTGTAAAACTGAACCGAACAATTCTGCGTATACAAAAAAGATAGTCTATAGCTTCTAGAGTCCAACTGATAATTACGTAATGTACAATTTTATAGTAATTAAATTCAAAATATATATATTATTAGATATGAATTCAAACGAGAACAAATAATTAAATCATACAATGAATAAGTCAATACAATGAGAAAATTTATTATATGGTCCCGGTTTCCCACGTCATCCATAGTTTCTCTAACTATAAATCAGCCACATAATTTCTTATTGTCCATGTCATTTTTTTTAAAGATGAGTCTTCACCTTTTTATGATATGTAAATAGGGAGTGAGTGGTTACATAAAAGTTGATTATAAATGGATTATTAACATAATAAAAAAAATTATGTAACTGCTTAATAGTGGGTAAGGACAATAGATGAAGTGGTGGGTCGGGACTATAAAATAATTTCTCATACAATGATTGGTTGGAAATTACTAAAATATTAGCCGTGGACACCAATTAAGCATTCAAGAACCGGTAATTATGACACCAACTTTCATACTACATTCATGTATTTTTCTGATTTTATTTAGAGAAGCAAAATTGAGTTATTCTATGCATCCAATATTCAGTTGATTAGTCAAAAACCGGCTTTGTTGACTTCAAAACTAATTGACTTTAATTGCCCTTGCATGCTACATATAAAATCTGTTGGTCGTGGCCGTGGATCACCCAATCTCAAAGCCATCTTCTCATTTTTCTCCGATAACATAAAGAACAATGGAGCTACTTCAGAAACCAATTCCCGGAACCCTGAAGGGATACTGGAGAAGGCGGCGCTACCAAAGACTGTACGCCGGCAAAGCCATCAAGAACAGAAAAAACGTGAAAGTTACGAGGATGGGAGGGGGATTCCGGAGGTCTTGGAAGATAAAAGCGATGCCGAAGCTGCGATGGAGGGTGATGATTGCTTCGCCGATGAAGCTTATGGCGAAGCTGAAACATGGATACATGAATATGGTGCTGAGGATAGCTGGGAGTGTTGGGTATTTGAGTACGGAGAAGGAATTCGGAGGGAAAAGGATTCCCAAAGCTCGGAAAGTTGGTTTGGGTTATTCAAGCTCGGAATTTGACCAAAGGTTGTTGCATGAGATTTACAAGAATTTGATTCCTGCTCTTGAATTGTATGGATAAACCAATTGGTATTTACAAATGGGTACGGATTCCATCTTAGCTAAAGATTTTGTACATTTGAATCAATCTGTTTGGGTTCTATTAATACATTTTAATTCAACATATAAATGTTAATGTAAAAATATTTTTATTATTTTTTAATGGAGCCGTCAGATCACTTAGAATCTGATTTGAGTACAAAGATTTAAAAGTATTATGGATTGTAAAAAAATCAAATTGGAATTTGAATGAATTGGACACTTGACTTTAGATTCGATCCCTTGAATCGGTTCAACCAAGAAACTCCCCTGAAAATATTGCTGAACATAATAAACAGAAGAATCCACTAGTGACGAGTGGTGTAACTAGAAGAACATGTAAGACAAACAAGCCAAGGCCTCCACAATGAAACCTTAGGCAGGGGCAAAAGTACCATAAAAAAATTATCTTAAGAAGACCCGAGGCGGGGGCAACCAGGTATTAGCTAGTGGAGGTCGACGGAGATCTGATTCACATGGCAACAAAATGATGCACATCCACGTACGATCGGGGTTTACCATTCATGTAAATGTTTGTAACGGTTTCCCCATAATGTCCGCAACACAAACAGTTGGATGTTAGTTTCTTTATGATAAAATTATGAGTTTAATACATAAGTAAAAAGTTTAATAATTACACGAGTTTTTAAAATATTTTGTTTAATATCAACTATAATGAATGTAATTCCAAACTTAAAGTTAGAAAAATGAGTAAAAACTAATACTTTTTCAAAATAAGTAATACATTGAGTGGTTAAAAATTTCCTAGTGAAGGTAGTTTATTGCAACCTCCTGTATTAAAATATGAGCAAAAGTTAACACTCCAACCCAAGGTAACATCAAAGTTGAATTTGTGTCGACTCTATCCAAGCCAAAAGTTTAAAAATATTTTCTTTTTAATTAAATATTTTATTTATTTTTGAAATATATTCTGATATTATATTATTATTTAAAGTTCTAACTGAGTTTGATGACGTCGATTAACTGATCACTAACTTAGTTGAGAATTTAGAAAATAAAATATATTAAATATTTTTTTCTCATCCAAAAGTCATTTTATTAATAAGGGAGAAGCTGCGTAAAGCAGTGATATAACAAGAAGATTCGAACAAAATCCCAAAAACAAATTGCAGAACTCCTAACAATCGTAAGTAGGGGCGTTCACTATTCGGCTAAAATCAAATTAACCTATCGAGCCTAATTAGTTCGGTTAAACAGTCGGCAGCCGAAGTTTTTTCGGTCCGTTAACAGTTAATTTTCTTTAAAATTCGATTATTTAGATTCAAAATCGATTAATTAACCGAACTAACTAAATTACCCGAAATTACCCAATAAAATTTTGAAACCCACCTTCAAACTCAAAGGAAAAAATATCCCAAATTATCTAAAATTCTAACAAACCTAAGAAACAAAAACTAAAACCATATATTACCTTTCATTGATTAAATTAAATGCAAACTGTGAAAAATAAAATTATTTTCAAGGATTTTAATTTTGTAAATTAAATTATATTGTCATTTTGATTAGAATTAAAAAATTTACGAAAATTTCGTTTAATTTGAAAATTAACTGAATTAGCCAAAACTTATTCCGTTCGGTTATTTTTAAAAAAACGATTCGGTTAACGGTTTAAGAAAAAAACTTCAGATAATAGTAATTCGGTTTGGGCGGTTGCCGAATTAACCGTTTGAACACCCCTAATTATAAGGGTGTTGTTTTCTTTTGACACTTTTGTATGCAAACCTTTTTTAATATATTTTTAAAGTGCATGCTTCAATTTAGTGTCATTAGACCAGCTTAATTAAAAAAGTGTGCTTAAATTAAAGTATAAAATAAAAACTTATATATTTATAAAGTAATAATAATAATTCAATTTTATTTTGCACTAGCAGAAATGTATAATAACTCGAGTGAAAACAACACACTTACCAATAATCATACACGGTGTTATAATTTGATGTGCTATTTTAGTTACATATATAAGATTATCATTTGATTGGATCATTAATGTTATTGTTGTCAAATTCTTTTAGAATTTAGTATTTTTATAGAATTTTATGATTTTTTAAACATCACGTAATTATAATTTTAAAAATATTTTAGAACTTTTTTAAAAAATAGAATTTTTGGAATTATCATTCAAAAATATTGGAAAAGTATTAAATTGATAATCAATTAGAGTTGAGGATTTAAATGAAATATTAACCCTTAAGTTAACATGACATGTCATGATTTATTGAATAGGGTACAATTAATGATTGAGGGATCAAAATATAACTCTTCAATAACTTCGGTGACCCTATTGTAACTTTTAAAAGTTTAATAAAAAAACTAAAAAAAACTCATAGTTGAATGACTTACCTTTTCTTATGCAATGCATCTCAAAACTACATGGAAAACATATCCATACCTATCCCAAACATGACAATAATAACGAGTTCAATCGAACTAAAATTAAATCTATTTAAACACTATTTACTTTTAATATTTTATTTAATAAAAAAACAGAGGAAACTGGTCGAATATTTGGAGAGAATTGTATTCTTTTCGTATTCGGTGAAGTCAAAAAGTTGAAAAACAAACCTCAAAGAATATTATCTAATAAACAATATACTACTAAACTTTAAGTTTACTATCGATTATATCATTAACCTAAAAGTTAATACTTTTAAGACTAAATTTTATGTTGAGTATATTTTGATATAACAAAGATCTATAAAATGTTTTTAGACTTGATCAAATACTTCAAAAATAATTCACAAGATTTAAAAAATATGTTTAAAAAGGTTTTCTAAGTGTTTTGACTTAGGCTTAATACCAAAATAAGTACCTAGATTATCTCGTTTTTCTTTTTAGATGCCTAAACTATTTTTTGCCCTTTTTAGGTGCCCAAACTATCTCGGTTTTTCCTTTTAGGTGACTAAATTTTTTTGCCTCTTTTAAGTGCCCAAACTATTATTTTTTTGTCAAAGTAGGTGCTCAAACTATCATTTTTTGTCAAAGTATGTGCCTCTGTTTGACCTTAAAATAGACAAAAAAATGATGGGTAAACTACATACATGGTTACCGAACTTTTAGGGCGGATTCATTTTGGTCACTATACTTTTAAAATATTCGATAAGGTCACCCAACGTTTATTTCGTATTCGATAAGGTCCTTCTCGTTATATTCCATTAACTATGTTGATGTGGCCCGTTTAGTGGGATTTTTCTCATTAAAATAATACATTAAATATAATTTCAGATGAATTAAAATAATATATTTCCTAAATTATATTTAAAACCCTAAAATCTAACGTTTTATCTCATCTTCTTCTCTTTTTTTCGTTCTCACTCTGAACAAGCAATGGAGGAAACAAATTTTTCGTCATTCTTTTGTAGAAGATTAGCTGCTTTACGCACTGCTTGGACAGATAATAATGCTGGAAGGAGATTTTTTGGGGTGCGCGAACCATGGGCATGGTTTAAGAAGAAGAAGCTGCAATTTTTTGAGTTGACATGACCCCCTTTGAATCCACATTCAAGAGCTGTTATTGTTCGTTTATTAAGGAGAATTAGAGCTATGAGAAGAGAGAAAAGGAGTGAGCGAATCATTTGGGTCTTTTATTTGGAAATTTTATTGTACTTGATTTTATTAGGTTAAGCTAATTGGAAAGCTAAAATTTGGTGTTTAGGATTTATTTAGTTTAGGGTTTTAAAGGTTACTTTTAGGAAGTTAAAATTTAGGGTTTAACATGTAATTTAGAATTTAGATAAAGCTTGAAATGATAAATTTTAATATGAATTATGAATTTGCATTCCTTATTTATCAATGTACATTTTTGTTTATCCATTTCAATTTGCATTCATTAAAGGTATACTTGAAGATGTGTTCAATTCTCTAAAATAATGAGCAATACATACCAACATATTTGAAGATGTATTCCTACATATTTGAAGTTGTTAAATTGTGGTATGAAACTTGATAGAATTATCATCTTGCAGAAACATTTAAAAGCATTGTTTCATAATTAGTATTACTCAATTGTTTCATAACAAAATATAAATTTAATGAAAAATAAAACAAAGCAAATAGACTAGAATACGAATTTCATTGAGTGAACATCATGCATATTAGAATGGTAGAAGTTACATAACAAAAGGTAGGTTTGTACCTTCTACCTCAAAATATTTTCCTAAAAAAATTATTATTTCTTACCAATGGTATCCTAAACTTAGGTCATTTACCATTGTATGGTACCTACACCAAAACCATCACAAAAAAATCAAAAATATTTATACATGAATCAGTTTATATAAAAATTTACACAAAAAATGACACTTAAAATTCACCAATAATAGTCTAATTTTTCACACCACAAAAAACTAAAATTTAAAGCTTTCAATTGTTATTTGGTTTGAAACTGCCAATGGATTCTTGTGAACTTGTAAGCACATTTTCAAAGGGAGTAGTTGGTTGTATCATCCATCTAATCACTTGACATGGGGTTGGTTGCTGCTAAATTGGTTATTTTTGTGAAATTTGCCTTTATGTTGTCTTTTTCAGCTGAACTAATACAAGTCTTCTAAACTGTATTTAAATAAGATCAAATATTATAAGTAAGAAAAATAATAGATAATTTAAGATAATAGAAAATTAAATACTCACATGAAGTTTTGGTGGTCTATCAGTTGTTGATGGATGTACTGATAGTGCAGTTGAAGATGATGGATGTGTTGGAAGTGCTGCAGGTGCAATAGCTGGAGGTCATAAATGTAAACTTTCTAAAGGTGTTGGAGGTGTAGTTGTAACACACCCAACAACCAATGATGTGTTAAGCCTAATATTACCTCTCACCTGACCTTTACATGTCCTTATATTATGGTCTGATTTTCCATATTTTGTACACTTAATTTCCAATGTCCTTTGTCCCCTAGTAGGTCCATTGTCTTGTTCATCAACAATTTTTTTTCTTTACTTTTAGGTCTATCAAGTGGACTTCTTTTAACATGGGAGAATTGGTTCCATTGATGGAACTGATTTCTATTAATTTAATCTTCTAATAAGATAAATAAAGTTTGAGTAAATGCTTATTTGAGTTGACGTACGATAGCATTGGTCAACATACTTCTCTGACCTACATTGTTCCAATAACAAAGCAGAGACAGCATGTGCACGTGAAATCTCAGTAAAAAAATAGTTTAAAACATGTAAGCATCAATAACTGTAATAAACTGGTAACATGTAATAAAACAATTTAAAACATATAAAATAGCTTAAAACTATAATAAACCTGTAAAAAATTGTAATAAACATGGAATCCCAAGTTATAAGCATCAATAACAGTAATGAAACAGTTAAAGATATATAAAAAATAGTTTAAAATATGTAAGCATCAATAAACTGTAATAAATTGGTAACATATAATAAAACTGTTTAAAACATGTAAAAACAGTTTAAAACTGTAATAAACCTGTAAAAAACTGTAATAAACATAGAATCTCAAGTTATAAGCATCAATAATAGTAATAAAACAGTTAAAACATATAAAAATAGTTTAAAACATATAAGCATCTATAAACTAGAAACATTTAATGAAACTATTTAAAACATGTAAAAACAGTTCAATAATTGAAACAGTTCACTTTCAACAATAATGAAATATCCCAAGTCATAATAAGTCAGCATCAATAATAATAATAAAACAGTAATGAAACATCCGATAAACAGTTCAATGTGCACCAATAAAATATATAAACCTTATAACTGTAAGACCCTATTTTCTACGAGAATAATTCCTTGCTTGTCGATTCCCAACATGTTGGTCAGATGGACCAAATGCATCTTCATACCTCTCACCCCCAGCATGTGATGGCCAACACCTTTAAGAGGCGAATACATTATTAATCAATAATAGTGACATTTTCATATTTAGGGTTCAAACTAATACATGTAATAAATAGTTTAATAATTGACATTAATACATTCAATTAATAATAAAATTGAAATTAATATTTACATAGCAGCATGCTCAATTAATGTGTCCATTTTCTTCTGAATTCTAGGACATAGTAGTCCAGTATACTTCTGAACAGCTTCAGCCTTTTTTAAAATTCTATACATCATTTGTGTACGAATAATCTCCATTATAACAAGGATATGCTTATCTCTTGCCTCGAGGATCATATGTTAATAGAAAGATAAAAGTCAGATTGTAATAGAAAGAGATCAGTCAGATTATAATAAGATAAGTCAGTATATCCCTTACCTTATTAAAACATTTAGAGTAGTTATTTAATAACATGTCATATTTTGATCGTGTGTAGAAATGAAACTTTGACTATGTAGAAGGATCTTTTGCCTTTAACCACTTGTAAGCATCTTTTGAGACCATTTCTATTTCTGTCATTGCTCTTTCATAGTCTCTTACAGTAGTTGTTCTTGCAGCTTTCCATACAACATTTTTTAGTATTTTTCCTTTGAAACCTTTATCATTTTTAAAATTTGAGTATAAGCATCTGACACAATTTCTTTTACCAACATGAGGATACAATTCTAAAATAGTTTCGATCAGTCTCTGTCATAGTAAAGTAAAAAGAATGACACATACATTTCAATAAATAATTTAAATAATATGCACAATAACAACTTTAAATTGTACCTTTTGTTTATCAAACATCAATGTTACATGTTGAGAGTTGACTATGCTCAAATCTTCTGCCAACAGTTGTAGGAATTAACACTAACTATCATGATTCTCATATTCAACGACTGCCACTACTATAGAATAAAGACAATCATTTGTATCAATTTCCACATCAGCCAATAGATAGCCTTGATATTAACCCATAAGAAAATATCCATCTACACTAATGAAGGGCCTACAGTGATTCTTAAATTTTAATTTGCATCCCTCAAAACAGATATACATCCTAACAAAGATTTTATTTTCTAATTTGAAAATGGTGGTTGTACCAGGATTTATGTATCTCAATTCTCCTAGGTATTCATGTTAGAAACCAAAATATATATTCTATACGAATATAAACCCAAGATCTATATGTATGTCAAATCATTAAGAATAAATACTAGATTTGCGGAAGCGTACCTGAATCCATAGATGGAGATTTTCCAGAGAGGGTTTGATCTTCCGAGATGATAGATTACCTCTTGCCACACAACTCTTAGACGGGGAAAAAAGATATGCAAGTTAACCTATATCTCGGGGATCACTACCCTTTATATAAACTGAATTAAAACAATTTATTAATATTTACAACTCTGCCCCTCATTGAGTTATAAATCTAACTTATGGTATCTACACTTTTAATTTCATGACAATTTAGTACCTATAACACGTGTAACATAATTGGTCACTTAATTACGTGTTAAACTTTATAATAGCAACGTACATTATACATATGTGCCCACTATTATTGAATTTTAATCCAACAATCTCCCACTTGGGCAACATATGTTTCCTGACAAATGTACGACCTTATGAGCTCAAAAATTTGCTATCATGTAATAGGTATTCTATAACAATCTCGTCCATCAATTATATCCATATAGGATCAAAGCGGTGTTTGCCATATCAATCATGACTGGACCCATCAATGGTCACGTATACAAACATAATCAAATGACATAGATCAATCATGGATGCGTAGCATGGAAATTACATGTAAATGTGAACCGAACATGCCTATTTCCAACTGGTCCTCTTTAAACATAAGTGATGTCCTTATCCAAATAAGAAAAGAGTGAATTAACTGAATACTTTATTTCTGATCAGAAAATAACCAAATACATAATTGTCTGAAAATAAACATAAACATAAAGTGAACAAATAACAAACTCCCACTCAAACAATAATATCCTTAAATGATGTAACACCCATATGAGCAGTGTGCTCATGAAAGACCTTGGGTGGTAAACCTTTTGTGAGCGGATCTGCTATCATAGGGTTTGTCCCAATGTGTTCTATGGATATTTGTCCACTTTGCACTCTTTCTTTCACAACTAGGAACTTTATGTCAATGTGTTTTGACTTAGACGAGCTCCTATTGTTGTTGGAATACAACACTGTTGATTTATTGTAACAAAATAATTTAAGTGGTCTTTCTATATTCTCCAAAATACGCAGCCCAGTGACAAAATTTCGCAGCCATATTCCATGATTAGATGCCTCGTAGCATGCTACAAACTCTGCTGCCATAGTGGAAGAAGCTACAAGTGTCTGTTTGGCACTTTTCCAGGATATAGCTCCACCAGCTAACAGATAAATATAGCTTGATGTAGATTTTCTGCTATCTTGGCACCCAGCAAAATCAGAATCCGTATACCCTACGACCTCCAAATGATCTGATTTACTGTATGTGAGCATATAATCTTTTGTTCTCTAAAGATACCTCATAACCCTCTTGGCTGTTTTCCAATGGTCCATACCAGGGTTTATTGAGTATCTGCCTAACATCCCAACAATGTACGCAATATCCGGACGCGTACATACCTGAGCATACATTAGACTCCCAATAGCTGATGTATAAGGAATCTTATGCATTTCTTGAATTTCAAGATTACTTTTAGGGCATTGGGCAAGACAAAACTTGTCTTCTTTAGTGGCAGGGGTGTCTATTGGTTTACTATTTTGCATGCCAAACCTTTTAAGTACTTTATCGATATAGTTCTTTTGTGACAATCCAAGAATACCCCGAGATCGATCTCGATGTATCTGAATTCCTAAAACAAAAGAAGCGTCCCCAAGATCTTTCATTTCAAAATGCTTAGATAGAAATCTCTTGGTTTCGTGTAGTAAGCCTATATCATTTGTGGCAAGCAAAATGTCATCGACATATAAAACCAAAAATATGTACTTACTCCCACTAAACTTGTGATACACGTAATCATCAACAATATTCATCTCAAAACTGAACGAGACAATTACTTGATGAAATTTGTGATACCATTGACGAGAAGCTTGTTTGAGTCCATAGATGGATTTTGTTAATTTGCAAACTATATTCTTTGGGTCTCCCGACTTAAACTTTTCTAGTTGCACCATATAAATTGTTTCTTCAATTTCTCCATTGAGAAATGCAGTCTTAACCTCCATCTGATGTAACTCAAGATCAAAATGAGCTACAAGTGCCATGATTATCCTAAATGAGTCTTTCGATGAAACTGGAGAGAAAGTCTCTGAAAAGTCAATGCCTTCTTTTTTAGTATAACCTTTAGCTACAAGACGTGTCTTATACCTCTCCACATTACCATTTGCATCCCTCTTGGTTTTAAAAATCCATTTACAACCAATTGGTTTTGCACCTTCAGGTAATGGGACAAGTTTCCAAACTTTATTGTCTTGCATGGATTTATACTCTTCTTGCATGGCATCAATCCACTTTTGAGAGTTAATACTTTGCATGGCCTGATGAAAGTTGATCGGATCATCTTCCATCATTCCATTATCATCCTCATTTTCTTGGAGAAATACAATATAATCATCCGAAATAGCATTTCTCCTTTCTCTCGTGGATCTCCTTAATGGCACTTGTTCTTGAGGTTGCTGAGTTTGTTCTCTTGGAACAATTACCTCATCCTGAATAAGAGGGAGCTGTTCGACATTGTCTTGTTGAGGTTCTGGATTCACTTCTTGATTGATGATCGGTATAGAAACTTGAACATCATCAAAATTTATAGTAGGAACTGAGTTAAAACTCAATTCCTCCTCAAAGACAACGTCTCTTACCTTATTTCTCCCTCCAAACTCAACATCCTCAAAAAATATTGCAATTCCCGTCTCAAAAATATTCTTAATTATGAGATCATAAAATTTATAGTCCCTAGACCGCTCAGAATAACCAATAAAGTAGTTGCTTACTGTTTTGGAGTCCAATTTCTTTTCAAGTGGCCTATAAGGCCTTGCTTCAGCTGGACATCCCCAAATGTGAAAAAGCTTTAGAGTGGGCTTTCTACCCACCCAAAGCTCATAAGGTGTCTTTTCAGCTACTTTAGTGGGTACTCTATTCAGAATGTACGCTGTTGTCTTTAATGCTTCTCCCCAGAGTGACTCAGGTAAGGTAGAATGAGCAATCATACTTCTTACCATATCCTTAAGAGTCTTATTACGTCTCTCAGCAACACCATTCATACTAGGTGATCCTGGCATGGTGTACTGTGGGACAATACCACATTCCTCTAGGAACTTTGCAAATGGTCCTGAACGTTGTTCACCTGATCCATCATATCTACCGTAGTACTCACCACCACGATCGATCGAACTTTTTAATCCTTTTGTTGAGTTGATTCTCAACTTCAGCTTTATAGGATTTGAACACGCCCAAAGACGAGATTTTTCATGAATGAGATATAGGTACCCATAACGTGAGTAATCGTCTATGAATGTTATGAAATATTGTTGACCATTCCAAGATGCCGTAGGGATGACCCACAAATATCGCATGAATTAATTCTAAGACGTCTCAGAAAACGACCGCACCTAATCTCTTAGTTTTGGTCCGCTTCCTTGATGCAATCAACACAAACATTAAAGTCCGTGAAGTCAAGGGACTCTAAAATACCATTAGACACAAGACGCTCAATCCTACACTTTGATATATGACCTAGGCGTTTATGCCATAATGATGCTGAATTTTCTTTATTTAATTTTCGCTTAGTACCACGTGATTCCACATGCAAGGTTTCATTATAGGATGCAATCGTATCTAACAAATAAAGGTTGTCATAAGCATTTAAATAACCAGTTCCAACAATACTTGAATTTAAAGACAAAGTAAACTGATTGTTTCCAAATGAACAATAATAACCAAATTTGTCCAACAAAGAAATTGAAACTAAATTCCGCCTAAAAGACGAAACAACAAAAGTGTCTTTCAAATCCAAATAAAAACCAGTTCCTAATAACAACCTAAAATGCCTAATTGCTCGCCCACAAAGATGTTTCTTTCACCATCACTTGGCTTTCGGTAGCTCAGACAACCCTGCATAGAAACACTTATGTGAGTAGTAGCACCAGGATCTAACCACCAAGTGTTTCTAGGTACTGAAGCTAAATTAACCTCAGAACGGACCAAAGTAAGATTCATACCTTTCTTTGCACGCCATGCGTGATATTTGGTATAATCTTTCTTCATGTGTCCAGGCTTGTCACAAAAGAAACAATTATTTGGAACATTCTCTTGTTTCTTTGAGCTGGACCCTTAACAGCTTCATTTTGATATTTCCTTTTCTTGCCCTTGTCTTTAGAGGCACTAGAAAAATGAGCACTTTCAGTTTTCTCACGCTTCAACCTTTCTTCCTCTTGAACACAATGAGAAATGAGCTCATTTAGAGTCCACTTCTCCCTTTGACAGTTATAACTAATTTTAAATTGGTTAAACTGTGCAGTAAGCGATACCAAAACCATAAGGACGAGTAAATCATCAGAAAACTCGATCTTAAGTGCCTTAAGTTTTGAAGCAATATGAGACATTTCCATAATGTACTCCCTTATATTTCCTTGACCCTTGTACTTCATAGACATCAAAGAATTCAGAAGTGATGTCATCTCAACCTTATCGTTTTTAACAAAACGTTGCTCAATATTGTCAAGGAAATCTTTAGCCTAAATAATTTCCTCAGATTCTGCACCCTAAAGGTTTCCGAAATGCTATGTTTCATGATCATCAGACTCATATGATTAGAACGTTCCCACCTCTCAAAATCCCTTTTTGCATCAGGGGTGCTTGCCGCAGTGAGAGGTGCAGGTTGTTCTTCCCTTAACGCAAGGTCTATGTCCATACAGCCAAGCACTATTAGTAAGTGCCTTTTCCATTCCTTGAAATTCGTCCCATTAAGCATGGGTATAGAATTGACATTAGTAGATATTGTGGCAGCAGAAGAACTAGCTGAATATAGAACAAAAGAATAATAAATAAATAAATATGATCACACCAATAATTCATAAGTAAACAAATAAATTCAAAATAATGACTAATTCCCCTCAAGATACCAAACACAACATTAATATCAAGTCTTTGGACAGTAATATTAATTGTAAATGGTACTCTTGTTGTAGCAATCAAACATTGACAATAAACTATGTCGAACAACAGGTTAATCTTTGGACTAACGTATTGCACACATAAATTACCTTATAATTGTCACACATTTATTACCACAAGTGTTATTTGAAATTCGGCCAAATATTAATTTTCCTTTGGGCTAATTAATAAACGCATGAATTACAAAAACACAAATATCTTAACATTTTAAATAAGTTAATCTACGCAGAAGCGGTCACTTTGGTGACATTGTGTTTCAATTAACCCACTAAAATATTAGACATAGCCAAAACATGAATTTATCTGTTTCTAAAAGTTTATCTTTATACCTAATGACCAAAACTGAAATTTTGATCTAACCGAATTAAATATATATCTTTAAATAAAATATATACTTCATAAATGCAACCTAAGTATGCGATTGCTAAACGAGAAAAAAACAATGCAACATTTAAAATCAATTTCATATTCTGGAAACAATATTTCAAATATAAATATATACCAAAGTTGAAATTCAATTTCCAGTAACCTAAAAATAAAGAACTAACAGATTCCCAATTGTCGATTAATAAAGCAAAACAAAACCCATTAATTATGGCAAATAATAATTAACCAATTGAAATCAATGGAATTGAAATCACACACAGACATCGAAAGCAAAAAACAATGAAATTGAAATTCAATCCCATCTTATGTGATTATTGCTGAAAGCTGGAAATCAATGGAATTGAAGTCGCACATCAATAACGAAGGTGAAATAATTCGATTGCATAGAAACAAAAGTCGCATATAAGGGAAAACAGAGATCAAACCCTAATACATAAATTATCTCAATGATTCGACATATCCTATCTCTGATGCCACTTGTTAAAAACCAAAATATATATTCTATACGAATATAAACCCAAGATCTATATGTATGTCAAATCATTAAGAATAAATACTAGATTTGCGGAAGCGTACCTGAATCCATCGATGGAGATTTTCCAGAGAGGGTTTGATCTTCCGAGATGATAGATTACCTCTTGCCACACAACTCTTAGACGGGGAAAAGAGATATGCAAGTTAACCTATATCTCGGGGACCACTACCCTTTATATAAACTGAATTAAAACAGTTTATTAATATTTACAACTCTGCCCCTCATTGAGTTATAAATCTAACTTATGGTATCTACACTTTTAATTCCATGACAATTTAGTACCTATAACACGTGTAACATAATTGGTCACTTAATTACGTGTTAAACTTTATAATAGCAACGTACATTATACATATGTGCCCACTATTATTGAATTTTAATCCAACAATTCATAGATCTTGGTATATTAATTTTTTTAGAACTCAAAACTTTTTCTACAACCAATTTCCCCCTAGAATATTTTGCAACACACACATAACCACCAGTTGCTTTTTTAACATCTTATTTCTAAGGAATTTGAATATGTTAGGTCAGTCTAAAATTTGTGTAAAAGTATTTTTGTAATCCACTTAGAAGACAATAACCTACCATTTCTTATTCCTCTTTGACAATTGTGTTTATTGTTCGAAGTTTTAATCTGTCATTTTTTATCATTAAGGTCCTTAGAATGCAATCTAGATGTCCATAATACCCAATAACAAGTACCATTGCTACACATAGCATGCACTCTTCTATTGTCATTCTTCTTAAATGACATACTAAACCTCTGGACCTTACCATACTGTCTCACAATTTCTTTCAAGATATTCTTACTAGCGAATATTAAATTTTTCCTCAAAACAGGACATGCCATATCCAATTTAATATTAAATTCAGAGAACTTTTTTTCCTTCTACGGTCACTGTTATCAAAAGAGGCACTATGCAATAATTCTACATCATCATCACTATAAGAGGAAACAATATTATATTCAGTACTATGAGGCACAAACACTAAATTTCTTTGTACACTATCAATTATTGGTCCATCACAAATCTCATCAGCTGCATCACAATAATCATTTTTACTGTTCAGAGTGTCAGGTTCAGATTTTTGTGAACTTTCATGCTCAGATAGTATATAATTAAAATCTTCTGAATCTAAATTTTTTTCTACAATAATTTATGTCAAAGAAAAATGAAATAAAATAAATAAAATAAAATAATGATTTGAGAGTTGTTTTTATTGTTCTATGATTTTTTTATGTTTGGTTAAAGTGGCTTTCAACAGTGAATATTTTTTTATTTTAGAATGAAAGTCTTGAGAACTGTAAACTTGATTCTGATAGGTT
Source organism: Hibiscus mutabilis (assembly GCA_019671005.1). NCBI lineage: Eukaryota > Viridiplantae > Streptophyta > Magnoliopsida > Malvales > Malvaceae > Hibiscus > Hibiscus mutabilis. The sequence goes on along the minus strand of CM033726.1, from coordinate 44,068,254 downwards.
CCACAATTGAGAAATGACCGTTTTTAAATTTTATGTGTATTTAAATTCTATGGACCACAATTCCCTAAAAGCTCTAACAATTAGACAGTAAAAAATTGTACTAACCCCCACTAAATTTAAGTCCCACCAACTAATTTTAAATTACATGTATATTTATCATTTTATACTAAACATGATTTTAATAACATGCAATACAAAATGAATCATTCACTTTCAGCCAATAGCAACAGTAACTAATTTCATAATTCAATAACTTTTTCAAATCAATAAAATAGTAACATCTCAATCAAATAATGACACTTTCAACTAACACTTACAGTACTTAAGAATTTCACACCAAAACATTTTAATCACTTTAACCAAACATAAAAAATCTCTAAACAATAACACCCAATTAGCAGTAGTGGTCACGTTTTATATTTAAGGTTCAAACTTACATTTTATAAAGATTTCGACACTCAACCCTATTAAAATAAGTGTTCATCACTTTATAAATTTAGGAAGAATAACTTACCGTTTACTGCACTTGACTAACCCTTCAATTGATTCGTTTCAACCATTTTGTTCCAACGGTTGCTGATAATCAAACTTCTAACCAAATTTATAAGTAATAAACAAGTAAAGCGAATCGATTTTACAAAGAATTTTGACGGTAAAGCTTTTTCCCTTTTATTTATATAGGGATTTCAATTGTTTTAAACTTTTTTAACTCTTTGGATGAATTGAAATCAGTCCGGCGCCGTTTCCTTGTTTTATTATTTTAATTCATTTAAAATCTTTTTAATTTTTTAACCCTGATTTAATGTATTATTTTAATGAGAAAAATCACACTAAACTGGCCACATCAGCATCAGTTAACGGAATATAACAGGAGGGATCGTATCGAATACGAAATAAAAGTTTGATGACCTTATCGAATACGAAATAAAAGTTGGATGACCTTATCGAATATCTTAAAAGTACGGTGACCAAAATGAATCCGTCTTAAAAGTTCGGTGACCATTTATGTAGTTTACCCAAAAATATAGTTTGGGCACCTAAAGGGGAAAAATAGTTTAGACACTTAAAAAAAGAACATAATAGTTTGAACACTTATTTTGACATTAAGCCATTATATCACTACTTTTATATAACGTTAAGAGTCAAAAGATGGTCAAAAAAAATAAAGAGAAGGTTTTGATACCCTATTTGGTGGTTTTGAGACTTGTCGGGAATAAAAATTTTGGGATCAAAATTTGGGCCATGGTTTCAATACCATGCCAATGATTTGAAACCATACACAATGTTTTGAAACCATACGTAGAGATTTCGATATTTTTTTTTCATGTAACGGCAAATGTTTTTTAAAATTTTAAAAGTTTTGAAATTTTATCAAAAGTTTTGATAACTTCGTACAGGGGAGTATTTAACTCGATTTTATGACTTTCCAACGATTCTAAATATCCCAACAATCATAAACGATTAGAATCTCTATCCACACTACATATTAATTTAATAAATATTCTATAGCATGCATTTCATTAAAAAAAATCTGTATTCTAAAAAAATGAAGCGATGTTTTGATATGGTAGTTGAGGGGATGGTATCCGAAACAAATGAATTGTGATTCTTTTAGTTATTCATAACATGGCAACGTCTTTTCTGAAAAAAAAAAGTGAACAATATTATTCTGATTTGATGATTAAAGTAGTTTCTAAAGTAGACGAAGTGTAACATTTTTTAGTTATTTTCAAGTCTTAATATAATATTTTTAAAAAACAGAGTGACTTTAATTTTAGATATCAATGCAAATAATTTAGTTTTCAAACAAATTCACCCAAATGATAAATCTTACATTCATATTCAAGTGATCAAAAATTAAATTTTTAAATTACTACGACTCCTCAATTTTCTAAAAATACCGATTGTCAGACACATACACATTGTTTTGGTTTAATTACAGTATCTGATTCCTTGGCCGACTTATCCGGATCGGGTTTTACAAAGAGTCGATGTGGGAACAACCCTCCCAACTCACTTTTTTTCATTCGCAACGACAGGATTTGAACATCTGACCTTGCTTAAGGGCTAGCGTCTCATCCCGCTAGATATGCATTTTCAAGACTCGTCGAATCCGACTATCAGAGGGATATATACACAAATTATCAGAATGCAGTGGCTGTAGTTTGTTCTAGTTATCCATTTTTAATATGGTTGGTCGAAGTTGTCTAAAATTCAACATTGTGCCCAAGAATGGAACATTATCTTCAATTACTAAACTAACAACAAATGGGAAACAAAAACCAGCACATGGATAAAGAAATATGATCTTTAAAGATACATGAAAAGACTTAGAAAAATCAACCTGGTTGGACACGTACCATATCCGGCACTCACACCCAAATTCGAGTAACATGAAAGCATTATTTGGAGAGTGAGTTGAGCAACCATTTCAAGGTGATAACCAAATGATATATGAGAGCAAAGATAAGTTCAAATCTAAAAGGGAATTCAATTAAAACTGCATATGTAACTAAAAAAGAAAAGTTTACCTTGTTAAGGGACTGCCATGGGATCTTCATCCTCCATAGTAAGGCACGATCCGAATAGAAGGAATGTGAGCTATGTAGGGCCAATACTCTCCTCCCTCTTTCTTGCACCGGTTCTCCAAATGCGGGCGTCCCCAAATGGTTAGTTTTTTAAGTGTTGCAAGATTCTTTAGGCCCTGATGCAATGACATCAGATCAGGACAAAGCTCAAAAGTCAACTCGGAAAGTGAGGTGAGGTGTTCTATTTGGTTCGGAACAGCAGTGAATCCATCACAGGAACTAATTTTCAATTTTCGAAGAGCATTTAGATGCTGGATTTCTGCCGGTAAGGAATTCAGAATCGGACAACCAACGAGGGACAACTCCTCAAGATGTGTCAAATGCATGACCCCTTCAGATAAGGAGGCAAATCTCTCACACGACCAAATCTTCAGGACACGAATTGAAGGTGAGCAACGAAATCCATTACAGGAAACGAAACAAGACTATGACATTGACTTAAAACCAAAGTCTCTAAAGCATTGAGGTTTTGTATAGCTTCTGGGATGTCTTCAACCTTGTTGCAGCTGCGAATGCTCAAGTGTTTAAGCATAGATAGATGATCTAGCTTATTTGACAGAGACATGAGATCGGGTAAGGATTCTATCGTCAACTCCTCAAGGTGTGTGTGATTTTGCAACAAACCACTGGGAAAAATTGTCAAGCTAGAAAGGTCATGGATCTCGAGTGAACCAAGATCAGGACCATCAAGAAGGAAGTTGTAGTTCCTTGTCCAAATCCGAAGCTTTTTGAGAGTTGGAAATTTTGGCAACTCAATTAACTCAGGGCATTTCCTGAATCTCAAGAATTGTAGACGAGGAAAATTCCCCCCTCCGTCGACTGTTTTCCACTTCTCCAAACTAGGCATCGAGTCGAAATAGAGTCTCTCCAATGATGGGAATGGATTAACCCCATTTCCATAGAATTCATTGCTAATGCACTTCACAGCATCCATTCCCCTTATTTTAAGAAACTTAAGCAAGGGTAGTTCCCCTAGAGGTGGAAGATGTGAACATCTTTTACACTGGTCAAGCTCAACTGAAACCAGATTCGGTAAATCAACCAACCAATCAGGTAGCCTTAAACCTTGATAACAGCTTATTCGTAAATCCTCCAGATTAGAATGAGGTTGGAGACTGCCAAGAACCTCTTCCTCGTTATCTGGATGTTCCCCTGCATTCTTTCCCCAGATTAGTCTCAACGACCGGAGATTTGCCTTCCTTATCAAGTTAGCACTTTTGGCTTCTGTTGAACCTGTCACATTATCGAGTTCCTTTAGAGACAACTCCTTTCCGAGGTCTAACTCTTTAAGCTCGCCAATTCCACAGCCATGCTCCTTCCTTACTATGAATGTACTCAGTTCTAGCAACTGAGTCAGGTGGCCAATTCCGGGTGGAGTTCGCTTAAGGGAATCACAATGTGAGACATCAACACGTTTTAGGCTTATCATATGCTTCATTCCTTGGGGTAGCTCACGAAGATAGCGACAGGCGAAGAGTTTCATAATCTGCAACTTTTGGAGGCAACTGGTAGACTGGGGCAACCTTCTGATTCTAGAGTAAGAAAAGTTTAGATATGTCAAGTGCACCGAGTTACCAAAGGAATTCGGGATTCTGGAGAGGCCTATGCTCCCGTGATAACGTACATTTAAGTATCTAAGGTGTACCATCTTTCCTACTGACTTCAGGAATAGATGCAGATTGCCGTCCAATGCTCTCACATGTTTCAAAGAAGAAAAATTGGATGCTATCAGACCAATGCCATCAAGAATGAGCGACCGCACTAACGAAGAGCTTTTGACGAGATTATATTGTTTGCGCAGACTCCTTTCTAAATGGGGATCAAGCATAATAGATGATTGAAAGGGAATACGTAGGTGACGAATCTTTTTCGGAGACTCAAAGGACTCATTGTTGCGGAAAATATAGCATTCGAATCTCGTTATAGAAACTGCAAGGTCATGAACGAGATCATGCATTTTACATGTCACGGTGCCATCATCATCTTCTGCAACTTCTTGAAAGAACGACCTCCAATTTAATTCGAGGAAAATTTCATCTCCAATTTCATGCAAATCCCTTCCTCCTCTGCAAGGAACAAATCCATTTGCTATCCATAACTCTATCAGCTGCGATTTATCGATTTTACTGTCTTTCGGGAATATTGAGCAATACGCAAAACACTGTCTTAAATATGATGGTAGATTGTCATAACTTAATCTCAAGGCAGGTAGAATGCCGCTCCCATCATCCGATAACTCCCATGTCTCACTTTCTTTAACAGAAAACCAGTCACTTTCTCTACACTTTAACCGCAACATACCGAGAGCTTTCACAGCCAAAGGAACCCCTCCGCACTTTTGAACAATTTGCTTTCCGATTCTTGCCAATCTTCTGTATCCCTCCTCGCTTTCCATCAGAAACGAACGCTGCTTGAAGAGTAACCAAGAATTGCTGTCCAACAAATAGTCCAAATGGTATATAGGAAGAGTGGCCATGATAAGAGCAACTTTCTCGATTCGAGTTGTGACCATCACCACACTGCCTTTTGCTCCAACCTTCAATGGATTCCTAAAACATCCCCACTTTTCATAGTTTTCATTCCAAACATCATCTAATACGAGAAGAAATCGCTTCCCCCTTAACTTTTCTTGCAAGCATCGTTGCAGAGGGTCGAGCTCCTCAATAACAGAACAGCTTCCATCAATGGACTCAATGACTGCTTTGATGAACTTTCTAACGCCAAAATCATTGGATACACATATCCAAATCCTCAACTCGAAACCCCTTACAACCCTTTCATCATTGAAGACCAGTTGAGCAAGAGTAGTCTTTCCGAGTCCACCCATACCACAAATAGCATAATGGACAAATCATTTGGATCTGACAAACTAGCCAACAGCCCATTTATTATGTTTTCTTTGTCCTCGTTCCTTCCAAATATTTCAGATTCATTCACCAATGAGCTAGTTAGCCGCCATTCCCTATCATCATCAGTTTCTAAATCCCCAACAGTTTCAGTCAAATGAAACTTGTTTTTCTCCTCCGCTACAGCATCTAATCTTTGCCTAATTCGCTTAGCCTTCTTGAAATTAAACACTGAATTTTTCAACGAAAATAAACCACTTACTTTGCTGCTCATGTTTTTTTGAGCTTCCCATCTCAGTGCTTTCGCAGCAAAATCGTCGAATACATCATCGGCATCATAAGCAACATCCTTGAGCTTTCTGAGCCAATTCTTGACGGCCTCACTCTTCCATTGTTTCTGCTCCGCATCCTGAAGCACAGCCTGAATCGTAGTTAAAGTGCTCTCGATGTTTTGAAGGTCGGTTTCCAAATTACTTGCGATTTCATATTCACGAAGTGCAAGAGAATTTAGGGTCCCCAAACATGGTCTTCACAAGGGAAGAAACAAGTATATCTGCCATGGCTAACCCAAGGATTCAAGAGATTCAAATGAAACTTAGATTAAAAGAAGAATGATTTGAGGGAAGCTATGGATTTTAGAAATAAGTAGCCAAGTACGGTTGTAGAGAGGACGTGATTGAGGGAAATGGAAGTGATGGTAGATGGTTTTGTAAGTCTGGTTATGTCCCACGGTGTTGACTGCTGACTGAGTTGACTCAGGACAATGAACAAGAATGAACGTGTAAAATCATGGGAAATTTCTGTCGACAAAAATCCTCTGCTCTTTTTTGATGTCTCTCTCTATGTCTCAACAATAAAAAATCAAATTTTAAACTCTAATTTTAAACTCTAAATCTTAAACCCTAAACAATACATCTTACCCTAAATTCCATATTCTCTAATCTTAAACCCTAATCTCAAACATTAACCCTTAATCCTAAATACATCAATAGGAGCATAAAAAAGAGACGGAAGATTTCTATTCCTAATATGTATTACTATAGATGATTATTGAGAATTCACACAATATTTTCAGAAAGAAGAATATTTATCTAAAATATTGAGTTTGATAATTCAGAATCTTCGTGTAGGTTGAAATATATAATATCAACAATTACTACCACGAAGCACCAACAATGCTGTGAGAAAAATTATAACACAAACATTTTATAAATGGCATTGCATTTTGCATTTGACAAGAGAAGTCAAAATACATAATCTCTATTTCTTCTATATCACCATTGAACACAAATCAAATCTAAGCTTCTATATTATTCATGGCATAGAAAGCCCAGTTCGATAAGTGGTGGGAAAAGAAATTTAAAACGAAACTATTTCAGTTCGTGTGCTGCACTCTCCCGCTTTCAGCACAGCGAAAGGATCCATTACCGCATTAAACACGCCTGGCTTAAATTTAGGAGGATAGAACCGAAACTACCTCAGTTCTTGTGCTGCATTCTCCCACTTTCTGCACCGGCGTAAGGATCGATTGTCACATTTATCACGGCTGGCTTCCTTGCAGAAAAGGATTCAGAAAGGGCAGTTTTTAATTCATCAGGTGTCCCAACAAGGTAACCCTTCCCCCCGAAAGCTTCCATTACTGTATGGTAAGCGGCACCGGGAACAAACGAAGTGGGGGCAGGATCATCTATGAAAGGGCCGGTAACTTCTTCAGGGCTCCTACGGTCACCACCGTAGACACCACCGTTGTTAAAGACTATCACTACAACCGGCAACTTGTATCGAAACAATGTCTGCATTATAAGAGAAGGTAAACACACCATATTCAAAAGTTTATCAACCAAATAAAAAGCTCCAATCAGAAATGGGCATAAACCAGAAAGAGCGTTTATAATTTCGAGATTTCTTAAAGCACCTTTAAAAAATAAAATAAGAAAACTCTTCGGAGATTTAAAAGAGAGAGAACATCATAGAGAAGGAAGAACATCAAGAATATGACACATCAGACAAAAAAACGAAGTGTCCTTCAATAAGTTATTATCAAACACCAAGATTTCAGCAAACAACTTTGCTCGTGCTACTACTAATCCATCATGATACTTGACTCTTTTTCAAGAAACTGTGACACAATCAACTCTATGATTTCGAAATCCTAAAATAGAATTCCATATTCAGTCCAAATTGGACATATCCTTGTCAAAAATGCTTTTACATGCTACATTTTACAGGGAGGCACCAGCATATTCGAAAATGCCATGCCCAAAAAAAGCAAATAGTTATCGTTATCTAACTGATTATTACAACATAAATTAAGTCGCTAATCCAAAATTTCTTTCACAATTTGCCTAACTTAATCAACAAAAGCAACGAATTTGTCTTTCGCCAAAAAGTTGAAACAAGGATAAGATATAATACATGGGCCCTAGGAAACACCATCATCACTTCCTTAGTCGGAATTACAATTTTCGATCTTAATAAGCAACAGGAAGTGTAATATTAAACCTCTTACAAAACTAAAAGAGTAAATTTCACACCCAAGGGAATTGTATAATACTATATTAATAAATCATCATCCTAAATCATCAACATAAGCATTCGCATTATATTTCTTCATTAGCATTAAGCATAAAATGACTACGAATAGAAATAATAAAATTAACTGTGCAAGTGACACTTTAACAGTAGGAAACATACCTCGACCTCCATTGCACTGAAACCAAATCCCGAGTCCCCTTCAACTGCAACCACAAGGCGATCGGGATTAGCCACAGCAGCTGCAATGCAATAACCTAAACCAACTCCCATTGTCCCCCAAGTCCCTGCATCCAACCTAGTCCTAGGCTCAGTCTGAACCAAAACGGACCTACCAACATCCATCGTATTTGCCCCTTCCGAAACCACCACCGGAGCCGGATTCCCAAGCCCCAAAATAGCATCTCTTATAATTCTCATAGGAGTCAAAAAGTTAAACGGCACAACATCTTTTGCCAACTGAGCTTCCATTTTTGACACATTATCCTTCACCTTCTTCGAAACAGCCTCAACCCAAGGATGAGACTTCCCTAAACAAAAAGGGTCATCTTTAATCTCCTTATTAAATATCTCCAAAACCTTCTTAGCATCCCCAGCTAAACCTAAATGAGGTTTTCTCAACTTAATCTCTTCCTCACAAACATCCACTAAAATGAACTTCACATCTTTATCCCATTTAGGACTCTCCCCAAAATGCAATAGCCAATTGAGCCTTGCCCCAACCACCAATGCCACATCACATTTTCCGATGGCGAGAGACCTTGCGGCACTAGCGGCCAACTCATGGTTATCGTTTACCAGTCCTTTACCCATTGGAGTTGGCAAAAAGGGGATTCCCGTTCTTTCAATCAACTTCCTTAGCTCCCCTTCAGCTCGGCCATAAGCCGCCCCTTTGCCAAATACAATCAATGGCCTTTCCGCCTTCCTTAACACACGAACCGCCTTTTCAATCTCGGAACTCGGCGGAGCTTTAGGTTCTTCAAAAACCCGTCCTTTCTCGACCTCAGACAACAATTTCTCAGCTTCGGATTCAGTTACCGTTTGATGCAATACATCAGTTGGTAAATCCAAATAACACCCACCGGGTCGACCCGAAACTGCATGATCCATAACCCTAGCAACACAACTGGGAATTTCCTTGATATCTTTGGCTCTAACCGAGAATTTCGAAAAGGGTTTCACAGCTTCGATCTGATCAAGCTCCTGAAAATCTCCACGGCCGGCATCCTTCTGATCGGAGGAGCCGGAGATCAAGACCATGGGCCAGGTGTTGATCATAGCATTGGACAAGCCGGCCAGACCGTGGACGCAACCCGGCCCGGAAACGGTCAAGAGAAGACCAGGTCGACCGGTGAGGTAGCCGTAAGCTGAAGCAGCGTAACCAGCGGATTGTTCGTTGTGAAAAGCGATGAAACGGATACCGAATTGGACGGCACGGTTGGCGAGGGAAGTAACGGGTATACCGACGACGCCAAACATGTGGGTAACGCCGAAACGGGCAAAGGATTTAGCTGCTAAAACATTGCCGTCGAAGCAGTCCGACATTTTTCCTTTTCCTTGTTTTGGATGAAAATTGAAATCTAATTGGGAAAGGTTTTCTATAAACTATGAATTTATAATTGCTTATATATAAAAAAGAATTTATAAAGTTTGGGTGAAGGGAGGGGGATTGACATTTGACCGTTTGAGTTGGAGTGTTAAAATGGGGTTTTGGTTTCGTTTGGATGGATAGATGGATAAGTACCATTTTTCCTACCAAAACCTATTTAAATATAAAATAATTTAAAGGGAAAACTAAATAAAGAGTACCACTTATTCTCTCGGTACTGTTTTAATATCTAATTATTATTTTTAACAAAATAATATTAATTGTTATGTTTTTATTTTGTTTTAGTATTCGATTATTAAAAATTAATAGAGATTATGATATAGTTTAGTATAATCACACTTTTAGTACAAAACATTTATATATGTTTTGTCAATTTAGTCCAAAATTTATCCATTTAAAACATAATTTTTATTTTGAAATAAAATTACAAATTACCCAAATGCATTTTACAAATTGAAGAGAGATTTTTTCGGTGGATTTCTCTGGTTGTGACTATGCATTTGGGCAATTTGTAATTTTACCCCAAATTAAGATGATGTTTTAAATGGATAGATTTTTGGATTAAATTGATAAAAATATATAAATATTTTGGACTAAAAGTGTGACTATATCAAATCACGTCATCATTTCTGTTAATTTTTAAGGTCGGGTACCAAAACAGAATAAAAATATAACACTAGGTACTATTTTGTCAAAAATAATAGTTTGAGTATCAAAACAGTAACGTGGGAATAGATGAGATACTATTTATGCAGTTATTCCCAATTTAAACACGACTAAAAAAACAAAACGGAATTATTAGATCTAAATGTATGGATTTTGTTATAGGCTAAAAATCAAAGGATTATTATCTTATACATTGACAGTAAAAACTAAAAGTTTTTACAAGCGTGTTAGTTTTAGAGTTTAGGTGTAGGGGTTTAGGGATAGTGGTTAAACTTTAGGGTTTAAGGTTAGAATTTAGGGTTTATAAGTTAAAGCTTAAATTCTAACCATATTACCCTAAAAACTAAATTCCAACCTCTAAACCCTAAATTCTAACCCTAAACCCTATCCCTAAATTATAAACCCCTACACCCTAAACTAAGACCCTAAACTCTAAAATTGAATATAAATCTAAAATCAAACTAAATGAAGTATTAATTGAAGGGTAATTATTTCACGCACAAGGGCTTGTGAAAATTTGTTTACACAAGCGCCTTAGTTTTATGGTTTAGAGACTTTGATTAGGATTTAGGGTTTTAAGTGTAGTAGTTTTGGATTTAAGGGTTGTTGATAGAATTTGTGGTTTAGGATTAAAATTTAGGGTTTATAGGTTAAAACATAGATCTCTAACCATATTACCCTAAACCTTAGATTCTAACCATGAACCCTAAATTTTAAATCCCTAAACTCTAAACCTTAAACCCTAAAACTAAAGTTCTTGAATCCAACGCCTAGGAAAATAATCCATAATTGAATTGAGATTTCTGCGGGAAAAGATTGATTAAACAAAATTATTAAACCAAACTCGATATTAATTGTGTTAACCAAACACACCCCTCAGGACTTATAAACAAAATTTTGATACTTTACACGTTGCAACATTCAACATTATATTATTGGTTGAATGAAGATGTTATTTGAGGGAGTGAACTTTGAAATTATAGATAGCAAATATGCTTTGGGGTTTGACAGTGTCCAATCCAATCATTACCTGAGGTGTTTATGTCCAATCCGTCCCACGGCCAGGGTCAAAATGAGGTGGTAGCAAAACCAAACCAATTTTGATTATTTGTCTTCTTTACTTGTATTCAAATATCAACAATTTGAACAAATATTTACATCTTCCCACCATTAAATGATACAATGCATTCAAACTATCGCTAACCAATTCTGACCAGGCCATGTATATTCATCCATTGACCCTACCTCTTCGAGCACAGTCCAAAACTATATGAAAATCTAAAATGTCCATCCCTGCTTCATTACTGCATAATAACCACAGTCCATTCGGATAACACTTTAGCTCCTCCTCTAAATCTCCATACAGTCCAATGCAAGTATCAACCATTTACAATCTACAAAACATGATACATCCACAATATCCGAATCTACAAAAAGCAAATCAATTATTTGCACTATCTAACTTGAGTTGGCCTCTTCAATCAATCAAGTTTTGAATGTTAGGCTTTACCAGCTAAAAATTCCAGCTCACCAACATAGATGACCATGATCAACACCTCCGCTCCTCCTTTGCGCAGATCAATAAACTCACCTAAAACTCCATAGAATATAACCATAATTCCAATACAGGTGTCAACCATTTAAAAACAATAAGATGGCACACAGTTCAAGCAGTCCACACATGCAGCAATGATTTTCCTTTGCTCATATGAAACCCACTTTTAAAGCCAAATTTAAATGATTCTGACAACAGTCCGTAACAGCAAAATCGCAATGCTGCAAGAGCATGGCAGAAAAGGCAATTGTTTAAGACAGCAAAGCTAAAGAAAGTGAAACTAAGTTCCTTTAGAAGTATATTACAAACTTGGAAATCCAATTTTAACTTTCAAGTTCCTAAGAAAATCATCATAGTGAAACAGTTACTCTAACAAACAAAAACAGCCAAATGAAACCCAGCACTTCCGAATGAGTACTTCATTAAGCATCCTCATTCATTGCCAAACTGTGGTTCATATTTAAAAGTTCAATCCATGAAACAGTTACCAGGTTATCCATCTTGAATACTGGCCATATCTGCCATTAGAAATTTTAAGGTTCCTGTTGTTCTTTTGGATTTGGTGAAGCAGGATGTTCCTCTTTTTTGTCATTTCCAACAGGGTTATCCGATGGAGGGGGTTCCTCGTTTCCCTCATTTTCAACAGGGTGATCAGATGGTGGGGGTTCTTCATTTCCACCATTCTCGGGGTGGAAATTTATGGGGAACTTTGTCACCCTGGGTTTATCAGACAGAATATTTCTTTGGACTTTCTCAATCAAGACCTTTGAGGGAGGTTCCTCTCTAAGCTGCTCATCATCATAATCATTGTTAACATAGTAGCCCACCCGGACAAACTCTTGGCCAAGATACGAACAAGTCAATAGAAGCACTGTGACACCTATAATATCTTCTTCACGAATCCTTGATGGGTCTGGTGGGTCTGCCTGCAACATATTCAAGGACAAAGGTAAGAAACAAAAACAGATGCATCAAATCCACAACTAAAACCGAGTTAGTTGAGATTGCCTGTAATACAAAACGGTAATTTCCAACGTTAACAGGCCCAACAAGTACACTCTCCAGTAGTTGATCGTAAGTCTCATCTTCCGCAGATCCCACATAGATAAGTTTCCATTCTAAATCTGCCAACCCAATAAATCATGAATATTTTTAACCCCAAAAAGACATGAAGTCAACAAAAACATACCATTACTAGGTAGACAGATTTGGGTGGTAAATTCTTATATTAGATGCAGAATGTATTCATGAATAATAAGAAAACAAATATAAGTCAATGTCTTCTTTATCTGACAAACTTAAAATTCTAATTTTAATGAAACTCAAACCTTCTACATGTAAGAGAAGACTAAGAAAAATAGAAGCAACCATGTTAGAAACTGTCTTAAAGTCAATTTCCAAGGCCAAGCGACATGCATGGCCAAAACATACAAAAACAGGTCATTGAACTGAAAAGCTGCTCTTCTACACAGAGAATCAGCATTCCGCATTTTGTTATTCTATAAACTTTAGAATGCTTTCATACAAGATGACAATTAGCAACCATTCTACTTAAATCTGGAACTCTAGTCAATACCTTAGGTCCTTGTATAAATTGTATCAAAATTTTCAAATATGCATTCCTAACATTCTAAAATTATATTCCTCTGTTCTTAAGGATATTCTTATAGAGTCATTTGTTAAAGGCTCAGAAAGTACAAGATCAAGAAAACCAGAAATCACAGGGAGGAGAAGAAGAACTGAGAGGAGAGAAAACGGCAGAAATTTTCATTCATTCCAAAACTACCAGCAACATTTATCTCAGCCTCAATTAACCCTAAAATAAAACAGTCCAGATTAAACAAGGACTTACTACTGACCAAAAACAACAGAGCATAACGCTAAAAATAATAATAAAATGACACTGTTTTAAGGCTCTTCTTAAACAACCAAACGACAGCGTATTTACATTATACTACTCATGAAATGACACGAAATTCCACTATTATAGACAGCACACAACAATACTCCCTGATTCAAAGGATCCTTGACCTCAAGGATCATAGGATGGAAATTGCCGCTGCAACTGATGTAAGACATCCCGGGTGGCATCTTTAGGGAACAAATTTTGCCATTCTACCAGCACCTCTATCACAGCTTGATTCCCCTTCTTAACCATCCTTCGTGCCAAAATATTCAGGGGTTCCTTACTGATTGTTCCATCATTTCCCGCTACAGGCAGCTCAGATTGATACAGAGTAACACCAATGTGTTTCTTAAGCTGAGAAACATGAAAATTGGGTCGCAACTTGGACCCACTAAGCAGTGGTAGGCAACCTTCCCCAGCCTAGCTATCATGGAGAACAGAACAAATCATTTTGGAGAAAACTTATGTTGTAGCATCAATTTTATGCTATGTTGCTTTCCATTATTGAACAGTGTTGATTTTTGGGTGACGTTGCAGAGGCGATGACAGACAACGAAACCTCATTGCTCTGACAGAAATCTTAAAGAAAAAATTGTTTTCCCTTTAATGAGTAGTCATTGACGGAATCTGGTCATAATGATAGGATCCTATCTCAGATGGCCGGATTCATGTATTTGACCTTGTTGAATCTGAAAACAAATGAAGTGTGCCTCCACCAGCAGAAAACAAGTCATTCGACGAATCAACGGTATGGCAACATCTTCAGTCACAGCTCTAGGATCAGAACAAACCCAAAGATTATTGAAATTATTTGATAAAAGAATTTGTGGGTTCTTAATTTGGGGATAATTTAATTGTCGAGGAGTTGTTGGTCCTTGTCAGATTTATGAGTTTTGAGGTTGGGGAGGAGGGCCGATACCTATAGAATTGTTAGAGGGTTTTAGGGATTAAATTGATAAAGTATTGAATATTGAGGATAGATTTTTAGAATTAGGACCAAATAAAAAATTTAGACGTTGGAAGCTAAATGCATTATTATACCAATTTTATTAACTGCTACGTCATCTTCCGTTAACCGACAATAGACCAATTTGTTACTGTTATCAAATCGGATTATCATATTTTAACTTTTTATAATAAGGGGACTCAACAAAAACTCACTCTATAGTCGATTGACTATTTATGTAATTTACCCTGAAATAAAATATATCCTAACTTATATAAATAACTTAATAAAATACACATAAATGTTAAATCTGACCCTAACTTATCTAAAATACATATGAAGAGTCTTACGGTGAATTTATTTGCAAGTAATCAATAAAAATATTGAAAATTCGTAATTATTAAAAAAAACTCTTATTAGACCATATGTATTTTTCTAATTGACTCGTCTTCACTAAAATGGACGTATCTTGACTTTTTTATTTCTGATTAAGGCGTTTCAAGATGTATTGGAAAGATAATTGACAAGTGGTTGATCCATAAGAAGACATCTCGACCTAGAAATGCTTGAATCCCATTCAAAAAGTCAACACAAATCAAATGTTGTTTCATCAAAATGATTAATTTTACCCTCTTATTCTCGTATCACAGCCATTGAACTCCTAGCATTGTCACTTCTTTTCAATGGTAGAACCACAAAGTCAATGGTACAACCCCAACTTTTTGACCAAAGCTACTAAACTGAACTTTCCAATCTTCACTTAAATTATCATGATGTCACAACTAAGGACACCCAACATAGCCTATAAAGATAGTACTAGTGGATTTGACCCTACACACTCTCCATACACATCGTCTAGCCCTTTCTCACAATCTACAAACTTCTCTTGCTCCCCTTCTGCTTACAATCCCTCAACCAAAATCTGGTACAGTTGCAACTTAGTGCATCGATGCCCTAGTGTATACTTTGTCACACACCAAAAACAAAAGCCTTTTACCTCCTATCCTCAATTTTAGTCGATGAAGGTAATTTACTGGTACTTTTAGTGCTATTAGAGGTCATTGTTTGGAAGAACCCGAATTGATAACACTTGACAGAGAAATCTTTGCCTTGTAAACTGCACTGGAGGATCACATGTGAAATTTTGTGGTAATGGATGTTGGAGTTGTCCTATGAGGCGAATGAGGCATTTGAAGAGGCAGGTAAATTGGAGGTACTAGGTCTAGCTAAAGACAAGTAGCTCCATCTCTGAGGTTGCCTGAAAATACTTTCGAGGTGTTTGGCCGTGGAAAGCTTTTCAAAGGTTTTTTGGTTTGAGGAGTTTGTTGTAATGGTTAATCAAGTTGTTATTAAATATGCTAAAAGCGTAATCATCAGGTAACCGCAGTTGATGTAGAAACTTTGAAGGAGAAAATACAACAAATTCCTACTTCTAAGTTTCACTTTTGAAAAAAAAAATATCATAGACTGATAAAACCAAGATATGCAATCGAAACATGCAAGTGAAGATCAATTTATGCCTGGCCCAAACCCTAACTTTCTTCAATAAAAACTGCAAACCCTAACCCACAATTATATCACCAATTAACTCAATGATCTTATTCGAGCATACCAAATCTTTATTATCGTCCCACAATTTTCAAGACGAAAAATAAAGAAAGGGGAAAACAACCTCACAGTATTGATCTCAACCAAACCCCAACTAAAAGAACTCAAAACCAACAAATTAAAAAGAAATTAAAACCTTCAAAGCATTGAAACCAGAAAAAAGAAAATGTTAAGAAAGAAAGGGTAACCGTACCATCTTTAAGAGGAGTCAAACACTCGTAGGAGATCTCGAACTGAAAAGCAGACAAGAAGGACGCCGGGTTATCCAAAACGGTAACGTTAGTAATATTGACGGCACTCATTGTCTGGAATCAGAGAAAAATTACACTATTTACTACTCTATTAACATAAACCCTAGCTTCTCGAAAATTCATCGAACTCTAAATAAAAACCTAAAGTTAAAAGGGGGAGACGGAAGAAACAGAAGATTCAAAGAAAAAAGAATCAAAGAAGTGGTTTTTTGAAAATCAAAGAAACTGTTTCCTTTGAGTGGGGTTTTGGGATTGGGGTTCGAAAGAAACTGCAAATGAAATTGGGATTAATGGATGGAGCTGGGAAGAAGAAAGGAAAGGAGAGGAAATTAAGGAAATGGTAATTTTGGGGGGAAATAAAAATAAAATTTTATTTATTTATTTATTTATTTATTTTATTTCGGGCAACTTGTAAGCTGTGAAAAAGTGTGCGGGGATAGCCGGTTGTCAAATTTGGCGGGAAGATTGCAAGGTATGAAAAGATTAAAAACAAAAGGGTGCATGCCCATTGCCATCTGAATCTTGGTTTTATTTCTTTTGTTTAAGAATCTTGGCTTTTTTTATCCACATATGTCAAGGGTCAGAATGTCATTTCACTTGTGTAACATGATTTTGAGAAAATACGACTGATGAAGTACGCTTTTATTAATTTATATAAAACAAAGGTAAGCCAGCACGTTAAAAAAATAAAATAAAAAGGACTGCGAGAAGAATTTTGTACAATAAGTATCAAGGCGTGTTAGCCTTTGTTTTTGGTTACGGTGGAAAATTAAAGTTTAAGAAGCTAATTTGGGGGGCAAATCAATGTTTTGATTAGGGGTGTAAACGAGCCGAATCGAGCTCGAGTAGTGCAGAGCTCGACTTGACTCGTTAAGATTTCGAGTCGAGTTCGAGCTCGAGTATTTTTTAACGAGCCTGGGAAATCTGAGCTCGACTCGGCTCGTTAAAAATTCGAGTCGAGTTCGAGCTTAATTCGAGCCCAATCGAGTTAAGTGTTGACCGATCTTTGACCATGTCGGACTCAAGTAGCTCGCCATCTGTCACGTCTCATTTAAAAGCCCTATCAAGAAAAAACTTTGATACACAAGTTGTGTAAACTCAAGCTTGTTAATTTTAGGGTTGAGGGTGTTAGTTTAGGTTTTAAAGGTTTAGGGTGTTGAGTTTAGATTTTAGGGTTTAAGACTTATGTTCAAGGTTTATATTTTAGGGCTTTAAGTTTAGGAATTTAGATTTTATATTATAAAAAATAAAAAATTTAGTATATTATATTTTCGAGTAGCTCGCGAGCTTTTCGAGTCGGGTATCAAGTAGCTCGGCTCAGCTCGTTAAGAACTCGAGCCGAGTTTGAGCTCGAGTCGAGTCTAATCGAGTCAAGCTTTGACCGAGCTTTGACCGAGTTTAGCTCGAGTAGCTCGCAATCTGTCTCGTCTCATTTACAGCCTTAGTTTTGACACTCAATAGTTGAGTGTTTTTGGTTGCTTTTAGAATTTTTTGGGTGAAAAAGCTAGTTTGAGAAGCCAAACACAACCAAAAACAAGCCCTTAGTAAGAGTCAAGTCTAACAAGCGGCGGACCCAAGGGCTATGTTATAGGTGGGTATGATGTCACGGGGCTAGACTTCTGAACCAACCCACCATGCGGTCTTAGTCGAGTCCTTAAGACAAACGACTAAGTAAGCCTGAATCCTCACACCGGAAGATCAAACTTCCAAGGCACCGAAGAACGCAAAATTGTTCTTAGCGGAAGCAAACTATGAGATCGGCTACAAAGAACTCTAAAAGAACGCGAAGAACAAAAGAAGAACAACTCAGAGAATTTAGAGTGAATGCGCTCTCTATTACTCAAGAATAGATGAAAGAATGTATTATTACAACTGAGGTGGGGAGGCCTCTATTTATAGTTGACCCCCTCTTATCCGACGGTCCCTACTGATTTACATTAACGACCTAGATACAACTCTATCAACCACAAGGCATAAATGCCAAGAATATTCCTTAGCTATATATGGAAAGAATCTCATATGTTCACATAGAGTGTTCACATAGGTGTGGATGAATAAGCCTTCTTGGATCTTCCCACGGATCGGGCCAGCCTGGTAGTCTCTTCAAGCCCAAAGTGTGCCTCAGAACCTCATGGGCACCCTGGTGTGCACCCTGGGGTGCTAATGACTCGGACCTTGGTTCACGGCCCGTGACATTCTCCCCCACCAAACTTGGCGACGCCCTCGTCGTTGTTCCGAAATAAAGTCAGAAACGATCTTGGGACCTCCTTGGCACTTTAGCTTTCTCCCAACTCTGAATCGGGCTTGGTTGTCCCCTTATAAGGACCGTTCTTCCCATAAACAGCACCTGACTCATGCTTGGTCGTACACCCATATGGACTCCTCGCTTCAGTTGCCGTCGTCATGTAACATCACTCGTCGAACTACCTCGCATATCTCGACCGTAGGAACTCTTTCCTAGCAGCTGGGATTTGTCCCCACTTGGATCACCATGACCCTCGAACAAAGGTTTGGATGCCGCCTTTGAACTTTCACCATCTGATGGGTTAGGTTTTCTGCTGCCTACACCCAACAAACCAGACAAATCAAAACAAAAAACACAAAGATTGTGTTCGAGATGTACCTACTTTGGGATGAACTCCCTCGCGTTCACTCTAAAATGCATCGACCCTTCTGCATCCTTGAAGTCAGACGCCCAATTTTGTATTGCCACTTCTTTCTCCACGAAGTTCAATGCACCTTCCACCTTACCCAACGGTGGCTCTTCACATAACGAATCGAACTTCAAAGCCTCGCTCTCTTCGGGCTCGTCCTGTACCTTGGACTGCTTGACTCTATGTGGGCAATCACGCCAATGATGTGGCTCCATGCAATAAAAATACTTCCACTGCACTTTCTCCACCCTTGACTTGACTATGTGGGGACCATCGAGCCAACTATGTGGCCCCTTGCAACGAAGACACTTTCGTTGTACCTCTGGCTTGACTGTTGTGGATGAAACAATCATGCTAGCTCTAGCTTCCCTTTTCACAGACCCATCGTTTACCTTGATGGCTGAAAGGTCGGCTTTCTTGGAACAATTCTTTGACCAATGCTCACCGTCACAATAGAAGCACCTCCGTGGCTTCCTTTCCCATGGTTAGGCTAGCATTCTGGGCTTGTTCCACCTCGATGGCTTTTCAACTCCATGCGAAGTCCCATCCATCTTCGTTGAAGCCTGCACCTCAGCTCCAACTGCATCACTTCGTCCCTCCACTTTGTCCGTCATGCTTGATATGCCTTCTACTCCCCCTCTTGGCCCTTCACCTCGAGGCTCTCCTTGGCAATCACGAGGCTTTTCCTCTGGAACCTGGTGGTTTCAAACTTGGCCCATATCTTCTCACACAACGCCACAAAGTCTCTATGCCTCTGGGTCATTCCTTCGACAGCCTGGGCCTCATCACCCTTCTGTGTTGCGGCGTTTCCTCCTTTCCTTGTCGCCATCTCGAACAGTGCCTTCCACGAACACTCGGCTCACCAACTGTGGCTTACCAATCGTGGCTACAAACCGTGGGCTCTGATACCAACTGTCACGGGGGCTAAACTTCTGAACCAGCCCACCGTGCGGCCTTAGTCGAGTCCTTAAGACAAACGACTAAGTAAGCCTGAATCCTCACTCCGAAAGATCAAACTTCCAAGGCACCGAAGAACGCAAGATCGTTCTTAGCGGAAGTAAACTATGAGATCGGCTACAAAGAACTCTGAAAGAACGCGAAGAACAAAAGAAGAACAACTCAGAGAATTTAGAGTAAATGCGCTCTCTATTACTCAAGAATAGATGAAAAATGGATGATTACAACTGAGGTTTGGAGGCCTCTATTTATAGTTTGAGTTCCTTCTAATCTGACGGTCCCTACTGATTTACATCAACGGCCTAGATACAACTCTATCAACCACAAGGCATAAATTCCAAGAATATTCCTTATCTATCTATGGAAAGAATCTACTATGTTTACATGGAGTGTTCACATAGGTGTGGATGAATAAGCCTTCTTGGATCTTCCCACGGATCGGGTCAGTCTGGTGGTCTCTTCAAGCCCAAAGTGTGCCTCAGAACCTCATGGGCACCCTGGTGTGCACCCTGTGCTGCTAATGACTCGGACCTTGGTTCATGGCCCGTGACAATGAGCACATCCTCAATTTTTTAAACTTTATATATTTGGCTTCGAATTTTTAAAATTTTATGAATTAGTCATTCAATTTCCTTTTAATTTTAACGTATTGTGTCTATTCTGAAATTTTAAGATATTATGTGAGCCCCTCAAAAATATCTATAGATCTATCGTTGAACCTAACGACAATAACACATGTATGTATTTTGTCTTTAATCACTCAATGAGTATGTAAATCTAATATTAGTTAAATGTTAATTTTTCCACCCTTAAGTATAAACCTTTTAAACATACACTTGATTGCCACACATACACTTAATTGAAGATAAGATTTATACTTGTCATTCTCCCAGCCCATTACATGCTCATATTTGTGTTTTTGACACGTATCACTTTTTTCGGTCTTGCGTGTCATTTTGGTAAATAATTTAATTTAAGTGTCATGGTATATATGTGTAAAATTACTCTCAATCTTACCCCAAAAAACTTAATAAATTAATTAGATTTTATGTAAAACAAATTTTGTAAAAATGATAAAAGATTTGTTTATAAAATAATAGTCTTGTGTTCCATCCTCAAAAAAGTATTCTTTAATTGTTAACTACTTTTTTACAATAAAAAATAGATTTTATTAATAATCATGGAAGATATCTCAAATACAACGCATCTAAAAGGGAAAATGATATGGATTAGTTCACCAAAATCTCATACAAAACCCCAAAGGTGTAAAGAAAAATAAATACTTCTATAGATATTATCATACCGACAAAATTCAAAAGTCTTCTTGAATCTCGTTGTCTCTATCTAAGTGAGACGCTTTACGGGGTGAAAAAGATGTGTGAGCGAACCAAACTATCAAGTAGATTGCTCCGTTACCCAGGTCTGATTATATTGACAAACAACTATCAGTTGAGTCGGGGTCTATCTTTCTATGCCTACCAGCAATACTAAAATCAGAAACTAGTGCTGTGAATATCTCAGTACGAGTACCCCGGTGGTTGACAACTAGTAATAAGAATGGTTGCCGATCACTGGTCAAAGAAGCAAATAAAAAAGAGGTAGCAGCACAAAGTTGGGGCGAAAAGAAAAGCTTAATTAGCCTTATGTGATATTGGGTCAAAAGACATGAATATTGTCTTAAAAAATTCCCACACTATGATACATGTCAGATTATTTATCAGAATATTGTGATTTTTACAGTAAAAAGAAAAGTCGGATGGATTACAATCCGACTTTAAACATTAAATGTAACACCTCTTTCCCGTATCCGTACACCGGGTATGAGTCGAAAATGTTACGACTTCTTTAATAAAAATCAGGGTAATTTAAAATTTTTAGAAAACTTCTCAATGGTCACCCATCCTCAAATTTCTCTAGCCTAAATACGCTTAACTTTATTCAAAACGACATAAATTATTTATTCGAGTTCCAATCATAAATCAATTATCTTAGCATGCAACTCATCACCTAAGGTTATTCTTAACCTTGAATCTTTCCAGAAACGCCAATTACTTTGAAACTATAACGAACTTTAAAGGCCAATCACAACTCAAATAGGTTTAGCAAGTATACATGCCACTATAATAATCAAACCTCAATTAGGATGTCATTACTGTGATTACCTGTTGAGCTTTCCAATATTGATGCAATGCTCTTCTCACTCTCATCTTGATTTACCTACGTGTGTACAATCAAACACACGCTAAGTACGAACTTAGTGAGGCAGTAAAGGAAGTTAATAACAATAATTTAAACTTTATTCAACTTCATGGTTACATTTGTATAGCATGATATATGCCAATGCATCAACTTTCACATTGCATTAGTAATTATTTACTATATGCCAATGTCATAAGATTTTCATGCTTGTCCATTTTTCATAATATGCCTTATATGCATAAATGCATCATGATCACTAGATAAGTATACCATCATATTAATCATATATCAACATAATATAAATTGGATATAAATTTCTCATCGATATACTTTCCACTTACTCCGAGAGTTCATATACTCCCTAACCTGTTTACCATTTATTATCCATTAATTTATAGCCCAAAATAAACCTTGAGAACCTTGGGTACGCGAGTCAAATATGCACCGAAGTGCTGTCATGCCCACAATCTGCACATTTATAAGGTTGTGCTAACCATAATAGACATAAGGTCGTCCCCACCATCCACACGTTTATAAGGTTGTGCTAACCATATAACTAAGTGTCCTTTATATACACTATAATGCTAAAATGGATAACCGAATATGCAGTGTGCTACTGGACTCTATGGCATGCCAACTATACCCTATCCCTCAACGACTTATTTGGGCATAATTTCCGTATTTATTCCATCCATGGCAACGTATATCAACATAATTTAACATTGGGCAGTTCATACCCGAAATAACATTCATAATATAACATCATATATAACTAGTGATCAATGCATTTATATTCAACTTTTGACATATTTAGAACATGTCAAATATATGATTATGACATAAATATCATGCCAAAATAAACAAGGTAGACTCATCGCAAGTCTTCCTAATGATGTATAAAACATCCATGTATCATGTTATGTATGCATTGCACTCACCTTGACCACTTAACATAATGCCTCACTAAGTCATAGTTCTATCATTTCTTTCATAGAACCTCGAATCTTCTTTGATTCAGACTTGACTTCATTAATCACATGAATAAAATAAAATATTTGTTAGATTCAAATCTAACAATACCCTAAACATGTTGTCTAATATAATCATTTGAATATAAAATTTCCAAATATTTTTCCTTTCTTCCTTGTACTGTTCAGAAACTCATTATGGTCCTTAGTGACCAATTTGAACTTCCCTTTAATTCTTCTGAGCTTGCTGACTAACATTTAAATACAAAATGTTTCAAATTCCACTTTCTGACAGCTTGCGCTACCTTCAAAGATTTACTTATCCAGGGCAGAATACACACTAGATCTTAATTTCCTTTATACTGGAGAAACTAGATTCAATAATGGTTCTAATGGTATAATCCACATAAATCAATAAAATCTACAAAAATTATGAAAAATCACTGAATTCACGTCACAGACTGTCCAGGCAAAAAACTGTTCTATAATTTTTCCGACCTTCATTCGAATAAAAATTCATATCTTTTAACGCGGTACTCGAAATCAGTTTGTTGGAAACGAAACTAGACTGATATACCTTTATATTGATATAAAATTCACCATCTAACCTTTTTTTATAGAATTTTTGGTGAATTTTTAAACTTACTGCCATAATTTAAATTCCAACATAACTTTCCATAAATAACTTATAATTTACACCAACTTCTCTTTATTTCTCTACTTGTCAATTTAGTCCCATAACTTTACTCCAAATGACTAAATGAAGATTGTATTCATAAATTCTTTTTACATCCTTCATCAAAATAGGCTTAAACCTTTACTTATCTAATTTCTCTTGATTTGTCAAAATGGTCACCAAAATTCCAATATAAGGATTCAAGCTTCTTAATTTTACAAATTAGTCCTCAAATCAACATTACTACCTTAATTCCATCATTTTAACTAAAAATAAGGCTTACTCCTCCTACATATCCTCTTTGCCGAATAGACCATTCAAGTTTGACAAATTGTCAAAATAGTCACTAAAACAATTAATCGTCGGTTTAGCATTCTAACTTCATTTTCATGCTTAGCAAAACCTTATATAATCAATAACAACTTATTAAATACAAAACAAAATCAGCCCCTAATATTAATTAATCAAACCAAATAGGTCCATAAAGATGTACAAATTGCCGATTTAGTCATTAGTTGAAATAACTAGATTTTCATCCTCAAAACATCAAATTCAACTTCAATCTTCATCAAATCTATAAATAATCTTAAAATTTAAGATATAAACACCAGTCCTTAACCTTTAAATGTTGGACAAAATAGTCCCTAAACTTTATACATCAATCCAATTTAGTCCTAAACATGGAAACAACATAAAATCAAACATAGTTTCTTAAATCTTCAAAATTCACATAACCCTAATTTCTTCCTTATATCAAATCTCATCAACCAAGCAAGTATTCTATGGATTATTTACATCAAAAGATAGAGCTCGAAGAGTATAACAACTTTGTAGTTCGGAAGATTACCTTAAAACTGAGATTTGGGGCTTAAATCGAGCTTGGAAAATTTTCTTCTTCTTTCCCCTCTTTCTCCACTGTTCAAGGCTGGAAAATATGAACATTTAACTATTTGTAACTATTAAATGAATTTTAAATTCATTTAAATAGTAAAATTACAAATTTAGCCTTTAAATTCAATGGCTAATTTAATCTCGTGTAAAATCAAGGGCCAAGATTAAATCCATGTATATTTCATCTTCCAAAAATGTCCTCAACATTTCAAAATTGCCATCCTTGCCAAATGACCTATTTGTCCTCCAACTAGTCTTTATTTACTAGCTTGTTTAAAAATTGCCATTCCATTATAATCTAACTAAACTAGTTCCTTCTCAACCGGCCACTATTCCATAAATATCATTTTATGATTTTCCATGGCTTATGGAACAGTCTCTGGAATTTTAATTTAATCTGATTTCTCGATATTCACTAAATATTTTTACTACGATTTTACCGTTACCGAGCTATCGGATCTATTCCGAAAATTCTATATTTCCATAATGTACCTCATGTCATCATACTTCATCCAATGGTCTAGATTTAATCTTGAGTTAGTAGTTACAAACTTTGCCCTTATAATTTTCCAAAATTACGATCTTGTTATTTTCATCAAACGGTTCATATTTAACATGGAAAATCAACTTAAATCCAAGGGTTCATATTCTTCCAACACAAATAAAATATCTTAGACATGTAAAATAACATAATAAACCTTGCCTTATCATCCTTCAAAATATTCTGGATATTTGATTCGATCCGAATATCCGAATATTTTTCTGAACTTTATCGCTTTATACTGATTAATACAAACTCCGTACGAAAAATTTGGGTAACACGAAAACATCATTCTTGGGGGTAAAATATTCATTTACGGGGTTAGAATACACAACTTTTGAAAACTACACTTTGGTCCCTAAACTTTTCCAAAGTTTATACTTTAGCCACAAAACTTTCAAAATTTACATTTTGGTCACCAGGCAAAAATTGGGATATTACGATTCCCCCCTTAAGAAAATTTGTCCTCGAATTTTCAACACATACTTGGTTCAAAAACAATTAGGAAATTGTTTTCTCATATCTTTTTCTCTTTCCCGGATCATTTTTTCGACTTCATGATTTTGCATAAGAACTTTAACAAGAGAGATCATCTTATTCCTTAGTTCTTTGACTCCATGTGCCATAATCTTTACCAATTCTTCCTCGTAATTCAAATTCGATTGAATCTCTATTCCCTCCGAGATAATGATATGTAAAAGATCTAATTGATACTTCTTGAGCATCGATATATGAAATACATTATGAATTTTATCTATTTACGGAGGTAAGACTAGTTAATAAATCACCGGACCAACTCTTTTCACAATCTTATATGGTCCAGTAAATCTCAGACTCAACTTCCCTTTTTGTCCAAACCATAACACCTCCTTCCAAGGTTAAACTTTTAAAGAATACTTTATCCTTAACTTCATATAAATATATTTTCTTTCAAGATCAACATATAATTTCCATCATTCTAAAGCAATTCTAAAACTGCTTGCGAACCATTCTTACTTTATTCTTCATATCCTGAACTGAATCAAATCAGATTCAATCACCTCTTAGTTCTGTTTTCATCATCATCGGGAATATAAATTACCCCTTGATAACATGAACATCATTTAGACTTAACATCGAAATCTTTAATTTTTTTTCCTTTTCACCTTACTAAATTCTTCCAGGCATATCTTAGCTTTCATCTATAAATCTTTGACCCAAATTGTTAAAGTAGACTCGAGCTGAGGCTGTGTAATCGATGCACTATTTTCCTCCAAAGATAATTAGGCATTTAATGCTTATAAGACAAAGAAT
Source organism: Hibiscus mutabilis (assembly GCA_019671005.1). Classification (NCBI taxonomy): domain Eukaryota; kingdom Viridiplantae; phylum Streptophyta; class Magnoliopsida; order Malvales; family Malvaceae; genus Hibiscus; species Hibiscus mutabilis. The sequence continues at coordinate 44,041,568 of CM033726.1, read as the reverse complement.
GACTTATGACTGAATACATCAACTACTACTTTAGCGTTATTACATCACTACACATCCCAACCTATTATGGGACGTATTATTGAATAAGGTAGAATCCTTACTAGATTCATACTGCACTAATACTAGTGCTAATATCAAATCTTCTTCTACTGGTAATAATATAATCGTAATTTAACCTTAGCGGAATATTACTGCTTCTATAACTAACATCACTGGAGCTTCCTAAGGTGATATATTGGGTCGTATAAAACCTTAATCTAATGATTCTTACAACTAGGCCTTTAGCTTTCTCAATCTAGTAAGAGCCATTCTGTAGGATGCAATCGATATAGGTCTAATATTGGATTAAATCCAATCCTAAACTTAGCCTCTCGATTAAGCGTCAAGTCTGACAACCCCTTTTTGGGCAACCCATTTAAAACTCACAAACAATAGGAATACTCTCCCAGCTTACCCTTGATGCTCAGTATCCATAGCATAAGTTAAATAATCTTCACATTGGTAACAAATTCCAATAAAAAACTCTGTATACTCATGCATGCCAATTATTACAACACTCACGTGATTGGTTTTATGGTTTTCTTGAATCTCCAACATTAATTATAAATGTCAGAGAGTTATTAATTTTCCTTGTCTTGATCTCTTAGCGGAACTATGTAATAAATTCAGCTTGATATCTTTACCGGGAATCCTTACCACTTTTTCGAAGTGGTGAAATACATAATGATTCACTATTCCTCTTTACGAGCTGTGACCTCTGTTTAGATATTTTCTCATTCTGAACCTTTTGCATTGTATTTGGCATAATTTACTGCTTCATAGAATTTTGAAATACATAGGGCAGTCTGTACTTCTTTGTACCTTACCTCTAGCCCTCTATGAGTTGTCATAACATGCTCTTTTTCTGTCTGTAAGAAGCAGTTTAGAAGCAAATCAGCTCAATTTATTAAACTTGCACTCATGCCCGTAAATAATCCAATTGCCCTAATAAAGATGCAAGAAACTCCGTTGCATCTCTAGGATAAAATATGTTACGAGACCTGATAAGTGTTCAAAAGTACTATTTTTATTACCCTTTTTACTCATATTATTGTTAGACTTAAGCTCATATTAGTTGCATAATTAGTTATTCATGCATTAATTCATGTTTCTTTCCACTGTTGAGCTTGATTACATAACTTGGTGATTTTTGTGGAAAAAGATGCTGCTTTGGTGTGTTTTTGTGTGTGTATGTGCAGGATCACTTGCCAAAGCAATGCCGAGCTAGTTGCCAGGGCAATGCATGCAGGATATGCCGAGTTAGTTGCCAGGGCAATGCATGAAGGAGACGCCGAGCCAGTTGCCATGGCAATTGTCGACAAAAAGAAAATGCAATAGGGATGTCGAAATTGATGACTAGACAAGCCCAAGATGACGTGGAACAAAGCCCAAACCCAAAGGAATTTGATTGCCATGCAGAGATTAAAGAAGAATTAAATTCCAAGAAGATAGGAGAAGTTCTAGTAGGAATACAATTATAATAAAGAATTATATTATTTAAAGATAATTTAATTCCAACTTAAACTCCTCCTCAAAGAAGGACTTTGGCCTAGCCCTATAAATAGCAAGGAGATTTCGACAATCCATATAGAGAAAAATAGAGAAATTTCGACAATAGAGCATTAGGGGAAATTTTGACTTCTTCTTCTTCTTTGCTTCCATTAGATTCATGGTTTGGGGATTATTCTTTGTATATCTTTTGAACCCAACCATGAACTAACTTGATCGATTGGGGTTATTGTGTTTTGTTGTTGTGAGAAACAATTGGATTTTGTTTAGGTAATAAGAGTTTGCACTTTTCTATTCAAGGTTTACTCATTCTTGGCTTTTATTCTTGTTTGCGAGTGAATTGGGAGAGGATCTCGTAACTTCATCTATTTATCTAATATCGGGAGAGTTAGATTCAAGAAAAGAATGAGTATGGTCTTTATTCAATCTATTGATGGTGAAGATTAATCCGGCTTAGGAATAAGTTAAGGATTTCAATGGCTAAGAGGAGCGCAATATTGGTTGTTGTTCACCCTTGGTTCACGCAGGGATGTATTATCAAGGCATGCACAAGTAGCTAGAGTTTCGACTTAGGGATAAGAAGAAACCATTGAAGAACGCTCCGCCAAACCTTGAAGTTGCTGCCCAGCCGCCCAAGTAGTTGCACAGCTAGTCGCCCAGGCAACCATCGATTAGTTGCCAAAGCAACCCCGTGTGCAAGTTGCCATGGCAACTGAGTTGCCCTTGCACTCTTTTACCAAGACGATCCAATCGGCTATCACACCTCAACTCACCATAACCTGACTTATCTCTCTCTTTTTCTTTCATCTATTCTTTTAGTTTATTGCTTTTACTTTTCTCGTTAATTAAAACCTCTATTATCAATTGTGTTTTTATTTTCAGTGCAGTAACTTAAGCAAAGTGGCCCAAACCAATCCCTGTGGAGACGATACTCGATACTTATATCACTTTATTACTTGCGACGTGTATACTTGCACATTTGCGTAGCACTTATCACACGCAACAAGTTTTTGGCGCCGTTGCCGGGGATTGGCAATAGCGACTTTGTTTTTATTTTCTTGCACTTTCTTTTTATTTTTCTTGTTTACAATTCAAAGGGCTAACAAACTTTGGTTTTGCATTGGTATATGACCAGTAGGCGAGACCGACTTCACCGAATATCCCTTTGATCCGTAAATCGAACGAACCTTACAAAGACTTAGACGAAGGATAAGAGAAGCAATGGCAAATCAAGACGACAATATGAATCAAGATGTTCGAGCGGGAGGAGGAGTGATTCTTGCACGAAAATGAACTATTCGAGACTATCTTGAAGAAGATCTTGATGGACTTAACCCGGGAGTTGTCGCACCTGAAATTGAAGTCGACCACTTTGAGTTGAAACCGGTAATGTTTAATATGATCAACACAATTGGTCAATTTGGCGGCTCAAAGAATCAAGATGCACGGCAACATCTGAAATCTTTCCTCGAGATTTGCAACTCATTCAAGATACACGGAGTCACCCCGATGTCCTACGATTAAGATTATTTCCCTATTCACCGAGGATAGGGCGAAAGCATGGCTGAATAGCATTCTGCCCGGATCCATAGCATCTTGGACTGCTCTTTGTCGTGATTTCCTTGCTAGATTTAATCCTACAAATTTGACTGATAAGCCGTAACGACATTACTTCTTTTCGGCAGATGGATGATGAATCCATGTACGAGGCTTGGGAGCGATATAGAGAACTTCTACACAAATGCCCTCTACACGGATTCCCGGTGTGGACTCAAGTAACAATGTTTTACAACGCCGTGAATACACCAACAAGGATGATGCTAGATGCCTCGGCAAACGGCATACTCCTAGATAAGTCGCCGGAAGAAGCAATGCAAATTTTAAACAGGCTGGCCAAGAATGATTATCAATTCCCATCTACTAGAAGAGGAGGAGTTAGATGCCAAGCCACAATACATGAACTAGGATCAGCAGATTCAATTTCGGCACAATTGGCCGCTTTAACCAAGATGGTCCAGAACATGCAAAAACCAAACAACACACATGAAGTCAAGGTAATGGATTCTTTTTGTGAGTTATGTGGCGATAACCATAATTCTTCTAAATGTATGCAGAATTCGGAATCTAGCTTCTATGTGGGGAATTACAATCGGAGCAACAACATGATGTCAAATACATACAATCCAGCTTGGAAGAAGCACCCGAATTTTTCATGGAGTAATCCTAACAATGCTCTAAACTGTAACAATCGGAATGCACAAGCATCGGGATTCCAAAGAGAATATACCACGGCAAATGGATGCCGCAAAGAACAACCGACGACATCTAGTTCTTTGGAAAATTCTCTAAATGCTTTTATGATGAAAACTGAATCTTATATGGCTGAGAATAGTAATTTCATAAAAAGAACTGATGCTTTTATTAACAGGACCGAGATGAGATTGCAAAACCAAGAGGCGATAATCAAATCATTGGAAAATCAAGTCGGACAGTTTGCTCAAAAAATCAACACTAGACCACAAGGAGGTTTACCTAGCGATCATCAAGTCGCAAGAGGAACTGGTCATGAGCAATGTAAGGCAATCACCACCAGAAGTGGCCAACAACTTAGAGAGGTTCAAACCCGCTCGTCAAACAAAACTCCACAAAAAGATCAAGACGAACCTAGCAAAAAGCCTCGGATGCTGAACCCGGAATTGCTGCGACAACCGACAATAAACATGCCTCGGAACCAAGACGCCTCGGCCTTCTTGTGATAAGCATGCCTCGACAACCCTAGTTGATAACGCGCGGGCAACTCCGGATGTCCCGGCAATACCGTCAATCAGATTTCAAACCAATGAAAGGATCGAAGATATCCGACTTCCACCACCATTCCCACAAAGGTTGAAGCGACAAAAGCAAGAATACCAATTCAAGAAGTTTCTTGATATCCTAAAGCAAGTCCACATCAACTTGCCATTGGTGGAAGCAATTGAACAAATGCCAAACTATGCCAAGTTTCTTAAAGACATTGTGTCCAAGAGAACAAGGCTAGGAGAGTTTGAAACAGATTGCCGCGATGACAGGGGATGCATGGCAATGTTGCACAATCGTATGCCGCCCAAGTTGAAGGATCCCGGAAGTTTCACAATACCATGTTCCATTGGAAATCACTATGTCGGGAAAGCATTATGCGACCTTGGGGCTAGCATAAACTTGATGCCTAAATCGGTTTTCCAAAAACTAGGAATCGGGAAGGCAAGACCTACAATAGATCATGCTGCATACTAGCCGAATGAGATCCTATGTGCATCCGGAGGGAAAAATCGAGGACATACTGGGTAAAAGTTGATAAATTCATTTTTCCCGTGACTTTATTGTTTTGGATTGTGAAGCGGATGAGCATGCACCTATCATTCTCGGGAGGCCATTCCTAGCGGCAGGAGAACCTTGATTGATGTTGAAAAGGAGAACTCACAATGAGGGTGAATGACCAGCGGTAAAACTAAATGTGTTCCAAACACTAAGGCATGCCGATGATCCGAAGAATGCCAACTACTTCATGCCACGGCAGAGTTTAACCGATGAGGAATTTAGTTACCTCGGCAACTACATTGCCGAACACGAGGAACATGAGGAGTATGAAGAACTGGTCGATGAGGAACAACCAAAGAGGTAAATTGGCTAGTCAATCGACCGGTACATACTTTGAACCACCGGACTACTCGGGTAAGGAAGGTAAGCTCGAAAAACCCTCTATCGAAAATCCACCAATTCTTGAGTTGAAACAATTGCGAGCAAATCAAATATGTATACTTAGGGATCGATAATACATTACCTGTAATTATTTCCTCTAAGTTACAGCCTGAGCAGAGAAAAAGAAGCTGATCAACATGTTGAAGCTACATAAAAAGGCAATAGGGTGGACAATTGCCGACTTGAAGGGAATTAGCCCGGCGGTGTGCATGCACAAGATCTTGTTGGAAGATGATCACAAACCTTCAATTGAGGCCTAGAGGAGACTGAATCATGCCATGAAAGGGGTTGTAATGAAAGAAATCATCAAGTGGCTTGACGCCGGCATTATATACCCTATCTCCGATAGTACGTGGGTAAGTCCGGTACAATGTGTGCCGAAAAAGGGAGGTATAACAGTGGTAAGCAATGAAAATAATGAACTTATCCCAACCAAGACTGTGACCGGTTGGAGGGTTTGTATGGACTATCGAAAGTTAAACAAAGCCACTAGGAAAGATCACTTCCCATTACCCTTTATTGATCAAATGCTTGACCGTCTTGCAGGTAAACCCTTTTATTATTTTCTTGATGGTTATTCAGGTTACAATCAGATTGCCATAGCACCAGAAGATCAAGAAAAGACAACCTTCACATGCCCATACGATACTTATGCCTTCCGAAGGATGCCGTTCGGATTGTGTAACGCCCCGGCAACCTTCCAAAGATGCATGATGGCGCTCTTTTCAGACATGGTTGAAGACTTCCTTGAGATCTTCATGGATGATTTTTTGGTTTGTGGTAATGACTTCGACGGCTGTCTCGGCAATTTAGAGAGGGTGTTAGCAAGATGCGAAGAAACGGACTTAGTCCTCAATTGGGAGAAATGCCACTTTATGGTAGATGAAGGAATAGTGCTCGGCCACAAGATTTCATCCAACGGAATTGAAGTAGACAAAGCCAAGGATAAAGTCTTTGATTTTGATGATTCTTGCACTCAAGCATTCGAAACCCTAAAGAAAAAGCTTGCCTCAGCACCCATTGTCGTTCCACCAGATTGGACGCTACCTTTTGAGCTCATGTGTGATGCAAGTGATTTCGCGGTAGGAGCAGTCCTAGGCCAACGCACAGGTAAAACCTTCCATGTGATATACTACGCTAGTAAAACTCTTAATGGTGCTCAAGTGAATTACACAACAACGGAGAAAGAGTTACTAGCTGTAGTTTTCGCATTTGACAAGTTCCGATCCTATTTAATTGGTACAAAGGTAATTGTTCATACGGACCATTCGGCAATCAAATACTTATTTGCTAAAAAGGATGCTAAACCTCGTTTGATTCGTTGGATACTACTTTTACAAGAATTTGATATTGAAATTAAGGACAGGAAAGGAACATAAAATCAAGTGGCCGATCACTTATCACGTTTGGAACGCAATAGGGATGAGGACGCGGATCTAGAGATATGCGATGCATTCCCGGATGAACAAATTTTAATTACATCAGCAACCCTTGACGCCTCAGTAACCATGGATGCACACGCCTCGGCAACTCTCGACGTCGCAGCGAGCTTTGACGCGCTGCGCCGCGGCAACTCGGGAGCGAGACTACGGCAAAGACATGCCTCGGCAATACCCTGGTACGCAGATTTAGTTAACTTCCTTGTTTGTGGTATTTTTCCGTATGGCATTACTCACCAAGGGAAGAAGCGGTTCCGCCATGATGCTAAGCATTACTTTTGGGACAAGCCTCTTTTGTTTAAACAATGTGCAGATCAGGTTATACGTCGATGTGTCCCTGAAGAAGAGCAACAGAATGTACTCCGGCAATGCCATTCTTCACCCTATGGAGGACATTTTGGAGGAACTCGTACCGCGGCCAAAGTCTTGCAATCCGGTTTGTATTGGCCAACATTGTACAAAGATGCCCAAGACTTTTACAAGCAATGTGATCATTGCCAAAGGACGGGCAATATCTCTAGACGACATGAGATGCCGCTCCAGAACATCATCGAGGTGGAACTGTTCGATGTAGGGGGTCGATTTTATGGGACCGTTCCCATCTTCATTCGGCAACCTCTACATCTTACTTGCCGTCGACTATGTGTCTAAATGGGTAGAGGCAGCTGTAGTTCCCAACGACGATTCCAAGATCGTGCAACGATTCCTGCAGAAAAACATATTTACACGGTTTGGGATGCCGAGAGCAATTATCAGCGACGGGGGCAAGCATTTTGACAACAGACTAATTGCCAAGATGTTGCAACGCTTCGGCATATCACACAAGATCGCCATGGCATATCACCCACAAACCAACGGGCAAGCAGAAATTTCCAACCGGGAGTTGAAGGGAATACTCGAGAAAATAGTAAATCCCTCAAGGAAGGATTGTTCATTAAGACTAGATGACGCACTTTGGGCATATCGCACTGCATTCAAAACACCATTAGGTATGTCCCCCTTCCGGCTTGTCTATGGTAAAACATGTCATCTACCGGTGGAAATCGAGCACAAGGCGTCTTTGGGCAATCAAGACCGTGAATATGGATTGGGAAGTGCGGACAAAAAGCGCTTGATGGATCTCAATGAGATAGAAGAATTTCGTGCACTCGCCTATAACAATGCACGAATCTACAAGGAGAAAACAAAGCGATGGCATGACAAGAAACTATTGCCACGGCAATTCACGCCAGGGCAACTAGTTCTCCTATTCAATTCTCGGCTAAAACTTTTCCCGGGAAAGCTGAAATCAAGATGGTCGGGACCATTCGAAGTCGTCAAACCATTCTCTCATGGTGCCGTGATAATCAAGTCCATCTCTGACAACCATGAATTCAAAGTTAATGGACAAAGATTAAAGCACTACAATGGTGCCCATGTGGAACGTAACAAGGAAGTGGTCAATTTAGGAGATGCATGAGCATGCTCTCCCTTTTGATATTTTTATTTTTGTTTTTTGTTTTTTTTTGTCGATTATTTTATTATTTTATTTATTTTTCATTTTTTCTATTTTTATTTTATTTTATTATTTTGCCGATTATTAGTAGTTTTAGGATAGATTTTTTTATTCAAGTCTAAGAATCCTATTAAACATCTTTATTTATTTTCTTTATTAGTTTATCTTTAATTTTAATCCTTATTTGATTTGTTTTTGAATTGTAGGAAAGGAAGTTCAAGAGAAAGAAGGAATTCTAAACCAAGTAGGAAAACAACTTCAACAAGGAAACTAATGGGCTGAATCTAAGGCTTATATAAAGCCTCCAATTCATCCTAACCAAAACCCCTTTGTCGAAAAATCCTACCAAACCCTAACCCCTTTGTCGATTTCCCCTAATCCCACCCACCTATCTTTTCCATAAAACCCATCACCCTTAACCTATTCCTACTTTCTATCTTGCAACTTTTTAGTTTCTTTTCTTTTCTTTTCTTTTCTTTGTTTTTACTCACAACCAAGATCATACATGGCATCCAAGATTAAACTTTTAGTTCATCCAAGTTCCTCCAAAGAACCAAGATACAAGAAGTTTGCTACACCGGCGGTTCAAGAAAGATTTCAATCCAAGTTTGAAAGCCGGAAGATTCATGAAGAACAAGGCTTTGAATACTCCAGCTCTCAAGATTTCGGCCTTGAACCATTCATTTTCAAGAGGATTGCACATCAAAAGTGGCAAATCTTTTGCCATCAACCGGAACCGGGTAACATCTCATGGGTAAGAGAATTCTATGCTCACTCACCTAACCCGGATAATCCTTATGTTTTTGTTCGTGACAAGGCCATACTTATAAGTCCCGAAAGCATCAACACCTTTTACGGACTTTACATTGAGAATGACGAGCATCAAGCCTTCGTTGACCAAATCAATCCCAAGCAACTCGACAAGGTGCTTCAAGAATTCACTCAACCAGGAACTCATTGGAACGACGGTAAATACAAGGGCACGGTAAATCGCCTTCGGCTTAAACCCGAGGCAAAACTATGGAATAAGTTTGTTAAAACTTCTTTAATGCCCTCCACACACAATACTACCGTTGATATACCACGTCTTTTGCTCATACATTCTATTTTGCATAATCCCATCATTAACATTGGAAAAATTATTTGTGATGAGATTTTTGTATGCAGCTCAAAAGATAAGGGTTATCTTTTCTTCCCTTGCTTAATTTCTAATCTTTGCAAGGAGATGCATGTCCCGAGTGAGTCTACCGATGAAAAGGCCCTACCCAAGTCTGGTTGGAATCAAGCACTAATCCGGAAGCTAATGGGAGAGGCACCGGAAGATTCTTCAAGGCCTCCAATTGCCACGACAACTCCTACCGCCGCGGCAATCCCTAATGCCCAAGCACTTAACGCCAGGGCAACTCGACCATTAATCCCGGGACACTTTGAAGCACTTTTGAAACCATTGGCAAGCCGTCTAAGGCAAATTGAAGATCGGCAACTAATGTCCATGCGGTACATGAAGGAGCACAACAATGCCATCACCCAAGTCATCCTAGAAAAGTACCCGGACAATCGCGTGTCGTTCCCAATCTTTCCCGCCGATATCCTTGCCACGGCAACCAAGGAAGCCGACGCCACGGCAACCAACCCTGACGATGCCCCGGCAACCACTGCAAAAGCCAAAGGTAAAGCACCTATGCCCGAATCAACTCCTACGGAATCATTTTTTGATTTTTCAGATTCGGACGAGTCCTCCATTGAACCAATAAAGACCGCACCAATTGAATCCTCCAAACGAAAAGCCATTGACATTGATGAAGAGGATGATGAGGACAACCCCGTACGAGGATCGATTCCACCACCGGCAACAAGAAAACAACCATCGCGTTCAAGCAAGAAAATCAAGACGCCAACTAGAAGGAAACTAATCATCTACGATGACGAACTCTCAGAGTAAGTCCTCGTATGCATTTTTATTTTTATTTTTCGTTATTTTTATGCATGCATTGAGGACAATGCCTCACTCGAGTTTGGGGGGATTGTTATTAGTAGTTACCATGTTTAGTTACATTCACTTAAGTATTACATTTAGGATACATAAATTGCTTGCCATGCCTTTAATTGGAACAAGAATTGCTTAGATTTGATGAATATTCAATGATGACTTTACCAATGCACTTAATTGATAGAATTTTTATTCTAGGATAACCATGGAAAAAACTTAGAATTTTACTATGATGCTAAATTTGATGAAACACTGTTGTGGTTTGATTGATTTAAGGAGTTCTAGTAAACTTAGGTTGATAATTAACTAATTGGGGGATTAGAATAAAAATTGGATGAATGCTAGAGGTGCCCGAAATTGGCTCTAGCATATGCTAAAAAAATTGATCACTAGAGGTGCCCGAAACTGGCTCTAGGAGGCGTTAAAATTTTTTTTAACTAGAGGTGCCCAAACCGCTCTAGTCGATTAAATTAACTTAAGAAAACTAAAAATAAAACACTAGAGGTGCCCAAATTGGCTCTAGTTAAAACATGTTGAAAAGAACCCAATGAAGTAATTTGAAAACCTATTGTTTGCATAGAATCCGAAAAATCAACTTGCACACAACTCCGCACACCACAAGCATTATAGTTTGATTCCGAGTAACTCCTCGCTTTTCGAAAAATAAAAAGCCAATCATACTTTGTGCCCCGGTTCAGAGAATTGAAATCAAGTTCAAAGCTAAGTTTGTGAAAATTTGAAGTCTTGGCAGGTAATTATGAGTTTTCATTGCTTGAGGACAAGCAATAGTTCGAGTTTGGGGGCGTGATAAGTGTTCAAAAGTACTATTTTTATTACCCTTTTTACTCATATTATTGTTAGACTTAAGCTCATATTAGTTGCATAATTAGTTATTCATGCATTAATTCATGTTTCTTTCCACTGTTGAGCTTGATTACATAACTTGGTGATTTTTGTGGAAAAAGATGTTGCTTTGGTGTGTTTTTGTGTGTGTATGTGTAGGATCACTTGCCAAAGCAATGCCGAGCTAGTTGCCAGGGCAATGCATGAAGGATATGCCGAGCTAGTTGTCAGGGCAATGCATGAAGGAGACGCCGAGCCAGTTGCCATGGCAATTGTCGACAAAAAGAAAATGCAATAGGGATGTCGAAATTGATGACTAGACAAGCCCAAGATGACGTGGAACAAAGCCCAAACCCAAAGGAATTTGATTGCCATGCAGAGATTAAAGAAGAATTAAATTCCAAGAAGATAGGAGAAGTTCTAGTAGGAATACAATTATAATAAAGAATTATATTCTTTAAAGATAATTTAATTCCAACTTAAACTCCTCCTCAAAGAAGGACTTTGTCCTAGCCCTATAAATAGCAAGGAGATTTCGACAATCCATATAGAGAAAAATAGAGAAATTTCGACAATAGAGCATTAGGGGAAATTTCGACTTCTTCTTCTTCTTTGCTTCCATTAGATTCATGGTTTGGGGATTATTCTTTGTATATCTTTTGAACCCAACCATGAACTAACTTGATCGGTTGGGGTTATTGTGTTTTGTTGTTGTGAGAAACAATTGGATTTTGTTTAGGTAATAAGAGTTTGCACTTTTCTATTCAAGGTTTACTCATTCTTGGCTTTTATTCTTGTTTGTGAGTGAATTGGGAGAGGATCTCGTAACTTCATCTATTTATCTAATATCGGGAGAGTTAGATTCAAGAAACGAATGAGTATGGTCTTTATTCAATCTATTGATGGTGAAGATTAATCCGGCTTAGGAATAAGTTAAGGATTTCAACGGCTAAGAGGAGTGCAAGATTGGTTGTTGTTCACCCTTGATTCACGCAGGGATGTATTATCAAGGCATGCACAAGTAGCTAGAGTTTCGACTTAGGGATAAGAAGAAACCATTGAAGAACGCTCCGCCGAACCTTGAAGTTGCTGCCCAGCCGCCCAAGTAGTTGCACAGCTAGTCGCCTAGGCAACCATCGATTAGTTGCCAAGGCAACCCCGCTGTGCAAGTTGCCACGGCAACTGAGTTGCCCTTGCACTCTTTTACCAAGACGATCCAATCGGCTATCACACCTCAACTCACCATAACCCGACTTATCTCTCTCTTTTTCTTTCATCTATTCTTTTAGTTTATTGCTTTTACTTTTCTCGTTAATTAAAACCTCTATTATCAATTGTGTTTTTATTTTCAGTGCAATAACTTAAGCAAAGTGGCCCAAACCAATCCCTGTGGAGACGATACTCGATACTCATATCACTTTATTACTTGCGACGTGTATACTTGCACATTTGCATAGCACTTATCACACGCAACAAGACCCTCAAAGAAAGAACTTCTAGCTAATAGACTTTTGAATATGTACAGTAACATTACTTTATCAAATACTGGTCTAATCCTTTCAGATGAGATAATATTTTTTCTTTGAGTCTCCTCTGATCATCAATACAGAGTTCCTTCAACATAACTTTTATATCCTTAAACCACAAATTAACAATCATAGGATCTTCATTAATATCTTCTAAAAATCTAGTATGCCAGAACTCTCAATTCTTTTGCTATTGGTGCCTAAGTAGGCTGAGTTATGATCGCATCTAATATCTGGAAGAAAAGCTCTTAATCCAGAACATGCATATCATGCTACTATGGTGCCTCTGCACCATGCTAAGCTGAGGGTAGAATATTATCATTAACCTTATCATGCTCGTGAATCTCTTATTTATTCACTCGCCTAAACACCTGACATGATTCTTTTACCCTCACACTAGTCTTTATTTACTAGTTTGTTTCAAAATTGCCATTCTATTATAATCTAACTAAATTAGTTCCTTCTCAACCATCCACTATTCCATAAATATCATTTTATGATTTTCCATGGCTTATGGAACAGTCTCTGAAATTTCAATTCAATCCAATTTCTCGATATTCACTAAATACTTCTACTACGATTTTACCTTTACTGAGCTATCGGATCTATTCCGAAAATTCTATATTTCCATAATGTACCTCATGTCATCATCCTTCATCCAATGGTCTATATTTAATCTTGAGTTAGTACTTACAAACTTTGCCCTTGTAATTTTCCAAAATTACGATCTTGCCATTTTTCATCCAACAGCTCATATTTAACATGGAAAATCAATTTAAATCCAAGGTGTTAGGATATTTGTTTTGATATAATAATTGAAAAATAGTTTTGGACTAAATTGAAAAGAATTCTAAAATGTTTTTAAGTCCAAACAACTTGAAAATAAGTTTGAGAAGTTTTTGAGAGGTTTTGGAAATGTTTTAAATGTCTTAAAGTAGCCAAACTAACGTTTTCAACACAGGCGTAACGATACAGTATACCCCATATCGATACGGTCCAAGGGTTTCAACTATAGTGATTTTCCAGAATTGAAAAATTGTACCGGTACGCCTAAGGGCGTACCGGTACGGATATGATCGTACCGATACGCATACATGTGTACCGATCCCTGTTAAACTACCCTCAACGACTATTTCCTAATGGTCTTTCAAATTACAAAGCGTACCGAAACAGGACCAAGGCGTACCGATACACCGTACTGATACGGTCCAAGGTGTTTCGATACGGGCAGCTGGAGTGGGCACAACGGCTAGTACCTGTACCGATACAGGTACACATGTACCTATACGGTTAGGCAGCTAAGAGCTTAACGGCTAGTTTCCAAGAAGGGCGTATCGATACGAAAAACTGCAGAACTGCATTAATTACGAGAAATAGAGGCTCCAACGGCTTCAATTCAATCTCAACGGTCTCCAAAGGTTAGAAACTCAATTGGGAGTATTTAAGGACCATTCAAGCTTCAGCAACAACTAATGATCCTCAAGTCAACAACATTATAATGAAAATTTGTGTTAGTGCTTAAATTTTCCATTTTTTTTATAGATAACACTTGTGAGCTCTAAATGTTTATATTTGCTCAAGTGTTTTAGGTTTGGGTGAGTGAGCTTAAAGAGTGCACACACATACCTTGTAGTGAGGAATTATTGTTTGCTTCATTTTCTTTGTTTGAGAGGATTCCCAAAGCTTGGGTTGTAAGCTTTGGATGCTAGACTTGGTAATTGGGTCTAGGATTATAAAGGTTGCCTCATAAGCCTTGTAAAAGGGAAGAAATTCATAGTGAATTTGGGAAATCCTTAGTGGGGAAGCTAAGGTAGTGGATGTAGGCTTTGGTTAGAAAGCCGAACCACTCTAAATCCTTGTGTCCATTTTCTATCTTTTTGCTTCCACCACCAACACCCAAAGATCGATTGGGTCTAGGATTGTAAAGGTTGCCTCCTAAGCCTTGTAAAAGGGGAAGAAATTCATAGTGAATTTGAGAAATCCTTAGTGGCAGCTAAGGTAGTGGGTATAGAGCTTGTTAGAAGTTTGAACCACTATAAATCCTTGTGTCCATTTTCAATATTTTTGCTTCCACCACCAACACCCAAATATCGACTTCTCCACCACTTGGCAAGCATTTCGGTTAAAGGAATTCGAGTCCAACACAAGGTTTCATATTCTTCCAATATAAAGAAAATATCTTAGACATGTAAAATGACATAATCAACCTTGGCTTATCATCCTGCAAAATATCATGGATATTCGATTCGATCCGATTATCCGAATATTTTTTTGAACTTTATCGCTTTATAGCCATTAATACAAACACCGTACAAAAAATTCGGGTAATGCGAAAACATCATTCTTGGGGCTAAACTATTCATTTGCGGGGTTAGAATACACAACTTTTGAAAATTACGTTTGGTCCCTGAACTTTTCCAAAATTTATACTTTAGCCACAAAACTTTTAAAATTTACATTTTGGTCACTCGCCAAAAATTGGGATATTACAGTAAACTCCATTAATGATTAAAGAATTGAAGTCGGGTGGATTACAGTCCAACAGTGTTTTACACTTAAGTCGGAACCTTTTCTCACCGTTTTCAACATTTTTTAATTAAAAATAGGGATGAACAGTGAAGTCAAATCCTTTTTCTACCGATTTTACTTCTACTGTAACAAATACTATAAATTTAAAATTAATCTGACAAGTACAAAATTTTTTGAGGAAAAAACCTGCTATCATATTTAAATAAAATTGGCGATATTGTGGAATAACTGTTAACTATTTAAAAGATAATATAAAAGCTTGAAAAGATAAAACATCACTATAGTAATATTTATTATCGTTTTAAAATAAGGAAGTAGCATACAAACCGAATCTATAGTATTAATGTATACTCAAGCGTATATAATCAATTTGCATGAAAATTAAGTAAAAAATGTAAACGATAAAAAACGAAATTCGAATTTCAAATCTAAGAAAATCAGAGGGAACAATTGCAAGTCTCCAAATTTGTAACATTGAATTGTCTAGATAAATATAGGCATAAAGCTAAAAAATTACCCCTCATGTTTGATTGAATAGTTAGTTTGACCCTTATTTTCTCAATCAATTTAACTGTTATAAGTTATTTTAGGTCAAAATGCCTCATCTATGGATGAAAATTATTAATCAATTAACGATAAACAACTTGAAATGACTTGATAAAATGACGCGTCAGAAAAAAAATTTTATATTTTTAAAAATATTTTTTGCCTGATGTGTTATTATGTAAATTTAATATATTTGTCTGTATGATACTGCTATCGCGAAGGTCTGGTCACTTGACCTACAATAAAAAGAATTGGATAAATTACATTTGAGGTCACTCAATTATTATTAAAATTATGATTGAGTCACTCAATTATTAAAAATTAAAATTAGATCACTCAATTAAAGTTTTAGTTATTATCCTCGTTAAAATACAAACAGACATCTAAGAAGATTTGATATAAGGACATTTAATCCTCAAAATTTATATATTCTATCAATTTAATCCTAATTCATAATAATTTAATAAGTTTAACCATTAATATTAAAAAATACATCAATTTAGTCATTTTCTTCTATACATGTATTTTATAAAAGAGAGTTAATAACTAAATCATAATAGACCTCTTAAATGTATATTTAAGTGTAATTAAAGGGTCTTTTGTCATGTTAGTTATGAACATCTTAGGCAATTTTTGATGACTTATTTAATTTACTCTTATTTTAAATACAATAGTATTTATTATCGGTGAGTAAACTATTAAGTTTAAATTTTTAAATCCACCCATGAAGGCGTCTATTACCTTGTAAGTTTATCACGTCATTTCAAGTTGTTTAATTTAGTTGATCAATAATTTTTATCCGTATTATTTTAAATCCAAAATAAAACGTTAATGATTAAATTGTTTAAAAAAATAGAGACCAAAATAACTATTCAGTCGAACGTTAGGAATATTTTTTTGCATTATGCCATAAATATAATTACAAAACAAAAAGGGTTAAACACCAGCCAAGCCAATACAAGAACCTGGACGGAAAACATATGTACACGAACCCTAAAACAGTGGTCATTGTTAGACACTCACGTCCATCTTTCGAGTCTGCGAATGAAACATTTCAGCTATGTCTGTTGCTGTGCTACATTCCTCGGGGTTTCTGTCTGTCACCAAGCGGATAAACCTCGGAAATCTCATTGAGATGCCACGGGAGGGATGGACTAACCCTATCGCAACCTGATGAACTGGTGATACAGTGAAGTCTGCAGCTCTTAGCTGCCAAACAGGTTCCGGAGTGAACCACATATCAGGCACCTCAGCTGTTTGATAGTAAGCAGGCTTTTTGGCTAAGACCCTATCTCCAGAAAAGAACTCTTTCATCTGAATTCGATAAAGAAAACAGAATAACATAAAGTTTAGGGTAACATGAAGAATTGAAACTTATATGTATATGTGCAGAGAAATGTGTTACTAGCTACGTTGCTCCGACTTCATTATGTCAAAGTACCGATAACACACCTACCAATGCATATCCGACTATGAGTATGAGAATATGACCCTTTAAAGATCATCCAAATATACAAAAAAAAAAAAACTTGGGAGAATTTTTTTAACGTACTGTGTTGGACATATCTTGATACTTCAACACTAACATCCTAGTCTAAGTAACATAGGTTAATAATGGTAGGATCTTCGGAAAGAAACCAGAAGTCTGATCTGGCTTCTTGAAGGAGCTATCAAAGAGTGATTCAAACCAGAAACAAGCACAATATTTAGCCGTGTTATGGCCATTAGATCAAATCTCAGCGCCATTATCATTACTCTATCGTTAGAGGAACCGTATCACTTGTACTCCAATAAGTTGTGAAGCAGATATGCTTGCTGTCAAAATCTTAGCTAAGCCAGCATCAAAAAGATGCTAAATTCTGAAACAAAACTATTCTCACACAAAGCATAACGATGTCCAGGTTTTAATTTACACCATATCCTTGGTAACATGAAGAAAAATGCACTTTCTAAAATACAAACATCATCAACACCCCCACTTTACCTCTTTGTAAAATGAATCAGAGAATCCAGACATAACACGGCATACGCTTTGAAAATCTTCAGCGTCTGGGTTATAACATGCCATGAGGAACGGACTATACCTGCACGAGACAAGTAACATACATCAAAGCATGACTTAAAACAAAAAGGATTCACATTGGGACCAAGCTGCAAGGACATGCTGCGCAATGAATGGATATTTCTCAATTTTAATTCACTAATATATAACATTTTCTTCGGTAGTATATCAACATACTTCAAAAAAATGCAAATCAGCAATTAGAACATAGGGTCTCTAACAAATCAAAGGCTATTTATCAAATGATATCAAATTTTAAGCTTACCAGTGCCACCAAGAACGTTTTCCTTGGGATTTTCTAAGTTACTAGGTTGAAGTTCAAATAAAGTATAATAAATGAATATTTATGGATTTGTGATCAATCGTCTATAACATTCTTTGACAATATCTGAACATACTTCATAAAATACAAACCACTACCCTTTCACATCAATTCTACATGCTTACTAAACATTGCAGCTGTTAAAACATCTGGTCTCTTAGGTATCACAGGCTATTTATCAAATGATATCAAAATTTAAGTTTACCAAAGTCACCAAGATCATTTCAGCACAACTGGGATTTTCTAAGTTATTAGGCCGAAGTTCAGATGATTCCAATAGTCTCTAGGAGCTTATATGTATTTTCTTGATGCCTATCAGTCATATTTACCTACTTATTAGTTTTGCATATGTAATTCCATCCTAGTGGGCTTAGGAGGGGATGGTTTTCAATCAATGCGACCGCGGAATGTTACACAGTTTCATGAACTGTTAAAATCAAAAGCTTACTATAGACTGAGGAATCTTACCCTCTATAAATTTCAAATACATCATGAAGCATTGAAGCATATTTAACTACAGCTATATATAAATTGGTCATTACCATCCTGCTTTTCTTCCATTACCATGCCAAGCACCAATTGGGACTAAATCAAGGGAGTCGCTTAACCCTTCCACATAGTCCCGCTTTACCTAATAGAGATCACCAAGCAATTTGATTCAATATTTAACTCTCTTCTTATTTTCTAAACAGTTAAATTATCAAATATTCTGGTAATCACAGAACCTTTAACCATGAATCACTACGCTTTGACGGAAGATATCCAGCATTAGTATCCAAGGATTTAACCATAATTCCTTCGCATGAAAACTGCAATGCACCTTCAAGGAAGGAATTTATCCGAGTAAATGTGGTTTCATTAGTCAAGCAAGCATCATCTGCTTCCACCTATTAACCAAGAGATTATAAACAATACTAATTAGTCCTACGTTGTTCTGACTCTTCATTTTCTTAAAGTACCTATATCCGAAACATATTTGGTTACGGGTGGAGATATGATCAGGTACCTTCCAAATACATTAAAAAATGATAAATAGACCTGTCTCAGACACAAGATAAATACGGCTATACCTGACACTCGCATCTGAGCTAATAACTAAAAATTGGGATTTCGTACAAGCACAGTCCAGAGGTCTTACAGTGATTTCTTTTGCATATTCAAAATGACCCAACTTCTCATCGTGAAACAAATCCTTCAAACCTAATTTTTTAAGCATGACAAAAAAGGGATTAAATTTACAGCTAGTGAGACTGATAAGAGGGAATTTGAAAGAAATTAACCCCAAAAAAATGTGGGAGCGGAACGGCATACGTTTCCTTCTTTGGCGCAAAGGAACATTTAACAGCCTGTAATAGAGAGTATATCATATTTTTGAAGTTGAATTGGAAAAAAAAAACAGCAGCCAAAAATAAGAGGGACAACTAATTGTAATATAAGGTGTATTTTTCAGACAAAGAGATTGACATCTACATGACAATCTACACTCTTTTATTCCAGAAAGAACAAAGAATGCTTCACTACAACAATAGCTAGATTTTAAGTGATTGACATACAACAGTATTGGTTGATTTTTTTAGCATAACAGTATAGGATGATAAAATTGTAAGACTTACTCTATGCCACAGCATTGAGTAAAGAATTACACTACCAGCTACGTTACTTGGATTCAAGTGTGAGTGTCAGATACGGTTATGTTCGATCTTTTTAATTTTTTCTATGTATTTGGAGGGTCCTAAGAGGTTTATATCCCCATACCCACATCCGAATAAACATCAGACACAAGTGTCAAATATGGGTACTTCAAGAAAGCTGAAGAGTCAGAGTAGCATAGGTATTTCGTAAAATTAATGGCAATACTGTCAACCAACTCATCAGTTTGCTCAACTTAAAACACAAGTAAATATGGAGATATTTCAACAAGATTACCAATCTCTATCACATTGAGAAAGGAGTTTACAAACATTGATTGAAACCTTGTACTAATTGCTCATAAATCCCCATATGTCACAAGGACACTTGATAACATTTGCAAGGACTTTCAGTAAAGGAATAAACCAGAGCAGCATAAAGTCCATTTTAAATTACGAAAAGAGAGGTTGACACTCAGGTAGTTCATTTAAATGAAGTAGCTTGAAATGCAGTTGAAAACACAAGATCTAGACCACATTGGAAACATGGCACACTGTTGGGATAATTACAAGTTCATGCCAAAGTTCTTTTATCGAGGAAACATGTTTGTGGTCAAGGTGAATTCACAGGATGAGAGAAATAAAATGTCTTTAAAGAATTCACACTTTAAAGGAGAAAAATCACTAGCCGAATTTCTGTTATTCAATGAATTTCTATGCACTGCATACCAGGACATGGGTATGGGAATATGACTGACTCTTGCAAGGTCCTCCAAATACATAGAAAAACCTTATAAACACACCTAAGTCAGACAAATACTCGTATCCAACACTCACACACGTCTAAGTTACATACATGAATTTCTTGCATGCAGTTGTGCAAATGTTGTGTATTTTGTGAATTAAAGAGGCATGGAGGAAAGATATATAACTTATAAATGGTATATTTTATACTTATTAAATATACTAAATTCCATGCAAAGATTGGTTTATTATTGCTCATGGGAAAGCTCCTGTTGTTTGAGTTCAAATAATCAGAAAACACTACTGCTATAACTTGTCCTCGGTCTTGTAGTCTACTTATGTATATAGATGTATATCAATAAAAGGAACTCGGAACAATTTCAAGAGAGAGTTCAAGATATTTACTGCTCTCCGTTAGCAAACATGATATCAAACACGAATACGCAAATGTTAACCTGCATGTTGCAAAGATAATTAGAAAGAAACCTCAAAATTTGACTTCAGGATACAGGGAAAAAATTGAACTTATAACAGAAGATGAGTAAATGTGAAAACTACATATTGAAAGGGCCTCTAACGTCCCTTAGGAAAGCACAAAGGAAACAGGTATATTAAAAACAATTAGTGAAATAGCAATGCAGATTGTTCACGTCATAAGATTAATTTCAATTCGCCTAAATGTTTGATGTTTGCACTATAAACTTCCATAAAAAACAGTAAATCTAATCATGTAATATAACAAAGTGAATATAGAGAAAACCTTTATTTTCTCCACTGTGATCAAAGAATCTTTGCTCCCTCTTTCTCTTGAAGATAATTCTTGGAAGGACATCAGCTTCTGACCATTCTTCCTATCAATTGCAACAACCTGAAGCCACAACGAGAAACAGAATTAGCATCGTAAAAAGGTAAAAGGCATCTTGCTGTTAGACAATCTCACCTCAGCATCCAATACAAAAGTCCGGGCAGCAGGCTTAGCAGACTCTTTAATTGTATTAATTAAATCTGGAAATCTTAATGTCGTTTCATCCCCATTTCGTGAAAAGACACGCATTGCTCCATCAACCAATTTGTGAATTTGGACACGCTGACCATCGTATCTGAAAATTACATGCACATGGAACCACTCAGTCATACCCAACATGTGATAAAACTAAGGACACAGAAGCATGGTGAGAAACCACAAGATGTGTCTCTTCCAAATTCCAATCAGTTA
Organism: Hibiscus mutabilis; assembly: GCA_019671005.1. Lineage (NCBI taxonomy): Eukaryota > Viridiplantae > Streptophyta > Magnoliopsida > Malvales > Malvaceae > Hibiscus > Hibiscus mutabilis. The sequence goes on along the minus strand of CM033726.1, from coordinate 44,019,942 downwards.
TCCAACTAATGTCATTCAAGAAAAAAAGTCAGCCACATTGAATGAACCAAAGAATATTGTGTCATACTAAAGAGGCATATAAGCTTCACAGTTGTTTTGTGCAGTATCCCGAAATAGAAAATAATACACTCTTAAACTTCAGGAACATGAATAATCCACAGAGAAAGAGAGAGAAGAGCTTACTTATATTCACATGTAAAAGCTTTGTTTTGAAAAAGCTTCAGTACTTCTGGAACCCCATTGGTAATTCTACCATCATGGACAATAATAAATACCAGTCATAGGCAACAGCGTTAGTACATTTTGATATACAAGAAAGAAACAATAGAGCAGCATGTAAACAGCTAAACATACTTTGCAAGCATGGGCTTAATAGGTATTCCCGGAACCATCGACAAGGTTGATGATGTAAAAGCAATACCTTCATTAGTGAAGGAACAAGTAAATCCTGTCAACAATGCATCATGAGCATAGATGTACCATATATATAAAGAACGGGGTAAAGGAAAGGCAACAAACTGACGCATTATAAAGAAAATGAACCGGGCTTAAATCTATAAGTTATAACAAACAAAGGTATCAAGAGCAAATAAATGCATACAATAGCACATATATAAATATATTATATATAAACATCTCATAAAGTGGATAAGGAAATCCGGGAGCTTATAAATTTAGAAAATAAAATACAGTGAAGAACTTTGATATAAAATATATAATCACTTACCAAATTTGGAAGTACATTACATGCTTCAGTTACTGCTGTTGAAAGGTCCTGACAAGTAAACAAAGATCAAATCAGAAACAGACACAAATAATTGCTGGCTCGGAAAGAAAGCAATGTTTAAAATAGTATTATGCATATGTAGTGTAGATAAGCAGACAGTGGATGTTAGATCCAAACAACACAAACATCAACAGATTCATTATACCTGTTTTTATTTTGTTTTTTGGTTTGGGGGGGTCAAGCCTTCATGAAGAGATCTACTATTTCACACTCTTCAAAAAAAAATAAAAATAATTTATTAGCTTATGATTAGCATTGAACCTGAAGCTTCTCTTTTAGACTATCTGCTGTCCCTTCATGATAAAGATTAAGAGAGGAATTCATAACAACTGCCTGAGCCAGTGCAGGCAGAATCGTTTTCAACATTGCTCCTATTCGCAAATTCCTGACCTGTATGTGCCATGAGTTAGAAACAGAAGACATTACAATACAAGTCAATGCTCGCACATCAATTTAAGAACTGTGCCACAAAGAATCCTTCATTTACCATGAAGTTTTAGAAAAATGTACAAATTAAAAATTATGAACACGCCTCCATGAAAATTGCTAAAAAAAATTCAGGCATGTGAAGGTTGATATTTCTACTACCATCCCAATAGCGATCACGACAATGAGCATTAAAAAATAACAGCACAAAGAAGTGTTTGCTTTGATCACATCTACCATGCAAGATGTATCAATTGGGGAAAATGCAATAGAATAAAGAGATTGTCAAATGAGCCTAGACTTCAATATGATAAAAGAAACTCATTATCCTCGTTTCCATAACAAATATTACCAATTAAAAATACTTGCATATAAGATTCACATGATTACATAAATAAAATCGAGAATTGCCTAAATAAGATACATATAAAAAAAGGATAATTTTTTTGAATCTTACCGAAGTTCTAACTAGAAACTTCATCTCTTTCTCTCTACATGAACGTATAAGACTCACAATGAGGTTTTTCTTCCAGATGGTACTGCCACTGCCTGTTTGTACACTGATAAATGCTATATGAGGAAAATGAGACAAATAGAATATAGATGACAAAGATTAAAACAATACAAACACAATGGTAAGCATGGTGTTTTACTTAGCTATAATAATCAAATTTTAGAAGGACTAAATTTCTCTTATTTGGACAGAAGAAAAAAGAGAAGCTATGGAAAAAACTTGTTTTAGAGCATGAATCCCTAGGCACAATCATATGGATCTAGGACTCGAGTGCTCATGAATAATTATCCAAACCATTAGATATTTATAGCATGATATAACATGAGATCACTAGGGACCCAATCCTTTGTCTATCATCAACAGTGGTAATAACATTCTGCTTCTAATATGTTTAGTGACCTAGAAAACAGTTCGTAATCTTATGAAGAAGATATTGTGATAAATTCTCAGTGAATTTCTTACCACCAAAACCCAGGTTTTAACCAATTATTTCAAGTTCTAAGTACAGCAAATTAAGGTGACACTCATAGTTTCCTACATCTCTGGAAACAAATCAGTATCTAATGATTCTAATCATGGATTCAATATTTCAGCACTGTCATAATCATTTGGTGTTGCAGGATCCATACTGGGTTGATCATACCTTATCTTCCGAAGCACAGAATATATGTCCCTAATTAATAGTGGTGGTGGACTAGCAAGTAGTGTTTGGGTTTGCCGGCATGTTTGTGCAGCATCACCTTAGACCAAATGTAGGTGTTAAGAAGTCTCTCCAAAAATAATCATGGGTACAAAGTAACAGAAAATGGAAAACTATGACTGGAAGTATCAGCTTCTACCAAGATCACCCATGTCATTGTACATATCCCTTATTTTCGAACGGTTTGTCCCACAAGCTTCTTCCAGTGCGGACGTAACCAAGCTTCCACCAATATTCAATTCCTGCATCATTACTACAGCATGAATACTCCTTTTTTTTTCTTTTGCAGTTAATCTCTCTTAATATTCTGTTTCTTATTTGTTAAGAAATCTAAAATATACAATTTGAAGGGAAATTTATCCTTAAGAATAAAGAGTAAAACTCAACTACTGTGTGAAACAACAAAAAGGAAGATACGGACAGGGAACTGGTGAAGTGGACTAACAATGTTTTCATGGTCAGCCGCAATTTTGTGGGTGCACAGATAAACAGCAGGAAGCACATCCTCGGGGGACAAGGCCAGCAAACTAGTTGAAAGAAGCCACAGAGGAAAAAAAGGTTGGCAGTCAGTAATAGGTAATGCAATGTGAACTTGGATTTCACAACCAAGAAATATATACAAAATAACAAGATACAATTTTACCAACCTCCTAAACATATTGCAAAGCATAGAAGTAGCTTTAATCTTGCCCTTTTCACTGCCAACAAGGTCAAAAGTCCGTGCAAGATGGACGTATGGAGCAGGCTGACCGGATCTCCAGCATGCTGCATACATATCTCAGTAGGAGTTTCAAAATTTTATGAATAAGCAGAGAAGTTCTATGAATTTGCCCCAAAAAGAAAGAGACACTAAAGATGCAATAAGACTATAACTCAGAAAAAAATGACAAGCAGTTAAAACCAATAAAATAACGTCTAAATAGATACTACAATACTACAGAATCACAAGAGTTTCAAGATACAATATTAAAAAAATAATAAATTAAACAACTTCATGACACCAACCATGTTCTATAGGTTTATATTTATCAGGAGGCAACGATACAAGAGTTGTGCCAACATTTTCCACTGGTTGTCCTTGCAAAGATAAATACGTAATACATCTTGATTCCTCCTGCGAATGTTTGTTCTTGCTAACAGGGCAATCATTAGTACAGCTGGGTACCTGAGCTGACTTATTGGAAGCTACCATATCTTCTGTATTCTCATCATCTATCACGTCAGGATTACTGTAATATATATCAAGCGCCTTGTTGATATTTCCTTGGGCCTTTTCAAGTAAGGTGACCACATAATCTCTTGACTATTCTTTGGCATTTATTATCTGAATAAACTGATCGATTTTCTCTAAATATGATTTAGTCAAGTCACTAGGCAAAGTACTTTCACTTTTAGGGCATTCCTCAAATTGTGGACCGGTCCTACCACCTTTAGAGTCATCAACCGAAACTTTACCAAAGAAGCTAGTTATCATAGGTTGCTTTGACCCGCTAGATTCCAATTTTGAGTTACTTTTGACTTTCCTATTCGACCTGTTCTCAGTGTTTTTCTTTCTTTTGCCAGGATATACGTTGCTCCGAACTGAAAGTTTAGAACTAAATGGCTTGATGACTTGACTTAAATGAAGGCCTAAACTTTCACGAGTGCTACTTCTAAAAGGCCCTGAATTTAGAAGTGAGACAGAGTTGTTAGATGAACCAGCCTGAGAAGCAGAATCAGAAGTTCTAACAGCAGAGATTTGCTCATATAACTTGTTCATAAAAATTAGAAACTGCTTCAACAATATTCCATCTGGAGCTGCTAATCAAATTTAATATTTGGTCCCTGGTAACCCATTTGGGCAAAGAGTTGCCTAATTCCTCAAATATTCTCTCTCTTTCCTCCTCACTAGGTATAGCTGAATCTTGTAAATCAGATTTGTCCACAGAAGATGAATCATTCAAAGAAATATATACATCAATACTGTCGATAGTTTTCATCTCCAATATATTTTGCTTTCTCTCCATGTCCTTTTCCTTGTTCAAGGCGGGACTGGCATCCATTTCGACTTTTTCTACACTTCCACAATTGCCACGATGAAAACCCATCAGGAAGTCCTTCTTATTAGCCATTTCATCAACCAGACCAGCAAAGTGTTTTCTCAATTTAGCAGCATGCTTACTGTCAAGCTTCTCAATGTCCATACCAACAGTAGGAATAACCTTCTTGGGTTTCAAAAACTTCACATATTCTCTAAGCTCATCATAATTAGAATGCTCACTGTAAGGGACTAGATGTATCTCAATCGACTCCTTTGATCTCACTGAAAATTTATTCAGTTTGATTTCATAAGTCCACCCAGTTAGCACAAAACCAACAACCTTCTCATACCCTTTTTCCAGCATAATATCTTTCATTTTCACAAAATTGGGTCCAAAATACGGCCAAGTCTCGCCTAATACATTCCAACCAACAACATGGACATCGCTCTCACTCTCATCTACAGTAAAAGCTTCATCTTTCCCATACCCCAAAATATTCAAAATCTCCAATTTCCTCCCATCGACAAATATCTTCCTCTTACATCGCCGAGCAATCTCAACCAAAATCTTCTCTTTTCCAACAACATAAGTGGCAACAAGAAACAAAACCTTTTTTTCCTTAAACTCCTTCCCTATCCTATCTACCACACTTACCACATAATCAACCGATTCTTCTTGAGAAGGAAACACGAATTTTGGATTACAGTAAGTTGTATCTAAAAAAATAGCATCACAACCAACAAATTCCTTCAAATAACTATTCAACTTCATCGAGTTACAATAACGACAATCTCCCGTGTCAACATACCTTTCAAAGCTCCCATTTTTTGTGGGAACTTTGAATAAGAACTGGACAGCACCAGGGCCATGATTAGCGTCAATGAGAACGACCTCACAGCCGTCTACCACAACGGGGTCGTTTAGAGGTAAGGGGAAGATGAAATGAGGTGGGATTTTAAGGGTTTGGATGAGGAGGAGGGAAGTGAGGTGGGAACAAAAGATGATGCCTTTGGACCAGGAAGGGAGAGGCCGGAGTAATGGTCGGAATGGAAGTGGGAGTAGGCGGCGGAGAAGGTTGGGGTAGTGTCGGTGGAGTGGCGGAAGGAGTCAATAAGGAAGCGGGTGTTGGGGATGAGTTTGGAGGGAAGGAAAGAGGAGGGAATTGGGGGAAAACAAAGGGTGGAATCGGAGGAGTTTGTGGCAGCGAGGTAGAGTTGGGTGGAGTCTATTGTAAGGATTTTGGCGGCGGCAGAGCTGGTGGTGGCTGCCGAGTGAGAGGACATCGGCAAAGCTTCGCGCGGCAGAGAAAAAAAAGGCTATTTCTGGAAGATTGATTTGGGAGTTCCGAGAGGAAGGGGAGTGAAGCGGTTGCCTCTGATAGAGAGAGAGAGGAGGGGGAGGTTCTTTCACGCCTGTTCGACATAGGCTAGTCAATGGGCCTGATAGGCCCAATGTTTCAAGAGATTAATATTTTGGGTAAATTACTTAAATGACCACCTAACTATACGTGTGGTTCCGATATGACTATCATACTTTTAATTGTGTCATTTGGCTACTTAACTATAAGTGGTATCAATCAAACCATCTGTCGTTAAAACCTAACGGATGGGAAAATGGAAGTTAACAAAAATTTGTATGATTATACATTTAATCCTCGTTACTTACATATTATATCCATTCGTTAGTTAATTTTAATTACTTAAATGACCACCTAACTATACGTGTGGTTCCGATATGACCATCGTACTTTTAATTGTGTCATTTTGGCTACTTAACTATAAGTGGTATCAATCAAACCATCTGTCGTTAAAACCTAACAGATGGGAAAATGGAAGTTAACAAAAATTTGTATGATTATACATTTAATCCTCGTTACTTACATATTATATCCATTCGCTCTTAATTTGATGGTCTTATGTATCACCACATGATTAAAGGAATTTAAACCCTTTTATTTAATTAAATAAATTCATTTCCTCCTCTAATCAGATGGTGACACGTGTCACCCGATTAAAAGAGAAAAAATGAAAGAAACAAAATTTGACATAGAGTGGGATTCAAACCCACGTAAAGTTGAGAAAAGTAAAGTGCCCTTACCATTAAGCCAACCATAACATTTGTTGAATGATTTACAATATCTAGATACCTATATGGTGTGTTATCCATTATTATTCTCACTATTGCAATTTATAAAATTGTAGCGAAGTTTTTAAAAATTCAAAGGTCGAGGTATATCACTTTTCTTGAAAAATTTGAATTTAGGGGATTTTCTTTAAAAAAATCGTGAAAACAAAAACTTAGCCTCGCCACAGGCCACTTGGATAAGATAGGTCGGACACCATAAAATCAGATATTTGTTTAAAATAGGTTCGAGAGTTGGTTACGTGTGGGGAATGATTAGCACCCCACAACGCCCGAAATCGGTACCAAATCCTACGTTGTTTTTTGTTGATGGAAATCATTAAAATTTGAGTTGAATTTAATTAAATATTTTTAATTAAATATAAGCTTTAATTAAGTGGGCTTAGACATTTGATGGGCTTGAATTAATTGATCATTTAATTAATAAGGGTGACTATACATTCGGACCATAGATTAAACCGATAATGAATAAGGTAGATTGCCGTGTTAATTTACGATTCGAATCAAATACATAACCTTTATGCATGATGCAAACAGTTAAGTATGATGTTATGACTTGTCAAATTTTTATTCATTTTTAAAATTTACCTTTAGACAATATAAATTAATTTGAATATTTGGTCAATATCCATTAAGTCAAGATATTACGATACAAATATACGAATTAATAAATACCTCCTTTTATAGTTAAAATTAATTAATTATCAAGGTGAGTATAAAATTAAAGGGTTAAATGAATGATAATTAAAATGCATACCATAGAAAGGCTTAAAATAAACACATAAAAAACCCACTAAAGTTATAACCTAAAAGGCCCGAATTATGAGAAATATAATTAGTGATCTACCACTAACTAAACTATTCTAATATTAACCCTAAATTATTTTAAAAGGCCCAAAATAACAAAGGTTTCAACTAATCTAAAAGAACCTAAATTTAATTTAATTAATCTAAACACACACCCATTAAGCCAAAAGTATACTTTAAATTAATTAAATCAAATTCTAAAGGCTAAAACTATCTAAAAACAAAGCAAACAAACATGAAACTAAACCACAAAAATTAAGAAAGCTATCATGAATAAAGGGCAAGCATGAAATAAAAACAACCATATACATATATAACATAGTAATAAATATTTCCAACATATAATATATAACATATATCATAGATATAAAATAGAGTAGTATACATATAAAACAGTGTAGGTATAATAAAATATATATTATGAATATATAACCATGCTACATACATATATATAAGATATACGAGCATAATAACACATATATTAAAAAATATATATAAAATAACGTAAATAAGAAAAAGGTATAATGTAAAATAAAAATATGTATATATATATATATATATATATATATACGTGCATAAATATAAGACAAAATAAGATATACATACGTAAAATGATTTCTTAAAATTATATATATGTACTACATTATGAAAGGTAAACTATATTTAAAATACTAATAATATATATAACCATACACGAATTTATACTATATATTATAAATTATACCATAATATAAGTACATATTATACTATATACTAAAATAGACATAATAAGTATTAAAATAAAGGCTTAAATAAAAAATAAGTGTTTAAAGTATATTTTTTTAAACGCCTAAAGTAATTTTTTGTAATAATAAGTGCCTGAAGTATCAAATGTTAAAATTTTAGGTGCCCACCGTCAATAGTCGTTTAAAAAAATTATTGCCCAATCAAAATAAGTCACGTGGACTATTATTTTTTTATTTTTTTAGAAAATACAAAAATTTAAAATTTTTAAAAAATAAAAATAATATTTTAACCTAAATCAAATATTACCCAAAGATAAAACTTACGAATTACTGTAAACCCTTTCCATCTTCTCCCTCGCTCTTCTCCTGCTCACTCTATGAACAAAAGTATGTTCTCATGGAAAATTTTCTTATATGTTCTTGTTAGATTAGGATTAAGTTTTAACCCGTTTTGATCTTCACTATCTTTCGCATGAAACTCTTCTCCCCTCTTTTCTAACCCATCTCAATCTAGGGTTTCCATTCATTCTCTTATCCAAGTGAAGAACCCAAAAATTATCCTAATTTCGTGTTTTGGCTTGAAGATGTTGATTGAATCTTCAAAGTTTAATAGTGGGTCAAGGGTTGTGTATTGTTATTGCAGAATTAGAGCCCCCATTTGTAGCTCGAATAGGCCTTGGAACAAAGGAAGGAAGTTTTATGAGTGTTCGCAAGTGAAAGAGGTAATATGAATTTTATAAACTTAGCGTTCATAATTTTTCAAAAAAAATTCTATTAAATTATAGTGATGTGGTTATTTTCTTAGGATTTTTTTGCTTATTGCTTTGTCCCCACCGATATGTTTCTCCATGAATTAGATCAATTCAAGTTTGCTGAAAATGAAAACACAATCATCACTGTGTTAACGGGTTTCAATTTTTTTATTTTGTTTTTAATCTTTGTCATGTTTTTTTTTCAAGTTATATTTACTTTTGAAATACATGTGAAACATCTATTAAATTTGTTTTTTGTTTTTGTTAATGTGTGTTTGACTTGAATTTTTCTCTAGAATCGTTGTAAATTTTTTTAATGGCTTGACAAGGAAGAAGGGAATGAATCTGCAGTTGAAGAGTTGAGAGCTCAACTTGAAATGGTGATGATCGAGAATGAAAAACTCAAACTTGAAAACAAAGAATTGAAGGAACTTGTCAAAATGGATGAAGTTCAAAGGCTGAGAACAACAGTGGACTATCAAAAAGACAAAATTAGATCATATAAGGTGAAATTGACAAATATGAGGAGCAATTCATTGTTCTATAAGATAACATTTTTACTTCATGGATAATATATATTTTTAAAAAAATTGGTCTTTAGAGAGCATAAATTTGATAGATGTGATGAACTTGTTGCTATCAATTAAGATGAACTTGTTGCTATCAAATGAAATGAAGTATCTATATGAAAAATATTTTATTTCTATAAGATTCCATTTTTAAAGTAATAAAATGGGAAGTAAGCAATCCAAATGGAATGATGCCATTTTGACATTCATAATCAAAAGTAACATGTACGATGCACAAAAATAGAAGAATTGTTGCAATTGGGTTAACACAAAAATAATTCTGACCTCTTAATGTTGCCTACACAGTTTATGCTTAAATAAAAAAAGAGACGTTCTTATACATTAACTGATAAAAATTTCTAAACATCTAGTAGAAATATACTGGTATAACAAAAAATCAAAATTAACTGATCAAAAGTTTCTAGACAATTAATAGCAGCAAACTTCTAAGGTCTCTATATGGTGGGTTTAGGGAGAGGTCTCTTTATGGCCAATTTTTGAACCATTGCTTGTGGAGGCTTAGAGACGGTTGTGGAATGTTGAGAAGATGTTGTAGCATGGCAAGAAAGTGTTAATGTAGATGGCTGAAATGTTGCAGAAGGTAGCTGAGAGGTCCTACTGTGAGGCTGAGAAAGCAGCACCTGACTTGGTCTGCCAAACTGTTAATGTAGATGAAAATATTATTAAACTTGTCAATTATGACAATGCTTTATTTATTCTTTTAGTAAATGAAAACTTACATTTAGAATTTGGATCCCTGTTGTTTCATTCTTATAAATTCCCAAACCTTGCATTATTGTTCTTCTTCTTGGCCCGTGCGCTGTAACATTGTAGCTGGTTTCCTTATTTGCTCTATTTGTTGTTACCTTCATTTTAAATGTAGGGATTCTTGCTTGTGACTGAGTTGGTGGAGCAGAATTAGTTTCCCTAGCACATGTTGGCATCAGTGGAAAAGATTCAGTTGGTATTGATGGAGTAGATTCCATTCGAATACCTTGATTCTCAACCTATCAATTAGGTGTAAATGTTAGTCAATAACCAATTGGTAACAATAAACTAATCAGACTGTTTTTACTACAGACTTACCCCATCATTGACTTTCTGCCATCCCAACTCCTTTACCATCAATGTAGGTCCAATAACACCATTCTTGGTAGGTTTCTGGAAAAGATAACATATTAGAAATTAAGAATTTTCACCATTATAATAAGTGAATAATTAAATGTCTCCTAGTAAATGTAATTACAATAAAACGGCCTTGAATTTTGTTGGGCTCGATTTCCTTCAACCGTTTGTGTTGCCAAGTGGTAGAGCAGTTGATTTTTGGGTGATGGTGTTGGAAGCAAAAAGATAGAAAATAGACACAAGGATTTAGAGTGGTTCGGCTTTCTAACCAAAGCCTACATCCATTACCTTAGCTTCCCTACTAAGGATTTCAACCAATTCACTAAGAATTCTTCCCCTTTTCTAGGCTTAGGAGGCAACACTTTACAACCTAGACTCATTTACCAAGTCTAGCATCCAAAGCTCACAAACCGAGCTTTGGGAACACTCTTAAACAAGAGAATTGATAGCAAACTGAAATCCCTCTACAAGGTTGATTTTGCACTTTAAAGCTCTCACCCAAAACCTAAAACACTTGAGCATACATTGACAATTTAAGCTCACAAGTGTTGTCTATACAAGAATGAGGAATTTAAAGCCCTAAGACAATTTTTGCATCATAATGTTGTTGATTTGAAGATCATTAGTTATTGCTAAAGCTTGAATGTCCCTTTTATACTCCCAAATGAGTTCCTAGCCGTTGGAGACCGTTGGGATTGAATTGGAGCCGTTGAAGACTTTATTTCCCGCAATAAATGCAGTTCTGCAACCTTCTGTATTGATACACGTGTACTCGTATCGGTATAGGTACTAGCCATTATGCCTATTCTGGCTGCGCGTATCGAAATGCCTTGGACCACATTGGTACGGTGTATCGGTATGCCTTAGCCCGTTTCGGTACGCCCTACAATTTAAAAGACTATTGGGAAATAGCCGTTGGGGGTGGTTGAAACCAAGATCGGTACGCGTACAAGCGTATCGAAACGATCCTATTCGTATCGGTACGCCTAAGGGCGTATGGGTATGGTTTTTTAGTTTTGAAAAATTACTGTAGCTGGAACCCTTATCTGTATCGATACGGGGTGTAACCGTATCAGTACAGACGTGCTGAAAATATAAGTTTGACTATTTTAAAACGTTTAAAACACTTCTAAAACCTTTCAAAAACTTCTCAAACTTATTTTCAAGTTGTTTGGACTTAAAACCATTTTTGAAATCTTTTCAAATTATTCCAAAACTATTTTTCAATTATTATATCAAAACAAATATCCTAACAAATTTTAACTTTATAATTGGAGGCCTACATGAGTTTTCACATTTTCATAAAAAGTAGACAAATGCTTACCTGATTTGTTGTTACCTTCCTTTTAGAGTTTTTTGCTTGTGGTATAGTTGGTGGTTAAGTTGGTAGAGTAGATTCAGTTTGCATTAGTGGAGCAGATTCTACTACTGGTGGTTGAGTTGGTGGAAAAGAATTAGTTTGCATTGGTAGAGCAAATTCCATTCGAACACCTTCATTCTCAACCTATCAGTTACACATAAATATTAGTTAATAACCAATTGAATATAAGAAACATATATGTCACATAAAAAACGTATTGTTATATTAACTGAACTTACATTTCTTTTTTTTGGTTGGACATGTTCTTATATTATGTCCAATAACATTGGCTGCAACTCATCTTTGCTCCTCGCTTTGTAAACTTGTTTTTGTTACAAACTTCCCATTCTTCTCATTTTCTTTTATGCTTTGGTCTTCCAGGTAATCTTCTCTTCAATGGTGGATCAAGGAAACCCATTTTAGTGTCTGTCCATAATTTTTCACTAGGGATAGTGGGTATAGAAGCACTGTATAACTCACTATATACATCATTTTTGTATAAATCAAGTACATTGTCTTCTAATTTTTCTTCCCTATACAGTATGACACATATTGCGTAAAGGCATGGAATACATGTTAAGTCCCACATCCTCCATGTGCAATTCCAGCCCCTGATATCAATTACAAATGTGTCTCCATGACACATGACCTCGTACCCTTCAGCTCCATTCCAAATGACATGGCAAAAAGCACTAGTAGCTTTATGTACTTCAAGTGTTTTTGCAATTCTGGGACACAACTCACCTTTCCTGCTAATTGATTTTTTTTGTGTTCAACTAGCCTAACCATAACATAATGCTTATATGCTCAAACATTGAAATAACAGACTTAAATCTAGCCCCTAAAATAGCATAATTAAATGCCCCTGAGAAGTTATTATCTATGGCATCACATTTGGACCTACTAGAGAAGAATGCTTTAGACCATTGTTGTGGTCTCTTTAACATAAGATCATCGAATGCTTTCTTTTTAACTTACAAAGCCTTGAAGTATATTGTTGAAATTATGATTGACTTACAGCCTTACAACACGACCAAAATAGCAGCTGAAGGTCACCACCTTGATGCGATTTTTTCCAATTAGAATATATATGCCTAGAACATAATCTGTTATCTAGATTTGGCAAGCAAAGAGGAACTTCTTCAAGCAATCCCTACAAAATCACAGAAAAAAATCAACATCAGTTACACAATAATAACAATGTATAAATAAAAAGAAATAAATCGGTAAAAACTACTGTTTAAGCTATAGAGAAAATCTGATTACCTTTTGCTCATCACTTATCAAAGTGAACTTAGAGCCATCTCCTAAGTTCAAATCATTCTGAATATTTTTCAAGAACTTATTCCAAGTTTCTCTGTTTTCCACCTCAACTACTACCCAGGCTATAGGAAAAATCTGATTGTTGCCATCTCTACCCACAACCAAGAGAATTTCACCTTTAAATGACCCTTTTAAGAAGCAGCCATCCAAGGAAATGAAATGTCTATAAAACTTTTTAAATCTTTCCTTTAGTGCACTGAAACATACATACAACCTTCTGAATTTTGGAATATGAACTTCAGTTGGTCTCTCAACCATAAGCTCAAAGGTTCCATTTCGATCAGCACTCCTCAAAGCAAATACAGAATCCTAACAGCCTATTAAATTCATGCGCGACATTACCCCTTATTTGTTCTAAAGCCCATTCTTTAGCTTTCCCGCAAGTGTGGATAGGTAAGTCCACTTTTAACTTCTCCCTAGCAAGCATTTGCATATCTAACGTCTTTATTTTGGGAATAATCCTAATCTTACCAAGAAAGTGTTTCCCTACCAACTTGTAATCTGCTCTTTTGTTCTTAAAAGTGATAGAACAATTGTGTTCAGTCACTAATGTCTTGATTTTATAGTACCCGTTGGATTTATCCCAAAAGTTATGTAACACAAAAGGACACCTTTTTTTTCTTACACACAACCCTAGTTTTTTCTTTTCTATTTGATACATACCTGAAATCAAAACTATGAGCTATTGCATAAGCGTAGAGGGTATCCTTCAATTGTTGTTGAATTTCGAATATCATTCCCAACTGAAATCTGGGTTCAACAGTTGAAGATCAAAAAAAAAAACTATTTCACTATTCTTACAAACAAGAGCACCATCTAAATCTATCTGATAGCTACTAACGTCTGAAGATTCTAAGTAATCAGTATCCTTTCCACTATCATTTCCACCACCCAAACTCCCTAAATCCCCTAAATCATCTTCATTTACCTCACTAGGAAATATTATGCTATTCTACATAAAACCAAGTTCGAAATCTTCTACCATCACAGTTTTATCTTTCATCTTCCTTTTTACAGCCCTGAACATATTCATAATTGAAGCTAACTCATCATCATCATCTGATAAAAAATTTCGGACCCACTGATGTCCTCATCTGTCTCATTATTATCCTCGACTACCATCCCATCAGCACAAGAGCATAAGATCCATCACCAATACCTTCATCAAACCCATTACACTCATTGCCATATCCAATACCTTCATTAAGCTCATTAGGCCCACCGTCATTTTCAGGACCTTGATTAGAGACATTACACTCACTGCCATTATCATATTATGCATCACCCTCCAAATTCATTTTCTAAAGTGTACCACAAAACAAACAAATTATCCCAAGAGTGTACATAATCATAAAATATATTATAACAAATTAAAAAAGCACATTATAATATATATGTTACTTTCTTATCAGTTTATAATAAATTAAGCACCAATTATGCTTCTGTTCTAATATTATATGCCTCAAATTAAAGTCAGTCGAGTGTAGGATCTTTTATATGTTTGATATTTTAAAGTTTATATATTTATATATACTAGCTAAAGCAGAAATATATTGCATATATAAATTAAAGTCAACAAAGAATATATCTTTATGGATGAATCTGAATATTCTATTTACCTAAAGAATCTGCATATTCTGAAACTAATATTTACAATGCTCTATTCATCTATTGACATAAGCTAAACTTTAAACGACTTTGTTTCATTTTCTTATTCATTTATATCAGTCTTATATAATAATGCATCCTAGAAACAAATATGCAACACACAAATATAATAGTATACCTTTAAGTCTGGTCAATGAAGAATCTACAATAGTATTGTGCTTCCACTTTATGTTGGACTCCGCACAAAACCTGTCAAAACTAATACGCTAAATTTTAATTTGTTTACAACTAGAAAACTCATGTAAGAAAACGTTGGGTTTTAAAATACCTTTCAACTACTTTGGTTTGACGCTTCTTCTTCGACCGACCCTCATTCTTCTACTATTAAAGTGTCGATTTTTCTTTCAAATTTTGTTTTGAAACTTAATGGTCTAGGGTTCATTCTGAAAACAAATAAAAAACACAAAGATAGGTTAGACCTTAATCCTAATCTAATAAGAACAAATAAAAAACACAAATAACAAACTCGGGCGAAAGATAGTGAAGATCAGAACCGATTAAACCTTAATCATAATCTAACAAGAACATGTCAGAAAAGTTTCCATGGGAATATACTTTTGCTCATCGAGAGTGAGCGGGAGAAGAGCGAGGGAGAAGATGGAGATGGTTTACAATAATTCGTAAGTTTTACCTTTGGGTAATATTTGATTTAGGTTAAACTATTATTTTTATTTTTTTAAAATTTAAAATTTAAAATTTTTGTATTTTCTAATAATAATAATAATACACATGTTTTATCCTGATTGGGCAACCGTTTTTTTAAACGGCTACTGACGGTGGGCACCTAAAATTTTAACATTTGATACTTCAGGCACATATTATTACAAAAAAAATAGTGTAAGCACCTAAAGTTCAAAAAATGTATACTTTAGGCACTTATTTTTTATTTAAGCCTAAAATAAAAGCGGAAAGAGATTGAAGGGACCAGAAGTAGGATTAAGCCATTGATCTCGGACCAAAATCAAAATAAAAGGATGAAATTGAAATGGTTTTAAAAGAAACAAGGACTATAGGAGGGATTTTAAAACGTGGAAGGACATGTGCGGGTGATTTAGGTCGGACAGAGATCCTTATGAGGACATTAAACCAATTTTAAAAAAGGACCAACTATTTAAGTGAAAAAATTAGAATAGCTCATTTTTATTTAGTTTTCAAAACCAGAGAGGATAAATCCTCTGAACTATCACCCTTTTAAACCTCAACACAACCTAGAAACAGCCATGAGCTGCCGCTCGCCGGCGGCCAACAAACCTCAAAACCTTATAAAAACCCTCATAAAATCGAAATCGGAATTAATTTTTCAAAAAAAGGTTCCCAAAACCGCCGAATTTGTTAAAACAATGACCAAAACTTTAGATTTTAAACTCTTTTTTTGTAAAACAAAAAGAAGATCAAAGACCTTATATCTTCGGCCCGTTGGTGATCTGTCCTTCATCGGGGATGACAGCCTCGGCCATGCAACGACAAACCCGAGACTCAAATAGTAAGAACCCTAATCCTCATTTCTCTTTCTCTTTTTGGTTTTTTTCTTTTTTGAATTCGAAATAAAGATTATAGATGAATACGTCTCAATGTTGCTTTCTTTTTTCTTCTTTATTGATATTGAAATTTCCCGTTTGGGTTATAAATGGTTGAGGATTGATTTATATCCTCTGAATTACATAGATTTAGAAATATATAAAAAAGAATCCTAAATATGCTATTGGTTGCCATCTTCATTTTTTTGCATTCATCTGTAAATCTGAATTTATTAGTTTGTCTTTTAAAATTTCATGTTTTTTGTGGTTGCTCCATCTTACATTGTCCGATTGTCCTTTGTATGCATGTGTTGTGGCTCTCGTACGAGGGGAAGAGACCAGAGACAGAGAGCCGACAGCTGTAGTTGTTGATGATCGTATTCTACCGTGATCGTTGGTGGTCCTTCCGGCTGGCGTGGCATGAATCTGGAAAGCCACGAAAGACGCGCGGGGATGGACCAGCGTGCGTGAGGGAGCTGAATAGACGAACGCGTCAGCGTGTGAGGGAGAGGGATGGTCACAAGGCCTTGATATGAACCGTTAGATCTAATCTAGATCTAATGATTGGAGAGTGCCTGCGCAAAAAAATGTTAGGGTTTGTTACCAGATTAGGGCAAATTAGGGTTAAGGCATTGGGCCCAAAAACGGGCTCTATCATTGTAATATATTTATGGGTTTAAATAAAAAGATTCTTATATCATAATGGATTGTTTTATTTAATATTGGGCTCCTAATTAATTATATATTTTTATATCTTTTTGGGTTTCAATTTTTGTAATAATACTAATAATAATAATGATGATAATAATAAATGATAATGATAATAGTAGTATTAGTAATAATAATAATAAATAACACTAAATAAATAATAATAGAAAAACTGGGTCAAAAGACCGGATAAAATTAGTGATTATAAAAATATTATGACTAAATAATACTCTTGAACTTAGTGCAAAATTTAATAGTAATATTTGATAAATCTTATTATGATACATTCTTTTGGTCATAGTAGATGGAAATATTTTGTGGTCTACTTAACTCAATAATTTTGACTGAGACACTTAAAAATGTAAGGTGTGAAGTATTATGAGAAGGCATGGATTAAAATGGAGCACTCATTTTAGAGTTCGAGATGACTTATGAAAACCTACCTAATCCATTAACAAATGGGTTAAATAGGAGATAGGTTATGGACTTGTTGAAGAGGTGTCATGTCTCAAACTCACTGATTAAGGAATTTATGGTGAATGTCCAACTTAGTATTTTAAGTTCAATGTGGTCACAATGAAACCATAGAAACATGGTTGGTACCCAAGTTCATTGTGGACTAAACTTTGAAGAGACTCATAGTATACACACTAATCTATCCTTATGACGAATATTGTACACATAAAGGTTGAGTTTTTGCTCTTAATAAATTTATAGCTAGGCTTTTGAGTGGTCTTAGTGAGAAAGACTTGATGAATATACCGATATGGATGAATATCTACTATTAATAAGTTCATAGCCCAGTGTTTGGTAGATCCTATTGAGAAGGACTAGACGAACTCAATGCCAGGTGAATTCAACCCCAAGAGTTTGAATATTCCTATTTGAAAATGAAATATTAAATTCACCGATAAAGAGGTTGGATTTTTATTGTTAATGAACTCTTATCCTAGTGTTTGGGTGGTTAATTTAAAATGAACTTGAAGGATTTACCTATTTTATTGCGAGGTTGAGCTTACAAAAAGAGCTTTTAATGATTTCATGGCCTTAATTCAGGTGGTTTATATTGAGATAGGCCTTATGAAATTACCTACGTAAGTGAGAAGGATTAGTCACCTTCTATAAAAGGCGTTGATTGTCTTTCCAATACACTTATTAGAATCCTGAGGTGTGGCTATATATATATGTATAGATTTATCATGAACTTAGTGGATGAATGAGGTTAGTCGTCTGTCATGAGTTTACCTATATGTTTACAAGTTCAAGATTCATTCACTTGTGAAATAGAAGACCGTTTATCGTCGCAACGTATTAGTTCAAGATACGTTCACTAGTACTTAAGCGACTAATTTCGCTATTGCTCTTCTCATGATCTTTCTCCTCAAAATTCTTTTCATCTGTGCATTTGAGAGAGAATGTTAGAAATGCTGGTGGAGAAAATTCGAAAGATTAATCACTCATTTACTGTAGATTTAAAATGACAGTCACAAGATTTAAATCATACATTTACTGCATATTTAAGATGATAATTACATGATTTAATTATTCATTTACTGCACGTTTAAGATGATAATTACATGATTCAAATCATATTTAATATGACAGTTACAAGCAAATTAATTTTTGTCATTATTATTTTGGGTGATTTGTCTCGATTTTACCCTATCTTTTAGGCTATAAATAAAAGGCTTCTGATTCACTTTTAGTGTATCTCAAGCACTTTCATCCATTTGTTTCTCGCTTTTCGATTATGTGAAGAGAAGAGCAATATCACTTTGTCCAACTTCAAAATTTGAGTGCACGAATTTTGAAGGCGTTGTGTTAACCTTGGGGGCACCGTCTAGTGCAACGATTACACCAATTGGGATGATTTAGTTATAAAAAGTGTTCATAGCATGACACATCAAACGGTTCAATCTTTTCCAATTTACTTTATTTCATTCAGTCAGTGCTAATGGTTTCATTTTATAGTAAATTTTCCAACATTTCTCATTTTTCCTTCAAAGTTGAAATTTTCCTCTTTCGCTCATTCGATCCTTTCTCCTTTCCCATGACCTTCTCTTCTCTTCTCTTCATAACACACATAATGCTGACATTAAACCTCAACTTCCCAAGAAACCCAAAACTATACACCAAGTCTTCACCATCGTTGATCACTACCTCATATATCCTCATCTAATTCTTCCACCACGTCCTCACCGTCGCTTAGATCAACAACGGTAGATGCGCTTCCTCTGTATCTCCACCCAATGCAGCCTCCAGCTCCAATGGATTCAACATCCAACAATTTTTGCTTCAACCAGCACCACCCTAAAATCCTCCAATCACGAATCATCATCAAGGACCTCATCAACACCAACCATATCGATGAGGTCTCCATCGTCGACAACGCCACCACTACCATCACCAACACAATATCAGTGTCACTATTCTCGAAAACAAAATAGGCATAATTGTGCAGGATAATAATCCCACGGTAAAACTAAGAATTCGAAGCATAGAGAAGACATAGGAGAACCGAATGGAGGGCTCTATTGACGTACTTTTATCATTTTTCAACAAGCCCACCATAACTGCAAGCAGATAAAACTCTTATAGATGTAACATGATTAGGCTTAATCTTGTGTTCGGTCATCAACCCAAAGAGGTTTAAAGCATCCCTAGCACATCCATGTTGTGCGAAGCTACATATCATCGCTAACCAACAAACAGCATCTAGATTCTCTCTCTTGAATGTCAGATTAATGGAATCTATGTCACCACATTTTTCATACAAGCCATCGATTTAAATAGCGTTCTATAATAACAGGTGTTATATAGCGATTTTGGCGGCGTTCGAAATTGCAATATCTGCAACTGTTATGTCCACAATAGCATATGCTATTAAGAAAATTCACAACCGTCATATTTGTAAGGATCACAATAATATGTGTTAGGTCCGCAACTACAATAAACTCAACGTGATTGAAAACGCTACTAGAATCGCAGTTTAAGTCCATTATACAAGCAAATATGTCAGTTTTGAATAATGCTTAAGTTCCTAAAGCCGCTTTTCACAACATGTCCATAAACCTACTCGCCCAATCTTACAATTGCTAGATTTGCAGCACAAGCACTCGAATATGAATAGCAAGATATGGATTGGGTTCTACGTTGCAATTGTACAAGTATGGGTACATATATAAAAATGGGAACGAGAATGAGAAACAACAATTTTTAAAATTATAAAGTACAAGTATAAGAATGGGAAACGATAATTTTGAAAATTATAGGGTATGAATACGATAAATTATTTATATGAAAGAGATGATTAAAAAATAAAAGCAAATAATTTAAAATTTTGTTTATATTAAGAAATTATATTAATTTTAAATAATATTTGAAAGATAATAAAGTTTTACTTATATTAAAAACAAATTATTTAAAATTATTTAGCATATATATTTTTTATTAATAGAAATAGAATTGATTGGTGATAAATAGTAATTATAATTATATTTATGTTATAAAACAATATAATAAAAATACTAATATAACTTTTAAAAAATGAAAGGGGTAAAAGGAAAATTAACATCTAGATGTAAGTTTGTCCACCGAAACATTAAGCACCGGTTAAAAATTCTAGTGTATTGGGTTAATCTCACTTAATTGGTGGAGATTCATAGGACATTAGCTCATAAATGACTTTGGGTAAGTGTGTGAAGTTCAAAAATCGTCTCGATACTTCCTATATAATCTTTCAGAGTACCTAATTAATTTCAATCGTACCTATTAAACACGGAACGTCCCCGACACACCCAAACCGTCCTAACGATGAAAACATACCAGATAAGTGGGACGACAATCCAATGTTGTACCCTATAACGACTAATTTTTAAACTTATAAGCACATTTCCTCGCTTAAAAATATATTTAATTAGGGGATTTTGGAACAAACTCATATTTTAAAAATGAATAAGGAAGTCGCCACCGGTCACTTAGATTGGGTAGAACGGACACCGGAAAAACAAAATTAAAGATTTACTGAGTTTGAGATTCGGTTACTAGTAGGGGAGGGTTCGCACCCCCACCACGCCCAAAATTGGTACCTATGGTTTCGTATCGTATTTATTAAAAATAATTTAAATTCGGTTTAATTTAAAGTCTAATCCCTAAAAATGTATGCATGCATGATGATACGGTCGAATATAAAATAATCTCGCAATTCACGACACCAAAGAAGATGACGCTGGAGACTCGGAACGACACTCCCAATAGGATACCAGAATTTTGAGGTCTAACTATATGCGACAAATATACGTATGAAATATAGTAATTATGAAAAAAAAAGAACAAATACAAAAAAAGAAAAGCATGAAGAATATAACATATAATACTGAACGTATACATATATATACGTCTACATATAAATAAATATGCATAAAAACAAATTAATAAACAACAAAAAAGACAAAATAAATAAATTGTATTGAATAAATAGATAAACGCGTGTACAAAATAACGCTAACAAAACACAAGGTACGAATAAATAAAATAATACGAGACAAAAACATATAAAAAACATAAACACAAGATCAAAAAAGAGATGCAAAACCCTAGTTTTCTCTAAAATCTGAGCATGGCAGAGACGCAAGTCTTCAATGATCCAACGTCCAAAAACAAGGGAGAGAGGCCACCGAGCGATGTGGTTGTTGTCGACATGCCGAACATCTTGGAACGGCCAGGCTCGCCTGTTTCGACTGAGGTCCAATCGGTACAGAAAAATGGTCGTAGTGTGGAGGACTCTATGAACGTGGATGTAGTCCAGATAGAAGTAGTGGATGTTGAGCGTGGCTTGAGTGGTGAGGCGGTAACTGTTACGGGGTTGGTTGGGAATACGGGACAGTCGTCGGCGATACTTTTCTTTAAGGACAAATTATTAGGAGATTCGGAGAAGGCGAAGCATGCGCAATTCATCAGTGAATTGAATGTAGAAGTTAGAGATGAGGATGTGAGAATTAGGGGATAGAACACTGCTAGAGATTCAATTTTCAAATAGAGTACATAATGCAATTGATGCAAAATTGGCGATATCGGTGGTTATTTGCCTGCTGGGGAAATCGATTGGTTATAGCGCATTGCTTAACAATATTCAATCAACGTGGAATACGAGTAGAGATATGTGATTGATTGACTTGGACAATGAATATTATCTTGCAAGGTTTTCACTAGAGGAGGGTCAAAAGAAGAGTTACAGGTACAACAAGGTATGGTCGCTTCATAGGGGAAGATGGTACCATCAAAGACATCGCTCGAAGGTGGAGGTCATACAATGGTTCAGGTTGTGGATGTGAGTGAGAGCATTGGAACAAAGTGTGTCAAAGGTAGAGTGCTACCTAGTTCTATCCGTAGTTCAGCACCAAAGGTTGGATTGAAAAAGGAGGTGGGTAATTCAGAAATTTAGAAGTTGGGTTTAAAGTCGAAGAAGCGAGATGATCGAGGGCAGGTGAATCCTGGGCTAGCAACATGTTTATCGTCACTTTTCACTGATCTTGATAAGACAATGGCAGTGGAAAGAGAACGTGAGGCGACAAAGCAAGTATGAAAGAGAAAAGATAGTGAACCGATTCAATAGAGGGCAAACTCAGCGTTTGAGCAGCCGGAGAAGTCTGATATACAGGTTTGACCTGAGCTCTCATTTCATCTTTTTTAATGGTTAAGATTATTTTTTAGAATATACATGGTGCACTAGACCCTAAGTTTAACTGATCTTTTAAGTTGTTAATTAAGAATAAGAAGCCAGATATTTTAGCGGTGTTAGAACCTTGTATCAGTGGTAGGAAGGGATGTAACTTTATTAGGCGGTCAGTTTTGATTGCTCCTACCGTGTGGAGGTACAAGGGTTCTCGAGAGGTATATGGGTGTTGTGGCGGGACTCGATCAATTTTGATGTTCTTGTTGTTTCTAATCAATTTGTGCATGGTCATTGCTTGCCTTCTAATGGTGAGAGGTGATATTTTGTCACTTTTGTATACGTCAGTCTAGAGGCCAGTCGGAGGAGAGTCTTGTAGGGATAACTGAGGGCCTTGGAACCAGACCAAGGGCAACCATGGGTTATAGATGGTGATCTAAATGTGATTGATGTGAAGTGGAGCAGATAGGGGGTATTCCTGAAGGTCAGAGATCTGCCAACGCTTTTGTGATTTTATGTTCGATTCTGGTTTACTTGATATGGGGTATAATGGGCCTCAATTTACCTAGAGGCGTGGAAATTTGTTCTAGCAGTTAGATAGATGTATTTGCAATAAGGCGTGGTATGATTGTTTCGCTCTATTTGAGGTGTTTCATCTCCTTAAACTGGGTTCTGATCACAGACCGATAATGCTAGATTCTGAGTTTGGCAAAGGTGATCGGAGACATAGGCCTTTTCGTTATATTGTGGCATAAAATGACCATGAAAATTTCTTAGAGATGCTATCTAGTATTTGGTCCCATGAGAAGCCATTCTATGATAATGTGACTCAGTTTCAAGAAGCGAGTCGTAAATGGAGCATAGATTTTTTAGACATATCGGTCGTCGCAAAGCTAGTCCGATGGCACAGCTAAAGGGGATCGAGAGGGTGTTAGAGAGGTGTTCGAACCCTTTGCTAGAGGATCTGGAGGTAGAATTAAAGAAGGAATTGGATATTGTTTTGGCACAGGAGGAGAACATTTAGCATAAAAAAGTACGGTGCAATTGGATAGACAAGGGGGGATCGGAATACAAAGTTTTTTTTATACGGCCACCATGTCTCACCGTAAGGAAATACTATTCAGATGTTGCACATAGAAGGGCAGTGGTGTAAAGACCAGGGTCATCTCAAAAAACATGCGATCCAATTCTTTAGGGACTATTTTACTAGTGAAAGGGAGGAGTCAAGTATTGTGGATGTGGTGAGGGGTCTTACCAATTTTCAGATGATACATTACGGCCTTTGACTGATATGGTCACGATAGACGAGGTGCGTCAAGTGGTTTTCTCTATGGATCTGTTGAAGGCGCCGGGAGTGGATGGGTTGCATGTTGCGTTCTATCAGAAGAATTGGGACACGGTGGGTTTGTGGGTTTTCAGATTTGTAGAAAACTTATTCTTAATAGGGAACTTAGAAGAGTGGGTGAATCAGACGCTTCTTGTTTTGATTCTGAAAATTGAGGTTCCAGATTTCATTAAGCAATTTAGACCTATAAGTTTATGTACATTGCTTTATAAGATTATTACTAAGTTGTTGGTGTGTCGCCTGAAACCATATTTACCACAGTGGATTTTGGATACACAAGCGAGTTTTGTTCTTGTCAGGCATATTGCGGATAACATCATAATTGCTCAAGAAGTAATACAGTCTATGGCATCGAAGGGGGGAAAGAAAGCGTGGATGGCAATTAAAGCATATTTAGAGAAAGCATATGATCGACTGGAATGAGATTATATTGAGGAAACTTTAGTTACAGTGAGAATTCCGATGGAAATTGTAATGCTGATAATGAAGTGTGTTAGATCTGTATCAACTCAAATCCTATGGAATGGTTCGCTTACGGATTCTTTTAGATCTACAAGGGGAATTCGGCAAGGGGACCCTTTATCCCCGCATCTTTTTGTCTTATGTACGCAACATTTGAATTTTGGAATTGAGGAGAGAGTTCAGGGGGTCAGTGGCATTCTATTCGACTTGGCAAGCAAAAGCTGTTGTTGTCACACTTGTTTTTTGCAGACGATATGGTTTTGTTTGCTGAGGTATCATTGGATCAGGTGATAGTTATCAAGGAAACAATGGAAAATTTTTGTAACCGTTCTGGACATCGAGTAAGTGTTAATAAGACTCAGATATACTTTTCTAAAAATTGTCCACTAGAAGTCCATGTTTCGATTGCGGGAACTTTTGGTTTTGAAGTTGTAGATGGTTTGGGGAAGTACCTTGGGGTACCTTTGTTGCATCAACGCGTAACAAAAGCAACTTATGTTTTTTTATTTGATAAAATACGTGCACAGCTCCCAAGATGGGAGGCAAAAACACTCTAACTTGCCAGGAGAATTACTTTGGCTAAAGCGGTGCTGCAGGCAGTACTAGTGTACGTGATGCAATCTACTTGGTTACCGAAGGGGAATTGCGAGGAGATTGAGAGAATTATTTAGCGATTTGTGTGGGGTACAAGGGATGACAAAATTGGTATTCCTCTGGTACCTTGGAAGGTGATGTAGGGATCTATTGATGATAGGGGCTCGGATTTAAGGATGTGTTTCAGCACAATCGAGCGTTTCTAATGAAAATTAGGTATCATTTGATATCGACAGCGGAGGCTTTTTGGGTGCGTGTTTTGAGGGCAAAATATAAGGTGGAAGAAAATGTGCCTTTATCCTTAGTCTGAAGGAATTATTCAAGATTATGGAAAGAGATCAATAATATCTGGAAGGATTTAAAAGAAAGCATAAGTTGGAATGTAAGGGATGTGAGGAACACTGACTTTTGGTATGATAATTGGCTTGGGATGCAAGGTCGACTTGTCTTTGAATGTACTTCAGGTATTAGTCCACGACTAATTATGGTGGCTGATATGGTTACAAAAATAGGGTGTTGGGATTGGGATCGGGTTAGGGATCAATTACTGATGGAAGTGTAGGACAAAATGGTTGCGATGCCGCCCTCGATGCCTCATTATGGGAATAATGTCCCAGGGTGGCGGTGAAAGGAGAAAAGATGTTTTAGTTTAGGGTCGGCTTATGCGTATTTGATGAATATTGGTGAGAGGACTCGTAGCTCGAAATGGCGTAAAATTTGGTCTTTGCGTGTCCCGCAACGTATTAGAGTGTTTATGTGAATTTGAGTCCATCAGTGTCACTTGACTAATGTAGAGCGCGTGAGACGTCATCTCACGATTTTAGATGAGTGTAGCATTTTCCATGAATGACCAGAAGACCTTGATCATGTACTTCAACTATGTGCTAAGGCACGAGAGTTTAGGGTGAAAGTGGTATGTCTGGAGAAAGTGCCTCGATTCTTTGAGGTGTCATTTGATGGATGGTTGCATGGAAACATTCATGGTTTTGAGTTTGTGACCGATAGAAGTGTAGATTGGGGTATGAGGTTCTCAATATATTGTTGGCTATTATGGAAGGTGAAGTGTAATGTGATTCTTGGTGAGGATCATGTGGAACGTGGAGGTGTTTTGGAACGGGGGAGTCAGCTTATTGCTGAGTGTGAGACAGTTTTCGCACAGGTAGGACAGACACCAAATGTCGCACCAAGGAGTGGTCTCGCGTGGGTAGGTCCATGATGGGGATGGGTTAAAAGGGAATATGGATGTGGCTGTTAATTCGTTAGATGGGCGAGCTGCGATAGGTGGTGCTTTTAGAGATGAGTTAGGGGGTTGGTTATTTTGCTTCTCACATTTTGTCAGGAGAAGCTCAGTGCTTCTTGCCGAACTTTGGGCAATGTACGATGGCCTTCGTCATGCGTGGGAGCTGGGGTTCAAGCGCATTGAGTTTGAAACAGACAATAAGGAAGTGAAAAATATTTATAATGGATCATCGATGACTCTTGCTCAGAGTGCGCTGGTTGTAGCAATCCATAGTCTGATGCAGTGAGAGTGGCAAGTACGAGTGAGATATGTTTGTAGGGAGAATAACGATGTTGCAGGTAGATTAGCAGCGTTGGGTCGAACTCAGACAATAGAGGGGTGGTGTATGCAGTGCTGCCAGGTGTGGTGGCTGTGATTGTGGCGGATAAGCAGGGGTGTTGGAAGACAAGGTTGAGGAAAACTGGACTGACCACCCAGCATTGCAGTAGGGTTGATCCTGAAGGATGAAGCCCGTAAGATTAGTGTGCAAGGCGTAGGGGATGAGGAGAGATAGTTGTTGTGTTGGTTTTATGTTTTTAGTTTGAGTTTAAGTGATCGCTTTGGATTTTGTAAGTATTACTATGGGTACTCTTTTCCCCAATTAGGTTTATGAGATTTTTAACGAGGCCTGTAGTAGTATAGATTTACCATTCATTATTTATATATAAAAAATAAACACATATAAAATCTATAAATAAAGACAAAATTTTAAAGAAAACAAATTAACATTGCAAAAAAGTAAATATACATGAAAACAGGGGGCAAACTGAACAAATTAAAAAAGGCCAGAGGGCTAAAAAGGTTAAAAGCTCATTGGAAAAGACTGAATTAAAACAAAACTAAAATCAAAGGAGCCAAAATGGTAATTAAACCATTGGGAATCAGATTAAATCCGAAATATGGACGAAATTGAAAGGAATTCAAAAATATCAGAGACCACGAGAAAGATTTCAAAAGGCGAAAAGGCTACCGGCGTGATTATTCTGGTACAGAGGGGTTTATGTGGGTATTATCTCATTTTTAAAATTTAATGACTATAAAAGACTCTTTTCAGTGAAAAATCGGACCCCATTACATTTTTTTTAAATTTTCCCTAAAAATCTTTCACTCTCTCTTGATATTCATTCAAATGGATGAATATCTAGATATTAATCTAGAAACCACCGTGATCTTGTCGTACCGGCAGCCGCAGACCGTCATCGGCCATCGTTTGCTGGTTCTTAAGTGTCTAAAAGTACTATTTTATTCACCCTTTTTATTCATATTATTGCTAGACTTAGGCTCATATTAGTTGCATTATTAGCCATTCATGCATGTTTGCATTGTTTCTTTGGTGGACAAGCTTGATTTCATATTTTGCTTAATTTTGTGGAAAAAGGGTGCTGCCGATAGTTGTTTTGTGTGTGTGCAGAATCACTTGCCTAAACAAGGCTGGAACCAGTTTCCAGGGCAGTGCATGAAGGAGATGCCGACGCAGTTGCTAGGGCAATGCATGAAGGAGATGCCGAGCTAGTTGCTAGGGCAATTGTCGACAAGGGATAAGATGATATGGCAGTCGAAATCGATGACTAGATAAGCCCAAGATGACGTGGAGCAAAGTAAAATCTCAAAGGAGTTTTATTTCCATGAAGAGGTCAAAGAGAAATTAAATCCCAAGAAGATAGGAGAAGATCTAGAAGGAATTTAAATATAATAAAGAATTATATTCTTTTAAAGTATTTAATTCCAACTTAACTTCTTCCTCAAGAGAGACTTTGACCTAGCCATCTCCTATTTAAAGAAGACTGAGCCGTCAACTCCAAGAAGGAGCAAAGGGGGAGAGATTTCGACAAGAGGCTTCAACCATTTTTCATCATGTTCTTTCTTGTTCGATTAGGTTTATGTTAGGGATTCTTTGTTTTGTGTTTCTTTGGAACCTATCCATGAACTAAATCTATTTGGCTAAGGTTATTGTGTTTTGTGGTTGTGAGAAACAATTGGATTTTGTTTAGGTAATAAGAGTTTGCACTTTCAATTCAAGCTTTACTCATTCTTGGTTTTTATTCTTGTCTGTGAGTGAATTGGGAGAGGATCTCGTAACTTCATCTATTTATCTAATATCAGGTTTAGGGTTTAGAGTTTAGGGTTCGAATTAGGGATAAGAAGAAGCCATTGAAGAACACTCCTCCGAACCTTGAAGTTGCTGCCCAGCCGCCCAAACAGTTGCCCAGGCAACCGTCGATTAGTTGCCAAGGCAACCCTGCTGCGCAAGTTGCCATGGCAGCTGAGTTGCCCTTGCACCCTTTTACCAAGACGATCCAATTGGCTATCACTCCTCAACTCACGATAACCTGGCCTATTCTCTCTCATTTGATTACATATTCTTTTGCTTTATTGCTTTCTAGTTTAGTTGTTAGTTAAACCCCTACAATCTTCTACTTGTGTTCTTTTACTTTTTACAGTGCAAGAGATTAGATTCTTGAGGTGGCACCAATCCCTGTAGAGACGATATCTTTTATACTATAACTTGCAACGTGTACACTTGCACAATTGCGGAGCACTCAATACGCACAACGATTTTTTGACGCCGTTGTCGGGGATTATCAATAGCAACTTTGTTTTTATTTTCTTGCACTTTTTATTTTTCTTGTTTAAGATTCAAAGGGTTAACAAAATTTGGTTTTGCATTGGTATATGACCAGGGTGAGACCGATTACACCAGAATATCCCTTTGATCCAGAAATCGAACGAACCTTGCAAAGACTCAGACAAAGGTTAAGAGTAGCAATGGCTAATCAAGACGGCAATATGAATCAAGATGTTCCAGCAGGAGGAGGAATGATTCTTCCAGGAGTTGTCACACCTAAAATTGAAGCCGACCACTTTGAGTTGAAACTGATGATGTTCAATATGATCAACACAATTGGTCAATTTGGCGGCTCAGCAACAGAAGATGCACGACAACATCTTAAATCTTTCCTCAAGATTTCCAATTCATTTAACATACAAGGAGTTACCCCAATGTTTTACGACTAAGATTATTCCCTAATTCACCGAGGGATAGGGCAAAAGCATGGTTGAATAGTATTCTTGTCGGATCAATAGGATCTTGGATCGATCTTTGTTCCTTGCTCAATTTAATCCTACAAATTTGACTAATAAGCTTCGTAACAAAATTACTTCTTTTCGGCAGGCAGATGATGAATCCATGTACGAGGCTTGGGAGCGATATAGAGAACTTCTACACAAATGCCCCTTACACGGATTCCCAGTGTGGACACAAGTAACAATGTTTTACAACGTTGTGAATACACCAACAAGGATGATGCTAGATACCTTGGCAAACAACATATTCCTAGATAAGTCACCGTAGGTAGCAATGCAAATTCTAAACAAGCTTTCCAAGAATGATTATCAGTTCCCATCTGCTAGAAGAGGAGGAGTTAGACGCCAAGCCACAATACATGAACTTGGATCACCAGACTCAATTTCGGCACAATTGGCCACTCTAACCAAGATGGTCCAGAACATGTAGAAACCAAACAACACACATGAGGTCCAGGTAATGGATTCCTTTTGTGAGTTATGTGGTGGTAACCATGATTCTTTTGAATGTATGCAGAATCCGGAATCCAGCTTTTATGTGGGGAATTACAACCAGAACAACAATGTGATGTCCAATACATACAATCCAACTTGGAAGAAGCACCCAAAATTTTCATGGAGTAATCCCAACAATGCTCTAAACCAGAACAATCAGAATGCACAAGCATCGGGATTCCAGCAGAATATCCCACGACAACAGTTGTTGCAACAACAATCGACAACATATAGTTCTTTGGAAAATTCTCTCAATGCTTTTATGTTGAAAACTGAATCTTATATGGCTGAGAATAGTAACTTCATAAAAAAACTGATGCTTTTATTAACAGGACCAAGATGAGATTGCAAAACCAAGAGGCGACAATCAAATCATTGGAAAATCAAGTCGGACAATTTGCTCAAAGCCTGAATACTAGACCGCAAGGAGGTTTACCTAGCGATACTGAAGTCGCAAGAGGAACTGGCCATGAGCAATGTAAGGCGATCACCACTAGAAGTGGCCAACAACTTAAAGAGGCTCAAGCTCGCTCATCAAACAAAAC
This sequence comes from Hibiscus mutabilis, assembly GCA_019671005.1. Lineage (NCBI taxonomy): Eukaryota > Viridiplantae > Streptophyta > Magnoliopsida > Malvales > Malvaceae > Hibiscus > Hibiscus mutabilis. The sequence goes on along the minus strand of CM033726.1, from coordinate 43,989,323 downwards.
TCCACAAAAAGAACAAGATGAACTCAGCGGCAAAGCCTCAGATGCTGAACCAGGAATTGCCATGGCAACCAGCGATAAGCATGCCTCGGTAACCAGCGATAAGGATGTCACGACAACAAACGATAGGTATGCCACGACAACCCCAGTTGACGATGCCTCGACAACTCCAATTGCCTCGACAATGCCACCAATCAGGTTCCAGACAATGAATGGATCGAAGATATCTGACTTCCACCACCATTCCCACAAAGGTTGAAGCGACAAAAGCAAGAATATCAATTCAAGAAGTTTTTTGATATCCTAAAGCAAGTCCACATCAACTTGCCATTGGTTGAGGTGATTGAACAAATGCCGATCTATGCCAAGTTTCTGAAAGACATTGTGTCCAAGAGAACAAGGCTATGGGAGTTTGAAACAGTTGCCGCAATAGAGGGATACATGGCCATGTTGTACAATCGCATGCCACCTAAGTTGAAGGATCCCGGAAGTTTCACAATACCTTGTTCCATCGGAAACCACTATGTCGGGAAAGTATTATGTGACCTTGGAACAAGCATAAACTTGATGCCTAAATCAGTTTTCCAGAAACTAGGAATCGGGAAGGCAAGACCTACAACAGTTATGCTACAGCTAGCCGACAGATCCTATGTGCATCCAGAGGGAAAAATTGAAGACATACTGGTAAAAGTTGATAAATTTATTTTTTCTGCTGACTTTATTGTTATGGATTGTGAAGCATATGAACATGCACCTATCATTCTCGGGAAACCCTTCCTAGCAACAGGGAGAACTTTGATCGATGTTGAAAAGAGAGAACTCACAATGAGGGTGAATGACCAGCAAGTTAAACTGAATGTGTTCCAAACACTAAGGCATGCCGATGATCTAGAAGAATGCCAACTTCTTCATGCCACGGTAAAGTTTGAATTCAACGAGGAATTTAGTTACCTCGGCAACTACATTGCCGATTTAGAGAAACCTAAGGAGTAGGAAGAAACGATCGATGAAGAACAACAAGAAGAGGCAAATTGGTTAGTCAATCGACCATGTACATACTTTGAACCACTGGATTACTTAGGTAAGGAAGGTAAACTCGAAAAGCCCTCCATTAAACAACCACCGATTCTTGAGTTGAAACAGTTGTCAGGGCAACTAAAATATGCTTACTTGGGAACCGATAATACATTGCCTGTAATTATTTCCTCTAAGTTACAGCCTGAGCAGGAAAAAAAAGCTGATCGACATGTTGATGATACACAAGAAGGCGATAGGATGGACAATTGCCGACTTGAAGGGAATTAGCCCGGCAGTGTGCTTGCACAAGATTTTGTTGGAAGATGATCATAAACCTTTTATTGAGGCCCAGAAGAGGCTGAATCATGCCATTAAAGGGGTTGTAATGAAAGAAATCATAAAGTGGCTTGACGCTGGCATCATATACCCTATCTCTGATAGTACATAGGTAAGTCTGGTACAATGTGTACCAAAAAAAGGAGGTATAACGGTGGTAAGTAATGAAAACAATGAACTCATTCCAACCAGGACTGTGATCGGTTGGAGGGTTTGTATGGATTATCGAAAGCTAAATAAAATCACTAGGAAAGATCACTTTCCATTACCTTTTATTGATCAAATACTTGACCGTCTTGCAGGTAAAACTTTTTATTATTTTCTTGATGGTTATTCAGGTTACAATCAAATTGTCATAGCACCAGAAGATCAAGAAAAGATAACATTCACATGCCCATATGATACTTATGCTTTCCGAATGATGTCGTTTGGATTGTGTAATACCCAACAACCTTCCAAAGATGCATGATGGCACTCTTTTCAGACATGGTCGAAGACTTTCTTAAGATTTTCATGGATGATTTTTCCATTTTTGGTAATGACTTCGATAGTTGCCTCGGCAATTTAGAGAAGGTGTTGACAAGATGTGAAGAATCCAATTTAGTCCTTAATTGGGAGAAGTGCCATTTTATGGTAGATGAAGGAATTGTGCTCGGCCACAAGATTTCATCCAAGAGAATCGAATTAGACAAAGCCAAGGTGAACGTGATCGAGAGATTACCCCCACCAAGTTCGGTTAAAGGAATCCGAAGCTTTCTTGGACATGCAAGTTTTTACATGAGGTTCATTCATAATTTTTCTAAGATTACCAAACCCTTGTGCAATTTGCTTGAACAAGATAAAGTCTTCAATTTTGTTGATTCTTGCGTCCAAGCATTTGAAACCATAAAGGAAAAGCTTGCCTCGGCACCCATTGTCGTTCTACCAGATTGGACGCTACCTTTTGAGCTCATGTGTGATGCAAGTGATTTTGCGGTAAGAACAGTCCTAGGCCAACACACAGGTAAGACCTTTCATGTGATATACTACGCTAGTAAAACTCTTAATAGCGCTCAAGTGAATTACACAACAACAGAGAAAGAGTTACAACTGTAGTTTTCGCATTTGACAAGTTCTGATCCTATTTGATTGGTACAAAGGTAATTGTCCATATGGACCATTCATCAATTAAGTATCTATTTGCTAAAAAGGATGCCAAACCGCATTTGATTCGTTGGATATTTCTTTTACAAGAGTTTGACATTGAAATTAAGGACAGAAAAGGAACATAAAATCAAGTGGCCGATAATTTATCATGCTTAGAACGTAATAGGGAGAAGGACGTGAATTTAGAGATATGCGATGCATTCTCGGATGAGCAACTGTTAGTTGCCTCAGCAACCATGGATGCGCATGCCTCGGCAACCACTAATGCGCTTGCCTCGACAACCCTTGACGCGCATGCCAAGGAAATTCTAGACGCGTACGCCTCGATAACCATGGAAGCAGTTGCAACGGCAACACATGCCTCGACAATACCCTGGTACGCGAATTTAGTTAATTTCCTTGTTTGTGGTATTTTACCTTATGGCCTTACTCACCAATGAAAGAAGCAGTTCCGCCATGATGCTAAGCATTACTTTTGGGACGAGCCTCTTTTGTTTAAATAATGTGCAGATCAAGTTATACGCCGATGTGTCCCTGAAGAGGAGTAGCAGAATGTACTCCGGCAATGCCATTCTTCACCCTATAGAGGACATTTTGGAAGAACACGTACCGCGGCCAAAGTTTTGCAATCCGGTTTGTATTGGCCAACACTCTACAAAGATGCCCAAGAGTTTTACAAGCAATGTGATCGTTGCCAGAGGACGGGCAATATCTCTAGACGACATGAGATGCCGCTCCAAAACATCATCGAGGTAGAATTGTTCGATGTATGGGGGATCGATTTTATGAGACCTTTCCCATCTTTATTCGGCAACCTCTACATTCTACTTGTTGTCGACTACATGTCTAAATGGTTGAGGCAGCTGCAGTTCCCACCAACGATTCCAAGACCGCGCAATGATTGTTGCAAAAAAATATTTTTACACGATTTGGGATACCGAGAGCAATTATCAGTGATGAAGATAAGCACTTTGACAACAGACTTATTGCCAAGATGTTGCAACGCTTTGGCGTGTCACACAAAATTGCCACGGGATATCACCCACAAACCAATGGGCAAGCAGAAATTTCCAATCGAGAATTGAAGGGTATACTCGAGAAAGTTGTAAATCCCTTTAGAAAGGATTGGTCAGTAAGACTAGATGATGCATTCTGGGCATATCGCACTGCATTCAAAACACCCTTAGGTATGTATCCCTTCCGACTTGTCTATGGCAAAACATGCCATCTACCGGTGGAAATCGAACACAAGGCATATTGGGCAATCAAGATCGTGAATATGGATTGGGAAAATGCCGGGTAAAAGTGTTTGTTGGACCTCAACGAGATAGAATAATTTTGTGCACTCGTCTATAACAATGCACGAATCTACAAGGAGAAAAAAAAGCAATGGCATGAAAAGAAACTATTGTCACGGTAATTCATGCCAGGGTAACTAGTTTTCTTATTCAATTCTCGGCTGAAAATTTTCTCGGGAAAACTAAAATCAAGATGGTCAGGACCATTCGAAGCTGTCAAACCGTTCTCCCATGGTGCCATGATAATCAAGTCCATCACTGACAAACATGAATTCAAAGTCAACGGACAAAGATTGAAGCACTACAACGGTGCCCATGTGGAACGTAACAAAGAAGTGGTCACCTTAGGAGATGCATGAGCATGCTCTCCTTTCGATATATTTTTTTATTTTTATTTTTTTCGAACTATTTAATTTTTATTATTTTTTATTAATTTCGGTTATTTTTTTTAGGATAAATTTATTTATTTTCTTTAAGATTAAGACTACATCTTTCTTTCATATTTATCTATTTTTTTAAAATTTTAGGTTTAAGAATTTATTTGCACATCTTTATTTATTTTCTTAGTTTATATTTAATTTTAATCCTTATTTTATTTGTTTTTGAATTGTAGGAAAAGAGTTCAAGATAAAGAGGAATTTGATTCAGGAAGGAAACTTATTCAACAAGGAAATTAATAGGCTAAATCTAAGGCTTATATTAATCCTCCAATTTACCCTAAATAAACCCTACATAGCCGGCCAAACCCTTCTCCTTCCTTAAATCCCCTAGCCGTCCCCTTCCCCCAATCAAAACCCTTGTTTTCTTTCTTTCCAATTAATCCCACCCACCATATTTATTACCTATCTTTTCTATTTAACCCATCACCCTTAACTTCCAAGAAACCTATTCCTACTTTTCATCTTGCAACTCTTTAGTTTCTTTTGCTTTCTTTTCTTTGTTTCTACCAAACTTACAGCCAAGATCATCCATGGCATCCAAAATCGAATTTTGGTTCATCCAAGTTCCTCCAAAGAACCAAGATACAAGAAGTTTACTACACCGGTGGTTCAAGAAAGATTTCACTCCAAGTTTGAAAGCCAGAAGATTTGCGAAGAACAAGGCTTCGAATACTCCAACTCTCATCAAGATTTAAGCCTTGAACCATTCATCTTTGAAAGGATTGCACATCAAAAGTGGTAAATCTTTTGCCATCAATCGGAACCGGGTAACATCTCATGGGTAAGAGAATTCTATGCTCACTCACCTAACCCGGATAATCCTTATGTTTTTGTTCGTGACAAGGCTATACTCATAAGCCCCGAAAATATCAACACATTTTATGGGCTCTACGTTGAGAAGGACGAGCATCAAGCCTTTGTTGATCAACTCATGCCCAAGCAACTCGACAAGGTGCTTCAAGAACTCACTCTACCGGGAACTCATTGGAACGACGGTAAATACAAGGGCGCGGTTAATCACCTTCGGCTTAAACCCAAGGCAAAATTATGTAATAAGTTTGTTAGAACTTCTTTAATGCCCATAACACACAATACCACCATTGATACACCTCTTCTTTTGCTCAAACATTCTATCTTGCATAATTGCATCATTAACATTGGAAAAATTATTTGTGATGAGATTTTTGTATGTAGCACAAAGGACAAGGGTTCTCTTTTCCTCCCTTGCTTAATTTCCAATCTTTGCAAGGAGATGCATGTCCCAAGTGAGTTCACTAATGAAAAGGCCCTACCAAAGTCTGATTGGAATCGAGCACAAATTCGAAAGCTAATGGGAGAGGCACCGATAAAATCCCCAAGCCTTCAATTACTGCGGCAACTCCTAATGCCCAAGCAACTGATGCCCGGGCAACTCGGACAGTAACCCCGGGACAACTTGAAGCACTCTTACAACTGTTGGCGAACCACCTTAGGCAAATTGAAGACCGACAACTAATGTTCATGCGATACATGAAGGATCATAACAATGCCATCACCCAAGTCATCCTAGAAAAGTACCCAGACAGCTGCATGCCATTCTCCATCTTTCCTGTCGAAATCCTTGCTACTCAAATAATGAAGTAGTTGCCACGGCAATTGCAACAGATGATGCCGCAGCAACCTACACTGCGCCTGCCCAAGCAGTTGCCCCGGCAACCAACACTGAAGATGCCGCGGAAACCAAAGCTGAAAACACCCCAGCAACCACTGTAAAAGCCAAAGATAAAGTGCCTATGCCCGAATCAACTCGTACTGAATCATTATCCAATTTTTCAGATTCAGACGAGTTCTCCATTGCACCAACAAAGACCGCACCAATCGAATCCTCCAAGCCCAAGCGAAAGGCCAATGACATTGATGATGACGACGATGAGGACACCCCATACGAGGATCGATTCCACCATCGACAACAAGAAAGCAACCACTACGTCCAAGCAAAAGAATCAAGACACAGGCAAAAAGGAAACTAATCATCCACGACGACGAACTCTCGAAGTAAGTCATCATTTGCATTTTACTTTTCTTTATTGTTATTTTGATTTTTATTTTTCTTTCCTTTACATGCATTGATGACAATGCCTCACTCGAGTTTGGGGGGATTGTTATTAGTTAGTTACCACGTTTAGTTGCATTCATATTAAGTATTGCATTTAGGATACATAAATTGCTTGCCATGTCTTTAGTTGGAACAAGAATCGCCTAAATTTGATGAATATCCGATGATGACTTTGCCAATGTACTTAATCGATAGAACTTTTTATTCTAGGATAAACGTGGAAACACTTAGAATCTTACTATGATGCTAAACTTGATGAAACACTGTTGTGGCTTGATTGATTTAAGGAATTCTAGCGAACTTAGGTTGATAGTTAAAAAAATAGGGGATTAGAATAAAAAAATTGATCGCTAGAGGTGCCCGAAATTGGCTCTAGTATGTGCTAAAAATTGATCGCTAGAGGTGCCCGAAACTGGCTCTAGTCGAATAAATTAATTAACTTAAGAAAACTAAAAACAAAACACTAGAGGTGCCCGAAACTGGATCTAGTTAAAACATGTTAAAAGAACCTAATAAAGTAATTTAAAAACCTCTTGTTTGCACAGAATCCGAAAATCAACTTGCACACAACTCCGCACACACTCACAAGTATTATAGTTTGATTCCGAGTAACTCCTAAGTTTTCTGAAAAATGAAAAGCCAATCATACTTTGTGCCACGGTTCTGAGAATTGAAATCAAGTTCAAAGCTAAGTTTGTGAAAATTGAAGTCTTGGCGGGTAATTATTAGTTTGCATTGCTTGAGGACAAGCAATAGTTCGAGTTTGGGGGTATGTTAAGTGTCTAAAAGTACTATTTTATTCACCCTTTTTATTCATATTATTGCTAGACTTAGGCTCATATTAGTTGTATTATTAGCCATTCATGCATGTTTGCATTGTTTCCTTGGTGGACAAGCTTGATTTTATATTTTGCTTAATTTTGTGGAAAAATGGTGCTGCCGATAGTTGTTTTTGTGTGTGTGCAGAATCACTTGCCTAAACAAGGATAGAACCAGTTGCCAGGGCAGTGCATGAAGGAGATGCCGACGCAGTTGCTAGGGTAATGCATGAAGGAGATGCCGAGCTAGTTGTCAGGGCAATTGTTGATAAGGGATAAGATGATATGGCAGTTGAAATTGATGACTAGATAAGCCCAAGATGACGTGGAGCAAAGTTAAATCCTGAAGGAGTTTGATTTCCATGAAGAGGTCAAAGAAAAATTAAATCCTAAGAACATAGGAGAAGATCTAGAAGGAATTTAAATATAATAAAGAATTATATTCTTTTAAAGTATTTAATTCCAACTTAACTTCTTCCTCAAGAGAGACTTTGATCTAGCCATCTCCTATTTAAAGGAGACCAAGCTGTCAACTCCAAGAGGGAGCAAAGAAGAGAGATTTCGACAAGAGGCTTCAACCATTCTTCATCTTTTTCTTTCTTGTTCGATTAGGTTTATGTTAGGGATTCTTTGTTTTGTGTTTCTTTGGAACCTAGCCATGAACTAAATCTATTTGGCTAAGGTTATTGTGTTTTGTGGTTGTAAGAAACAATTGGATTTTGTTTAGGTAATAAGAGTTTGCACTTTCAATTCAAGGTTTACTCATTCTTGGTTTTTATTCTTGTTTGCGAGTGAATTGGGAGAGGATCTCGTAACTTCGTCTATTTATCTAATATTTGAAGAGTTAGATTCAAGAAACGAATGAGCATGGTCTTTATTCAATCTATTGATGGTGAAAATTAATCCAGCTTAGGAATAAGTTAAGGATTTCAACAGCTAAGAGGAGCGCAAGATTGGTTGTTGTTCACCCTTGATTCACGCAGGGATGTATTATCAAGGCATGCACAATTAGCTAGAGTTTCGAATTAAGGATAAGAAGAATCCATTGAAGAACGCTCCGCCGAACCTTGAAGTTGCTGCCCAGCCGCCCAAACAGTTGCCCAGGCAACCGTCGATTAGTTTCCAAGGCAACCCCGCTACGCAAGTTGCCACGGCAACTAAGTTGCCCTTGCACCCTTTTACCAAGACTGTCCAATTGGCTATCACTCCTCAACTCATGATAACCTGGCCTATTCTCTCTCATTTGATTACATCTTCTTTTACTTTATTGCTTTCTAGTTTAGTTGTTAGTTAAACTCCTACAATCTTCTACTTGTGTTCTTTTACTTTTTACAGTGCAAGAGATTAGATTCTTGAAGTGGCACCAATCCCTATGGAGACGATATCTTTTATACTATAACTTGCGACGTGTACACTTGCACAATTGCGAAGCACTCAATACGCGCAACACTGGCACCGATAACCACCTAAAAACTCTAAAAAAATCCATTTTCCTTTTTAAAAATAGATCCAGCCTTGATTTTTTTTTCAAAATCAAATCCCCAAGTTTTTTCTTTTTTTAAAGTAGCTTTTTTGAAAACTTAATCTATTGATTTACCCTTGTCGGTCTTAAAAGCCGAAGGCTTATCATCAATGGAGGGTTCGTCCCTTATCGAAGATCCTAGATGACCGAGAATCTAAACGACTTAAAGGTAAACCCTTAACTCTAGTGTTTTTATTTGTATTTGTAATATGCGAAAGAAGAAAAAAACTATGAATACCTTTTGAAATTTTCTTTTATGATTAATAATCCAAAAATTGAGTATAAATGGGTTCTTTTTAAATCATATATATCTTTGATGTTGTTTGCTTTACATTAAATTGCTCTACTGTTAATAATTATGGCTTTGACATCCTTATTTTCCTATTATTTTTTGTATGGTACGGTGGCGAGAGAGACGATGGGAGGGCGACGACGTGACGTTCCTCGATCCGCGATGAAAGAACAAGCGTCGATCATGCCACGTGACGGCCATCAAATTAAGGGAGGAAGATAGTCTCGCTATCAGATTTGATCTAGGCTGCTGGATCATATTTGATCCAATGGAAGAGATCTCGCCTGGAGTAAGCGGTTGAGATGACTTCTAACTGACAATGTGGCAGCTATCGATGTCGCCACGTGGTGCGTAGAAGATGAAGGGTCTCGGGCGTGCACCATACACGCGCGTGGGAGACGATAGAACAAGGCGTGATCTTCACTTGTGCCAGCTGGGGGAACTCATGGCTTCATCTGGACCGCTGGATCAAATTTGATCCAACGATCACAAGGCGGCTGAGCAGAAGTGAGACTAGATCAGTTTATGTTAGGGCTAGGGTTTGAGGCCAAACATGCTTAGTAATTGTTGGGTTATTGGACTGGATTTAATTATTAATTGGGTTTTTTAAATTATTTAATCAGATTGTTTTTAATTATTACAGCCCGCTTATAATAATAAAAATAAACAAAAAATAAAATAAGATTAAAATATAATACTAATGTACAACCTGTATAAAAAATTAGTGATTACATACCCATGCTTCATAGATTAGGTTTACCCCATAATTTATCACATAACTATCCATGAAAAATTATTCAATGCACGTCTCATGTAACTACACAAGCTTTTCCATTTTAGGGTTACAAATTTAGTTTATGTGTTGGAAGTTTTAGTTTGTAGGGTTTAAAATTTATGGTTAATGTTTTGGGTTAAAGGTTTAAGTTTTTGTTTATAAAAAGTAAGTAGGGAGGTTCATGTAATTCTTTTTTACATAATATGTGTATAAAAATACTTAACTATATACTATTTTTTTAATATTTTGTAGGAAAATAAGTTTTAATATTTTTAAGGTTTAGAGGTTTAAATTAAATTTTAGGATTTAGAGATTTAAGTTATTTAGAATTTATGGTTATAATTTAGAGTTTAAAATTTAGAAATCATGAGTAAAAATTTAAATTTTATAGTTTAAATACTAAAGATAGAGGTTTAGTGTACCGTAGGCTTGGACAAGATTTCATACCGACCGTTCACACACTCTAATATAGATAGTATCCATAATAATATCATTATTTAAAATTAAGGGTAAATTATATAAATTATCATTGAATTTTTTTCTCAGACTTATTTTAGCCACTGAAGTTTAGAGAATAAACTTTTTTGTCACTCTTTGATGACATGTATTATTTTATTATTATTTTTATCATGACATGTTATTTTTATTAATATTAAATACCAAATATGATTTAAAATTAAAAATAGGGTAAATTGCAAAGATCATCACTGAACTTTATGTTCTATTTTGGTCACTGAACTTTCAAAATGATCAATTTACTCACTGAATATATATTGAATGTTTTTGGTTACTCTAATTTTATTAATATTTTAGTATGACTTAACATATTTTATTATTATTAAATATAAAAAATAAAAATAAAAATGAAATTATATTTTATTATTATTAAATACAAAAATAATTTAAAATAAAAAAGTTAAAAATAAAACCCCAAATCATATCCAACCCCAATCCACAACCCTAAAACTCTTCTCTTCACCTCCGCTTGTCACCCTTACTGGTCACACTCTTCATCGGCCCCTAAGAAACCAACACTGCATTTCATCATATTCATTAGAAACAAATTTTTCTTCTCGATCTCTTCTGTTTCATATAAAATCAATCTTGACTTTTTTTCATAGGATCTTAAATGCTTCTCTATGAATCAACCCCTGTTTGCACAAGCAATCGACTCCAAGCTTCACTTCAAACCTAACTCTAAATTTTCCTTCACTAAAAATCTCTTCTTTCATAGGCTGGGGTGTTCAAAATTACCTGACCCGACTGACCCGACCCGATTACCCGACGAACCGGTACAAAATAAGCTGGTATTTTTAAGATTTTTATTTTTTTATCGGGCCAGATACCCGACCCGGTAATTTTTCTGGGTACACGGGTCAGGTTTAGGATGAAATTTTTCCCTTACCGGGTACCCGACCCAATAATTGTAATATATACTTTTTATATTTTAAATTATATGTTTATTTTAGGTTTTTTAAATATTTTTGCTCCAAAGCTAAATTCAAATCCCTAAATTCTTTCTATGTTTATATTAAATACTTTTAAGTTTAAATTTTTTTAAAAATATTTGTATTGATTTATCAATATGATATTTGAAGGGAAAAATTCACGATCGAGATTAATCTGTTTAATGTATTCTTTTGGTGATAAACTTTAATATATATCTAAATATTTCACCCTTTAAAGTTAAAAATAACTCCAAATTACTAATTTTTTCTGGATTATGTATTATAAACTTTTAAATTTTATGTGTTTAATATATATTTTTTAAATTTTAAAATTTTAAAAATAAAAAAATTATGAACTGGGTACTCATTAATCGATTACCTGGGTACCCAGGTTTCACGGGTAGATACCCAGATGTAGCAGGTCGGGACACGGGTCGACAAATGAGGTACCCGGATGAGCCGGGTACCCAGTTTTTCGGGTACCCGACCGACAATGAACAACCCTAATAACAGGAACTCGGTGTTAGCAATAGTGCCCTAGGCCTATTGTATGAACATGATATTTTGATTATTAAATTTAGGCATATAGCCCCCAACGTTTGACCTTTAGTTCACTTTAGCCCCTATTCTTTTTTTGGTGCAAACAACTCCCTAACGTTTCATTTTCGCTCAAAATTCACCCTCGACGGATGGAAACCATCAGTCAACTAACGATCAACTCCCTTTGATGATGTGGCGACGCCATGTGGCGACGCCATGTGGCATCATAGTTTTTTTAAATAAAAAAATATTTTTTATTTTTTGAAAAATTAATTATTTTTATATATTTTTAACCAATGAAATGATGCCACGTCAGCAAAGTGCCATGTGACATCATCTAATTGGTTAAAAATATAAAAAAATAATTATTTTTTAAAATTATTTATTTTTTGAAAAATGTTAATTATTTTTTTTTAAATGTTAATTATTTTTAAATATTTTTAACCAATAAGATGATGTCATTTCAGCAAAGTACCACGTGACATCATATGATTGGTTAAAAATATAAAAATATTTATTTTTAAAAATAAATTTTTTAATTCTTTTTAAAAAATATATGCCACGTCAGCAAGTGCCACGTGGCATCACCACATACATGCCATGTCATCGAAGGTTTAACCGTTAGTTGACTAACGATTTTCATCCGTTGAGGGTGAATTTTGAATGAAAATGAAACGTTAAGAAGTTTGCACAAAAAATGAATATGGGCTAAAGTGACCAAAAGGTCAAACGTTGGAAAGGCTATTTTTAACTTTATGCCTTAAATTTATTATAATAATTATGCATGCTTTTGTACCCTTGAATATTATTGTTAGTTATTCTAAACATATCTCTAATAAGTTATTATTGTGGGAACAATAATAAGATAAGATTGGTATGAAGTTTGATAGATACTCATAAGATGAACATGTGAATGAGATTCAAATCAAACTCATATATGTATTTGTTGATAACAAATATTAGGATCGACTCGTTTTGAGATTAATACATAGATTAAAGTTATATATTAATTTTCAACTGTTGTGACATTAAATCCTTAAACCTGAAATTACTACGGTTCTCAACATGATGATTATTATGTTTAAACATAGTCAAACATCGTTTTTAATTAGACTATTATAAATGTTATGCTTGAACATGATAAGGAATCATGCAATGAGATGTGAGTGATTAATATGAAATTTATCCCTCTTAACATAATAAAGATATCCCAGGGCCCCTCGATGATTGAGATTGAGAAATGCATGGTCGTACTCAAATGAGTTGACAGAGATCAATGTCATTTGTTTAGTTAGTTCAATTGGCCATTGAGAAACTAAAGATAGAACGATATAAGGTTAACATTTTCCACGTGTTATATTCTATCAAAATATCATGAGAGAAAAGGATTATGACATAAACTGAATTAAGGTTGTCTCGGATTATGAGCTTTTCATTTATCTTGGGTAGTTATAATGTCTTGCTAAAGGCCACTTATGATTTGTAGGATCAAATTGTACGACCTTGATGAAGGATTGTTAAAAACTTTGAAAAAGACATTATAACATATTATAACATATGTAAAAATCAAAGTTTACATTTAACTAAGAATTCGACCTTGATGAAGCACTTGACGCAAGACTTCTTGGTTGTTTTCTTGGTGAAATCCTTACAAATAACCTTGCTGGGGTACTTCTTTATTCATGTACCTAACAGTGGCCATATGATTTAGGGGAATGAAGCTTTTGGTTAATGAACTTTTGGGAAGTTTAGCAATTTTGGTTAATGGAGGGACATGAATAGGAATTAGGGTTTTTTGCCAAGTGTAATTGCTCGACCAAACAACCAATTACCATCCTAAAACGTAGCCACTCACCTGAAAAAAATTCTTGCTTAGAACCCTAATTCCTAATTTCTATCTCTCTCAATTTCTTTTTTTTTTGTGTCATTCTTTGTACCAGTGGTTGCTTAGTGATTGAGGGATTGCTGGTGGAGTTGGGTTGTTAGTGAAGGTGAAAAAAAAAAGTGGGTTGAAGATAAGTGTTGTGACCAGTGGAGGTGAAGAGAAGAGTACTGGGGTTTGTGGATTGGAGATTAGATATGATTTGGGGCTTTATTTTTATTTTTTATTTTAAATTATTTTTATATTTAATAATAATAAAATATAATTTCATTTTTGTTTTAAATTATTTTTTATAATTAATAATAATAAAATATATCAAGTCATACCAAAATATTAATAAAATAATTTAAAGTATAAAAAATTTTAATATATAAAGTTAATGACTAAAATAGGTCAGAGAGTAAAGTTAATGGATAATCTGCATAATTTACCCAAAAGAATATAACCCAAATACTTGAAACCCCAAACCAAACAATATTCGTCCTCACTAGAAAAATACCCTAATTCCAGGAGAACTGAAAAAGTTCCTTGAAGCTGAAGTGAAAGAACATGGACCTATGAAACCATCACGAAGGAGTAGTCATGGGCGAAGGTATCTCTTATGAATATTGGTGTCAAATGACACCAATTTTTTTTTTAAATTCTCTATAAATTTAATATAAAATAAGGTTAAAAACAAAATTAATATAACTTTAGATGAATATTGACACCCTTAAAAAATTAACACCCATTAAATGGAAATTGACACCTATAGTTTGTTCTTATCTACTTAAAAAATTTATTTATAAAACTTTTAAATTATGACACCTCAAACCAAATTTTCTGGCTCCGCCACTGATGGTGAAGATGAGGAGAGATCAAAACTGTCTCTTTGCCTTCATTGCTTGAGTTTCCCTTAAAAATTTGTTGCATTTTACACGGTTCTATCATTCAATTTGGTTTGGTTAATGCAGTGACCGTAGTGGATAGTGGAATCAGAACTTTGCAGTTCTTGGAATTAGATGAAGAGAAAAGTAGTGGTGGTTTTAATCGAGTTTGATTTCAACTTCTTCCTTGAAAACCATGGTTTCCCCTGGATGGTTCTAGTTAACTATTAGCTTTATTTTGTGATGAAAGTCGATCTGATTATCACCGATTAGTGTATGCCCCGAATGACGAGCTATGAATTATTAAGGAAGTGAAGAAATTTCAGTTGTAATCATGTCATCGGAGAACGTTCTAACTTGAATTAACATGTGTTTTTACATAAATCTAAGTTGATTTTGCAGAATTTTTTTGTTCATATTTTTTTGAAAGGTAGAAATTGTACAATTCTATAGATGTGAATCATCCAATACAAGACAAGGACATAGGCTTTGTTAAAAAATCTCCCTAAACCTAATTAGAGAAAAAAGAGTGCACCATATCCATGACAATACAATCTCAAACATTGCCATTTGAACTCACAAACATCACAATAATCCATACACAGTAGGCATCCAAAGCATGATAAGGCGGGTCCAAAATGCCAGAGCATGGGGCACGGCCTCTCAAAGCAATAACCACCAAACAGACGCAACCCACAGGCCCAGTATTAAAAGGAAAGTGCAGCATAG
This sequence comes from Hibiscus mutabilis, assembly GCA_019671005.1. NCBI lineage: Eukaryota > Viridiplantae > Streptophyta > Magnoliopsida > Malvales > Malvaceae > Hibiscus > Hibiscus mutabilis. The sequence goes on along the minus strand of CM033726.1, from coordinate 43,974,122 downwards.
GCAACAATCATCGTGAAGCCACAAATAACAAGTCCTACGAGTGGGATATTCCTTTTATTGCCAGACTATCCGCAGCAGTATTGCAATCTCTAGAAATGAACTGAATGCACCATTCAATCCCCACACAAAGATTTAAACATGACATGATTAACGGCTTGAATACAGCAGGGGCATTGTGAGGATGGAGAAACCAGTGGAATGCATTGCTACTGTCGCTTTCAAGTAACAGTTTAAACGAGGAAGACCAACCTGAAGCGCAAAATAGGTGGCATGCTTCTTTTAAAGCAAGCAACTCAACAGTCATAGCATCCAAAATTCCAACAGATTTGGAAAACATAATAAGAGTAGAGTTCGCATTGTTCCGGAGAATACCACCGATACCAACTTCGCCAAAGCTGACTCTAACCGCGCCATCAACATTGAATTTAAGCCAACTCGGCAAAGGGGGAACCCAGCCACTTGGTGTGAGGGATGATAGACTAGAGTTAATGGATTTGAATATTAGAGGGTTGCTAACAAGGTCATTAACCGAGGGAGCGGCTCTCGGCCATTTAGCAACGCACCACCAACTTAGCCGTAGAATGTATAGATCAAAAAGCTGACAAGAATCGACCGAAGAGCCTTTAAACACCATTTCATTCCTGAAAAGCCAGATTAACCATACAATACTAAAGAGGCTAAGCAGCCAAATGTGATCATTTTTAAAACGATGAGGAACCAACATTCATTGGGATACCAAATTCCTAAGATCAGCTGGGATAAAAAAACTTAATGCCCCACAAATGGCACTATCACTGCAATATCACCCACGATACCTGACATTGGCACAAAAGACGACTCACTGTTTTCGGTTCCTTAAGACGTAAAGCACAAAGGAGAGATTGCTGAGGGATAGAACTGTGCTTAGATAGTTCAATCTTGGTTGGTATGTAACCATGGATGGCTTTCCAAATAAATGCTTCCACCTTCGGAGGGGCAATATTACTCCACAAAAGCTTCCATACTACATCTTTGCATGGGATATTGGACTATAAATCTCACAAAAGGATTTTGGACTATAAATACCTGAAGATGATGCCACCCATTGTAAACTATCCGAATGTAAAAGACTAGGTTGGCCGTGATTAATAGTATTCTTAAAGGCTGACCACAGTTCAACTTCCCAATCGAAGAGACTCCTGCTGAACAGAATATTCCAGCACCAAGCTCCGTTAATCATAGACCCGAACTCTGCAATGACACCACTTTTAAGGGAGGCAAGGGAAAAAATTCTGGGAGAAGCTTCTTTCAAAACGAATGGACCAACCCAGAAATCTGTCCAAAAATGGATATTTTTGCCATCACCAATTAAGAGTCTAATATTCTGCTTGAGAACATTATTTGAAGGCTAAAGTGGAAATATGATGTCTCTCCATATTCACGATTTATTGCTAGGATTTATATTATAGGGCAGAATCGAATCTGATTTGGCCTCGTATTTAACTGACAAGACTTTTCTCCAAAGACTCCCTGGCTCAGAACTAAATCTCCAAATCCACTTGTTGAGTAAAGCTCTGTTCTTTGTTTTTAAATCAAAAAGACACAGGCCACTACAGGATTTTGGCAAGCATATCGTCTCTCAGCTAACCTAGTGAATTGCTTGATGCTCCAGAGAGCCCCACAAAAATTTAGCGATCAGCCGAGAAATAAGAGAACTAATTAAAGCCAGCATCCAAAAACGAGAAAGAAAGTATATGGGCAAATTAGACAGTACATACTTGATCATAGTGGTACGGTGTCACGACCCGAGTTTTTGAGCTTGAATGTCGGGTAAACCCGAGGCAAGGGCCTTGTATTGGGCTATGTGGCTGGGCCTTATGAGTCTTTTTGGGCTTGGAACTTTGGTTTGGGTTTGGGCTTGAGAAGATGGCTTGGGGGTATTTTGGTAAGTACCAAATGGGATGAAAAAGAGGGAGGGGAGTTTAATTTTCTGCATTTTGCATAACATGGTGATATCACCAATCCCATGTCTTCTTCCTCTTCCTTAAACCCCTCTCTTTCCTTTAGCCACCATCACTAAAGGTAGGATTTTGGAAGTGTAACCTCTTGAATCTCGTTTGGCTTATAGAGGGAAGTTTTACCAGCAATCAAAGATCTATAAAACAATGTAAAAATGGTTTTAAATGGTGGGGGTTGAGGTTTCGGTGAGGGTTCAAGAGTGAGAACGGGAATGGAGATTTCAGCCATATTCCTTGTTCAAAAATCATCTTCTAAGCTCTTTTTAATCTCCCAACCATGTTGTAACTCGTTTGCAACACTTCTTTTGTAGTGAAAGAGGTTGGAGAGCATTCAAGGGCCCAAGAGAAGAAGAAAGATTGAGGTGGAGGCTTGTGGTTTCTTTTCAGCTAGTGATTCGAGGTTGGTACACTTCTAACTTCTGTGTGTTCATGTGCATCATCATGTTGTGCTTGATATGTGGTGTTTTGGTAATTTAGAGCTTGGTTTGTCATCGATTGCAAATTTCATAATTGATGTTGTTTAAGGGTAAAAATGATTAGAAACTCACTTAATAACTCCCCATAATGGGTATGATCAGTTTGGGGCTCAATCTTGTGGGTTAAGGGTTGGAGTGTTGAATTTTTGAACTTTAGGTTTCAAAATCTGGATTTGCATACCGATACGGGGTGGGTGCGTATCGGTACGCCTTTATGCTAAGGAATATGAGTTGTAAGGGGAGTATAGGTACGGCTTACCGCGTATCGGTACTCCAAGCATAATGAAAATTCCAGTAGCGAATTAGCGTACCGGTACGTGCGACGCGTATCGATACTACCTGTTACATTGCTTGGGAAGGATTTCGAGTACCGATACGCAAGGTTGGCGTATCGGTATGGGTGAAAATCGGTACTGTCGCGACCATTTTTGTAATCGAGTGGTAAAAATAGCCTGACGATCGATCTTTTAAAAAATTAGTGTTTTCTGGCCATTTTTAATTTAATATTGAAAATTTAGGTTTTTTCATATTAAATCAAATTTTCCTTTATTTATCATTGAAAAACATTTTGGAGTTGCCACCAATCATTTCGTGGTAGACCGAACACCAAAAAAATAAACCAGAGATTTTGTCTTAAAAATTGGGTTCGGGAGTCGGTTACGTGTAGGGAAGGATTAGCACCTTACGAACGCCCGTTATCAGTACCTTTAATTTTACGTGACATTTTGGCATTTCGAATAATAATTTAAATTTAATTTATCCCTTAATTATTAATTGAATTTAAATTCCGAATGCAGATATCCTTTTATAAGAAAATTCATTTTGTTCGAATATGAGATTAAAGGCACCCTTATTCATATTTAAAAATAAATTCCCAACATAAAAGGTTTTTTATGAATGTCCTTTTATTGTCTTGTTTATTTTAAGTATTAATCCTAAACATGCTCTAATTAATTAATTAATTATTTAAAACTATGAATATTAATTAATTTAATGGCTTTTATGAGAAAATGCCAATTTCTTGAACACCTTCCATATATTTAAAGCCTTTAAATTAATCATATTCCTAATTAGTTAATCCTTCTAGTTAATTAAAGTTCTAGTCCTAATTAAGGCTCTAACAATTTATTAAATCAACATTATAAGTAAAAATGTATATTAAATGTTCACATTTAAAACCAACGTTGAGATAACACCCATTGTAAACAATGAACACCATCCAAATTTGAGTCCCAAAGGTTCAATTTAATATACATTTAATTATCTACAATGTATACTAATTAATTATTTAATGTCAATTAAAGAACTAAAATAATATTTAATTATAAGTGATTTATATATTAAATATATTCATTAAAATCTATGTTGAGATAACACCTCATTGTAAACAAAGGAACACCATCCAAATTAGGATTTTAAATCTTATATTTAATATACATTTAATTACTACAATTATTTATCCTATTTACATTATTAAACCTAATTAGAGAACCTAGGGGAAATGATCTAATTAATTAATTAAACTAAGTGTATTTAATTATCTAACATATAAAACTATATGTTGATTTAAAACATACATCATATATAAATTAATTGCATTTAAAACAAATAAATAAATAATTAAAATAAAAACAAATTGTACACTAAAACTAATTTTTATTAATATGGGGACATAATTGAAACAATTACAAAACTATAAGCCCAAATTACAAAGCCTAAGTAACCTAATTGAAAGAATTACAAATCTGGTAATTAAACTATATGGAACGTTGGACTCAATTGCATGATTACAAAATATAGGGCTCAATTTAAAGGAAGTAGGGACCAAATTGAATAAAGGGCAAACTTTTGAAAAAACCAAAGGGGATCCATATGTAAGTGCGCGGACCCTATGCCCGACCCGATTGGCTCCCGCAGGTCTCCCAAACCCGGTACCAAAATGGTGCCGTTTGGGAAGGGCTATAAAAACCAAATTTTGGGCATTTTGCCTCATTTTCAGCCAAGCTCCCTCTCTCTACTCTCTCTCTCATCTCTCATATTCTCTCGTTTATAACACCCAAAAACCCAGAAACCTTCCCTAAAGAATATCAAAACCCTTGTTCGTCTAAAATTCAAAGTGTGTTCTTCAATTTTTGTCCCTTTAATCTGATACAAACTCTAAAACACATCTATTTCTTGTTTTTTTGGATTAAACGCATGAAAATTATATGAATTCAAACCAATTCATAGTTTTTCCTTTTTATCCATTACAAACTCCTAAACACTTTCACCTCCCATTTTTCTAAGATCAAACACTTAAATGCCTTAAAACTCAACACTTTTTCATCATCTATTCCACCTTCGATCCATCACTGCCGCCCTAAACCTTCCCGTCGTGTTTGTCGGCCATCGGAGGCGGCGTTGGCCATCACTGGTGACTGTCTCTGGTCATCTTCTTCGTCCGACCTTATACCTCCGACCACCATCTGCAAATTTCGGCTACCATCTGGTTCCGGCCATCGTGAATCAATTTTTGGCCGCCGTGCCAGAACCCTAAAATACTCCAAAACCTCTATTTTTTCGATTCTTCGACCTAAACCTAGATCTAACACCCGATTCAACAGAATCTCCCATCTTTCCCGCCAAACTACCTACCCGAACCATCATCTCTCATTTTCAACTCCACCGGAACCCTAATACTACAATCAAGACTCAGATAAGCCTCTAATCATTTTTTAAACACTGTTTTCCTTGTTTATTTGCTTAAATCTGACATTTTTTTATTTTGCAGGAAATAAATTATTTCAAAGAGAGGATTACCTTCCGATGAATGGCGGTTCTTACGGCGGTCAAAGCTCTGGTGACGACCATTACCCGTCTTCGATGGCTACTCAACTACTCCGGCAACCTTCTGTCTTCTCAGGTACTCTTCAGATTCCTCTCTTTCCTCAATTATTAGTGTAATCATTTCCACTCATTCTGCCGTTATTATTGTTGTCATTAATTAACTATTAATTTCTCTCTCCAGAGTATTTATAGCATGGATAAATGCTGACGTCAGGGCCATTGAGTTATTGACAGTTGGCTCCACTTGGCTTGATCCGGGTGAAACACGAGAGGGCCAATGATAGAGTGCCACGTGGCCATTTTGGGCGGGCAAAAGAAACACAACTGTGTGTCTTGGGCCACTTATCTAATAAAACTTGTATTTCGGCAGAAATTTTAGATTTTAAGGATGTAAATGGGCCTTGTATATGCAATTTTGGGTTTTGAACATTTGGGTCACGTATCTAGACTGTATTTGGTTTTTGGACTTTATTTATTTATTCATTTATTTATTATTGTTTACTTAACCCGGTTAAAATTTAGGTATTACAAGTACAGGGCGATCTGAGTACCGATAATGGGTATCGATATTAGTACGGCTTGAAGGTTCAATTTTTTCGAACCTAATGTGAGTATCGATACTCATTTAGGAGTATCGGTACGGGGAGAGAAGTACCGATACCCACATAGGTGTATCGGTACTCACTGGGCAATCTACCCAAGAAATTGAGTTTGTGTTCGAGAGTCCTATAATTTGTAACTAAGGTCTTAATGGGTTTCTTATGACGTAAAATGAATGGTAAAACCGAAAAAGTGTGCTCCTAATCTTTGATATGGATTAAATGGCTAAATAAGGGTCTAAACGGAAGTGAATTGCTTGTGTTAGCAAATTCTAGGGATCCATGATGGATCGTTGTGGTTGTGCCGGGTAAGGGCACTTGTTTGGTTATGAGTCTTTGTTGGTGGGATCCGGATACCCAGTGAGTGAGTGTTGCAACACAAGAAGACCACTCGATGTGAGATTTCGAGTGATGAATTGAAGGCCATCCAATGTGAGATTTCGAATGTTGATATTTGCTCGATGTGAGATTCTAAGCCCCGCTCGATGCGAGATTCTGAGTGAACACTCGATGCGAGATTCTGAGTATATTAGCTCGATGTGAGATTCTAAGCAGCTCGATGTGAGATTCCGAGCACGAGTGGCTCTCCCAATGTCGGGTGACATTGGGCATACTCTTGGGTTATTTCTTTTGTATTGTTGAGTACTTTGGATTTGTGCATACATGTGTTTAGGCGATCATGGTAGCGTCATTGCTTTATTTTACCTTAATATCTTATCATTAAACATACTCTTAATTATGATTCACCTAAAGCATGGTCGAGTTGTTGTGTATCCATTGAGCTTTGTTAGCTCAGCGTTCAGAATAGTTGTTTCCGTTCATAGGTTTGTAGATCGCTCGGGTGTAGCGGAGCACCATCGAAGCAAGGATTCAGCGTTGGCCTTTTGGTAGAGTACAAGTACTTAGATGTAGTAGGCTATATATTCGTAGGACCCTATGCATTTGTAACTTTATTTGATTTAACATGTATTGGTCAAATGTTTTATTTCTTTATTTGGAGCAGCATTAACTATTTTGAATGTTTTAAGTACTATCAGATTTAAATACTTTGGTAATGACATGCTTGGATTTATGATATGGGATTTTTATTAACCTTTAAAGTAAAAGAGTTCGATAGGGGAGCTAGGCATGGAGCCAACTATTTCTCCCATTTGTACCGTGCTCTAGACCGGATTGCGAGGGCAATTCCGAGGCACTCATCAACCCCGCGTGAGGCATCGATCGAGAGGGTACACAGACAGGGTGCCACTGATTTTTTGGGGTCAGGATAAGATAATCCGATGAGGGTGGATCAGTGGCTTCAAGACACTCGTTGGATTATGAGACAGATGAGGCTGAGGTCACAAGATAAGTTGTCGTGCATTATGTCATTGCTGAAAGAGAATGCAAGGGAATGGTGGAAAATTGTGAAGCTTGAATGGTACTCTAGCCAACCTACGTAGGATGACTTTTTAGATGAGTTTGAGAAAAAGTATATGGGTAAAGCTCACATTGATAGGTTGAGGGACCAGTTTACTCACCTCGTACAAGGGAACCACACAGTCTTTGAGTATGAACAAGAATTCCTATAGCTGAGCAAGTATGCACCGAAGTTAGTGACCATCGAGAAAATAAGGTGCAAAAGGTTCATGAAATGGTTAAGGAAGAAGATACAAACCTATTTGACAGCTGCCCCACCCAAAGTATTTTCTGAGTTGACTGCTAGTGCAAAATCTCTTGAGCAAGTGCAAGGTTTGACATATGGTTCTACTAGTGGACAAGGAGGTTCCAGTGGGAGGACTCAAAACTTTTCCAACAACTCACAGTTTCATTTGATGAGGGACATGAACTGATGGAACCAGGGAAGATGAGCTTCTAGTTAGGGTTTGAGGTCAGATCGAAGATTGGAGTCTGCCACCTGTCGGAAGCCTACATCATCTTCGTCGATGATGAGCCAGATAGTTCTTAGAGGAGTACGAGCGCACCGGTTTGTAATCAATGTGGGCATAGGCACCGAGGAGAGTGTTGGGGTACAAATCGAGCTTGCTTTGAGTGTGGGTATCAGGATCACCTTGTGAAGGATTACCCTGCTGTTACCACCGTCGTTTCGGTTCAGGCACCGATGGTCTCTTATCCGGCTTAGAGGGGCTAAGGTTTCTCTAAGGGAGAGGCAAGTCAGGCAACTGGCCACTAGAGTAGGGGCACGTTCCAGTCCACTGCGAGGGCACTAGTGAGGCAGTATGTGGTCAAAGCTTAAGAAGATTGTGAGCCCACAGATGTGATTTCATGTACATTCTCTTTATTTTCTATTCCCATTATTGCATTAGTGGATTTGGGACCTACCCACTCCTATATCTGTAGTGGGATATCTCAGCAATGGGGCTTACCGACCGAGGATCTAGAGATAAGAGTCCGTGTGACTAGTCATTTGCGGTTAGATGTGATAGTAGATAAGGCGTATCAAATGTGTCCCTTCGAAGTTCAAGGGTCGATCTTCCAGCAAATCTCATGGTTTTGTCGTTCCAAGAGTTAGACGTAATTTTAGGTATGGATTAGCTTTTTGAAACGACGTTAGTTTAGGTTGTAGAACCAAGAGTTTGAAGTTTCGTGTTCCCGATGGATCTAAGTTGGTTGTTAGGGGGATAGACACCCTTGCATTCCTAACGTAGTTTCAGCTTTATCGGCACAAAGGCTAATTCAACAAGGTTATGAGGCCTTTTTGGCTCATATGGTTGATACAAGGATCGGGGGATAAGCCATCGAGAGTCTTAGGATGGTTTGCAAGTTTATGGATGTCTTTCAAGAAGAGTTACCCAAAGTTCCCCCTGATCGAGAGTTAGAGTTTCAGATTGAAGTGATGCCCGGCACCGCACCGGTGTACATTACACCCTATCGAATGACACCAACAGAAATGAGAGAGTTGAAGAAGTAAATTCAAGAATTATTGGACAAATGATTTATTTGACCAAGCATCTCACATTGAGGCGCTCTAGTTATGTTTGTAAAGAAGAAAAATGGATCTATGAGAATGTACATTGACCACCGTCAGCTTAATAAAGTGACAGTGAAGAATCGTTACCCCCCCCCGAGGATTGATGATTTGTTCGATCAGTTGTGAGGTGCTCGAGTATTCTCTAAGATAGATTTGAGATCAGGGTATTATCAGTTGAATGTGGTATAAGATGATGTCCAAAAAATCACTTTCAAAATACGGTACGGCCGCTACGAATTCTTGGTGATGCCTTTTGGGCTTACCAATTCCCCAACGACATTTATGGATTTAATGAACAAGATCTTTCAACCTTATTTGGATCAGTTTGTGGTGTGTTCATTTACGATATTCTGGTTTATTCGCGTTCAGAGGAGGAGCATGATTACCACTTGCGGGTAGTTCTTTAGATGTTGAGGGATAGACGTTTCTATGCAAAGTTCATTAAATGTGAGATTTAGCTTTTCGAGGTGGCATTTTTTGGTCACATTGTGGCGGCAGATGGAATCCACGTTGACCCTCAGAAGATCCAAACAGTGATAGAGTGGAAACCACCTAGAAATGTCTCAGAAGTTTGCAGCTTTCTTGAACTTGCGGGATATTATCGACTATTCGTCAAAGGCTTCTCTATCATAGCAGCGCCGCTTGCCAATTTGTTGCACAAGGGAGTACCTTTAGAATGGAATGAAAAGAGACAATAGTGTTTCGAACAGTTAAAGGCTTATCTCATAGAGGCTCCGGTATTGACACAACCCAAGCTGGGGATGGAATATATTGTGTTTAGTTATGCGTCTCTAAATAGGTTAGGCTATGTCCTTATACAAGAGGGTAAGGTGGTTGCTTACGCCTCGAGACAGCTTAAATCACATGAATAGAATTACCCTACCCATGATTTGGAGCTTGTCGCAGTCATCTTTGCATTTAAGATCTGGAGACACTATCTATATGGGGAGAAGTGCTACATCTATACGGATCATAAGAGTTTAAAGTACCTGCTTACCCAGAATGAGCTAAATTTAAGGTGCCGTTGGATCGAACTGTTAAAGGATTATGATTGTGTCATTGAGTATCGCTGGGGCAAAGCAAATGTAGTAGCGGATGCTTTAAGTCGTAAGTCGATGTCTGATTTGAGGGCCATGTTTACCCGCTTGAGGATGACCAAGGATGGTGGACTCTTAGCCGAGCTTCGAGTTAAGACCACGTTGATACAAGAGATTAAGAAGACTGAAATTTTAGATGAAGCTTTAGTGGTACAAATTGAGGCAGTTCAGAGAGGTGAAGCATCAAACTTTTAGGTACAAGATGGTGGGTACTTGTACTTAAATAGGCGATTGTGTGTTCCGGCCTTGGAAGATTTGAGAGATCGCATCTTGAGGGAGGCACACCGTAGTCCCTTTAAAGAGCATCTGGGGAGCAACAAGATGTATCAAGACCTTCGCCCTTTTTATTTGTGGCCGTGTGTGAAAATGAATGTTTCTGAGTTTGTGACCAAGTGTTTGGCTTACCAGCAAGTGAAGGCAGAACATAAGGTTCCATCGGGTTTGCTTCAACCGATTCAGATTCCATAATAGAAGTGGGATCGGATCATTATGGATTTTGTTACGGGTTTACCGATGACTCAAAAGAAGTATGATGCAATTTGGGTAATAGTGGATCGTTTGACCAAGTCGGCTCATTTCTTACCTGTGTACATGGATTTCACCTTAGAGAGGTTGGCTCAGCTGTACATCAAAGTAGATAGTGAGGTTGCATAGAGTGCCATCTTCGATCATATCAGATAGGAACCCGCATTTCACAGCTAGGTTGTGGAAAAAGATCCATAACGCCTTGGACACCAAGCTACATTTCAGTACGACTTTTTACCCCCCAGACCGATGGACAATCTGAGCGTGTCATTCAAATTCTTGATGACATGCTTCGTTGCTGCATTGTGGACTTTGAGGGGAGTTGGGAGGAACAGCTACCTACTGTTGAGTTCGCTTACAACAACAACTATCAGTCAAGCATTAAGATGGCCCCTTTTGAGGCGCTGTATGGGCGTAAATGTAGAACACCTTGTGTTGGACCGAGCTGAATGAGAGTGGGATTGTAGGGTCTGATTTGGTTAGACAAACCAAGAAGAAAGTCCAAATCATCAAAGAAAGGTTGCAAACAGCCTTTGATCACTAGAAGGCCTATGCGGATCAGAAACACAAGCATATCGAGTATGAGGTGGGCGAGAAAGTGTTTCTAAAAGTCTCTCCATAGAAAGGGATAATCCGTTTTGGACGAAAAAACAAGTTGAGTCTGAGGTATATTAGGCCTTACGAGGTGCTTGAGAGAATCAAACCAGTAACTTATCGGTTGGCGTTACATTCAGATTTGGCGCGCATCCGTGATGTTTTTCATGTGTCTATGTTGAGATGATACTGTTATGACCCTTCGCATGTAGTACCACTCAAGGATATCGAGGTTAACACCGATTTAAAGTAAGTAGAAGAACCAATAGGGGTGCTTGATAGAGGAGTCTCATAGTAGCGTAACAAGTGATACCCCTCGTCTAGATGCTATGGAGAAACCATGGAATCGAAGAGGCCACGTAGGAGGTGGAGGCCGACATGAAGGAACTCTACCCATATTTGTTTCCACCAGGTAAATTTCGAGGACAAAATTTTCTTTAAGGATAGGAGAGTTGTCACAACTTGGGTTTTTGAGCTTGAGTGTCGGGTTAACTCGAGGAAAGGGCCTCGTGTTGGGCTATGTGGCTGGGCCTTATGAGTTTTTTTGGGCTTGAAATTTTGGTTTGGGCTTCAGAAGATGGCTTGGAGGTATTTTGGTAAGTACGAAATGGGATAAAAAAGAGGGAGGGGAGTTTAATTTTCTGCATTTTGCTGAACATGGTGATATCACCAATCCCATGTCTCCTTCCGAGTCCTTAAACCCCTATCTTTCCTTTAGCCACCATCACCAAAGGTAGGATTTTGGATGTTTAACCTCTTGAATCTCGTTTGGCTTATAGAGGGAAGTTTTACCAGCAATCAAAAATCTATAAAACAAGGTAAGAATGGTTTTAAATGGTGGGGTTGAGGTTCAAGAGTGAGAATGAGAATGGAGATTTTAGCCTCATTCCTTGTTGTAAAATCATCTTCTAAGCTCGTTTTAATCTACCAACCATGTTGTAACTCATTGCAACACTCCTTTTGTAGTGAAAGAGTTTGGAGAGCATTCAATGGCCTAAGAGAAAAAGAAAGCTTGAGGTGGAGGCTTGGGGTTTATTTCAGCTAGTGATTCGAGGTTAGTACACTTCTAACTTCTATGTGTTCATGTGCATCATCATTTTGATATGTTGTGCTTAATATGTGGTGTTTTGGTAATTTAGAGTTTGGTTGGTCATCAATGACAAATTCTATAATTGATGTTGTTTAAGGGTAAAAACGATTAGAAACTCACTTAATAACTCTCCATAATAGGTAAGATCAGTTTGAGGCTCAATCTTATGGGTTAAGGTTCGGAGTGTTGAATTTTTGAACTCCATGTTTCGAAATTTGGGTTCGTGTACCGATGCGGGGTAAGCGCGTATCGGTATGCCTTTATGTTAAGGAAGGTGTGTTGTAAGGGAAGTACCGGATGGCTTATCGCGTATCGGTACTCCAAGCATAATGATAATTCCAGTAGTGAATTAGCGTACCGGTACGTGCGGCGCGTATCGGTACTAGATGTTACATTGCTTAGAAAGGTTTTCTAGTACCGGTACGCAAGGTTGGCGTATCGGTACGGGTGAGGGTCAGTACATTGCTTAATATGTTGTGTTTTGGTAATTTAGAGTTTGGTTGGTCATCAATGACAAATTCCATAATTGATGTTGTTTAAGGGTAAAAACGATTAGAAACTCACTTAATAACTCTCCATAATAGGTAAGACCAGTTTGGGGCTCAATCTTATGGGTTAAGGTTCAGAGTGTTGAATTTTTGAACTCCATGTTTTGAAATTTGGGTTCATGTACCGATACGGGGTAGGCGCGTATCGGTATGCCTTTATGTTAAGGAAGGTGTGTTGTAAGGGAAGTACCGGATGACTTATCGCGTATCGGTACTCCAAGCATAATGAGAATTCCAGTAGTGAATTAGCGTAACGATACGTGCGGCGCGTATCGGTACTAGATGTTACATTGCTTAGAAGGGTTTTCTAGTACCGGTACGCAAGGTTGGCGTAACGGTACGGGTGAGGATCAGTACAAGGCAATCTGAGTACCGATGGTGGGTATCAATATAGTGCATGGATTATCGGCAAAGGTTAAACTCTTTCGAACCTAATGTGAGTATCGGTACTCATATAGGAGTATCGGCTCGGTGAGGGGAGTACCGATACCCACCTAGGTGTATCAGTACTCACTGGGCAATCTGCCCAAGAAATTGAGTTTGTGTTCGGGAGTCCTACAATTTGTGACTGAAACCCTAATGGGTCTCTTATGACGTAAAATGAATGGTAAAACCGAAAAATGTGCTCCCAAACTTCGATATGGATTAAATGGCTAATTAAGGGTCTAAACGGAAGTGAATTGCTTGTGTTAGCAAATTCTAGGGATCCTTGGTGGATCGTTGTGGTTGTACCAGGTAAGGGCACTTGGTTGGTTTTGAGTCTTTGTTTGGTGGGATCTGGATACCCAGTGAGTGAGTGTTGCAACACAAGAAGACCACTTTGGTAGAGTACCAACGAAGCAAGAATTCAGCATTGGCCTTTTGGTAGAGTACAAGTACTTACATGTAGTGGGCTATGTATTCGTAGGACCCTATGTATTTGTAACTCTATTTGATTTAACTTGTATTGGTCAAATGTTTTATTTCTGTATTTGGATCTCCATTAACTATTTTGAATGTTTTAAGTATTGTCGGATTTAAATACTTTGGTAATGACATGCTTGGATTTATCTCTTTGAAACTTGAGCAAAGACGCCTATTGATCAACCACAGAATCTTTAATGTTTATGCCCAACAATTTCGACTTGTTCAAGTTGAGTTTAAGCCTGGATGCAACTTCGAAACCTTTAAGAATCCAGAAAATATTTTTAATTTGATTTTCACTAGCTCTTCTGAAGAGGATTAAGTCATCGACAAATAGAAGATGAGTTATTTCGGTCGAATTATTACCAATACGGATGCCATTAAAAAAGCCCTGTGTGATTGTCGTATATAACAATGAACTCAAAGCTTCTGCCACACAATTAAAAAACAAGGGAGACAACGGGCAACCTTGCTAAAGACCTCTCTGAATAGGAAACAAATTAGTAGTGGAGACATTTACCAAAACTGATATTGAAGGCGAATAAGTGCACGAAAAAAATCCAATTTCACCAAACGGTACCAAATCCCATCTTCCTCAATATAAAGAGGAGAAATTCCTGATAAACATAGTAGTAGGCCTTGTAGAAATCTGCCTAAAACACTACTTCTGCAAGACCGCATCTTCTAGAATAGTCTATTATCTCGTTCGATATAAGAGTGCAGTCCAAAATATGTCTACCCTTGTAAAAGGCTAATTGAGTTTCCCCAACGATTTCACTCGAAAATGTATTTAATATGAAAGCAATATCCTTAGCAAGAAGTTTATAAACACACCCCACCAAGCTTATAAGCCTAAAATCATCCACCATTTTAGGAGTTTTCGATTTCGAGATAAGGACTATAAATGATTGGTTGAAAGAGAAATCCGTAAGGTCTCCCTATAGAAGCTCAAAAAGAAATCATAGATTTCATCTTTGATTTCTAGCCAAAATCTTTTCAGAAAGCTCAGACTAAAATCGTCTGAACCCGTGGCTCGCGATCCATCCATAGAAGACAAGACGAACCCTATTTCCTCTAAAGAAAAATATTTTTCTAGATTGGTTGTCGATACTGAACTTAAAGATTTCATATTGCAATCAAAACTTACAATTGGGATAGTGTGAGAATCATTGAAAACTTCCTTAAAATGCTTTTCCATGGCACATTTAATCTCAGCAGGCTTAGATAAAATGGTATTCCCCACCTTCAACCGAGTTATGCAATTAGATCTTCTCCTCATCATAGAGACTAAGTCAAAAAATCTCGTGTTTCTATCACCAAATTTGAACCATTTGAGGCGAGACTTTTGGATCTATTCGTGTAACCCCCTTGAACCGGTCTAGTCGCAAGATCGAACCGAGCAAGCTATATTAGAGTTTTTTGAGACAAACCAGAAGATTTACTTAGAAAATGATCCATTTTATCCTTTTATCTTATCTAAATGCATATTTAATTCCTAAGGTGATCATACTGATTATGGTGAAAATTACAACTCAATCGGGCGTCAAATTGACATCCAATTGTATGAATTAACATTATATGGACTAAAATATAATTTCAAATAATTAAGGGGACTTCCTTGAAATTAAAGTTATCAATCCTTAATTAGTCATATTTTATACAATCAGGTTAAATTTCAACTTAAAATAATCATTCAAACTCATTTAATTGTGTGCTCAAGAAATAGGGACTAAATTGCAAAGAATACAAACTTCAGAAGGCATCTTAACAGAAATAACGGCTGGAGTACTTGCACAAAAACTTCATGTATTGCAAAAGGGTTAAAATAAAAAGGGGTATCGATATGGTCCTCAAGCGTATCGGTACGGGTATGCTATATTCGAAAAAGGGATTTTAGTAGCGAAAATGCGTATCGGTATAGTTGCCCATGTACGGACACCAAGTTGATTTATCAGCATCGTGTACCGATACGGTCCCTAGGCGTATCGGTACACCAAGGCATTCTTGCCTAGATTGAGCTGAGACAAGTCCCCGTGTACCGATCCCTGAGGACTCGTACCGATACGAATAGGCTTGTAATAACCTCTTGGTCCAACATGTGACAATTTGGCTCAAACTAACTTACTACAATCAACATCTAATCATCATAAAACTTCACAAACATCAATTCCTTAGATATAGAATCATGGTAGAAGATCATACACAACATATCAAATCCAAACATAAATCCTATAGGCATGATTTCTACCCAAGCATGCATAATGTTTCCTAACCCCACAAAACCAAACATTAATCATCATACAAGTCCAAAACATCAAACATAACTTGTACAAACAGGGAGTAACCAAAATAAACATCCCAATTACAACTTGATCACATTGCCTCTTATTACTACTATGCATTTGTAAAACCATACTTGAAAATACTTCAGTCCTTGGATCTTCCTTTGCTTACTCGCTGTCCGAAAGATTCTATTTCTTTGCATTGATGAGAAAGGAGAGTGTAAGCTATAAGCTTAGTGAGGGAATCTAAAAAACACTCATCAATACATTTAAAACTATTTTAATTCAAATCATATGTATAAGTCTCATGCCAAAATCATCTCATGCTTCTAAGATCTCTTCAAACATGCACATTTAAATTATTTGCAACACATGTATCATGGATTTCTATCACAAACCTTAATTTAAGCTATATGCCAAAATCTCTAAATAGCAAGCTTAAAGAGCATCTCACATATAAACCGTATTATAAAAACATAATCTATTTCTCATGATACATCATCTCATATATTGACATTCAAGTGACTCAAAAACAAGTTTTATTCTATTTTATAAAACACATCGGATACACGAATTCCCCAAGTGGTTCCTTCGGCTATTTCACATATGTCCTCGAACCGGAGCAACCTCTAACGGTTATAACGTATAAATCCACCAGCGGGAGAATTGGCACACTATTGACCCCTAGACCGTTGCGGTTCTCATGGTGGAGCATGGCACACTCTTAACCCCTCAACACATATGAGGCAACTTATTATAGTACACTTTAAACCCTATGGCTAGCCACCTATATCCGATAACATTTTACCTCAGCCACATGCCAATATACTCAATAATAACCTCAAAAACTTACTGTTTTACATATACATCAATTCAAACCATTTTCCAATACGTTAAACCATGTATTTTAGCATTCTCAAAATTCTTTCATAAATCATTTGCTATGCTAAAATCTCGTCATGTATAATCATTTGCAATATCTTTCCTTTCTAAAACATGCATATAACAGTAAGTAATCAATCTACAAACATGTGCATGAGATTCTATTTTGCAAAACCAAAAACGAGAGAGAGCTCAACCAATACTTACTTCTGAGCTTAGATAAGTGTTTCAAACTTATTCTAAACTCCCAACAACCATCTTCAAACCTTTTAAAGCCAGTAAAACGCGTTTCCACTCATCAACAACCCAAAGCTTTCTTGTCGTTGTGAGAATCACACTTCCGAAGCTTCCGCAACCTCTCCAAAAGCTAAAGGATCCAACTCCCCTGCTTTACCCAATCAAAAATAGAGGATTAATGCACTTCCATGCATTTCTAATTTCCAGCAACTAACAAACACAACTTTGCCACACTAAAAACCATCGAACGCCTCTCTAACACAACCGAAATTATCATCAAACTTCATATAAACAAAGCCCAGCCAAAACCTATTGATTTCAACATCTTAAAAACATCAATTAACACCTAAAACATCATTATAACATCCTTATACCTCCAGCAACCTTACAACACCAAGATCACTTCAAAATCTAACTATTTACAACCTAGAAAATTAACAATTCACATAGTTTCGGGATTCCTTTAATTAATCTCTTCTTACAACATTAAAATACATCTTATAAGATATCTAAATCAATTAGATTCAATACAAAACAGATCCATAAAAGCGATTATCAAATTTTCACATCAAAACTCAATTTAACCACCATTTTCCTGTTTTAATCATAATTCCATAACATAAACTAGTTGTAAAGGATCAAGAACTTGAGAATTTCATTAAAGAACCTTTAATTAGATGAGAGAAACAAAAATCACCTCTAATTGCTGATTTCTCCCTTAATTAGCAAAGATTGATTGAAAGCCAAGTAGATTTTGTTGTAGGAATCAAAGAAATAAAGTAAGAAATTAAAAGAGATTGATTCCTAGAAATTTTGGAAAGGAATTGATAGTTTGTCTTATGAGAAAGTTGGGAGAAAAGTGAGAGCAATATTAGTTACGTGAGAAAAGAAATTGTAAAATTAAAATTCCTCTTTATTAATTCTACTTATTTTAATATTTAAAACCAATTAAAAACCCTTTAAAAATAGCC
The DNA here is from genome assembly GCA_019671005.1 of Hibiscus mutabilis. Lineage (NCBI taxonomy): Eukaryota > Viridiplantae > Streptophyta > Magnoliopsida > Malvales > Malvaceae > Hibiscus > Hibiscus mutabilis. Next base: position 43,956,124 of record CM033726.1, on the reverse strand, counting down.
TAAAGTAAGGTAAAAATTTGATGGAAAAGTTGGATTAGTTAGCTCCTTAAAGATTCTAAGTTTTGACCCTTTTACGAATTAGTCACCAAAAACAGTTTTGAAAACTTTGCATTTTAGTCATTAGACCAAAATGTCCCAAAATAAAATATAATTCCTTCAAATTGAATTTACCAAAATACTTAAAATATTAATTAAGTATTTTCTAGTATTTTTTTCATATTTTATTTTAGCTAAAAACAATTTATTAGGATTTAATTCCCAAAACTAACATGAATTGCCTAATCTGGTTCTCCCGTACCGTCTATTCGATCCATCTAACAAATAGGCCCAAATTCAGGGCATTACAACTCTCCCCCTTTTAAGAAATTTCGTCCTCTAAATTTACATGGCGAAAAAAGGTAAGGAAACTGCTTGAACATGCCCTCCTTGTTTTCCAAGTGGCTTCCTCGACTCAACGATGTCGCCACAACACCTTCACTAACTCTATGGTCTTCCCACGAAGAATCTTGCTGCTTGAATCCAAACTTCTCACCGACTCCTCATCATAGGTCAAATCCAGATTCAATTCAATCTCCTCAACAGTCATCACATGCGAAGGATCCGATTTGTACCTCCAAAGCATCGATACATGGAAAACATTATGTATCTTCTCTAACTCCGCTGGCAACCTCAACTTATAAGAAACTGGACCAACACGCTTTAACACCTCATAAGGCCCAATAAACCTAGGACTCAACTTGCCCTTCCATCCAAATCTCATCACATTCTTCCAAGGCAAAACCTTAAGAAACACTCAATCACCAACCGCGGACTCAATCTCCCTGTAGCGATATCCCCTGTTTTCCTACTACGGGTGTTTTCGCTAAAAACGGGATTTTAAGGTGTTTGGAGGTCTTTCGGGTATTTAAAAATATATTCCGTGGGGTTTCATAAAAAACCATATTTTTTTAAAAAGTCACCTCCGGCCACTAAGGTAGGTCGGACACCATAAAACCAGAGATTTTAAAACTGTTGGGTACGAGAGTCAGTTACGGATGGGGAAGGATTAACACCCTCACACCGCCCAAAATTGGTACTTTAAAAATTATCGCTTTATAACTATTAAACTTTCCAGGTTAAAGTGATGATTAAATTAAAATTTGGTTATAAGTGCGAGTAAATTTTAATGGCCCCGTTATTCAAGAGTAAACCGATAGACCACCATCACTGTGCTTGATACTGGCCACGTTTACGCTCAAATAAAAGGGCACCGCATTAACAAAATATATTCCATTTATGCAATCTTAACAAACATTATCCAGCATACATTCGTATTGACATGGTATAAAAACATAATAAGAAAAACATAAATATCACGATATTAAACAAAAATGATAAAAAGCACTAACATAATGTATCACAATAATAAAAACAAAGCATAAACAAAAAATGGAAAAAGAAGAAAAATATGCTTCCAAAATTAAATTAATTAATTTAAACATGCTTAAACATATAAAAAAAACCACAAATACAACATATGCATGACATGAAAAAAAGACACTAAATTAAAAAAAAACATTACCACAAATTGCACCAAAACTTTATCATATGACACAATTTATATGCATAAATTAGAAATACCGTGACATTATATGTAACAAAACATCACACTAACATATGACCTAAAAGACATGAAACTCATACTAACACATATAAGCATACCATGAAAACTAAACTAAAACATAATATATAAAAAAACGAACATGGACAAATGAATAAAAAAAACACATCTAAAAAAACATAAATAAACATGGTATAACAAGGCATATATAAATATGACAAGTAATAAAAACATGCTAAAAACCCATAATAAAACAAATAAGCATGAGTATTTGGAATACAAAAAGGACTGAAATGAGATAAAAATAAAAGCAGAAAATAGAAATTACATAAATAAAGGACACATTTAAGGACTTAATTGAAAACTGGACAAAACTCATAAGGACTGGAAATGTAATAAAACCAAGGGGTAGACTCAAACTGAAAATATCAAAAAAGTGAGGGGATTAACAGGGTAATTCGACCATTTAAAAAAACTGATTAGCTTTAATCTAGGGATGAAATTAAAATGAAAGGAAAAAGAAATGAGGACTGGACGTGTAATTAGACCAAGGGGCAGACTCGATTTGAAATATTGAAAGGACGGGAGGATTTATGACGTTATTAACCCAAAAAGAACTTATTTTCGGTCTATAAAACAAGATACCCGACTTTTATTTTCATTTTCCCCTATTTTTTATAACCCTAAAAGAAACGCTCCCCTTTCTTTGGTTTTTTAGAAACCTAGCAACCCCAAGCCACTACCCTCACCCAGCCGTCGTGAGCCACCGGTCTCAGGCGAGGCTCAGCCGTAACGGTCGCCTCGAGCCGTCCTAGACCTCCCTTTTCTGACCACCGAAAACCCTTCAAAAGAAAAGGCTTCCCATCTGTTTACCCTTCTTTTAAAATAAAAAAAAAACAAGAAAATGGTTCCTTAGAACCAGAAAAGATCCCTCCCTAAACGGCTCACCAGATAAGACTTATCACCGGCGAGGAATGATACGTACAGACTCAGGGTAAACTCTATTTCTTTATTCTTTTTATTTTTTTCTTGTTTACATGTATACATGAGAGGGAAAAGAAAGAAGGGATTACCACTAATTTTTTTGAACTCCTAAAACTCTTTTTTTGAAACTGGTTGTTGACTCATCATATTACAGATCTTAGTTTGATACATATATCTGTTTTTTTTTTGTGTTTTGGTAGAAATAACATAAAAATACATGATTTTTTGATTTCGTACTGACATAGTCTCTTTTTTGGTGATTTTGGCATGTCCGATTTGGTGGGCTGGTGGGGCACGAACGTACGGTAGAATGGCTCTCCTTGCTGGACAAACGACGCGTGACTGTTATTGGGATGAGAAAGATGAGAGGTCACTTCTGCCAGTTTTAATTTCAGCTATTGGATCAGATCTGATCCAACGGCTAGGATTGCTTAGGAGATGAACGATCAAGATCCAATTTGGGCGGATGGCGAGGCTGTACGAGATCTTGCCACGTGGCGTATGGAAGGACGAACGGTCTTGCGCAACGAACGGTCCGGAGGGTGCGTCACACGCACGCCAGCTGGAGAATATTCACTTGTTCTGGGCCGTTGGATCAAATCTCGATCCAGCGGATAAGATGTGGTTGTGCACAAAAATGATAATATTAGGGTTATTTTATCTGATATAGATTAGGGTTTTGGGTCTAGCCAAAAAATGGGCCATGTAATATATTTTGTTTTGGGCTCTGTAATTAAGGACTGGACTGTTAACATTTTAATTTAATTGGGTTTTCAATATTTATCTGTTTTAATTTAATACAAGATACGTATACACTAATACTAATAATGCGTACACGTGCGAATGCATATAAAATGAACATTATAAATGCATACACATGAACACATACATTGACATACTTACAGCATATTAATACTAACATACACACATAATGTATACATAAACAATCAAAACACACGTGACATGCACACATCCGACATACGCGTACCATATTAATTATTAACATGTACACATACATAATATGTATAATATACATGCACTCACACATATCACACACATATATATTACATATATATTGATCATACGTACATAATTAGCACATATAATAATATATGTTATTTTACTAATATATTAATATGATATTTACAAACCAGATAAAAATGAGTGATTACAGTTGCCTCTCTTGTTCTCGTGGAACGGGAATAAAGCAAAGATTATAAGCACTTATTTTTATCCGACTTCCCTGTTTGTAGCTTTGGAATCACGTGTTCTTATAGAACTCTCCGCTTTTCCTCGGCCGAATCTTCAGGCTCGTAAGTTATTCCTATATAGAACTTCTTTACCTTTTGATTTTGGAGATACAGGCTCTTCCTATATTGAACCTTCGCTTTCTTAGGCGGATCCTTCGGCCTAAAAGTTCTTCTTATATAGAACTTTTTACCTCGAAATCTTGGAGTTTGGGTTCTTCCCATATAGAACCTTTCACTCTGAAGCCTCGAGTTACGAGTCCCTCCTATATAGAACTTTTCACTCTAAGATAGTAAAGCTTGGAGTCCTTCATATATAGAACTCTTCGCCTTCAACACGGAGGGTTTTTCCTATATATAACCTTCTGCGTCACGGATGGATTCTTCCGACTGAGAGTTCTTCCTATATAGAACTATTAGTCTTCAAACCTTGGAGCTGCAAGTCTTTTCTATCTATAACTTTTAGCTTCTAAAATCTCAGAATTACGGGTTCTCCCTATGTCGAACCTTTCACTGCGAGGATTCAAAGATAGAGGCCCTTCTTATATAGAACCTTTATCTTCAAATTTGGGATTCACGCCAAACTGGCTACCGATCTTTCTAGACTCATGCTACTAAGGCTGCTAAAATCTTTCCTCAAATTTAGGGATTCATGCCGAAAATGGCTACCGAACTTTCTGGACTCACGCCACTAAGGCTGCCAAGATCTTTCTTCAAATTAATTCACCTCTTCAATGTGAATTCGCAGATCAAAAGCCATTGGCAATCTGTAAGTACCTATTTAAAATAGACAAAATGTTATGATAAATGAGTTAGCATGCTCCTAATCCTAGGGATGCCTAACTATACATGATGCATGAGTGTCAATATATCGATGCGTCTGCCTCCGCAGTCAGTCAATCTCGACCCTCTGCTTGCTTTCTCTTTCTTTTCGTCTTCTGGTGACGGTACCTTATCTCACTGTTGGGTTCAACCATTTCAGCCTTTCTTCTCTGAGTTTATGGCTTTAAGTTTTAAAGTACCCTTTCGAGTTTTCGCTTTAGAGATTTTTTAGGTGCCCTTACGGTTTTCACCTAGGAGACCTCCATTGTCGTCTTGAATATTTTCTCAGGCAAGTATGAATAGTACATGACATTGGTTATCTTACTCTAATGTTTGAAGTCTTCCCCTCGTCATGCCTCAACATACATTATGCCGAAAGCTTGAGATCAAAGTCAATTCTACTTTCTAATCACATGTATTCCCAAGGTTATATCATAATAATGCTTAGAAATCTTTTGTTTATCAGAAGTCTATGTTAACTTGTTTGCATGATGCTTATGAAAGCAATGAGAAGACAAGGAATTGAAGGCACAAAAACATGATCTTATTGATATTAAGGACTTGAAACAGTTTTAGAAAAGCCATGGCAAACATAAGGAAAAAGGAAAGCAGAACATGAAATGCAGAATCCCAAATATCCACCGTATGAATGATGCGTGATCCCGTCAACAAAAATAGAATCTTTGCCTGGAGCTCCTTCTTTTGGTACCCGTATGGATAATTCTACTTGCCGGGGGCCCAATCTCAAAATTCATCTGAGCCGCCCTTAATGGGTTTTCAACTCAGATCCTTTATTTGCCTCAAGATGCCCTTTTTTGGGTTTCTGCCTCGAGCTCTCCCTCTTTTTTTACGAAACGCCTTTTTAGGTTTTTGCCTCATTTCTTTCATTATTTCATTTTTTCAAACATAATACTTCTTAACTGAATTGAAATTCACAGGATTTTTTAATTCCTCCCCATCTAATTTAGTCAAAATCAACGTTTCTCCCGAAAAGGTATTCTTGACGATGTATGGCCCTTCCCAGTTAGGCATCCGCTTTCCTCAAAAATCTTTCTAAATCGGGAGGATCTTCTTAAACACCAAATTTCCCTCTCAAAATTCTCTCGGACGCACTTTCTTTTCATATGCCCACATTATTCGTTTTTGGTACATTTGACCATGGCAGATGGCCTTCAGCCTCTTTTCCTCGATGAGATTTAACTGGTCAAGCCTGGTTTGCACCCACTCTGATTCATTCAATTTTACTTTATTCATAACCTGGAGTGACGGAATCTCAACCTCAATGGGTAGTACCACCTCTGTGTCGTATACTAGAGAATAGGGTGTTGCCCATGTTGATGTACGAACAAATGTCTGGTAGGCGAACAGAGCAAATGGCAGCTTCTCATACCAATCTTTTTTGGTTTCATTTATCTTCGCAAGGATTTTCTTTATGTTCTTATTTGCCGCTTCTACTGCCTCATTCATCTTAGGACGGTAGGTTGTGGAATTATGGTGTGTTATTTTGAACTGGTTGCACACATCAGTCATCAATTTGCTATGCAGGTTGGAAGCATTATCGGTAATAATCCTTTTTGGCATCCCATATCGACAAATGATCTCCTTCTTCAAGAACTTACACACTGTTGTCCTTGTGATATTGGCGTAAGATGCTGCATCCACCCATTTAGTGAAGTAATCAATGGAATCAAAATAAAACGGTTCCCGTTAGAAGCCTTTGGATGAATCTGTCCAATGACATCCATGCCCCAAGCTACAAACGGCCAAGGCGAGTTCATGGTGTGCAAAGGTAAAGGAGGAGCATGGATCTTGTCGGTATATATTTGGCACTTATGACATTTTCTGGCGTAATCAATGCAATCTCCCTCCATAGTCGACCAGAAATAGCCATACCTCCTGATTTTTCGAGCTATTGACAGGCCATTGGCGTGTGTTCCACACAAACCATCATGCACTTCTGCTAAAATTTCTTTAGCCTCCCGGGCATCTACACATCTCAACAGCGTTTGATCATGGCCTCTTTTGTATAGAATCTCCCCATCCAGAACATATCATGTTGCCATCTTTCTGAGTGTTTTTTGGTCATTTTTGTTTGCCCCTTTGGGATATGTTTGAAACTTGATATACTGCCTCAAAAGTCTGCATCTCAATTAGCTTTATCTCTGCCTTCGTATTTGCTTTGAACATAGAGGCCAGGGTTGCCAAAGCATCTGCCATCTGGTTGTCTTCTCTAGGAAGGTAGGTGAAACTAACATTTTCAAATTCTTTAATGAGCTCCTGGATCAACTCGTAGTATTTGACTAACTTCAGATCCCTAGTTTCCTATTCTCCCAGTAATTGATAGATCACTAGGGACGAATATCTGAATACTCAAAGTTCTTTGATCTTTCTTTCAATGGCCGCATTCAGTCCCATGACACATGCTTCGTATTCAGCTATGTTGTTTGTGCAAAAGAATTCCAGTTTATTGGTGAAGGGATAGTAGACATCTTATGGAGAAATTAGCACGGCTCATATTCCGTGTCTAAGGGCATTGGAGGCTCCATCAAAGTAAAGCTTCCATGAGCCGTCATCTGAAACGTCTTCCCCAGTTGTAATGCACATCAAGTCCTCATCTGGGAAATTGAAGTTCAATGATTCATAATCATCTGAAACACGGCTAGCTAAGATATCCATTATGACGCTTCCTTTCACGACTTTCTGGATCACATATACAATGTCGAATTCAGATAACAACATCTACCAGCGAGCTATCTTTCTTGTTAATGACGGTGCTTGCATTAAAGACTTTAAGAGGTCCAATTTGGATATCATCCAGGTGGTATGGTATAACATGTACTGCCTAAGCCTTTAGGTAGTCCAATCCAAAGCACAACACAGCTTCTGAATTGGCGTATCGTGTTTCGCAATCAGTGAACTTTTTACCTAGGTAGTAGATGGCTCTTTCCTTTTTCCCCGACTTATTATGCTGCCCCAACACGTAACCCATCGAGTTTTCAAAAATTGTCAGGTAGAGGATCAAAGGCCTGTTTGGGACCGGCGCGACTAAAACATGAGCATTCGTCAAATGTTTCTTAATCTTCATGACATTCCTTATCCCAGACCCTTGGGTTATTCTTCCTAAGTAGTCTGAAGACAGGGCCGCACTTATATGTTAATTGAGAGATGAAATATGAGATATAGTTTAACCTTCCCAGGAAATCTTAGACTTCTTTCTGATTATGAGGGGGTGGGAGGTCTTGGTTAGCCTTTACTTTTTTGGATCGATCTCAATCCACTTTCTACTTACTACAAACCACAAAAGTTTTCCAGACATGACTATAAAGGTGCATTTAGCCAGGTTTAGCTTCAGCTGGTATTTTCGTAGTCTTTGGAATAGCTTTCTCAGGTTTCGAAGGTATTCTTCCTCGGTTCAAGACTTAGTGATCATATCATCCACGTATACTTCTATCTCTTTGTGCATCATGTCATGGAAAAGAGTCACCATTTCTCTTTGATAAGTTGCCCCTGCGTTCTTGAGTCCGAAAGGCATCACCTTGTAACAAAACGTGCCACACATGGTTACAAATGTAGTCTTCTCCATGTCTTCTAGGTCCATCTTTATCTGGTTGTATCCTGAGAAACCATCCATGAATGAGAACAATGAGTGTCCCGCGGTATTATCAACCAACATGTCAATATGTGGCAGAGGGAAATTGTCTTTAGGGCGTGCTCGATTGAGATCCCTGTAATCTACGCATATGTGGACATTTCCATCCTTCTTTGGCACCGGTACGATATTTGCAACCCATTCAGGGTATTTGGCAACTTCCAAAAACCCAACATTAAACTGCTTTTTTACCTTTTCTCAGATCTTTAACAGCATGTCAGTCATCATTCTTCTGAGCTTTTGCTGGACTGGTTTGCATTTTGGCCTCGTTGGCAGCTTGTGCACCACTATATCTGTGTTCAGCCCTGGCATGTCTTGATAAGTCCAAGCAAAGACATCTTTAAACTACTGAAGTAGGGCTATCAGTTCACGTCTAGTTTCTGAGGAAAATGTAGTCCCGATTTTCACTTCTTTTCTCTCATCACCAGTTCCTAAATTCACAATATCTGTTTTCTCTTGGTGGGGCATGATTTGCTTTTCTTCGTTGGCCATCATCCTTACCAACTCTTTAGGAACCTCACATTCTGCCTCGCCGTCCTCCTCTTCAATTTCTACCGAGATCACTAGGCGTTTGAGATCTACCTCAGGATTGGATTCAGAATCATTCATACAGTTAATTATGGGAATCCTGTATGAAATGAGAACGAATGTATTAGGAAGAGAATGATTTTAAATAAAATGAATGAATATGAGTAAAAGTGAATGAATGAAGTAAATGAAATGTTTGCCATTTGAGAAAATGAGGAAGACATTATTTCATTACAAACAAAAAGTTAACATAGATGCCCTATACAAAAGATCCCCATTGCTCATGGGCAAAAATAAAAGGGTTCGTTTGGAGCATTACTCTGATCTAGCCCTAAAGATTATATGTAGATCAATGTAGCTCTAGTTATTGAGAGTTTTCTCGAGACGGCAGGGGCGGATGCTGGTCAACACGTTGCTGCCATTATCATCTTCAGCTATCATGTTGATGGACATCCCTTCAAGCGATTCACTGAACATCTCATTCTCGTCAAGTATGTCATTTTCTCAAATTGCTTCTTGTACTTTCTATCTTGTACAGTCAATTCCTCCAGAGACAAAGATATCTTTCAAATGAGGGAAAGACATCGGTCTCCATGGAATATCCTCTCCGTTGAGTCTAGCCCTCTTTTGTTCTCATTTCCTTCTATATTCCTCTATCATCTACTGAATGCTCGGTTTGTGGCCAAGCCCAAAATGATCTTTCTTGGTGATGACACTTCTGGGTTATAGGCTTCCATGCAATTTCTTTCCTAAACATCTTCCTGTTTTGGCTCCTCGGCCCAAAGTTTCAGAAATGGTCATCTTAGTGCAGTTGGATAATCTGGGGCTGGGGATCCGATTACCTTTCGCAAAAAATGTAGCATTTACAAGCTCCAATGCTCGGAAAGAGCATTCCACGGCATCTTCATCATTTTGGAAGTAGGTGGCATATGACGTTACCGAGGCGATGATCTCTTGCTCAGCCTCTACAGTGACCAACTTACATTTGATCACAAACTTCAATTTCTGATGAAGTGATGAGGGGACGGCTCCAGCAGAGTGAATCCATGGTCTCCCCAATAGGCAAATATAGGTCGCCTTGATGTCCATTACCATGAAATCAATTGTGTACTCTGTCGGCCCGATCAATAATGGTACTTCAATTTTCTCAAGTGCTCCCCTTTGAGTACCGTCAAAGGCTCTCACAGAGTTATGATAGGGTTTTATGTGGAAATCATCTACCGATAGTCTCTGCAGAGTCACCATTGGTAGTACATTTAATGCTGACTCGTTATCAATCAATACTCCTAGCAAAACATACCCTTTACAGTGGGTAGTGATGTTGAGAGCGTTGGTGGACCCTATACCTCGTTCCGAGATCTCGTCATCGTTGAATGTAACGTGGTTGTATGCAGTGATATACCCCACTATTTTGTCCAGCTTAGATACAGAAATGTCACCGGGTACAAACGTTTGATTCAGCACCTTTAACAACGCATCCCGATGCTTTTCAGAACTCAAAAGCAACTCTAACATCGTAATCCATGCTGGTTGTTTTTACAGTTGTTCCACTACATTGTATTCACTGTGTCTCAAGAACTTCAAAAATTCTTGTACCTGAGCCTTAGTTAATGGCTCGTTAATCTTTGGAGGGGACTCCTCGCCAAATATATGTCCAGGGCCAGTCGACGTAACTTCTCCCTTATCTTTTGTAGGTTCAGCAGATTTCAAAGCTTCCGAAGAGTAGCACCTGCCGCTCCTCGTGAAGTGGCCTACTTTGTTGACAATTTTATCATTCTTTGTATGCTCCTCTTTCTATGTTGGCTCTTCTTTTACTATTTGTTCCTCCTCCTCATGAGGTCTCAACTGCTCTAGTATAGTCACGTTAGCGGTATAATTTCAAAGAGTCCACCGCATGACTTTGAACGGAAACGGGGCTGGTACTGAGATGATTATTTAGAGTGCCAACTTTACAACTTCTCCTTGAGATGAACTTGCTTCCTCTGATCTGGAGGAGACGACAAAGGGCATGTCTCTCATATACTTAAGGTTGGGGCTATCTGACGCACATACATATAACCCCTGCCTTCCTGCAGCCTCCTCAAAGAACTCTATCTTTTTACTGTCCATCAGTTGTTGAATCAATCTCCTGAATTCTTCACATTGTTGGATGTCATGCCCTCCGTCCTGATGGAACTCACAATAAGCTCTACATCCCTTCTATACCACTAATATGTCTCTGTCAATCAAGCGGGCCATGCATAATTGTTGGAACACCCACCGTAAGGGAGACTTAATTTTTGACACATTCTCCTTAGCCTTCCTAGCAAAGTACTCCTCGATAGCATTTACTCCATGGCTCCCATGATTAGGCAACAGATTAGCGGCAACATTTGGTTCCTTAAATTTCAATACCCCAGAATTAATCAAAATCTGCACAAGTTTTTTTTACGCGAGGCAATTTTCTGTGGGGTGACCAGGGGCACCGCCACGATAATCACAATGTGCGTTAGGATCATACCATGATGGAAACGAAGGTTTGAACGTAGTAACATATTATGGGCAGACCAAATCAGCTTTGTGTAACTAAGAATAAAGCTCAGAGTACGAAACTGGCAACGGAGTAAAGGCTACTTTTTTTTTTCTTTTTTTGGAGCTCTCTCTTCTCTTTGGTTAGGGTTCTGAGCCTTCCCTATTGAATCTTGCAGCTGAGATACCGTAAAGTTCTTTGGGACATTGTAGGTACTCGTAGTGTTCACTTCATTCTCCCTCTTCTTGTTGTATTTTTTAGAGCTATCCCCACTATCAATCCTGCCACTCTTAATCGCCAATTCGAGAGACTTCCCGGTCCTGATCAAATCGGCAAAGTTCTGGGTTGTATTATTGATAAGGCGATCGAATAGTGTTCTCTTTAGAGAATTTACAAATAGGGGCGTGATCTCATGCTCAGGGATTGGTGGCTGGATCTGAGTGGCCACCTCTCGCCACCTCTGGGCGTATTGTCGCAGACTCTCGTTAGACTTCTGTTCCATGTTTTCTAACATGATTCTACTGTGGGTCATATCTGTTATATGTTTGTACTACTCGATGAACGCCTTTGAAAGATCCTCCCATGACATGATATTCGCCCGGCTTAATTGGGTATACCACCAGGTTGCTGCTCCAGTCAGACTATCCTGGAAGTAATAGAACATAAGCTTTTCATCCTTGATGTAGACTGTCATCTTTCGACAATACATGGTCATATGCGCGGAAGGACATGTAGTTCTATCATATTTATCAAATTCCGGAGTTTTGAATTTTGGTGGTAAAACAAGGTCAGATACCAGGCTAAGATCACTAGCCTCATTCCTTGGTTCATTTGTGGTTTGTAGTGCTCTGAATTCCTCTTCCATGAGGCAAAACCTTTCCTCCCACTTCTTTTCCACTTTCGTTCTAATTTTCTTGACCAAATTCAGGTCTGGCACCTCTTCTTTGTAGAATGCCTCTGTATCAACGGGTTGGCTTTAGATGCCCCTGCCTAAAGACTAGTAGATATCCCGACAAGATCAATGTATACTCTTCTTTCCGGACTTGGCGTCTTTGGTTGAACCTTGTTGTGAGATGTGACACCTTCTGGCTCCTGGGCGACTTCGTCTCTAACCTTTTCTTTCCCAAGGCTTTTTTCCAGCAATGCGGTTAAGTCATATACTATTGCAGCTTGTGATCGAGCGATCTGCTCACTAAGATGTTGTCTAGCTTTATCGAAGCGTGCTTCAAAATCCTTCGCCCGTTTTCCAAACTGACTATTCTATCCTCTATTAGTTTGCTTTGGAACCGAGTAAAGTATGGATGCAGAATGGTTCTGGCTTATCTTTTAGTTTAACTGCCACAATATGTACACTATTAATATTTTTGCAATGAAAAATGAATGCATGTATAATGATGCAAATTCCATGATGCAAATTCCATGATGCAATGCAAGAATGTATGCAAATAAAGGTACTGATTCCGCTGGTAATCACCCTTTTGAACTACTTTCATAGGAATTAAAGGGTCCAGATTACAAAATATTAAAATAGAGTTCTACACATAAGCCCTAGCTCTATCTCCTAACTTCTCGATAGACCTGGGTAGCTTGATGAACCTAGTCGCTTCTTTCATGTCCGAGGTTATGAAAGGTCGAAGGGCTTCGGGTTCTGCAGCTAAATCTGTCACATGTCCCGCAACTCGTTGTATTTCTACCATCAGGGTCGTGTAATACTGGTCTCTGTCTTAAATCATCTAGGAGGCATCACGAAGTCTTCGCCGCCAATAATTGTCTCCACCTACCATAGCTTCTTCAAGTACTCTAATTCTCCCTCGTAATCCTGAATGGTTACCTTGAATGACTCAATACGGGCTCGCAACATACCAATTTCACCATCCATTTCTTGTAGTTCGATGAAACCATTCCTTTGGCGATAGGTCTGAAAGGACTGCTCTAACTCTGTCAGTCTCCCTCTTAACTCGGAATTCTAATTTTGTCTCTGATCCAGGCTTTGAACAGTGTTGTTGTACAGGTTTTGCATCTCTAGTAGTCTATTCCTGCTCCTCATGGACTTTCTCTTCCAAACGACAATGTTCTCTCTTTCGTAGATGATTGCTTGCTTGCCTTTGTCGATCTCTTGCCTAACTATTTCCTTCTTTTGGTTAATGGCATCCCTAAAAGACTGTCTTTCACTATCGATGGCTAACTTGCAACTTTCTATCTCCTTCTCGATTGCTTGCTTTTCTCTCGTTCTTCTTCGACTAAATGCATACCGTTCAACCTTTCCTTCTCCACGGCTAGGAACTGGCTTCAGCCAGCATTCTGTACCTTTGCTTGAAGCTGGAGAGTATCTTTCTGATAAAGAGTATTCTTCTCACTCAGATCTGCGTTCAGCTTCTTCAAATGCCTAATGGTCTCGTCTCGTTCATCGACATCTAAACTTGCCTTGTAGAGCTCACTCATATGCTGGGTCTGCAAAGCCTCCATCATCCTCTTAACCTCGTCGAGTTCATTTCGAAAAATATCAGCCTCGGATGGTACTATCCTCATATGTTCCTCAAGTGACATGGTTGGTCCTTGGTCGGGTTCTTGAATCTTGTCGTTAATCCTTACGTGCCTCCAAAAATCGTAATCCGAGGTGGTCATGCATTCGGTATCTTCTTCTACTCCTATCCAATAATAGTGATCCCAAGCTCTCATGATGGTCTGAACCTTCGCCCTTGAAAGAAAACTCACTTCGACTTAAACCGACGGTGACAGGAACAAACTGTCGCGATCTGAATTGTTGAGACACCAAAAGCAGAGCACAAGCAATTCCACCATGTAGCCCTAACATCATTATCCAGTCATAATCGTCGCAGCTGTATAGGAAGTAACTAACCCTGCCAAGCCAAAGAACTCTCCACACTATGTCTTCGTCTTGAATGTTCTTAAAGATCCGGGTCCATTTCTCCCTCTTCAAGTCTTTTCGCCACTCATTCGCTAAGTACTCTCGCAAAGGAGAAAAGTCTCGAAATGAAATTCCTGGAAAAACCCTCGTTGGTGTTTTCCATATATGGCTCTGAATCCAAACCTGTAGTAACTGTGCAAACCCCATGAAACGTCCCTCTTCATGCTTTCGGCTTGCATTCAGAGAAATAAAAGTTTTAATTAAGATTGCCGGTATTGGATTCGTCTTCCGCTTCAGACGCTCAAATAGATCTAGGATGGCTACATTGATGTTTCCAAGAACCCTAAGAAAGATGACCAGACCATATATCCCTAAGGTGAATAGGTCCATCTTCTTTACCTCATCTGGGTGCGCTGGAATGATGTCTCGGATACTCTCCCAGGCAAAGGCTAAGCTGTCTCCTCGAACCTGAATCAGGCCGTTAACCAAATCGTCACTCATCCCGGTAAAAGTTTTAAGCTTCGAATGGTAATTCTGGTTCCTCGGCGGCTTCGCATAGATCCAATCTTTCTGGATATTTTTCTAATTAAGTAGGCCGTGTATTCCTCTACCGTAGGCATCATATCTTCCCTGTTGAAAGTGAAACAACAAAAGGCGGGAATCCAGAACTGGAAGATGGCTCGGAGTAAAGGCTGGTTGACTCGGACATACATTAACTATGCTATGTCACCAAAACTATCACAAAATAGGTCTTGTAGTCTTCGATCTCATCTTTCCCAAATTCTTTTAAGCTCCCATAGGTTATTCTGTTGGAGGCTCACATAGGTGTACCCTGACACTATACGTTCACTCGGCAAACTTTTACATTAGGTCCTCTGATTGACTTCTGACCAATGTATGACGGCTGAGTTAAGTTCTTCCTTCTTAAGATACATTTTTTCCATGATGAAAGATTTTCTGATCGGGCAAACCACTTGATCCAGTACCTTTATGTAATGCAAATGCAATGATATACGCAAAAAAACAAAACAAAAAAGAAAACGAGTCAGTACCGGATAAAATAAATAAATACATAAATAAAAGGACAAATTAGATAAGGTAAACAAAGAAAATAACCCTATTTACATCCCGTCTAAAACACCTAGGTTATCTGCATGGCTCTAAAGGTGGATTTTTATATGTTCTCTACATGCAGTGTTGGTGCTAGGAGGTACCCGAACTGTCCTTGTTGTCCCCTACTAAGGGTAGCAAGGCCCCCGATCATCACCCATTATAGGCTCCTTTCAACCGGGTTCAATTCAGGGGGACCCATTCGCTTATGCCCCTACGAAGGAACGATATCCTTATGAAATCATAAGGTACTCGAGCCCCGAAGGTACTTTTCTAGGCCCATACGGAGGAACGATATCCTCACGAAAGCACTAGCGTTTTCCCCCACTTAAAAAGGACAGATTTATATGTCAAATTTTTAAATGCGTTAAAATCAATTATAACCAAATATTATTTTAATAGTCACATTAGTCTGGAATTCCCGATATTAATAAAGCGGTAATTATTTAAAAAGATTGACTCTCTTTTGTTTTTGAAAAGCAAAAAATTGTCCCCAGTAGAGTCGCCATCTGTAGTGATATCCCATGTTTTCCTACTACGAGTGTTTTCGCTAAAAATGGGGTTTTAAGGTGTTTGGAGGTCTTTCGGGTATTTAAAAATATATTCCGTGGGGTTTCATAAAAATTGTATTTTTTAAAAAAAAGTCACCACCGGCCACTAAGGTAGGCCGGACACCATAAAACCAGAGATTTTAAAACTGTTGGGTTCGGGAGCCGGTTACGAATGGGGAAGGATTAACACCCCCACACCGCCCAAAATTGGTACTTTAATAATTACTACTTTTATAACTATTTTGGGTTAAAGTGATGATTAAATTAAAATTTGGTTATAAGTGCGAGTAAATTTTAATGGCCCCGTTATTCTAGGGTAAACCGATAGACCACCATCACTGCGCTTGATACTGGCCACGTTTACGCTCGAATAAAAGAGCACCGCAGTGACAAAATATATTCCATTTATGCAATCTTAACAAACATTATCCAACATACATTCGTTTTGACATGGTATAAAAACATAATAAGAAAAACATAAATATCACGATATTAAACAAAAATGATAAAAAAACACTAACATAATGTATCACAATAATAAAAACAAAGCATAAACAAAAAACATGGAAAAAGAAGAAAACATGCTTCCAAAATTAAATTAATTAATTTAAACATGCTTAAACATATAAAAAACCCACAAATGCAATATATACATGACATGAAAAAAAGACATTAAATAAAAAAAACAACATTACCACAAAATTGCACCAAAACTTTATCATATGACACAATTTATATGCATAAATTAGAAATACCATGACATTATATGTAACAAAACATCACACTAACATATGACCTAAAAGACATGAAACTCATACTAACACATATAAGCATACCATGAAAACTAAACTAAAACATAATATATATAAAAACGAACATGGACAAATGAATAAAAAAACAATACATCTAAAAAAGCATAAATAAATATGGTATAAAAAGGCATATATGAATATGACAAGTAATAAAAACATGCTAAAAACCCATAATAAAAACAAATAAGCATAAGTATTTGGAACACAAAAAGGGACTGAAATGAGATAAAAATAAAAGCAGAAAGCATAAATTACATAAATAAAAGACATATTTAAGGACTTAATTGAAAACCAGACAAAACTTATAAGGACTGGAAATGTAATAAAACGAAGGGGCAAACTCGAACTGAAAATATAAAAAACGCGGGGGGGATTAACAGGGTAATTCAGCCATTTAAAAAAACTGATTAGCTTTAATCTAGGGATGAAATTAAAAGAAAGCAAAAAGAAATTAGGGTTGGACGTGTAATTAGACCAAGGGGCAGGCTCGGTTTGAAAATATTGAAAGGGCGGGAGGATTTATGACGTTATTAACCCAAAAAGAACTTATTTTCGGTCTACAAAACAAGATACCCGACCCTTATTTTCATTTTCCTCATTTTTTATAACCCTAAAAGAGAGGCTCCCCTTTCTCTGGTTTTTTAGAAACCTAGCAACCCCAGGCCACTACCCTCACCCAGCCACCGTGAGCCACCGGTCTCAGGCGAGGCTCGGCCATAACGGTTGCCTCGAGCCGTCCTGAACCTCCCTTTTCTGACCACCAGAAACCTTTCAAAAGAAAAGGCTTTTATCTCTGTTTACCCTTCTTTAAAAATCAAAAAACAAGGAAATGGTTCCTTAGAAGCAGAAAATATCCCTCCCTAAATGGCTCACCAAATAAGGCTTATCACCGGCGAGGGAGGATACGGACAGACTCAGGGTAAACTCTATTTCTTTATTCTTTTTGTTTTTTCTTGTTTACATGCATGCATGAGAGAGAAAAGAAAGAAGGGATTACCACTTATTTTTTTGAACTCGTAAAACTCTCTTTTTTTTGAAACTGGTTGTTGACTCCTCATATTACAGATCTTAGTTTGATACATATATTTGCTTTTTTGTGTTTTGGTAGAAATAACATAAAAATACATGCTTTTTCGATTTCGTACTGACATAGTCTCTTTTTTGGTGATTTTGGCATGTCCGGTTTGGTGGGGTGGTGAGGCGCAAGCATACGGCGGAATGGCTCTCCTTCCTGGACGGACGGCGCGTGACTGTCATTGGGATGAGAAAGATGAGAGGTCACTTCTACCAGTTTTAATTTCAGTCGTTGGATCTGATCTGATCCAACGGCTGAGATTGCTCAAGAGATGAAATCTGGGCAGACGACGAGGTTGTACGAGATCTTGCCACGTGGCTCATGGGAGGACGAACAGTTTCGCACGTGTTTTGCACGCTCGCGTGAAAGGCGAATGATCCAGAGGGTGCGTCATACGCGCGCCAGCTGTAGAGTCTTCACTTGATCTGGCCGTTGGATTAAATCTCGATACAACGGCTAAGATGTGGCTGCGCACAAAAATGATAATATTAGGGTTATTTTATCTGATATGGATTAAGGTTTTGTTAGGGTTTTGGGTTCGGCCAAAAAATGGGCCATGTAATATATTTTGTTTTGGGCTTTGTAATTAAGGACTGGACTGTTAACATTTTAATTTAATTTGGTTTTCAATATTTATATGTTTAAATTTAATACAATATGCGTATACACTAATACTAATAATGCGCACACGTGCGAATACATATAAAATGAACATTATAAATACATACACATGAACACATAAATTAACATACTTACAGCATATTAATACTAACACACACACATATAATGTATACATAAACAATCAAAGCACACGTGACATGCACACATCCGACACACATGTGCCATATTAATTATTAACATGTACACATACATAATATGTATAATATACATGCACTCACACATATCACACACATATATATTACATATATATTAATCATACGTATATAATTAGCACATATAATAATATACGTATATATGCAATAATAATATCGGTTAATTATTATACTATTATATTAATATGATATTTACAAACCAGATAAAAATGAGTGATTACACTCCCTACGCTTCAAGTTAGCATGACTGTTGCCGATTCAAAGCCACCTTCAACCGATCAATAATAAGCTTCACCTTCTCATTGGTATCCTTCAACATATTAGGCAAAGAAACATATTTTTCTCCTGCCTCCGCCCAACAAAGTGGCGTGCGACACCTTCTACCATAAAAAGCCTCGTACATAGCCATTTGGATGCTAGCCTGATAACTATTTTTATAGGCAAACTCCATCAAAGGTAACTGCTTCTCCCATGTTCCTTGGAAATCAATGGTGCAACACCGTAACATATCCTCTAATTCTTGGATAACGCATTCAAACTGGCCATCAATTTGAGGATGATACGAAGTACTGAATTTCAACCGTGTACCGAAAACCTTATCCAAACACTCCCAAAACCTTGATGTAAAACGCAGATCTCTATCTGATACTGTAGACTTTGGCACCCCGTACAACCTCACAATCTCAGCAATATACAACTCCGCCAACTTATCTAAAGTATACGTCATATGTATAGCTAGAAAATGTACACACTTCGTAAACCAATCCACAATCACCCATACAGAATTCTTCTTTGATGGCGTCAAAGGCAATTCGGTCACAAAATCCATGGTAATTCTCTTCTACTTCCATTTCGAAATCCTTAACGGTTGCAACAACCCCAAAGGAAACTGATGTTCAGCCTTAACGTGCTGACATGCCATACAACGAGCAACAAAATCTGCTACATCCTTCTTTAAACTAACCCAAAAATACTTGTTTTTCAAATCATGGTACATCTTTGTGCTTTCCGAATGCATAGCAAAAGGACTCGAATGTGCCTCGGTCAAGATAGTGTGCCTTAACTCCCCATCTTTCGGCAAAACCACTCGACTCTTGAAACATAAAACTTCTCCATCACTAAAACAAAAATTTGTTTGATTACCATCCATTATGTCCTTGACATGCAATACTAGAGAATCATCATACGGTTGCTTCTCCTTGATTAACTGCAACAACGATGGCTTCACTTGCAACTCAGCCAATAAATCACCATCACGCGTTACACTCAACCGAACAAACATCGCCCTCTACTCAGCAGCAACCTTTCTAGTTAAGGCATCAGCTATAACATTAGCCTTTCCTAGGTGATACTCTATCGTCAAATCATAATCCTTAAGTAATGCCAACCATCTTTGTTGCCTAAGATTCAACTCCTTCTGTGACATAAGATATTTTAGACTCTTGTGATATATGTATACAACACACTTCTCACCATAAAGATAACGTCGCCAAATCTTCAACGAAAATACTACCGCAGCAAGCTCAATATCATGCGTAGGATAGTTGCGCTCGTGCACCTTCAACTGCCTAGATGCATAAGCCACAACCCTTAATTCTTTCATTAACACACATCCCAAACCAACGTAGGACGCATCACTATAAACTACAAACTCCTTCCCTGACTCAGGTTGAATCAAGATTGGAGCTCGCGTCAAAAGTTTCTTCAACTTATCAAAAGCTTGATGTCTAGCTTCTGTCCACTCAAAACTTATATCATTTTGCAACAACTTCATCAAAGGAGTAGCAATCCTCGAGAACCCATCCACAAAGCGTTGATAATATCCTGCCAACCCCAAGAAACTACGAACTTCTGACACTGACTTAGGTTACTTCCAGTTCACTATCGCCTCAATCTTCTGCGGATCCACGTGAATACCCTCGGCCTAAACAACATGACCAAGAAAAACCACTTGCTTGATCCAAAACTCACACTTACTCAGCTTGGCATAAAGCTTATTGTCCAATAGAACTTGCAACACAATCCGCAAGTGTCGATCATGATCTTCCTTGGTATGAGAGTACACAAGAATATCATCGATGAACACTACCATAAATTGATCTAAGAATTCACAAAACACCTAATTTATCATATCCATGAATGCTGCCAATGTAGTAGTCAACCCAAACGGTATCACTAAGAACTCATAATGTCCATAGCGAGTGCGAAAAGTTATCTTCGGCACGTCCTTATCCGTTACCTTTAACTGATAATACCCAGACCTCAGATTAATCTTAAAAAATATTATAGCACCCCAAAACTGATCAAACAAATCATCGATCCTCGGTAAAGGATACTTGTTCTTAATCGTCAACTTGTTCAGTTAGATATCCAGATTCATGACATAAGCTAGATATGTCTGACTTCCAGATTCTAACAACGTTCGCGCTTTCAAAGTCGAAACAACATTGGACAAGAACTTGATATTCTCACCTACAATCATCACTTCGTAATCCTCAGCAAGTTTCAACGAAACCTGCTTGGTCTCAAAATCAACCACAGCCCTATGTTCAAAGAACCAATTCATCCCCAAGTTTACATTAAAACTATAAAACAGCAATTCCATCATATCAACCGCAAACATATGACATTGGACCATCAAAGGACATCTCTTATACAACCTCCTAGTAACTACTGTCTCACCAAAAGAACTAGTTACCCTCATACTAACATCTAACACCTCTACAGGTATATCAAGCAAGCATGCATGTTCACGCAAGATGTATGAATGTGTAGAACCAAAATCTATCAAAGAAAGCAATGGTATGGAATGCAAAGTAAATGTAACTGCAATCATATTGATATCATTCTTTCCCACACGATGCGCAAAAACCCTCGTCGGTCTACCACCCTCAGGTTGAATCGCTATAGTATGACCAACTGCCCTCTGACCATCCTCTCTACGCTGAAAATATCCTCAACCACGACCTCTCTGTGGCACAACAACAGGTGCAGGAGCCTGACCTTCTCTAGCTAACTACGGTCAATCATGCCTAAAGTGATCTCATGACCCATAGCTTCAACAAGTACCAAGAGTACCCCAACATTTCCTTGTGTATTATCTACCACATCTCTCAGACTTAGGTGTTCAAGCAAAGGGATTCTAAATATGATGTATACGCCCAACACTACTCCCTTTGCATCTCTGATCCGGACGATACCTCCTATTTCTATGCTTTTTGTATTGATCTCTGTCAACATTTGATTCAACATTCTTTTTCCCCATAGAAAAACTCTATAAACGAGCAGGCAACCCTAAATTTTGTTCTACTTCCTTAGCTCAAGAAACAAGGCATCAAACTTGGTATAATCTGTAGCCAACATTTAAGTTTTCGCTTCCTTAACCAGCCCATAACGAAAATGATCACATCACTGACGCTCATCTAGAACCAGCTCAAGAGTATACTGGCTCAACCGAACAAATTGGATCTCATACTCGGACAACGATATGTTCATCAATTCCAAAGCCATAAAAAAAATTTTCTTTTCATCTTGATATCTAGATCCCAGATACTTCTTTTAGAAAAAAGTACAGAAGAACTCCCATGTTACATCAGCAGGTGCCAAACCCGCAATAGTAGTCGTCCAGCAACTATAAGCATCACTCTACAGCAACGACACACTACAACCCAACTTGCAGACATCTGTACACTCCATATGGCCAAGAATCCTCTTCGTGCTGGTAAACCACTCTTTGGTTGTTTCAGAGGCCAAACATCTAAACTCAGTACCACCCAAGCTACGCAGACGCTCTAAAAGTAGCCTGGTATTAACAGCTGTTGTAGGCGCCAGTGTAGGTACTTGCACTTCAGCTATGGTCGCCTGAAAAGCTCCAGTCATCGCCTAGATCAACGGTGTCATATCACCAAAAGTAGGTCCTTGTGGTACCTGAGGCGCACCAACCTCAATTCCAACACCAGTAGGATAAATCGGTGGAAAAGGAGGCAACCCGTCATCTTGTCTATCCACAACACTCTCATATAAGCTCTTGTCTCTCGTCTTGATCTCATTTCGCAAAAATATAAGTCTAAAACATGATAATGCAATAAAACAATACAATTAGACCAGTTTACAGTGAGAATCCAAGTCGCTCATGTTTAAAAACAAAAATTATTTAACTCTAGTAGTAATAAGGCAATGTGTCCCCAAGCAAAACACCCCAACATGTCACATATCGAACATAATCTCACAAATTCAAACACTGTGCATACCAAACAAGAGAATCATGTATCAACAATTCATCAAACAACCATAGCCCACCTCCCAACAATCATAACATGGTTCTGATACCAACAAATATAACCCTTTTGACCTGATCCAGTCGCAAGACCGAACCGAGCGAGCTATATTAGGGTACGCCAAGTTAAACCCATAAGATTTACATAGAAAATGATCAATTTTTTTCTTTTTTATCTTATCTAAATGCATATTTAATTCCTAAGGTGATCATGTTGATTATGGTGAAAATTACAACTCAATCGAGCGTCGAATCGAGATCCAATTGTACGAATTAATGTTATAGGCACTAAAATGTAATTTTAGATAATTAAGAGGACTTCCTTAAAATTAAAGTTACCAATCCTTAATTAGTCATATTTTATACAATCAGCTTAAATTTCGACGTAAAATAATCATTCAAACTCATTTAATTGTGTACTCAAGAAACAGAGACTAAATTGCAAAGAATACAAACTTCAGAAGGCATCTTAACATAAATAACAGCTGGCGTACTGGTACGAACACTTTCCATATCGCAACGGGTTAAAATACAAAGGCGTACCGATACGGTCCTCAAGCGTATCTGTACAGGTATGATATACTTAAAAAAAAGGATTTTAATAGCCAAAAGGCGTACCGGTACGGTTACCTGTATACTGACACCAAGTTGATTTATCAGCATCGCGTACCAATACAGTCCTTAGGTGTATCGGTATGCCAAGGTATTCTTTCCTAGATTGAGCCGAGACAGGTCCCCACGTACTGATCCCTGAAGACTCGTACAGGTACAAACATACCTGTAATGACCTCTTGGTCCAACATATGACACTTTGGCTCAATCTATCTTACTCTAATCATCATAAAATTTCACAAACATCAATTCCTCAAACATAGAAGCATGGTAGAAGATTATACACAACATATGAAATCCAAACATAAATCATATATGCATGATTTCTACCCAAGCATGCATAATGTTTCACAACCCCTCAAAACCAAACATTAAGCATCATACATGTCCAAAACATCAAACATAACTTGTACAAACAGGGAGTGACCAAAATAAACCTCCCAATTACAACTTGGTCACATTGCCTCTTATTACTACTATGCATTTATACAACCATACTTAAAAATACTTCAGTCATTGGATCTTCCCTTGTTTACTTGTTGTCCGAAAGAGTCTATTTCTCTGCATTGATGAGAAATGAGAGTGTAAGCTATAAGCTTAGTGAGGGAATATAAAAATCATTCATCAATGCATTTAAAATTGTTTTAATTCAAATTATATGTATAAGTCTCATGCCAAAATCATCTCATGATTCTAAAATCTCTTCAAATATGCATATTTAAATCATTTGTAACACATGTATCATGGATTTCTATCACAAACCTCAATTTAAGCTTCATATGCCAAAATCTATAAATAGCAAGCTTAAAGAGCATCTCATGTATAAACCGTATTATACAAAACATAATTCATTGCTCATGATACATCATCTCATATATTGGCATTCAAGTGACTCAAAAACAAGTTTCATTCTATTTTATAAAAACACATCAAATACACAGATTTCTCAAGCGGTTCCTTCGACCACTTCACATACGTCCTCAAACCGTAGCAGCCCTCAATGGTTATAACGTATAAATCCACCAGCGAGAGAATTGGCACATTCTTAACCCCTCGACCGATGAGGTTCTCATGGTGGAGCATGGCACACTCTTGACCCCTCGACACACATGAGGCAACTTATTATAGTACACTTTAAACCCTATGGCTAGCCAACTATATCCGACAACATTTTATCTCAGTCACTTGCCAATATACTCAATAATAACCTCATTAACTTACTATTTTACATATGCATCAATTTAAACCATTTTCCACTACATTAAACCATGTATTCTAGCATTCTCAAAATTCTTTCATAAACCATTTTCTATGCTCAAATCTCATCATGTATAATCATTTGCAACATCTTTCATTTCTAAAACATGCATATAACAGTAAGTAATCAAATCTATAAATATGTGCTTGAGATTATGTTTTGCAAAACCGAAAACGAGAGGGCTCAATCAATACTTACTTCCGAGCTTAGATAAGTGTTTCAAACTTATTCTAAACTCCCAGCAACCATCTTCAAACCTTTTAAAAGCAGTAAAATGCGTTTCCACTCACCAACAACCCAAAAATTTCTTGTCGTTGCGAGAATCACGCTTCCCAAGCTTTCGCAACCTCTCCAAAAGCTAAAGGATCCAACTCCCCTGCTTTACCCAATCAAAAATAGAGGATTAATGCACTTCCATGCATTTCTAATTTCTAGCAACCAACAAACACAACTTCGCCACACTAAAAACCATCAAACGCCTCTATAAAACAACCAAAATCATCATTAAACTTCATATAAACAAAGCCCAGCCAAAACCTATTGATTTTATCATCTTAAAAACATCAATTAACACCTAAAAACATTCTTATAATGTCTTCATACCTCCAGCAACCTTACAACATCAATATCACTTCAAAATCTAACTATTTACAACCTAGAAAATTAGCAATTCACATAGTTTCGGGATCCCTTTAATTAGTCTCTTGTTACAAAATTAAAACCAATCTTAGAATAGATCTAAATCAATTAGATTCAATACAAAATAGATCCATAAAAGTGTTTATCAAATTTTCACATCAAAACTCAATTTAACCACCATATTCATGTTTTAATCATAATTCCATAACATAAATTAGTTGTAAAGGAAAGAACTTGGGAATTTCATTAAAGAGCCTTTAATTAAAGAAGAGAAACAAAAATCACCTCTAATTGTTGATTTCTCCCTTAATTGGCAAATAATGATTGAAATCCAAGTAGATTTTGTTGTAGGAATAAAAGAAATCAAGTAAAAAATCAAAAGAAATAAAAAGAGATTGATTCCTAGAAAATTTGGAAAGAAATTGATAGTTTGGCTTCTGAGAAAGTTGGGAGAAAAGTGAGAGCAATATTAGTTACTTGAGAAAAAAATTTGTAAAATTAAAATTCCTCTTTATTAATTCTACTTATTTTAATATTTAAAACCAATTAAAAATCCTTTAAAAATAGCCTAAATTAAGGTAAAAATCTGATGGAAAAGTTGGGTTAGTTAGCTCCTTAAAGGTTCTAAGTTTTGACTCTTTTATGATTTAGTCACCAAAAACAGTTTTAAAAACTTTGCATTTTAGTCACTAGACCAAAATGTGCCAAAATCAAATATAATTCTTTCAAATTGAATTTACCAAAATACTTAAAATATTAATTAAGTATTTTCTAGTATTTTTCCATATTTTATTTTAGCCAAAAATAATTTATTAGGATTTAATTCCCAAAACTAACCTGAATTGCCTATTCCGATTCTCCCGTACCGTCTATTCAATCCATCTAACAACTAGGCCCAAATTCAGGGCGTTACAACTCGTTTTCTTCTCTCCTATACCTTTCCCAAAGCTTAGCGCGATTCGACTTTAGTTTAAGATATAGATTAAGATTGTTAACTCTATTAGCTATGGATTGCTTAATTTTAGAACACACCTCCGGTTCTTTTATCGACATCTTCTCACCAGCTTGCCGTTTCAAAAGCCACACCTTTGAGGCGTATTTACAATTTCTAAGTAGAATAGAAATGCATTTCTCCTCGTTCTATTACAGACTTGAATAATGTTATCCACATAACCTTTCTTATCCACCCAGCATTCAAACCATTTGAACGGTTTGGGGGCCCATTGAACATCAAAGAGCTTTAAAACTATTGGATTATGATTTCACAAGCTTTTATCGAAAATAGTTTGCATCAAGTATGGTCAAACTAACACGAATTCTGATGAGAATAAAAATCGATCTAGACGGCTATAGGACGGTACTTCCCTTATGCTAGACCAGGTAAATTTTCCCTCGTGCAAAGAGGGATCAACAAGCTGAAGATCATTGATAAAATTGGAGAATGACTCCATAGCTCTAAGATTGATGCTAACACCCACTTTTTATTCTGGATAGCGGACAACATTGAAATCTCTACCCAAGAGGATAGGGAGATTTAGGTTAGAGAGAAGAGCAATAAGATTGTTGAAGATTTCTGTCTAACTGCCCCATCATTAGGAGCGTACACATTAACTAACGTGCACCGAAGGTCGATTGAAAAATCCTCCTAATTAGAATGATAGTATAAAGATAGGATGAGTGCGATTCACATATGAAAAAAGATGGATTAACGATCTTATCATCTACGGAAGCGAATTTGGTTTCTTGCAGAAAAACCACCCTGACTTTGCAACAGTTTAACCTTTTTCTTTACCGAGGATTTTTTCTGAACTTTCCCAAGCCTCTAACATTCTAAGATAAATTCATAAAAATTCAAAAAACTCACCGCAAAGTGTATACGCGAAATGGGTTCATGGAGAAGCACCATTCTTCAACACAATCTCCACTAAATGCTTGGTCACTTCTTTAGAGCTGGCATTGAATTGAAGACCCAAAGAGTTGTAGGCTTCAATATAGGCCTTAGCTTCCAAAATTAGAGTTTTAGATGTATGATGAGGGGAAGGATCTGATGGAGGAGCTGAATGAGAGATATGTGCCTTTATGGATCTAAACTGCCCTCTGCCTGAAGCCCAGCACTGCCAACGCCCCTTTTGCTTTTGTGTTTAATCTAGCGATATTACTAAACATATTACCATAGGGCGAACTTAAAGAAGCCCAATTGGAGGCACCAAAGATGCGTCCAGGGCCTCACTACTCATATTCTCATCCATACAAATCTTAAGAGACAATTTCTAGCCAATTTTATCGGGAATCGAGGCGTGTTAAGAAACATCAACTTTCTCTTGATCTTTGGAAACAGCATCTGCCGCCAAACCAAAAGAATCCAAATCAATGTCGTTGTGATAAAGGGAAGAAGCCTCTGTATCCTGAATCTTCAGAAACCTACCGTCGATCCAGCATCGCTCATCTTCTAATCCTGCCGTAAAGACTCTAAGCCTAAACTTTTCTCCGTTCAGCACAATAGAGACGGATTATGGGGTTTCTCTAAACAGATGTTTGAAAAAAAATAAAAGATTTTATAGTAGAGCCCGTGAAATTATCAGATGTTAAACACATAAAAGATTACACGACCAGTGAGTTTCAAGTTAGAGTGTAACGACTCGATTTTAACTTGGTAATTCAGGTTAGGTTATTGGGTTTGAATAAATTATTTGGAGGACCCAAAATTGAAGAATCTAGAACATTAAAATTTGAAATTAATGGATATGGCCTCCATTTTGGAATTATAGATGAAACTCTAGGGAAATAAGTATGGATTTTTGAAAAGTTGTATGACCTTTTTGTAGTTTACCCATTGGGTGTTGGTGGGCATTAAATTGGTCTGATTTTGGCATGGAGATGAGAGAAAAATCAAAATAATAATTGTGGATAGAGAAATATTAAGAGAGTTTTAAAGAGATAGAGCTTTCAAACCTTGATTTGCCATTATCTAGGTCGTCGTGGCTCTCACCGTCAGCATTACCTCATTGCCACTACCACTCGGTAGGGTGAACAAAAGAATAAAAAATGCTCGAACATTTTTCCATCGTCCATCATCGTGAAATGTCGCTATCGTTGGACTCACCGGCTGAAGACAAGCAGATCTGAAGCTCATCGTCGTCGTTCAGCCATCGGAGGTTGCTACACGCACTCTACAAGCTTTCGTCTACACGTGAGAGTATGCAGTTACTGGGGATGGGTGCACAAGGGTTCTCATGCACCGTGCCACATCGAATCTGCCTCAGCCTGGTACATGTACACTCGCGCTATACCAGATTGTGCATCGCGGGTGTAATGACCCAAATTTTTGAGTCAACAAATAGACGTTGACTCGGGTTATAAACCTTAATGTTGGTTGGAGTAATTGGACCTGTTGAGCTAAGTTTTGGCCTTATTGATTGAGAATTGGGCCATGTGGGCTTGGGTAGTGACCAAGTTGTGACAAGGATTTATGTGGGGAGTTTATGTTGCAATTTTACCCTTTTTAAAAAAACAATGGCTGACCATCCTTTATTATCTTTGTCCTCCATGTGAGTTGGGGGGACAAGCTTACCTCACTAAATTTTTTCATCTCTTTTATCTTCTCCAACATCCTTTCTTCCTTCATTTCTTTACCTATTTTCATCACCCTAAAGACCCATACTTTATGCTCTAAAACTTCTATCCAAGATTTAAGATTTATGGATTCTTAATCTCCTTTTTAAGGGCTTCAAGAAAAGCACATTCTTTTCTCAAATAGGTGAGTTTGGCATTCATAGGTTTTTGAGTTTCAAGCTTGTTAAAGCTTTTCTTTGGGTTTTAAGCTGGAAATTCGTAGCTAGATCTTTTCCTAGTCTCTAGTTTGAGGTTTGACTTATTTACATGTTGGTTTGGCTAAGGAATAGAGGGTTAAGGGCATATTCATGTGTGAGACTCAAAGGAAAGTGCAAAGGAGCTTGGGTGAGTGCTCATTTCGGGATTCTTGCTAAAAGACCAGTACATTTCTGACTCATTTCTTGAATATCATAAAGTAGTTGCCTTGCTTGATTTTGTGGCTGAGATGGCTAGTTTTGGTGTTAAGGTAGCTTAGAGCCTTGTTAATGGTGAATCTTGAATTAATTGTTAAAAAGATGTAATAAGGGTGGTAAATCACTCTAATCAACTCCCATAAGAATTAGGATTAAGTTAAGGGGTTAAAGGTTACATTGTGGGGGCTTGAAAAGTAATTTTCTAAGCCTTAAAAGCCACGTCTAGGCTTCGGTATCGATATACGGAGAGCCCGTACCGATACCCTGTGTTGTTTTTGATGGAAAGAGGCAAAATTATAGGGGGTATCCATACGCCCTAGGTGGGTATCGATACCCACTATACCATTGAAATTACAGTGGCAAAAAATGGTATCGGTACTCAGGAAGGGTATCAATACTATGGGGTATCGATACCAAGATGGAGGGTATCGATACCATGGCAAAGGTATCGATACTAGGATGGGGGTATCGATACCCATTGAGCAATCTGTCTAAAAATTTACATTTTGAGTTCGGATGGCTTATAATTCGAAAGCTAAGCCCCAATGGGCTTCTAATGTGATAAAATAAATAGTAAAATCGAGAAACCGAGTTTTAATCCTTATTTATAAGAGTAACGTGAAATGGCTTGGTTAATGATGGCATGATATAAATGTAAAGGTTAGTGTTATGCTTTGGGGCATTTGTTGTTGGTTTGGCTTGATGTCACTACCTCTTGGTGAGGAGCATAAATGCTTGGAGAGCATGTGTTATCTTATATTATGGTAAAGGAATCTGGATGTCCTAGAGTCAGTACTACGGTACTTATATAAGGGTATGTATATTTCAGCCTGAGTGATCAAGTACATCCGATGTACTCATGGGCTGAGTGATCAGGGTACGATTAAAAACCTATATGTGATTATGGTGATCTGGATAGGGAAATAAACTCGACGAGTTGACTGAGCTCGAATAACCTGATTGGCTAAGTGACCTCAGGTAAAGACTACTTGTGGCTAATGTGATCCAAGTAATTCTAGGGCGTATCCGTGGTTAGGGTGATCTAGATATGGTCTATTGACCCGATAACTGTGTGAGCACGGGTAACCCGATAACTGTGAGCACGAAAAAAGTAGGGATTTGTTGGCAATTATGTGGATAACGTATGGATGTATTATGTATGCTATGTGGATGTTATGGGAGTTAACTCATGAACCTTACGACTGTGTGGTCAGGGTATAACATGTATTAACTCGATGGGATGAGTGAGCTTGGGTAACTCGATAGACTATGTGATCTCGGGTATGGTAAAGCTTGTGAAATCATGTATGTTTTTTATGGACTTTATGATACCTTGAGACAGGTGATCTAAGAACTCTAGCTAGTGTAGGCTAGGTAATAGCCCGTAGATAGGAAGACCTTATCTATACTCTCTAAACTATATTATCTTGCATGCATATTTTATGATAATCACGATTTGTGGTAGAGTAGAAATGTACCACTAAGCTTGTTAGCCCAGCATGTAGATTTAT
Source organism: Hibiscus mutabilis (assembly GCA_019671005.1). Lineage (NCBI taxonomy): Eukaryota > Viridiplantae > Streptophyta > Magnoliopsida > Malvales > Malvaceae > Hibiscus > Hibiscus mutabilis. The sequence goes on along the minus strand of CM033726.1, from coordinate 43,925,214 downwards.
GGTTTTTCCGTGCGTATGTTGACAGGTCACCCCCATTGGAGGATCTCATCGGTGAGGACTTCCTAGCACCGCGATTGCTTCAGAGTACAATACTTGTTATTTTAGTTTGGACTAATGTATTCATAGGACCTTACCGCAGTTAAGTCTGAACTCTATTTGAAATATTATTTTGGTTGTACGGTGTTTTAAACTTGGAGCTTCTGTTTTGTAAACTTATTTACTTATTTAATTGCATGCATTTATGGATGATTTGATATTTTGAAAAAGGCTACTTGTGTTTTAAAATGAAAATTTTGATGGGTCGATTTTGGGTGCCCGAATGTAGCATTCTGGATTCAGGTTTGGGATTAGGGTGTTACAGTGGGTGCATTATTCTACCATGCACCTGTGTCGCACAAGATCATCCTGTATCTTAACCTCCGCCGCCATTGATCACCGCCGCCGCCATTGATCACCACCATCGCTGATCGGTATTGACTTTTTTCGAGGACCCTACTCAGGGGGGTTTGACGTTCTGAGTCTATTGGCGCTGTCTGTTTTGCCAAATTCGAACTCGTTAAGCTATTTTTATATGTTTGACTTTGTGAAATAGTTAGTGAATGGTAAAATTAATTTATAATGTATTCGTATTTATACAAGGATTATTTAGGCATGAGTATTGGATCGAGATGAACTTTGGGAAACTTGAGTGAGGAATCATCGGTAATTTCTTGAGGTTAGTACACCTTGAACTCTGAAATACTTTCTGAGCATCATAAGTGTAATTGCCTTGCTTGTTAGTATTTGCAAAATAGGTAGACAAAAATAAACGTGTTTAGAGATTGATGTTTTGAGAATTGGTAATTATGAGATGTATGATGATGATTAAGGATATGACATGGCTCGTATGGGCTTTAGAGACCGTGTAGGGTCGTTGGATATTCGTATAATTATTTAATGCTTGTTTGATTTATATATTGTGATGCTTGGGGCTATTGGAATGAAAATTGATTTGTTTGGTGGAAATTATGCTTAAGGGATAAATATAGAAAATTATTCGATTAAATGATCTTAAAGCCGATAATTGATATTAAATGATTAAAGACGTTAGAAAATAAACCATAATGACTTTCAAAAGCTTTAGGGAATGAATAAAGCATTGTAACGTCGTATTTAATAGAAATGGTACGAACCAGTGAGTATCGGTACTAGGAAAATTTAGGATTTCCAATAAGCCATGTCAGTATCGGTACGCGTATGAATACCGGTACCCAGGGGTACCGTACCAATACTCATGTTCGAGTACCAATACTCACTTAATTAAATAATCAATAATGCTAGCTATGGATGAGAATTGAAGTGTATGATTAATAACCTGGTTAATGCCTTAATTAAAGAGATAACGTAGACTAATGAGAATAATTATACACTCCTTTGTAATGTACTAAGATCTATGTAATATAAAATTAATGATGTGATGATGATTAGCAACAATATGGGCATCTTTGAGATCGTGTTGCTTGTATGCTGCGTAGACATTTGATTTGTTGAGTCGATGATTGATGATATCCAAATACCTAGAGAGAGTTTGTGGGTTGCAACACCATAGTTAGAGATACCGAATGAAGGTTACCAATGCTGTGTGACCCGGGCCTCTTTCGAAGATACATGATGAGGAATTTCGAGTATGGGTGTATGTTCTGATGCTGTATGACCCGGCTTTACCCAGAAGTGTACATTCCCAAGGTTGTGTGATATCATGCCTCACTTCAGGTTTGTGATTATGACTTGTATGCTTTTACCTCGATGATCTGAAGAGATCTTGGGTATGATTGAGCCTTGTGTGCCATATATGATAACTTGCATGATGAGAGCACATGTTTAGCTAGTGGTAGTGCCACATGTTTATTTATTTCTCTTTAGTGCTCGTACTAGCTTGCATGCTTATGTTTATGATTAACATGAAGTATAGTACAGTAGATGTGTACCACTGAGCTTTGTAAGCTCAGCGCTCGGAATCGTTGTTTTCGTGCGTAGGTTGGTAGATCGATTGGGAGCTCGAAGAGCATTGTGGGCACGAGATTCCAGCAAGCGATGATATCCAAAGTATGATACTTATATTTAGCGGCCTGAGTATTCATAGGACCTTACGTGCCTGAGTTTGTAACTTTATTTTGAAATATTATTTTGATATGCAATATATAAACTTGGAGCTTCTATTTAGTAAATTAATTTATGTTGTTTATTTAATTATATGAAGTATTGGATGATATAATGTTTTGGATAAAGGCTAAATTTATGGTTTTTAAATAAAATTTTTTGGTCGAAATTTTGGTTGACCCAAATGTAGTACTTCGGATCCGGATCCAGATCGGGATGTTACATGGAGAAAAAGAAAGAACAAGAAAAAGAATCAACAAGAGAAAGTAAATATACACATTTGATCTATCCTTATCTTCAAACTCCATCGTCCATCCTGTCATCATCACCGATTTTATTTTCTTCATCTTCACCGTCGATTAGCCCATGTTCGCTGGTGTGAAGGTGAGGCTGTTGAGGGTGAGGATGAAAATGAAGGTTACGATTTGAAATCTTAGGTGTTAAAAGTTGTATTTTTTTTTTAATTTTAAGCTATATTGAGCATCTAATATGAATAGAAATGACATTTCATAATGAGAATAATAATTAAAATAATTAATGTCATCAATGAGTGACGAAAAGTTTAATTTTATACTTTAATGAGTGAATTAAACATTTTAAAACTTCAGTGGTTAAAATAGATTTAAAATAAAGTTAAGTGATAATTTATATAATTTACCCTAAAATTAATAAAACATGAAATTACCGAAAGAGCCCCGAAGAAAAAATGTCCTTAAAATCTCCACTTTTTCTATTTTCATTGAACAAATATCGAAGTCCTCCATCTTTATTGCTTCACTCACAAATTAAACTTTTTGTTTCTGAGTTAAGTAGCTTGAGATCAATAGCAGGAATGAGATTGTCGCCAGAGGAGTCGTCGGAAGCAAGCCAACATCTTTCGGCGCCGCTGCAACAGCTTCAGACCGGTCGAGATGTGGCGTCCGACGACGACAGGTCGGTGGCTGCGGATTCATGGTCTATAAAGAGTGATTACGGAAGCACACTTGATGATGAGCAGCGCCACGCTGATGCCGCCGAAGCCCTCTCCTCCGCTGCCAACTTCCGTCCCGCTTCTGACTACAGGTTTTTTTTTTTTTTTTGAGTTTTTAAGTTAGTTGATAAATCAGGGTTTTGAATTTGCAGAAACTGAATTCTTAGCTTACTTTCTTACTTTTATGTTTTTCTGTTTGTTGTTTATGTATTATTTGGGAGTGAATTTTAAGCTTGAGATTTGATCTACTGACAATTTAAATTTTCGCGAGAAGGTCAAATGAACATTTAACATAGTTTGACTTTTGTATTGGAAAATTTCATAGTTTATTTTACCCTATCTGTCGAATTTATAGCTTGTATTAATGTGTTTTTTATATTAATCTAAAGATAAATATATGTGGATCACTGGTATTAAAATGAAAATAAAAGTTATGCAGATTACCAATCTATAGAAATTTTAGTTCTGTACAGCCAAAAAGTTAATAGATCTACATTCAATGTGTAAAATATTTATTGTTATAGAGGAATGATATCATGAAACAAGTTCTTTTCTTCTAGTTTGGTTCTTTTGCTTCTTCCCCTTTTTTCAGCTATAAAGCAAAAGGAAATGGTATAAAGAAAAATCATATATGATGAAAAATGTGCTAATGAGTATAATGAAATACCGAATAAAACAGTGATTTATTCCATGAAAATGTAAAATTATGAGTTTATGTAATTTTGTTTTAATTATTCAAGATTATTATTTACCTTTATATCCAAAAACACGTTATACTTTTTATGGCAAGTGGGAAAGTTAACATTGAAACAGAAGCTTTTCAGGATTTGGTTTTAATGGATGGAATTCTAGGACAATATTATTTTCACTCATTGCTAAAGATGTTGAATAGTGTATATCTATCATTGCCTGTATGGTTTGTGTTGTACATACAGTTCTGACAAGGATGAACCGGATGCGGATGCAATGACATCGATGCTTGGTCTTCAGAGTTACTGGGATGCTGCATATCTTGATGAGCTTGCAAATTTTCGTGAACATGGTCATGTCGGTGAAATTTGGTTAGCGTTACCTTAATTATGCTAATTTGCCTTCAGGATAGGCATGATCTTTGTACTAATAGCCAAGTTTTTTGCTATTTATCAGTTATCGCATAAATACATAATCTGTGAATAAATATATTAAATGGAATGTAATTTAATATTCATTTCTATGGTTTACCCAACGACCCAGTAACTTGATACCTTCTTTGAGTTGGTATCTGTGCCAGTTTAAATAACTTTCTTATAGCAAAAGGTTTATAAGAACCTTTATTTGTGCTAATTTCACTTTGAGTCTTTTAGTTAGTTTTGCTCTTCACCTTTTTACCTCTCTTTACACAGGTTTGGAACTGGTGTCATGGATACTGTTATTTCTTGGACCAAAAGCTTGTGTATTGATGTTTCCCAAGGTCACATCCCGAATCATGTTGGAGAGGCCAAATCTCAGCCTGTTGAGCAGGATGATAAGTATTTGTCTTCCTGGAGTGTACTTGACATTGGCACGGGCAATGGTCTGCTCCTTCAGGAACTTTCTAAGCAGGGGTACACTATAAGATTTTGCCTGTAGTTTTGATATTTTATGCTACAAATATGAATTCAAGTAAAATTAATTCACAGTCCTTAAGTGAAACAATCAGTTTGCATGCATATTGTTCTTTCTATTGCTCTCTTGGTAAGACATATTTTGCTGGATTCAACATAAGCAAATGAGAGCAGCTCTTAGTCTTAGATTCTTGAATTTGGGTTCGCCAGAGTATTATCAGTGATAATGGGTATGAATGAGTGTTTTCTATAGAAAAGGATGCAACTTTACTTAAAGACGGAAAAAAAATCACTTGCGTGTCTATGCATCAATTATGGACATCAAATTTTGCATATAAATGTGAAGGCGAAACAATAATGATGTATAGAGAAACACTGATAGTGTAACTAGTGTTTAAATATGGCAATACAGCCTTCTTGGCTGTATTACTTGAAAAATTAACCATTTTAATAATCAGATAACATTTTCCCATTTATAATTGCATGCATATTATTAGGTTTAATTGCAACAGATGTACCCAAAGTATCAATAAAACTTTAAATTGATCCCAAAGCTTCAAGACATTCAAATTAAATTCTGAAACTAAAGTATTGTTCCAATGAAGTCATTTTATCAGCTGTTAGCTTAGGTGTTAAATTCCTACTTGAATGTAACATGTTGTAGAATTTAGTGAAAATAGAAGAAAAACTATTATGTTACTCAACGTTAAACAGGTTACAAAATTGAACTCTTTTATAGAGTCCTTAAGAATTTATCTCTAACTAGGAATCTTAATAATAAAAGACTTCTAACTCTACTAACAGATAACTCTTAGTCTTTTACATAATATACAAGTCTTTTACATAATAAACAAGTCGTATTATCCTACACTCTGGAGAGTATACGTTGTATAGTCCCAGCTTGGATAAGAACTCATCAAAAACTGATTTGGGTATGGCTTTTGTGAGTACATCTCCTAGCTGTCCTTCTGTACGGATGTATGACAAAGAAGCTACCCATTGTTGATTTTTTCAGAAATAAAATGCTTGTCTATTTCAACATGCTTTATTCTATCATGTTAAACTGGATTCCTAGCAATTTGAATAGTTGATTGGTTATCACACAAAACCTCAAAATTATTTTCTTGGTTTGTGTGCAACTCCTTAAGCAATTTGAGTAACCAAATTCCTTCACACATTCCTAGTGCCAAAGTTCGGAATTCTGCTTTTGCACTGCTTCTGGAGACAACTGATTGCTTCTTGCTTCTCCAAGTCACGAGATTTCCCAAACAAAAGTGCAGTAGCCACTAGCTGATCTCCTTTCAGTGAGTTCTTCTGCCCAGCTAGAGTCTGTGAATACCTTTACAGATCTGTCCTGTGACTTTTTAAACAATAAACCATGTCAAGGAGTCTTTTTCAAGTACCTAAGAATTCTGTTAGCTGCTGCCATGTGTTTTTCATTAGGATTGATCATATGCTGACTTATCACGTTTACTGGAAAAGCAATGTCTGGCCTGGTTAGTGATAGATAGATTAATTTTCCACTAATATCTGAAACCTATCTTTGTCAACTAGAGAGCCTGTTTCCTTAGTAAATTTTAAGCCAGCTTCCATTGGTGTATCTGCTGGTTTACACCCTAGCATTCCAGCTTCATTCAGTAAATCAAGGACATACTTCCTTTGATTAATCACCAGCCCCTTACTTAACCTTGCAACCTCCATGCCAAGAAAGTATCTAAGCTTCCCTAAGTCCTTTGTTTCAAATTCTCTATTCAGAAGGTTCTTCAAGCAGCTAATCTCTTCATCATCATCCCCTGTCAAGATTATATCATTTACATAAACAATCAAGATAACCCTTTTGTTTTTCGAAGTTACCTGAATAAAGAGTGTGTGGTCAGCTAGTGATTGCACATATCCATTCTTCAGAATAACTTTAGTAAACCTGTCAAACCAAGCTCGAGGGGACTGCTTTAGACCATAAAGTGACCCGTTGAGTTTACAAACTTTCTGATTTCCTTCAACTGATTTCAGACCAGGTGGAACTTTCATATAAACTTCCTCCTCTAACTTTCCATTAAGAAATGCATTCTTGACATCAAGTTGGTGCAGGTTCCAATCGTTGTTGACAACAAGACTTAATAGAACTCGATCAGTGTTGAGCTTTGCCACTGGAGCAAAAGTTTCAGTGTAATCAATCCCATAGGTCTGTGTATACCCTTTAGCCACTAGCCTTGCTTTATATCTCTGCACACTGCTATCAGATTTATATTTCAAAGAAAAAACCCACTTACAACCAACAGGTTTTTTACCTTGGGGAAGATCTGTTATTGTCCAGGTATCACTTTTCTCAAGTGCACTGATCTCTTCTTCAACAACCCTTCTCCACTTAGGATGCTTTAGTGCCTCATCAACAGTTGAAGGGATATCTTCTTCATCTAAACTTGTTGTAAAGGCTTTGAAAGATGACATCAAAGAACTGTAAGCAGCAAATTTCTGAATAGGATGTTTAGTGCACTGTCTAACTCCTTTTCTATTAGCAATAGGAAAATCATCAAGATTAGTAGTAGACTCACTGATCATATTACCTTCATCTTCCATATTGGCAATTGGACTCAAATCCAATTCTCGGCAAGTGTCAGATTGCAAAATGGCCTTGGGTATGGTTTTCTTTCTCCTTGTATAGGTCAAAAGTTTTTTAGGAGGAGTAGGTGTTTTGGAAGGGTCTTGAGAAATTGTAGTTGTTTTTGAAGGGGTTGGTAAAGAAGATATAGGTGAGAAATCTGAAGGTGGTGTAGGCAACAAAGGTGGATTTGTGGAGTGAGTGAATGAGAAGTCTGGAGGTATAGAATGAAAAATAGGAGAAGTTACCCGGTGTTGGTGAGAAGGCTGAAAATCATCCCAAGTCTCCCAATGAATTGCAGCCTTAGTAAAGTAAGGGTCCTGTTAAAAAAAAGGTAAGATCCATAGTAACAAAAAGTTTTCGAGATGGGGGGTGATAGCATTTATAGCCCTTCTTAAGTGAAGAATACCCTACCAGCATACACTTCACAGATCTAGGATCTAACTTGGACCTATTAGTGGTTGAATTATGAATAAAAACTGTACAACCAAAAATTTTAGGAGGTAATAAACAGGAAAAAGGATTAAAATGGGGATAACTTTCCAAGAAAATGGATTGATGGGTTTTAAATTTCAAAACCTTACTGGGCATGCGATTGATCAAATATGTGACAGTTAACAAAGCCTCTCCCCACAGGTACTTAGGGACATTGCTGGTAAATAAAAGGGATCGAGTGACCTCAAGAAGGTGTCGGTTTTTTCTCTCTGCAACTCCATTCTGTTGTGGAGTATCAACACAGGAACTAATCTGAACTATTCCCTTTTTTCGAAAAGAATCACCCAAAGACCTAGCAAAAAATTCACTACCATTGTCAGATTTAAACAGTTGGATTTTAGTATGGAATTGGGTAAGAACCATGGTATAAAATCTCTCAAAAATGCTTTCGGTTTCAGACTTTTCTTTCATCAAATATGTTCAAGTAGTCCTGCTATGGTCGTCTATAAAAGTAATAAACCATTTACAACCATCAACATTCTTCACTCTAGAAGGGCCCCAAATATCACTATGGATCAAAGAAAAAGGGTGAGATGGTTTGGTTTGTTTAGCAAGAGGACAGATATGACATTTAAATAAACTTGATTTTTATTTATAAATAAAGAAGGGTACAATTTTGCAAGATATTGAAAACTAAGATGTCCTAACCTAAAATGCCATAATAAAACATTATCAGTCTGTCCTAAAGCTGTAAATGAACAAGGAGATTGAGAGGTAGAAGAGGGTGGAGTGCCCTGAAGAACATAGAGGTCATTGTGCAAACTAGCATTGCCAATCATCTTCTTCGAGTCCATTGCTTGCAAAACACAACCAGAAGCATTAAAATTTGTGGAACGCTTTAAATCTGTAGAAAGCTTGCTAACAGAGATAAGATTGCAGGCGAGATTTGGGACAAATAAAACATCATTGAGCAGCAGATTTTCATTAATAACAATAGAACCACAACCCTGAATTTGAGAAAGGGAGCCATCAACAGTTTTAATAGATCTACCAGAAGAAGATGCTGAGTATTTAAGGAACAACTCCCTGTTACCAGTCATATAGTCAGATGCCCCAGAGTCGATGATCCAAGTTGGAGTGAGTTGTGCAGATAAAAAGGCTGTAGGGAAGGAGGTACCTTCGGTTTCTTTCATGGCCAGATTTGCCTCGCTAGGACATGCAAGTTTTCCAAACAATTTCTGAAGATCTTCAATCTGTTCCTTAGTGAAACTAGTAACATTAGAGGCAGAAGCTAAATGGGACTGTGCATCTCTAGAGGACCTTGGCTTCCAATCGACTGGTTTGCCATGAAGCTTCTAGCACTTCTCCTTGGAATGGCCTGGTTTCTTGCAATGATCACACCAGCGCCGACCTTTTTTAATAGAACTAGAATTGTTTTGAGTGAGGAGAGCAGATCCTTCATGGGAAGAAGGTTTAGGAAGCATCACTGTTCGCCTGCTCTCCTCCTTCTTAACTGTAGAAAAAACTTCTCGAATAGAAGGAAAATGGGAGCTGCCAAGAATTCTACCATGAACCTCATCTAACTCTTTATTCAACCCATGAAGAAATTGGAAAATTCTGCGTTGTGTAGTGATTTTCCTGTACAAGGCAACATCAGTTGGTGTCTCCTATTCATTCGGCTCATAAAGGTCTATCTGTTGCCAAAGAGCATTGAGGGTATTATAGTATAGGGTGACTGACATTCCTTCTTGTTTGAGAACCGATGCTTGACCCTCAATCCCATACAACTCAGAGATGTTGTCTGTACTGGAATAGGTTTCTTGGACAACATTCCAGATTTCAACTGCCGTTTGATAAAGGAGAAAATTTCTGCCTACACTGGGAGCCATGGAATTGAGCAACCAAGACATCACACGGCTATTTTCGTGCATCCATTTGGCATATCCAGCAGCAGTAGCCGCAGGTTTTTCAACATTCCCTGTGAGATAGCCCAATTTGCCACGCCCCGAAATAAAAATCTTGACAGATTGAGACCATTCCAAATAATTATTTCCATTCAATCTGTGGCAGGTAATAACAAGACTGGAAGAGTCATTGAGATCGTCAGAACTAGAAATAATCTCTGGTGAAGAGGTGATTTCAGTAGAAGAAGTATTAGAAGAAGAAGAAGAGGTGGCCATCGACTAGGGTTTTTATTTTAAAGAGAAATCGAAACCCAATCTGATACCATGTAGAATTTAGTGAAAAAAGAAGAAAAACTATTCTGTTATTCAACGTTAAACAGGTTACAACATTGAACTCTTTTATAGAGTCCTTAAGAATTTATCTCTAACTAAGAATCCTAATAATAAAAGACTTCTAACTCTACTAATAGATAACTCCTAGTCTTTTACATAATATACAAGTCTTTTACATAATAAACAAGTGGTATTATCCTACACATGTTCTGTTTCAAAACTTGTATGGATTAATAAATATGTTAAACACTTCAGATCAAAGATGCAGCCTTGGTATTTAACACCAAAACTAACGGATGGGCCGACATGACCTAATGAGAATGGCACTTTAGGTTTAATCAATAGAATGACACTTTATTCGGGATGTGCATCAAACACTTTATGAACTGTTTCAATTTATTATTATTTTTGTATTTGAATTGAGTGATTGACTTTTTCTATAATTAGAGAGACCTTATTGACAGAGCTCACACACACAAAAAGTACTAAAATGTCACATAAAAGACTATTTCTGTTATCCCATTGTGTATCACTTCAGTGTTGGTTTAATCTATTTAATTGTAGTAAAAATAAATAGATGCAAATAATATATTTAGGCTTTGGATAAACTTTACGATAAATTTATGTGTAAAGAAACAAAATTTTCTTCTTGTTATTGCTTTGATGGTAATGGTTAGGTGCATGTGCTGCATTTTTTAATTCAGGTTCACAGATTTAACTGGAACTGATTATAGTGAAGGGGCAATTGACCTTGCTCGAAGCCTTGCTGATCGAGATGGATTTTCAAACATTAAGTTTCTGGTATGGATGGCTTTTTATGAATCTAACTGGATTTTAAGTACAGATTGTTTTCCTCCCATTAATTTTTTTTAGCATTATCATGTTCTTTATATGGAAGTGTTTATCCCCGATTTGAATTGAATTGCTTTATAGTATGTGTGGAATGGTTAATTCTCATGCTTTGTATATTTGTTTCTATATACTTGTACATCAGCATTGTCTTGGTTCTTACTTTTGATTCTTGTTTAATCTTTAGAACTTCCTAATCCATTTGTCTTAATTAAGACGACCTATTTCGTTTGCTTTCATCTGTTGTGAGAAACCATTGTACCCTTTTACAATTCCTGGGATTCCACTTATCAACATTCTTACTTCTTTTTAGATATTTGTTTATATTTAGAACTTTTTCAACCTTGTAAGGGGTGCTATAAAACCAAAATATAATGGCTTGGGGAAGATGGGGCTGACAATGCAGTCCAAAAGACAATTAAGATCCATGTTACGAAGAAAACTGGATATTAAGACTTAAAACACCCTTCTAAGAGATAAGGATGGAGTTGTAGGTTTCTTATGCAGAAAATGGAGCATAAAAACATTCCTGTGGAGTTGAATTCCTACATAATTAATAACTCTATTGGCTCTCGACTGTACTCAAAGCACCTTGACAGTTACCATTTTCATTTTGTCTTTAGGTTGATGATGTTCTTGAGACAAAGTTGGATAGACAGTTTCAACTTGTCATGGATAAGGGGACTCTTGATGCCATTGGCTTGCATCCTGATGGACCTATAAAAAGGTAACAGTAATCCCATCTCTATTAAAATTTTCCCAGTCGCCTTCTGTTTCCTTGGTCCAGCAATATGCACGATGAATAACTGATTATAAGGAAGTTCACATCCATGTAGATAGAATCTCATGAATTGAATTGTGCAAGTTGCACTTATGCATATGATAGGCATTAGTTAGCCAGTACCCCCAAAAAAAAAAAAAAAAAAAAAAAAATGAAGAAACTTTAGCTTTTACAGTTGTTATGACTTTCTATCTGACCACCTTTTAAATTTCCTTGAAATTCCTTTTCAGGATGATGTATTGGGATTCAGTTTCAAAGTTGTTGGCCCCCGAAGGAATATTAGTAAGCACCTTACAGGCTTGTTTATGATTTTATCTTTTATTTTCTAAATCTGTCTGTGAAATGAGGGTCATTGCATTGGCTACTTGGATAAGATCAAATATTCTTAAACATGTATGTGAGAATTAAATGAAATATACAGTATCACCTATGTTACCAGGACTCAGATGTGTCGGATATGGGCAGTTTTTGACATGGGTATTTTCAAATCTTTTTCCAAGTTTTTCTGTGCATTTGGAGGGACGTATTAAATGAAGAGTCGGAACAACATAGAGAGTAACCTTCACCCAATCCTTTTTTAATTTTAATGCTGTTTGCAGGTGATTACATCTTGCAACCATACAAAAGATGAATTGGTGCAAGAGGTGGAAAATTTCAATCAAAGGAACATTGCAACATCCCAAGAGTCAAACACAGTCAAGGACCAAGAAACCCAGAAAGACCATCCCCAGTGTCGATATCTGAATCATGTTCGGACTTATCCAACTTTCATGTTTGGTGGATCTGTGGGATCGCGTGTAGCAACTGTTGCATTTCAAAGGAACTAAAATGGAAGGATGGGTCTTTGCCATGAATTGACTACACGTTGATTTTGTTGCGGTTGAAATCGGTCGTGCATACACATTGGTGCTGGATGTATATTGACATTTGAAACTTTCATTTATCGGATTCATCTTTATGTTTCTTTCCATGAAAGATACTGGTGTAACTTGTGGTGAGATTATCCTAGGCAATTTTAGTACCATGCTTGTTTAGTTTATTGAGTGGTAAAGTGGGACAATCAGATGTATCTTTCAAATTCTAGGTGTTGGGTCGATTTCATTACCTTGTGTTGTTGTCTGATTTTAATCTTGAATCTTTCAATTTTGAACGTCCACAAGTGAATGGTGACATTAAACTATTGATGAAGTCAAGATCTTTCGTCTTATATTTAAATTTGTTTATTGGTTGAATTTTACGTTTTCATGAGACAGGTTTTTATTTTTATGGATAAATTATATAAATAGCCTTTTGACTATATGTTGCTTTTTTTGTTATGTATTGCGACTATGAAAAGTTACAAAATGGTCTCTTAATTAAAAAAAACAAGTTACAAAATGGTCTCTTAATTAAAAAAAAAGTTGTTGGTGACATGATAGTTAATAAAAATTGGCATAATAATACACCACTTAGTCTTCTATATTTAAACATTTGGTCCGAGACTTATCAAATCAAATCTAAGGGCAGACGGTAGTATTAGTCACAATATAAAAGATCTTTTAAAAGTACATATTCATTCGGGAGGACGATTGGGGTGTGGGCATAAGGGTTTTTATGACAATTAACAATTTGATTTTTTTTTTCAGTTAGGCCTGCTTTAGCTTCTTTAGGGGTTATTATGTCATCGGTAGCTCAACACATGTACTCTTTACCTGCTTATGCATTCATAGCACAAGATTTTACTACTCGAGTTGCATTATATACCCATCACCAATACATCGCAGGATTCATCATGATAGAAGTTTTTGCCCACGGAATTATATTTTTTATTAGAGGTTACAATCCGGAACATAATGAGGATATGTATTGGCAAGAATGTTAGACCATAAAGAAGCTATTATATCCCATTTAAGTTGGGTCAGTCTTTTTCTGTGATTTCATACTTTGGGACTTTATGTCCATAATGATGTCATGCTTGCTTTTGGGATTTCGGAGAAACAAATCTTGATCGAACCCATATTTATCTAATGGATCCAATCTGCTCATGGTAAAACTTCGTATGGGTTCTATGTACTTTATCTTCAACGAATGGCCCAACATTTAATGCGGGTCGAAGCATATGGTTGCCTGGCAGGTTAAATGATGTTAATAAAAATAGTAATTCACCATTCCTAACAATAGGGCCTGGAGACTTCTTGGTTCATCATGCTATTGCTCTAGGTTTACATACAATTGCATCGATCTTAGTAAAAGGCGCTTTAGATGCACGCAGTTCTAAGTTAATGTCGGATAAAAAAGATTTCAACAAGGTGTTGATGTGCAGGAGCAAGATTGTTGGACTGAGCAGGCGAAACGTGGGGATGAGACCTGAAGAATATGGGATGGTCGGACAAGTGAGGGGAGTCGGACGGAACGAAGGCCAAAAGAGAGGTCATGAAAATAGGGAGGCGGTGTCATAGTATAGGGTTATAAAAAGGGTTAAATCGATAGAATGAGTAAATATAGATGACTAAATATGTTATTATGTCAATTTTTGTTAATTGTCACGTCGTCCTAAATTTAATGGCACCAGACCAATTTGTTATTTTTAAGTTGAGAGACTATTTTATGATTTTTCATAATCGAAGGACTCAATAAAGAAGTACTCTACCGTTGGAAGACAATTTATATAATTTACCCTATTTTTATTTTATTTTTATTAAAATAGAGAATACATTCCTAACCTAAATGTCAGGATTCAAATCCATAAAAAATAAAATAACATGAACATTCTGGACCACTCAGTCAATTAATATATCAATAAAACTCATATATTTTTATTTAATTTCATGTAACCTTGGAAAAGCTGAGGACTTATTAATAGATTTTTAAATCAACTTTCGTTTTCTTGCTTTTTTTTTGAACAATTTTTTACCTAGGGGAGGGAAGGATAATTTTTTTCCTAATGGATTTTGAAACCACAATCTAGGGGGAGAGCAAATGATGTCAACTGAAAGCTTTATCCACTTGCTCTAGAGATTGTTGATAGTTTTTTAGCTTCTTTAAACGATTAGATTTTATTCAATTGCTCAAATTTCAGGGGTTTTTAATGAGAAAATGTCTCATGCACCAGTGGTGAAAACGAAAAGTTTCATAAGTGTGGGTTTATGAATTTGGTTTAGGGTTTAGGGGTTTAAGTGTATAGGTTTAGAATTTAGGGTTTATGTTTAAATTTTATGATTTAAGATTAGAATTTAGGGTTTAGTTTTTAGGGTAACATGGTTAGTGATTTAGGCTTTAACCCATAAATCCTAATTTCTAACCACACCCCTTAAATTTAGAACTCATACACTAAAACTCCTAAATACTAAACCTAAACAAAATCTCTAAACATGTTAGGATATTTATTTTGATATAATAATTGAAAAATAGTTTTAGATTAAATTAAAAAGATTTTAAGTCCAAACAACTTGAAAATATGTTTCATGTGTTTTCAAAAGGTTTTGGAAGGCTTCAAAACATTTTTAAATAGCAAAACTTGTAAAACTAAAGTACTCGTACTGATACGGTCTTGGTCGTACCGATACGCCTTAGGGTTTTTGCTACAGAAATTTTTTAGAACTGAAAACCCGTACCGTTACAGGCTTAGTAGTACCGATACGGAGGAGGTCGTACCGATACGCATTGAGGCGTACCGATACCCCTATGTTTTTAACTATCCCAACGGCTATTTCCATGACAGGTCGTACTGATACGCTATATAGGCGTACCAATACGCGCAGGGTGATTAGAGCAAAATGACTATTTCCATAAGAAGGAGCGTACCAATATGCACACCTGCGTACCGATACCGATAACTCCAAATTGGAAAATTCAGCATAGAAATTATCTCCAACACTCCATTTGATCCCCAACTATAAAATGAAGGTTGGAACACTTGAAGATTAAGAGAGAACATATCCAAGCAAGACAATCAAGAGAATTTGAGTCTAAATCTTATTTCTTCATTTCTCTTGTACATAGTTTAGAGAGTGCTTCAATTGTATATCTTTTCACTCTTTCTTGTGAGCTCAATTATGTAAACACCCACCATGTGAAGTATTTAGTTTACCAAACAAACCTTGTAAAAGTGAGAGGTTATAGTTTAGTCTTAGTAAAAACTAGAGTAGTTCTATCTTAGCCAGCAAAAGATAGAGTTGTAAGGGTTGCCTCTTGATCCCGTGAAAAAGGGAAGAATTCAATAGTGAATTGAAAAATCCTTAGTGGTGTGCTAAGGTAGTACATGTAGACTCGGTTGGGTAGTCGAACCACTCTAAAATCCTTGTGCAAATTGTGTATTATTTTATCGGTTTTAGTCAATTCATCAAAGAGCGCAAATCGACTCTCTTGACGATTTCGGAAGATCGATTCGAGCGTGCTACAAACCTATCAAAACCCTAAAACTAAGGCACTTATAGAAACAAAATTTTCGTGCAAGATAGAATAATTATTTTTTTAATATAGAATTTCAATTGCTCAAGTTTTGAATTTATGAATAGATTTTTATATTAAGCTGCCTTCCGACGCACATAGTCAATGCAAATTGCATAGTTGAACTCTAATCGTAATATTTTTTTACTTAATATGATACTGTAAATAGAGTAATTTTCTGTCAGCAAAATTCATTTTTTTGATGCATGAAGATTAAAGACAAAGGGCCTCAAGCTCCTAAATTAACATAGAGCAGCCAACTACTAACATCCCCATGTAAGGGGAGCAAAATTCAACCTTTTAACAATCACCACGTCTGGGAATATTACTTTAAAATTTTTAATCAAACTCAAGAAAAATAAATAAATATATTAGCAAATAACAATTATGTTTTAACTCATAATAAACACAGAGTAATACATGTTACAATTTTCAATAACCAACCATTTTGAAACTTGGGTGTTCTTTACTCCCCTCTTTCACATCAGTATCAAGTCCTATTCCAAACACAAGTTTTGCATCTTTTCAATAGAAAAAAGAAATAAGATCAACTAGTAAGACCAGAGGGATGAAAGTGGCCTCCCTTTCTGGCAAGTCATGAAATATTCCGATACGATCTCCTTCACCTGTTTTTCCACATCTTCCAAGGACCGGGAAGCATCTATGATCTGCAAGAGTAGCAAGAAATTCCAAAACGAGGCTGATATTATTCATCGACTTGGATAACCGAACAAAAAAAACCTTTACTTGACCCAAGTAGCTGTAGCTGAGGGGTCTAATGCTCATCATCAATATGCAAAAAAATGCTTGATTCTATGCTTCTCTGACTCTTTATTTTTTCTAATTTACTTGTATATGACACATGTATTCGACATATATTTGACATGGGCTGGGAGGTATAACTCCCGACATAAGAATAATATTTTAAAAAAATGAGTATACTTGTGTCAAATATTTCCATATTCGTTGCCCTGAAATCCTAGTGACATAGGTTTGATCATGCATCTAAGACCAAAAGCTTTTACACTAACAATCCCAAAAATGGAAGCAATAAGATGGATGGAAGTTGTTTGGTTACACAAACTCTAGCTTTTTTCCCCTTTACATGTGCACCATCCTAAAATACAGGTAATATTTAATACCGTGCATCACATCTCTGAAGCAAACCCGGAAATTTACTTCAAAGCGACCATGACTAAAATTTGTCGTCACATCTCGTTGCTATTGCTATATGGCATAAGATGAAACAAACTATTACCTTCCAAGAAGAATCTTCAAGAAGTTTATAGTGTTGGGCAACTTTCTTCTGGAACTCGAGCTGCTCGTATCTCTCATCTCCATAGCCTCCTCTTTCCGCAGCTTTCTGATAAATATGAAAATATTTTATTTAGTATTATAGATATGCATGTATATATTTGCATGAAGGTATCGTATGTATATGTGTCAACCAGTTAAAGTGAGAAGAAACATGAAGTTCAAGATCACCAACCTAAGCACGGAATAAGATGTTCATTAGAATGTGTAATGCAAACTGCATTGGCTGTTTCCACAACTTTTATTGTGCTTTATCTTGTTTTATTAACACCTGGCTATACAGTCCACCTTTTACCGAGAAATCCATCTTTAAATGACCTTCTGTTAATGAACTAAGGACAGAAGTTTCTAATAACATTATATTTGGACCATTAATTCCATGGGAAAAGCGCACTTTTGTATATATAGGCTTAGGTGGGGGAAGATGGAGATAAATTGTAATCAGATTATTTTGAGCAGGTGTCAGTGTAAACCACAAAAAGAAAAGACTCGCATATTTCCAACGATGAATATTCCAGGGCATGAACAAATGGCAAATGAAAGATTAGTCCTATATTACTAGAACTCAGATGCAAATGGCACACATAGGTTTGTGTCCAACACAGGTATGCTCAACTTTTTCAAGATTTTTATGCATTTGGAGGCTCCTTAGAAGATCAAATCGTCATACTCATGTTTGAGTATTTGTTGGACAAGGAAGTTGAACACTGGTATTTCAGGAAAATTGAGAAGTCAGAGTAATGTAGGATAATTCCCGTCACATAACAAACTTCAGGGAGTGCGTAGGAGTGAATAATCAACATTATTATCAGCCAACCAAAAACTCCAAACCAGAATAGTTTTTTTAATAAAAAAACTCAAAGTTTGGGTTGAAAACCAGAAATAGTTGCTTAATATATAACCAATCCAATTCACTAGTTTTAACATATTACATGCATGACTAACCTCGGGCGGTATGTCGAGGTACAATACCAGATCAGGAGCTATTAGTCCAATCTCTGGTGCCTGTAAGAGAAGACCTTATTTTGTCATTGATGACCATGCTAGGAAATAACTTAATGCGGAGTAGCAGCAGCTCTTTTGTCAGTGTGCCTTTACCTTACACCATTCGAAATCAAGACCTTTAGCAGATGAGAAAGCAATACCGGAATAAGAGTAACGGTCTACTATAAGGGTGGTTCCAGCTTTTAGTTTTGATTCCATCATTGATCTGCAAATGGTAGTAGATTAACAAGTTCATGTTATGCTGCAAACTAATATCAGAAGTGTGCATATGCAGATATAGGATTCATTGGGAGGAATATTTGAGCGGTTCATATGCATAGCACAAGTTAAACACAGACAGATAAATATGCTCGTAAAAGAAGTAATGTTGTGCATCATATTCCTTGCATCTATCACCAAAATATGTCATCAGGATTTGTCCGACTAGCTTAAAAGCCCAGAAATCTTAGTAATTTCATCTGATAAATATTCAAAGAAGATTGGCTTATTCATGCTACTCTACTCCGAAAGTGTTACTTTGCCAACTCATGCAAAGATCGGCCCAATTGTCATTCTTGCAGTGCAACCAAACAAAAACACGTGAACATAGTCAATGGATTGCCCAAAACCAATGTTTTGGTGAAGTTTCTCATATTAACCTAAAAAGTGTATGATTTCAAGCTATGTTGCTCCAATTCTATTTGTTCCGAAATCAATGTGTTCGACTCTGACACCCATCTCAAACACATGTCTGCAGTGGAAAGAGTGCAAATGCCAAATCCGAGAAGATTAACATATGAAGCAAAGTCTGAGAAGCGTTGGTAAAAGTATCATCCTTTCACAACAATAGCAAAGAATACAAGTTCCAACATAAATGATTAAACCAGACACTGAAACTTCAAAGATTGCAAAACTTGTTCAAAAATGAAGTATTGCAAATCCTAGAAGAAGACCAAGATATGAGCATGTGGAGATGGGTCAGTGCAACCTAAAGGATTTTCCTCCGACAAATATGGTTAAGAAAAGTTTCTAATGAAAAGAATTAAACCGAACATCAATAAACTTCAAAGATTGTGCAATATGTTGATAAAATCTGACACAGGCATCTTCCTTGGAGAGTAATATTCCAATATTCATGTTTGAAAATGTGTCAAACACGGTACTTCGAGAAACATTAAGTGTCAGAGTAACATAGTAAGTATGGCATATTTATCAAGAACTAGAAAACAGTTACAGAGGATATGGTACATGTATTTCCTACGGGTAAACATTTTTCTAAAGCAGAATATAGTGAAAAGCATAAATGTGAAAACGAACCTCTTCTCCCACCGATTTGCACTGAAAAGTAGATGGATTGAGTGGTCATCCAACTGTGATTTATTTCTCAGATATGCTGATATCATCTGCCCAACACTTGTTGTTCTGTCGGGGAATCGCCATAGCTCAACTGAATGCCCCAATCCCTCCAAATATGAAAGCAGACTCCCACATTGTGAAGTTTTACCACTACGATCCAATCCTTCAAAAACTACCAAGGCACCTCTAGATTCATTGCTTGCATCCTTCGGGTTACAATTATTACCATTTTCCATTCTAATTGACTTAACCGAACACTTGGACAAAAGATTGGATCTCAAATTGAATGACCTCCTAGCTGCCGAACTTCCGAACTTCCTGAATTTCGACAACCATTAATAAGATTAGAATATCAAATACATGCAAGGTTTTATTACAGTTTATGAGTCGTCTTTATTTACTGTTTTATTGGAGGAAAAGTGAAGTGTCAATTTTCATAAAGTAAACTATCAAGTTGTGCAGACAATTAAGGAGTACAAGAAATAGAAGAGAAAATGTAAAAAAAAAAAACTTACAAACACTTGGAAACTGTAAAAGTGCACGAATGTACCATGCCCTTAATAATTCTACAAACTGCAATCAATAAAAATACAAACAAATCCAAGAATTAAGCAATGTAATCTAATAGTTTGAAGTTTCATTTTAAAAGAAATAACAATTAATAACGCTGGGACTTGAACAGCTTATGAGCCTAATTGGCTTTATTTTTAATTAGTAAAAATTTTCAGCTGGAACTTCTGTTGAAGTATAAATAATCAATTTTGAAGTTGAGCAGAGAGATCGAATTCATTCTTATTAGGTAGAAAAAGCCAAGTTCAAGCAATTCAATCTTTCCCTAAACTTGAACTCGAGTCAAATTTTTATTTTAAGAAACGAGGAAATTGGGAAGAAAAGATCTATTCAGAAAAATGAACAAATCATAGAAAAAAATCACACATACGATTAAAGAACAAAGATTTGTGAAACAACAAAGAAACAGGTAATGGGGGGGGGGGGAGGGAGTGTAAGTACCTGAGATGAAATGCAGCCATTAGAGAGAAAAAATTGAGAGGGTTTTGAGAGAAAACTATGGAGGCTTTATAAAAAGGGGTAAAATACACGTATCATTGCCTAACTATATTCTCACTTCTATTTTAATCACTTAATTTTTAAATTTTTTAATTTAATAACTGAATTTTTGGATTGTTCCTATTTAAATGGTAGTTATTTGATCTTAGATTTTACCGGTCGCTTCGTCTCGATGCTCTGAGTCTGAATCTGACCTCTATTTTGTCAAAATTGCTCCTAAATACACGAAAAAGAGATTGAAAGGGAGGAAACCGAAATATTTAAGTTGAGATTCGCAAGTTTCAGGATATTTTTCGGTGGAACAACCATCAAATTTGAACTCAGTGTGTTAAAGCAAGTCTCTTGGTGCAATTTTGGGTTAAAAGGTGGCCCGTTTCGAAGGTCGACGACGACGACAAGCGGTGACGACTATTTTAACTATTTTTAAATTTAATAATAAAAAAATATTATTTTATTATTTATTTTAAATCATTTTTATATTTAATAATATTAATTTTTTTAAAAAATAATAATAAAATAATTAAAAGTGACAAAAAAACGTTTAATGTATAAAGTTCAGTTATTAAATTAAAAAATTTAAAAGTTGAGTGACCAAAATAGGAGTGAGAAGATAGTTGAGTGATGATATATGTATTTTACCGTGAAAATGAAAAGACCAGAGTACCCCTTTGACCTAATTGGCCAATCCTCTCTCCTTCCTTTGTCTCGTTTCAGAAATTCTTCTTGGGTTTCAATTCCAAAAATGGCAAATAACAGCAATAAAGAAGAACCAGACACTGCTCCAAAGCCTAATCGTTGGTACAATTTAAGTTTGGGGTCTTCCTTCAAGGACCAAAATCAGCCTTCCTCCAAATTTTGCACTTTACGATGTAAGTTCTCATTTTTGCTCTTATTTTTTTTCTGGGTTCTGTTTGGTTTCCATGAAAACACTTTCTCGTTTTAAGAACCCCTCTTAGTTTAACCCATTTGGATTAGAATATCGGTGATTTTCATATCCATTATTGAATCTCCAACTTTGACATTTCAGATTTGGTATTTATGAGATTAGAACTTTTGTCCATTAGCTAGGAATTATACATTTAGGATACTTTACTCGGTGTGTGTTAGATATGGTTATGTATCAAGATAAAGGTCAATTTTTTTCAAGTTTTCTATGCATTTGGAGTGTTATATCCCGTATTCATATTCGGATGTGTTGGCCCGACTTGGGGATTTTAAGAAAAATGAAGAATCCAAAGCATCACATCTTTTGTTTGATTCTGTTTCAGATGAGTTTAAACCAGCATCAATTGATAAGAACCAACCAGGATTACTCCACAAGTCTAAGGATAATCGAGTTAAGGTAGAATTTGAAAACAATCAACATGGGAAACCCAAGGTGACATTTGAGGGTGCCAGTGAAGATTACAAGGATAATGATGCGGTGTTGTTCTTCAATGGTGAGACGTTCCGGTTGGAGCGTTTACACTGTGCTGTGAAGCGGTTGAGGCATGTTCGGCAGCCTGGCGAGTCAGCAGCCTTGGCTGCTTCAGCTGGCCCTGCTGCAGAATCTTATTCATCTCCACTTGGTAAAGGAGTAAAGCCTGAATCTTCGAACAAAGTCCTGGTTCCGCCATTTCCCGTGAGTTTACTTGATCCTGCAATTTTATGCATCTTTTGGGCCATTACTGTTTTAGCAAGATCTACAATATATTAACTTTTCTATTTGTTGTGTTTTCGATGTGATTTACAGCTTCAGGTGGAGCGCATTGATACATCTGACTTCGACAGTGTAGGTGAGGTTCTTTTTGCTTACGAGAATCTAATATAATTAAGTTAGGGTTTCATTATCTTGATTTGACTTGTCTATCTTAATTTTGGTTCAAACTTAAACCATCCTGGTGAAAGCCTAATCGAAGGAGATTGTTTCTTCTATTGGAAAGAAGGTACTTGGCTAGGGTAGGAAGCGTATCGTGTTTGAACATCTTGAGTGAAAAAACAGTTCGTTCTTCCTTTTATTATTTAATGTGGCTTGCACAGCTTTATAAAGTCTTTCTTTCGGTACATCTAAGGAAAGGTAGCATTTACCAGTCTGTTGTTGTTGATTAAACCTTCCTGGTGATAGTTTCTTCTGTCATAAATAAGGTACCCGGCTAGGTTAAGAAGTTTCTCATGTTTGAGTGCCTTTCTCGAAAGAATATGCACTTCCAGCTTCCAGGACATGTAAGGAATGGTAGGTCCGTCATTGTCGAAATCCTTTTTCAGAGGGCTAGAGGATACTAAGAATTGAAACAAAAGACAATTATCTTCAGTCACCGTAAAAAACCGGGTGGCTGAGCTTTTACAGATGCAGTAACCACTTCGTATTTGAAGAACTTGCTTTTTTAGTCATTTTGTTATTTAAAGCATGACAAACTCTTACTTTGACTGCTCATATTGCAGAATCCAGGAAGGAGAAGAAGTCCGAGTTCCAGTTGTCAACTACGAAAAAACCAACTGCATCACTGGATCGTAAAAGTTACGAATTGGAAGAGCAGGTGGATATCGTCAATGGCGACGATGATAATGACAGTTTGGGGATAGCTAAAGAAGATAATGCTTCTAAAAACGTTTCAACTGGTATCAGTATTGATATCAATGAACCACATCACAATGACATGGATGATGAGATCGCCGATGTAGATGTAAGTGATGATGAAGAACAAAATGTGGGACGGAGTGCAGCAGAAGCTCTTCGAGCTCGAGTAAATGCGGAAGAGAAAGAAGAACATAGTTCGAGCTCGAGCAGTAGCAGTGGAAGTGAGAGTAGTGGTAGCGGGAGCCGGAGCAGCAGCAGTGATAGTGAAAGCAGTGATGGTGGTGATTCAGTCATCTCTATTTAAGTGGTTAGACCAAGTAGCTGCTTAACTCTATGTTCCTCAGATTGGAGGTGTGTCAGAAACATCATATTTCTGATACGGGGATGCACAATGTTTTTCTAAGTTTCTTCATATATTTGGCGACCGCTATGCTCGTGTCCAAATGTACGTCGGACAAGGTTAACTTAAGGAAATGAAGAATTGGGTTATAGGTGGAACTAGTTTGGCATTGCTATCAAATTAGTGGTTGCTAAACTAGGGTTAAATTTTGTTGTGAACATATTATACCATGTAGCCTTGCAATTATTTGAAATCTTTTATGTAGACATTATTGAACTAATGGGAAGCTGATCTCCGGGTTTAACCCCAAATGATTCAAAAGAGTTGAATTCTATTTATTCTCTTTCTTGATTTTCCTTAGGTTTCGGTTTCTTTTGTACTAAAAAGAAACCTAAATGGAAAACATTAACGTGAGTCAATATCCGATTCGGATCAAATCAAATCATATTGTTGAGATTTAAATCTTAATTATCAAAAAGTTATCGAGTAAAAGAACAAGAGACAAATTTCTATTGAATTTTCGATATGAAGTGCGTACAATGTCTTTTCCAAATCATCTATTTATAGGTCATTAAATTCTAATTTAATTTAATGAAAATTAAATTTTTAATGATAAAGTAAATCAAACTTCTAGATAAAATTCTTATCATGTCTAATCTAATTTAATGAAGATTAAATTCTTAATGATAAAGAAAATCAAACTCCTACGCTTTTATCATGTCTAATCTAATTTAATGAAGATTAAATTCTTAAGGATAAAATAATTAGATAAAATTTTTATCATGATCGACATCTACATAGATAAACATTAATAACAAGTTATAGTAATTTAAAAATAAAATATTTATTTTTCTATTACAAGAAAACTAGATATTGAATGTATGTGAACAAACTAAATACTTTCGAGCAATACTAGAAATGCAAACCGTATTAGATGTGATAAAGCTGACTTTTTTAAAGGAAATTAAAGATCCCTTGATATCCTACATGAATGAATATCCGGAACGAATGAAACGTATTTGATCTAAATTAGTGGTCTACCAAAACCCTTTATAAAACTCTAAACTTAAAACAAGAAGAATTATTTGGAGAAGAGGGTGGAAATGGAAGCGAAAGGAGGATAACCAAGCAACCGAATCCGTAAGCATCAAAGGGCTCCTTCAAGCAACCGATTCCGTAAGCATCAAAGGGTCGAAAGCAGTTCGGAATCTGAAGTGGAAACATTGGAGTTGGAAGAGGAAGAAGCAGGCAACCGAATCCGTAGGCATCAAAGGGCCACTCCAAGCAACCGAATCCGTAAGTATCAAAGGGTCGTAAGCAGTTCGGAATCTGAAATGGAAACATCGGAGTCGGAAGAGGAAGAAGTGAGCAACCGAATCCGTAGGCATCAAAGGGCTACTCCAAGCCGTAAGTATCAAAGGGTCGTAAGCAGTTCGGAATCTGAAATGGAAACTTCGGAGTCGGAAGACGAAACATCGGAGTCGGAGTCCGAAGAGGAAACATCGGAGTCGGAAGAGGAAGAATCAGATGAAAGTGATGCTGAACAAGGAGCAGCTAATAGAGATGGCTCTATTTCTATTACTTTGACCGATCCTCAACTGCTTGATTGTTCCATCTGCTTTCAGGCTTTGACTATCCCAGCTTATCAGTGTGAAAATGGGCATGTAGTTTGTTCAACCTGTTGCCTAAAAGTTAGAAATAAATGTCCAACCTGTGCTAGTCCGGCCGGCTATAGTCGCTGCAGGATGATCGAGAAGGTTCTGGAATCTGTCAAAGTGTCGTGCCAGAACACCAAGTACGGGTGCCAAGAAGCATTCAGTTATAGTATGAAGCAGAAACATGAAAACTCGTGTCCTTTTGTGCCATGTTCATGCCCCATTGCTGACTGCAACTTCAAGGCTTCATCGAAGCAGTTACGCAGACACTTCAGTGCTGAACACAAAAAGTCTGCAAAGCATTTCCGATATGACCGCTCACTTTCCGTTACCTTAGGAGTCGATGAAAAGATCCTTATTCTTCAAGAGGAGACGGATGGTTCTTTATTAGTTCTCAACAACAGGGTTGAAACTCTGGGAAACGTAATCACTTTGAGTCGGACCCTCTACGGAGAGAAGTTTCTTGTATGAACTAACTGCAAAAGATGGGGCTGATAGAAGAAGTACCCTTAGATTGCAATCCTTGATGAAGAGTAGACCGAATCAGGTGGATAGCCCGGCTTCATCGGGGTTCCTCTTGGTTCCCAGTCAGTTTTCTTGCACTTCATGGCAGCTCCAGTTTGATCTGCGCTTTCCTGGTTACCGTCCCGGCACCTCCTTGTAAATCTTGGGGGAATAAAGTAGTGAATTATAGCAATGGACATTCCAAAGTAGAATAAATGTTCTCAAAATTCTCTATAGTTTCGAAATATATTCTTCCAGTTCGTTGTTGGATCAATTTGATTTTTATATATGTAGATCTTGACCTCTCTACGAGTTATTCTACCGTTTAAGGGAGTATTTTCCAAAATTTTTAATAAGGGAGGGTTGTTTTTATAGTGAAGGATATTCTCCGTTAAAATCCGATATATTTTTTTTTAATTATTTTTGTTGCATGAGTGTGTTTGTGGTTTAAAATTTAGTGATTGAAATTGATTTATATTTTTGAAGTTGATGAAAATTATTCTTTTTTATCTTTTAAAAGAATTGGTTGGTCCGAATCATCTTTTAAATATCAAAATGTAGAATTTTGTTTAAGGGCTCTGTATTTTGGAAGTGGCACAATTTAAGGTTTTTGAAATTTTATGCGTACACACATTCGCTTGTCAAATATAAATATGTTCAGCTTAGAAATACTGCCGCATTAGTAACCTGCAGAGTCCTTGAAGATTTTCCTTTTTCTAAATTCCATGCATTATTTGCTTAGCTATAATTATTTTTGTGAGCTTAATCATTAGTAATAGTTTTTTTGAATAAAAATTAATTCAAAATTAAGGCTAACAACTATAAACAAAGCATTAAACGGGCTCATGTGGTAACGGTATTGATATCAGTGAACCACATCACACTGACATGGATGATGATGAAGAACAAAATGTGGGAAGAAGTGCAGCTGAAGCTCTTCGAGCTCGAGTAAATGCAGAAGAGAAGGAAGAACATAGTTCGAGCTCGAGCAGTAGCAGTGGAAGTGAGAGTAGCGGTAGTGGGAGCCGGAGCAGCAGCAGTGATGTTTTTCTAAGTTTCTTCGTATATTTGGCGAATCATACCGTCGGACAAGGTTAATTTAAGGAAATGAAGAATTGGGACTATAGGTGGAACTAGTTTGGCATTGCTATTAAATTAGTGGTTGCTAAACTGGGGCTAAAAATTGTTGTGAACATATTATACCATGTAGCCTTGCAATTATTTGAAATCTTTTATGTAGACATTAATGAACTAATGGGACGCTGATCTCGGGGTTTAACCCAAATGATTCAAAAGAGTTGAATTCTATTGGGAATTTGCATTGCTTATTCTCTTTCTTGATTTTCCTTTCGTTTCGGTTTCTTCTGTTGTACCAGAAAAATACCTGAAATGGAAGAAATTGATGTGTCTTAATATTGTGCATAATCAAATCAAATCGGATCAAATCAAATTATATTGTTGAAATTCGAACCTTAATTTTATCAAACTAAATACTTCCAAGTAATACTAGAAATACAAACCGTATTTGCTTTGATAAAGCTGAAGTTTTTTTTTTTTAGTAAAGATCCCTTGATATTCTACATGAACGAATGAAACGTATTTGATTTAAATTCGTGATCCACCAAAACCCTTTATAAAACTCTAAACGTAACACAAGAAGAATCATTTGGAGAAGAGGGAATGGAAGCGAAAGGAGGAGAACCAAGCAACCGAATCCGTAAGCATCAAAGGGTCGAAAGCATTTCGGATACTGAAGTGGAAGCATTGGAGGAGGAGGAAGAATCGGAAGAGGAAATATCAGAGCAAGAGGAAGAATCGGAAGAAAGTGAAGCTGCGCAAGGATCAGCCAATAGAGATGGCTCTATTTCTATTACTTTGACTGATCCTCAACTCCTTGATTGTTCCATCTGCTTTCAGGCTTTGACTATCCCAGCTTATCAGGTTGGAAATGTTTTTGTATTTTTGCAAGTACATTATTTGTTCTTTCAAATGTTAAACGAATCCTAATAAGTTTTTTCTATGTGCATGATTGGAAATCCAGTGTGAAAATGGGCATGTAGTTTGTTCAATCTGTTGCCAAAAAATTAGAAATAAATGTCCAACCTGTGCTAGTCGGACTGGCTACAGTCGCTGCAGGATGATCGAGAAGATTCTGGAATCCGTCAAAGTGTCGTGCCAGAACACCAAGTACGGGTGTCAAGAAGCATTCATTTATAGTATGAATCAGAAACACGAAAACTCGTGTCCTTTTGTGCCATGTTCATGCCCCATTGCTGACTGCAACTTCAAGGCTTCATCGAAGCAGTTACGCAGACACTTCAGTGCTGAACACAAGAAGTCTGCAAAACATTTCCGATATGACCGCTCACTTTCCGTTACCTTAGGAGTCAATGAAAAGATCCTTATTCTTCAAGAGGAGACGGATGGTTCTTTATTAGTTCTCAACAACAGGGTTGAAATTCTGGGAAATGTAATCACTTTGAGTCGGATCGGACCCTCTACGGAGAGAAGTTTCTTGTATGAACTAACTGCAAACGATGAGGCTGATAGAAGAAGTACCCTTAGATTGCAATCCTTGATGAAGAGTAGACCGAATCGAGTGGATAGCCCCGCTTCATCGGGGTTCCTCTTGGTTCCCAGTCAGTTTTCTAGCACTTCAAGGCAGCTCCAGTTTGATCTGCGCTTTCCTGGTTACCGTCCAGCTAGGGATGTAAAAAGCTGACCCGACCTGAAAATTCGACTGAAACTTGCTCGAGTCAGAACCTGGTTTGACCCAAAGATTCGATGACTCGAGCCCGATCTGTAACCGAACCCGAATTGGACATGCTACTGTAGTAACCGAACTCAACCTGTATCCGACCGAGAACGACCCGAACCTGAATTGGACCTATTACTGTGGACCCGAAACCCGACCTGCACCCGACTGAAACGAACCCGAACCCGAGACTGACCTGACAGATAACCGATATTATTCGATTGAATCGACCCGAGATCTGATTTTACTCGACTTGTTTTGAACTCGACCTGTTAAATGACCCGACCTGTTGTTGACCTGAACTGATATTGACCTGGCTTTATAATGATATTTACCTGACACGTAATTGAAGAAGTCTATAATTTGATGATTTGAAGAATTTATTATCTTATAATATGATAAACTAGTTTTCACCATTTAAATTATTAATTTTTGTATTTAAAATCATTTTGTTAAATAATTCAAATATTGACTATTAATTTATTAAATTATATATAAGAATATATATATATATATAATCAATTTAAATTGTTGATAAATGTAAACTATTAAGTGGTGATATATGTAAACTATTAATTTTTTAAATCAATTTAAAGTGTTAAATAATCTTTTTGTTATATATACATATATAATCAATCGGATTTTTTTAAAAGAAATATTTAATTTAGATATTCATTTGACACTACTAAATAATTAGGTGCTATACCGACACCTATTTGGTTGCAAAAACACAACGAGCCTAAATGGTGACACCACAAATGGTCTATGTTCATGGAAGAAAATTTCCAATCTAAGTCTTTACAAAACAGAATGAGAAAATAATCCCATTTCTGGCACAAAACCACAAATTCATGGTGCTTAATATAGGAAACAACAGATTATGATCCTATATGGCTTACTTCCATATCTTGATCAGTAATTTCAGGCTCATTTCTGTATACTACATTGATGTGACCAACACATTTTAATTTTTAACAATAAAAACTATCTTTAGAAATTCACCCTTTAAAGATCAAATTTTGATATCAATAGTTCAATACATTCAGAAATCGAATAGAATTCATTAGCTCATAGAGAAATTCAAAACTTTACAGTACCCCCACAAAACAAAAACAATAGATTCTTGGGGACTCAGGAAAACACAAGTCAGTGTCACTAACTGATAATTATCTAATACTCCTTCTGCTTTGGGATCTTTCCCCCTTTTCAACTTCTTCAACTTTTTAGGATTTGGGTCTGTTGTTGAAGGCTTCTTCCTGTACAATTATCATAAACATAAAGTTAATCAAAAGTGGAAATTAAACTTCAAAAGACACCCAATGAAAGTATAAACAATACCTTTTTACAGGTTTCTTCTTGGCTTCAGCAGGCTTCTCAACCATTCATTTGGAACTCAATAAAAGACATCAATAAATTACCTAAATTTCATCTAATGCCCTGCTGTAATGAAGAGGACAATGGGAAACACATGGACCATGATAATGCAACTTCTCAAA
Organism: Hibiscus mutabilis; assembly: GCA_019671005.1. Taxonomy (NCBI): domain Eukaryota; kingdom Viridiplantae; phylum Streptophyta; class Magnoliopsida; order Malvales; family Malvaceae; genus Hibiscus; species Hibiscus mutabilis. Next base: position 43,895,164 of record CM033726.1, on the reverse strand, counting down.
ACAATTTTGCATATACTAATACATTGATATTAAGTGTAAAAGCTTCAAAATTTCTTGTATATTTCCATTTTGGAAAAGTGTTTACAAGTCATTAAATACACTAAAGAGAACATAGCATTTTGCTACATTAAGGCATTTCAAGGTTACAAGTTACATCAGTTTTTTCTTTACCTGCAATTGTGAAGTCAAAGGAACGGCTCTCTTCCTAGAAAATGCACTACTTCTGCTATCTAAGTCCTCGCCACCATCATTTACGTTGACCGGGTCTTTACCAGAAGGGGTAGTGGAGTCCTGGTTCTTGGACACTTTCCTTTTTCCAGCACCCAACTTGGCAGATAGTTTTCTCACAACTGGTCATTAGAGAGTCTAACTTTTGATTGGTGTAGAACCTTTGCTCCTAGTTCAAGCCTGTTTAAAGCCTATGAGAATGGTGCATGAATACATACATGATACGACTATAATAGAAGATAGTCATACTAACCTTTCTAGCCGAGCTTTTGGTTCTACTTTCATTACTTCGTCATGTGCAGATCCATTCATTTTATTTATCCATAGTTCAGCCTGTAAATCACACATGTCAATAATAAACTAATAAACTGGTCGATGGTTCCCAAAAAGAAATAACAAACTGTGTCTCCTGGATTCCAACATAAGCGAAACTAGCAAGAGCACTAGTTGCATTCTAGAGTCTACTCTAGACACTAGAACTTGTATACGGCATGAGACACAAGGTACAAAAAGAGTGAGTGCAGAATGTGTATTTAAGTGTTTTTGCATGCAAGTCTATGCATACACATGGAATAAGATTAAGATGGATAATCATGATAATAAACTATAAATAGTGAGCCAATTAAATCACACAAACCATGCTAAAGTTTTTCCTTCTTTTGTTGGCAAATATGCATGATTTCATTATGATCCCATATACGTTGTTAAATACTAAAATTAGAGAAGTAATGAATTCAATATTATTTCCTTTCTTACTAGTAAAAATACAATTTTGAAAATATAAATGCAACCTATACAATTATCTGCTTTCTTACATATTATCTTAGTAAAAGGGTGCATGTTCAAATGCAACCTGCCCGAGAAGGCCCGGTTGCAATGTCTAACTGTGTCTAGGTGCATTAACAACACTGGTCATGACACAGTTATAACCAAAGCCTTTTCCTTTTTCATTATGTGAATATCTACGAGTAAAAACTCTGACCATAATCACAGAATCCTCAATAAATACAACAAATTATTACATTCAATGTCCAAATGGAGAAATAAAATAAACCAGTGTATGGATTGAACTAATCTAAAACAGTGTAGGACTTAAACCCATAACCTAAAGACTCCAAGCCTCTGCGGTCTCCTTCAAACATCAATAATATAATCAAATCTCCGCATCTCCATGTCTGTATTCGTAACGAATCACTATATTTTCTTTCCAAGTACCTTACAATCCTAGCTGTTCAGACCCAAACACTGAAAACCAAATTCTTCTACAATTTAAGCAATGATGAATAAGACTTTAACACAGTGAAAAGTAAAAACCCAGATCATCATTCATAACAAGTTTACCAAAAACCATGAAAATTCATCAACATCATTACTATTAAAAGAGAGAGCGAAAGAGATGTTCACCAGTTTCGATGCGTTATTCAACGTAACTATTTAAGAGGTCCAGGTTTCTTTGGCGTTTCCGTGGCCACTGGTACAGTTTTTGCACTCATCACTGCAAATTCAGAGTTTGGAACAAAAAAAGGAAAATTAAAACGAATCTAGAAAGATTTGAGAATGAATACAAATACCCAGAAACGAAATCGGCATAAAAGACTAGATTGAGGGTGAATGAGATTACCATTTGGCAAAAACGCTGTCATCTTTGGCACGGACAAGAGAACCAGTAGGAGGAGCGGCGGTTGAAGCGGCGTCGACTCTCTTCTTGGGTTTTGGTGGATTGGATTTGGACCCGCCTACCATTTTCTTTGTTCTTTACTTGAACACTGAGAAAACAATGAAAAGATGAGAATTTTTCTTTGAAGAGGAAATGAATCGTTGGAACGATGTGTTGTTTGGAGAGACAGAAACACGTAATAGTAGAAGAAAAGGGAAAATTATAGAGGGGAATTAAAATTCAAGTTTGGTTATTTGGCTCTACCGCCTTCTAATTTTCCCAACGTTTTGTTTTTTTGGAGTTGGAGCCTTGGTGGGGAAATTTTTTAATGAATTATTTTCTTTCACTTGGATTCATGAGTTGGATTCATTGTCACCGTATGATTTTCAATCTTTTCATCCTCTGTCGTGAAATTATAGAGGCAACCTTAGGAAAAAGGCTTTGGGGCATACATACATACATAGTTTAGGGGTTAAGGTTTGGGATTTAAGGGTATATTTTAGGGGTATACATACATACATACATACATTATATATACATAGTTTAGGGGTTAAGGTTTGAGGTTTATAGGTAAAATTTAGGTGTATACATAATACATACATACATACATACATACATACATACATACATACATACATACATACATACATACATACATACATACATACATACATACATACATACATACATACATACATACATACATACATACATACATACATACATACATACATACATACATACATACATACATACATACATACATACACATATACATATACATATACATATACATATACATATACATATACATATACATATACATATACATATACATATACATATACATATACATATACAGTTTAGGGGTTAAAAACTTAAGGTTTGAGGTTTATGGGTATAGTTTAGGGGCATACATACATACTACATACATACATAACATACATACATTATACATAACATACATAATTTAGGGGTTAAGGTTTGAGTTTTATGGGTATAGTTTAGGGGTATACAACTATACATACATACACATACATACATACATACATACATACATTTAATTAATTATTACAATACATTTATTATATATATACATATACATACTAAAACTTATCTATATTTATTTCTATATACATATTACATATACCTACATATATGTATACGTATATATATATATATATATTACGTTTACATATACATACTAAAAGTCTAAAACTTACATACATACATACATACATACATACATACATACATATGTATGTATATGTATACATATATACATACACATGCATACATACATACATAAATACATACATACATATATTTAATTAATTATAACAATACATATATATATATATATATTATATACATATACATACTAAAACTTACCTATATTTATTTCTATATACATATACATACTAAAAGTCTAAAACTTACATACATACATATATAATATATATGTATGTGTATATATATACTTATACATATTATATATACACATACACACATACATTTAATTAATTATAACAATACATATATATATATATATTATATATACATATACATACTAAAACTTACCTATATTTATTTCTATATACATATACATATACATATACATATACATACTAAAAGTCTAAAACTTACATACATATATAGATGTATATGTATATATACACGTAACATATACATATACATACATATATTTAATTAATTATAGCAATACATATATATTATATACATACACATACTAAAACTTCCGATATTTATTTCTATATACATATACATATATATTGTATACATATACATATACATACATATACATATACATATACATATACATATACATATACATATATATACTAAAAATCTAAAAGTTACATACATACACATATATAATATATATGTATATGTATTATGTATATATATTCATATACATATAGTCATATATATACACATATACATATATATATACACATACACATACATACATACATACATACATACATACATACATACATTTAATTAATTATAACAATACATATATATTTTATATTATATATATATATATAAAAGCCGCCCATTTTTTTTAAATTTGTCGCCCAATTTTTTTATTACTGATTAATTACCCTTTAAGTTCTCACTCGTTTAAATTTCTTCAATTTAGTCACAATTATATATATTTTAAATTGTAACATTTACTTTTAAATTTTAGTTTTATTCAATTTAGTCACAATTATATATATTTTGAATTGTAACATATTCCGGCATCCCAAGAGATATTTTGGTTCATATTAATCACTAAAAATTTATTTTTATCCAAAATTTACACACAATTATCAGACCGAAGTCTATTTGTACACGTAAGACCTGACTTGAACTGCAACCGAAACCGATATTACCTGACCTGAATTTTATCCGTTCACGACGTGACCCGACCAGAACTGGTTTGGACCCGAACCGTTTTGGCCCGAACTGAAACTTACCCGACCTGAAATTAACCCGACCCGAACTCAATCTGATTTGAAATTAACCTGACAATGACCCGTATCCAAGTCGACCCGAACCTGACCTGATCCGAGTCATACTATTAAATTGACATGACATAACCCGTATACGATTTGACCTAACCTGACATGACCCGACCTGAAACCTGAACGATTACCCGATTTCACATTCCTAGTCCCGGCACCTCCTTATAAATCTTGGGGAATAAAGTAGTGAATTATAGCAATGGACATTTTCTTTCTTTCTTTTTTTTGTCATCATATCAGATTTTTATAGGCCTTTTGTAATTCCAATCGGTACGGGTGTTAGATTCGGATGCATTTCACATAGGAATTTCAAAGTAGAATAAATGTTGTTCTCAAAATTCTCTATAGTTTCGAAATAAATTCTTCCGGTTCGTTGTTTGATCAATTTGATTTTTATATATGTAGATCTCGACTTCTCTACGAGTTATTCTACCGTTTGGACTTACAAAGTATTTTCCAAAATTCTTAATCTAAGTTTAAGGGAGAGTTGTTTGTGTAGTGAAGGATATTTTGTGTTAAAATCCTATTTTCTAAATTATTTTTGTTGTATGAGTGTGTTTGTTCTTCTCGCCTAAGAAAAAGAAAAGGTAGGAACATTAATCCCACGTCAGAAAGAAAAAAAAATCTTGAGATATAAAAGCAGTGATACTACACATCCTATCAATCATTTGAAAAAAGAGTAATGATCTCGTGATTATCGTCACCCATTCTAATTAAGAAATTAAAAGGAATTTTAAAAAAGGAGTGGGGGAAAGTGAGGAAGAAAGAAACATAAAAATAGAAACTATTTTCGAAAGGGTATAACCAGGAACAAGAGGTATCCACCGAAAAAATCTTTCTTCTTTTCTTTTTTCGAAGAAAAGGATGAATCCGAACAAATTGATGAAACAGAAAAGTTACGAATGACTGAAAAAATAAAAATAAAAATAAAGGGCGGATTCCACTTTCCCTTTAGAGACATACTATAAAAATAGATCAGTTTGTGACGAGTGTGGTTGACTCGTGACAAGATCTTAGCATATAAATACAGTAGTGCTGCAAATCTTATCAGACATCTTTTGATTCATTTCAATATCAAAAGGCATAATGCCAAAAAAATGTCCCTAACGTTTGATTGCATAGTCATTTTAGTCTCCTATTCTTTTTTTGGACCAATTTAACCCACAACGTTTCATTTTGGGTCAAAATAACCCTTCTGCGGATGAAAACAATTAGTCTAACTAACGATAAACAACTTGAAACGACGTGACAAACCTAAATGCCAATGCATGCCGTGATAACAGTTAGAAAAATATCTTGATTTTATATAATGACACATCGGTCAAAAATATTTTTATAAAATTGTATAAAATATAAAATATTTTTTTGACGCGTTATTCTGTTAAGTCATTTCAAGTTACTTATCGTCAGTTGACTAACAATTTTCATCAGCATAGGGGCCATTTTAACCCAAAATAAAACATTGAGAGGATTAAATTAATTCAAAAAAAGAATAAAAATCAAAATGACTATTCAGTCAACCGGGGGATTTTTTGCTTTATGCCAAATCAAAATGCAGAATTTTGTTTAAGAGCTCTGTATTTTGGAAGTGGCACAATTTAATCTAAAACAAGTATTCTAAACAATGCATTTGGGGTAGGTTTCTAAATTCGATGCGTACGCATTCACTTGTCAAATATAAATATGTTCAGCTTAGAAATACTGCCACATTGGTAACCTGCACAGTCCTTGAAGATTTTCCTTTTTTAAATTTCATGCAGTATTTGCAGAAAAGTTTTTTAAATAAAAATTATAATTCAAAATTAAGGCTAACAACTACAAACAAAACATTAAACAGGCTAATAATCCCACCTTTTAAAGTAAAGACCAATATGAATGGTATTTAAGTTAGAACCAGGAGCTGGTAGGATCTGTTCTATAGGCTCGTACCTCTGTATCATTGAGTTTCTAAGAAGACCAGATTCCAAGTCTGGTTGAGAACTGAAGTTGTGTTAATAACACCTGTGATTACCGGTCTGGTGGCTCAGTGTTGGATCACCTTGACCGCATAGGATCTGTTCTATAGGCAATTTTCTGTATTTTTGGCGTCAATAAAAAACACTTGAAAAAGAAGACCCAAGGGCAGAGATCAAACATTAACACTCCATCCTTAGTTCATTATATCAGGATTTATGTTCGAAAGCAATGAAACAAAAAAGATAGTTAAACTCCGTGAGACTGCATCTCTGAAGGATCCATCAGGCCTTCTAATACAACAAGCTGATCCAGCAGCGCAAGCTTCTCATCTTCAAGTTCCTTCACTTCATCTTCTACTTCTTTAACTTCTTTACCCATAGCGAAACTTTCTTCTTCCAGCAGCAAATACTTTCGCCTCAGCGCTCGGTATTCGTCTCCCGATGTTGACGACTCGGGTAATGAATCCGAATTCGATCTCTCGGGTTGTTGAAATATCGGAGACATTTCTTTCTTTAGCTTCCTTTTGGATGTCTTCTGCCCTGTTCTTGATGGTACAGATTCTTGTACCTGCTGAGCCCCTTTAAAATCACTCCGCAATGATGATTTGTTTCCCGAGCTTTTCTTTTTTCGTAGCTTTGGATTCAAACCTTCCTCCGACTGAGGCATCCTCGGATTATCCTGCATTTCTCACAGCTGAAACACCAGAATAGTTTCAAGACAAAAACTTAATATTTTGAACAATTATTTGGTACACTGACAGTAATTTTTTTTCTCAACAAGCAGGAGTAGGATTATGACAAGTGTCATTACAATAAATTTAAAAATTAAAAAGAAATAAATGGGACACTTGTCACCATTTTAATGCCACGTGTGAAAAAATATTTCCATCGCCAATGCATCTGATAATAATCCTAATATTTCCCCCCTATAACTAAAAAGAAACATTAGCACAAGGAACTCTCTGATGCATCTGATAATAATCCTAATATTTCCCCCCTGTAGCTCCAACTCTTCAATTTTCTTAAAACATATGAAAATATGACCCTCAAAATAATTGAAAATAAAAACACATTCCAGACATACATCCATATCCGACCTCGACACCTGAGTCCAAGTAACATTGATAAAAGATGTGGCTTTAGCATACGAACATTATGCATCAGAGAGTAATAGTACATGCATAAAGGCAAAAACTGATTACTGTTTTATCAAACCCTCTATTCTAAAAGCTTATTAGAGATCATAGTATTATCAGTTCATGGTGTGTTCCTATGATTGTCCAGCTCATCTCAAAAACCATTTCAACTTAGCACAAAAATGCACTATATTCAGTCTGGTACAAGGAACAAGAAATATAATGCAAATCACTACTTATCTAGAACTAATTTGAAAAGTTTGTCTTTTACGGTTCACTTAGTACGAACCTAATGTGATTCATTGAAATATAAAACATTTTTTTAGAATGTATTCATACATCATGACCCAATCCGCGAATAACATTTCGTGAAGCCTACTACAACATTATACCTTGTCTAGGAGATGAGAAGCCAAAAACCAGAAATATAGACTTCATGAATTGGATCACAAACTATCCACAAATGAGACCATACATTCCAATTCTGATATCGTACGGTGAGTACCGATTACGGGTAACAGTGATCACATTGTGTGTCATGTCTACTAGAATAGGATTGAAGTTACAGTATATCATCTTCCTCCTAACTGGCTCCATACTTTTTAGGCATAAGGAGGAGGATTCAGAATTGTTGATGGATGATTCAAATCAATATCATCGTCCCAAATGAGACTTTGAACAGTTAGAAACAAATAAGTTTTAGAATCAATTACTTTGACATGAACGAGAGAACATTGTTAAGGAACTATTCCTTGATGCATTTATAACTCATAAAAGAAATCCCCGACAGAATCAGATAGAACTTTGCAACAGCTAAAATCAAACAATAAGGATCCAAAATAAGCCCGATTTCAAAAAACCCTTCATTGCGAAGCATCTTTTAGAACAAATCAATTCCCAATTAATTTCGGGTAATTAAAACAATATACAAGAATTGGGTTGCTAATACAAAAGCATAATCAACGCGAGAAAACCTACCTTGAAATTCTGCAGAGAAAGCTTGGGCTGGGAATTACAGGGATTCGATTATTAATCAAACAAACCGGAATTGGGGGAAAATAGTGTGCGTCTCTCTCTATATGTACGTATTACCAGAAATTGGGTTCCTTGTCTTCTGACGTTCGGTAATTCAACAACAAGCCTTCAAATTATATTTATGTAACCGGTCACATAATTACAAGTTTAGTACCAAACAAATTATTTTTCTTTTTAAAAGTAATAGTTTATTTATTTAATTAATTTTTTTTTGTGATAAATATATCACTTTCTTTTAAAAGTAATAATTTTAGTCATTCAATTTAAAATTTTGTGACAAATAGATCGCCTATCGTTAAAATTTAAACAGACAACTTGGTATAATAACAATTGTTGTTCCTAAAACTTATATATTCTATTAATTTGATCTTAATTCAAAATAACAATTAATTTAACTTAATATTTAAAATTTACATTACTGTGTCTACTAGCAGACGACATTAATGTTATAATGAGTCTATTTCATTAGTCTGTCAGTTGTTTAGTAGTGAAATGATGTGTCTGTCGGGTTATCACATTTGTCAGTTATCGAGCTTATTGACAGTAGCAAACAGTGCGACAAGTGATCGAATGGTGTGTTAGGAGGGTGCAGTGTCAAAATATTTAAATATAAATGACTAAATCTATTTTATTATTTTTAATTAGGAGCAAATTAATAAAATATATAAATTTTGATACTAAAATTTTTATTTTACCAGGTCATGTTTCAGCTTTAATGAAGAGTGACATGTGTGTCACAAAATTTAGTTAAGTGATTAAATTATTTCATTTAAAAAATGGCATGTTTTATTGTTATTCTTAGAAGGAAAGTAACATTGTTAAGATATTAATTTTGATATAACTAAAATGAAAAATGTTTTTGGGCTTAAACTAATTTGCAAAAATATTTTAAAAGTGCATTAATTTGAAAAATATGTTTGAAATATTTTAAAGGATTTTTGACATGTTTAAATGCTTTCAAAATAGCCAAAATGTCAAAAACATGCTGTGAGTACCAATACCCCTTCCTAGGTATCGATACCAAGTCAACAGTACCGATACCTATTTTACCCGTACCGATACGCCCCTTTGTTTTTCCAAAACTCCATTTTCTAGTAGCCAAAATGAGTATCGTTACGGCTTAGACTGTACCAATACGGAAGGGTCAGTACCGATACACATGTATCGTGTACCGATACTCAATCTAAAATTACCCAACGGCTCTTTCTATTTTGACGCAAGTACCAATATTTGAAGCCTGAGTACCGATACGCCCTGCATCAGACTGCATTTAATGCTGGAAATAAAGTCTCCAATGGCTCTAAACAACCCCTAACGGCTAGTAACGGTCATGAAGCTATTAGAGGGTTTAAAAGACCTCTCCAAGCATCCATGGAAGAATAAGAAACATATTGCCAACATTCATGTATTGAGAAATTGTGTTTGAGCTTAAAATTGTCACATTTCTTGTAGAAAATATTAGTGAGTCAAATTGTCACATTTGCTCAAGTGTTTAGGATTTTGGGTGAGAGCTTATTTGTGCAAACACATTTGTCTAGTGAGGTTTTTCTTTGTTTGCTAATTTATAGTCTCTTTGTAAAATAGTATTTCTAGACTTTGAGATATTAGTGAATTTGTAGAAAATTCTTAGTGTGGATAGCTAATGTAGTGGAGGTAGACTATGGTTAGAAAGTCGAACCACTGTAAATCATTGTGTCCTAATTTTATTTCTTAGCCATTCATCCACCAAAGCAAAAATCCAATTCGCCCCTCTTGGCTACTCGGTTGATCATTTAAGAAGCCCAACAATTGGTATCATAGCTTCGTATCTACATCGGATTAACATCCTAGAGTTGATCCTTGAAGTGCTCAACCATTCTACATCAACCGAAGTTCATGGCGCAATCCATCGATAAGCATCCTTACTTTGATGGTGTCAACTACTCCTATCGGAAGAATATGATGATGTTTTTCTTGAGAGCCAAAGATTATCGTCTTTGGGATATTGTTCTTGATGGCCCGTTCGTTTCACAAAGAAATAAGGTAGAATAGAGTACGAAAGATCGCAAGAAGATGAAGCTCAATGCAAAGGCCTTGACATTCTCTTTTGTGCACTTGGCCCAGAAGAATATGCAAAAGTCTTTTCTTGTGAAAGTGCCAAGGAAATTTGTGACAAGCTTGAAGTCACTAATGAATGAACCAATTATGTAAAGAAAGATTGGTCTTCTCAACCTTGAGTACGAGAAATTCAAGATGGACCCAAATGAAGACATTAAAGCTATGTTGGATCGGTTCTCCACCATTGTGAATGAGCTTAAAGGATTTGGAGAGATGATTATGGAGGACAAATATGTGAGGAAGTTGATTTACTCACTTTTCGATTCATGGGATTACAAGAAGACGAAAATCATTGAAGAAAATAATTTGAAGAAGCTCAAGTTTGATGAGCTTATGGGATCTTTGCTCATTCATGAGATGATGATGTCAAAGGGGAAGAAGAAGATAGTAGATCAAGGCATTGAAGACTTGAATGTTGTTGCTCTTAAATCCTCCTCAAGAATTTAAGAAGAATCAAGTGAATATGAGAGTGAAGATGAAGAATAAGAGATGGTTAAGCTTTTCAAGAAATTCACCCGATTCATGAGGGAAGCAAAGAAAGAATCAAGACAAGAATCGAGGATGAAGATGAGGGATCCCATTATATGCTTCAAATGCAAGAGAATGAGGTATACCAAGTACTATTGCCCTTATTTCAACAAGAAATGATCAAGCCATATGAAGAAGGCATTTGTGGCTATATGGAGTGATGAAGAGGACTCTACCAAAAATGAGGTAGCCTACCTATGTCTCATGGCCATCGAAGAAGATTGAAGGATAACTTCTAATTCATCTACTTCAATTTCATATTCTTTTGATGAATTACAAGATACCTATGATCATTTGGTTTTAGAGTTTAAAAATCACATTTTGAGAAATAAGAAAAAGTTTTCAAATTTAAAAATTCAAAATGATTTGATTTCTAAAACCAAAGATGAACTTGAAGTAAAATTCAAAGAGTTTGAACAAAAGAATGTTGATTTACAAAATTTGCTTTAACAAGTTAAAAAAAATCATCAAAAGGAGTTGGATGATCTTAAGAAAGAAAAAGTTTTGATTTACAAGAGTTTTGAAAAGAAAAATGAAAATTTTGTTGAATCAAACTTTTTATGTTAAATAATCTAGTTCCTCCAGATTTATAAATGGTAAACGTGTTAAAAACATTTGGGTCCCAAAAGGACTCATTGTTTCAAAGAAGAAGAAACACGTTGAAAAATGGATTCTTAAGGGGACAAAAGTTTTTGGGTCTAACTTTATTGGATCCAAAGCAATTTGGATACCAAAAATTACTTGATTGTCTTTTGTAGGTGTGCTTGAGCCATTGATGATCAAAGTCAAATTTATGGAAGCTGTTGGCTCACAAAGGAAGAAGGACACTTGAAGAAGAAAATCTTAACATCCTACCTTGGTTCAAGTGGTACATTTAAATTTCATGCAATTGCTTGATCATATTCCATGTCTATTTTTCAAATTGATCTAAGCATGTTTGTATGACTCCATGTTGTGCATAATTGTATATAATTAGGGGGAGTCTCAAATTGGATGAGTTACATGTTTTTGGCCTAGTATGTTTTTATCTATGTTTTTGGCCTTAAACTTGTAATGTTTGGTTGAATTTGGTGAAATTCATGCTTTGTTTGTGTTAAATGTTATGTTTTGAGAAGCATGTGTAGCAAAATGTGCAAAATGTTTAACTAAGATGTCATCAAGCCTTTGTGTGAACTTAATACTAAGTTGTAAGGCTTTTTGGGTTGTTTTTGCTGCAATTTTTACCAGGTTCGTGCCTTCGGTACCGGTACCACCCATACTGTACTGATACGACATTCAACGAAGTACTGATATAGTCTCCTCCGTACTGGTACGTGTAGCGAAAATAAGATTGTTTTGTCTCCTTTTTGCCATGCCTTGTATGCTTATATGATTTTCTTATAAAATAGCATGTTTAAATTGAATTTCTTGGCTTATTTGTTATATTTAATTGAAATTCAATATTATTTCTATTGAATTATTGGACTAACAATTTACTTGATGATTGAGTAAAGTGAGCCATTTTTAATTCTTTATTGTTAAAATCTTTGGTTTTTCTCCATTGTTTTGAACTTAATGTGATTTCAAATTTGATTTTGAAATTATTTTTGATATAACAAAAAGGGGGAGAGATAGGTTTAAAAAAATTATTTTCAAAAAGAAAAAGGGAGCTTTAAATATTTTCAAAAATATTCTTATTTTTCTAAAAATATTTTCCAAAGGGGGAGTTTTCACAGAAATAACTTTTCAAGTGGTTTTGTTATATCAAAAAGGGGGAGATTGTTGAGATATTGATTTTGATATAACTAAAATGAAAAATGTCTTGGTTCCCTTGGTAATCCAAGAAGCAATAGCATCAATATTATTAGATGTGACAAGTTCCTTAAGAACCCAAACACTCCTAACTCTTTTACCATTAGAGGGCCTTTGGAAGCCTCTATGTTTGTAGCCATTAATGCTTATTCTTCCATGTTTGAGTTTTGAATTGCTTATTTTTTCAAAAAGAGAATTCTCAACCTTGTTTAAAGAAGCTTTAAGACCACCCATTTCCTTTTGGTGATCATCATGAACTTTTGAAAGTAGGTTATGCAAGTCTTGATTTTCTTTTCAAAATCTTTTTGTTTTGTTTGCAAATCCATAACCTTCCTTTCAAGTTCCAAGTTGGTTTTGGATAAGGAATCATTTTGTTTTTTCAAATCGGAAATTGTTTTCTTGTTTTTCAAAATTGATTCTTTATACTTCACAACCAACTCATCAGAAACATCTTGCAACTCGTCATAAGCTTCTTGAAGCTCATCAAAAGTAAAATCAAAATTAGATGAGTTTGAGGTTACCTTAGGATCCTCCTACAATGCCATGAGACAAGGGTTTGCTACTTCTTGCTCCTCCTTATCGGATAAGTCCTCATCACTCCAAGTAGCAACATGTACCATGAGTTTCTTCTTCTTCTCGAAGCTTTTTTTCTTTAGTTGGGGACAATCGAACTTGATGTATCCTATCTTTTTTCACTCATAACAAACAATTTGGTTATTCTTTGCTTGTTCTTGAAACCCTCTCTCTGTTGGAACTTTCTTCCCCGGATGGGTTTTATGAACCTTGTGAATCTCTTGGCTAGCATAGCCATTTCTTCATCTTCTTCCTCACTTGAATCGCTCTCCTCTTGTGAAGTTTTGAGAGCAATTCTTATCTTCTTCTTCTTCTTCACTTCTTTCTTCTCTATCTTCTTCTTCTTCTTCTTCTCCTCTTCTCTTCTTTTCTTTATAATCTCATGGGTGAGAAGAGACCCCTTAAGAGAATCAAGCTTCAAGGTCTTGAGATCTTTAGCTTCGATGATGACTGTCTTCTTTGAGTCTCATGACTCAGGAATAGAGTAGATATGCTTCCGAACAAGCTTGTCTTCTGAAATGACTTCTCTATAGCCTTTAAGTCTATTGACGATGATGGAGAATCTATCAAACATCTTGGTGATGTCTTCATCCAGTTCCATTTTAAAGTTCTCATAGCTTAGGAGTCCAATCTTGATCTCCTTTACTTTATTTGTGCCCTCATAAGTAACTTCAAGCTTGTCCTATATCTCATTCGCACTAGTGCAAGAAGAAATCTTGACATACTCGTCCGGTCCAATAGCACAAAACATGATATGCAAGGCTTTGTCGTTTATTTGCATCTTCCTCATATCTTTATCGGTATACTCTTGTCTTGTCTTGGGGACGCACCAGTCTCTATCTTCCTTTATCAGAATAGATGACCCATCTTCCACTACATCCCAAAAGAGGTAGTCATTTGACTTTATAAAGAGACCCATTCTATTATTTTAATAGAGATAGTTTACCACATTGAAATAAATTTGTTTGGAGATGGATTGTGATTCCTCGAAGTGGTTGCCGGAAGTAGAGGTCATGGCTTGACTTATGGATTGATTGAACACCAGTAGAATCTACTCAAGAGGATGTGAAGCCTTCCAATGAGTGTAGCTCTAATACCAAATGTTGGGATGAACAATCAATTCAAATAGCCAAGAGGAGGTGAATTGGCAAATAAAAAAATTGGTGGAAGCAAATGGAAAAGCAATAAAAATTAGGACACAAGATTTATAGTGATTCAACATTGTAAACAAGGTTTACATCCACTACCTTAGCTATCCAATCTAAGTACTTCTCAAATCAACTAGATTTGCTTTCCTCTTAAGGCTCAAGGAGATAACCTTACAACTCCCTTAAGGTTTATACCCAAAAACCTTAAGAACTCTCGCAAAGAGAAATAAAAATATTAGCAAACTGAAAATCTTCACAAGGTAGAATGTTTGCACAATTCTAGGTTGACTAAAACCCCCCAACACTTGAATAAAAAGAATACAATTAAGATCACTCAAGTGGGTTTACAAGATTTGACGATAAAAGGCCCAAAGATGTTGGATGTGTGATTGAATGCTTTATACTTGTTGAATAGTTGTTGAAGAAGCTTTGGAGACTTCATTTTATACCTCATCATTGATTTCTAATCGTTTGGGTAGTTGGGATATTGATTATAGCCATTGGGCTGCGATTTTCCCACAATAAATATTGTCTGGCAACACTGGTATTGGTACTCGAGCACTCGTATTAGTACATGCTATAAGAAGAAAGAGCCATTTCAATAAAGGGGTATCGATATGTGAGAAACCGTATCGATATAGAGTGTCCATTTTACAAAGGGTATCGGTACGATCAAAGCCATATCGATACCGATTTTGCTCACTAGAATCCTTGAAAGTTTTGTGTAAAAAGTTATATCTATACACCAATAGAGGTATCGGTACTCATAACTCTTTTTCAAAACTTATGATTCCAAGAAACTGACAAGGTAATAGTCAAAACTTAAAAGCAAAGATTTAGAAAAGCTTTACCCCCGTACCGGTACGCTATAAGCCATACCGATACTCGAAAGCAATTTGATTTACAAGTTTAAAAAGGCGTGCCGATACGCGACCAGTCGTATCAGTACCCAATAGCCATTAAGCAAAAATTAGTTTTCTAGTAGCGAAAAATTGTACGAGTACGACCTAAGGTGTATCAGTACTCCTGTACCAAATTGACTACTTTGAGTACCAAAACACTTAGAAAATATTTGGGGTTTAAGGTTTTGACTTAGAAACTATTTTAAGCCTGAATGCATGTCAATTTGTGAGTCTTTAAAAATTTATTTCTTTTTACAAAATAGTCCTTATTATATCAAAATCAAATATAGGTTTATTAATCCCCCATTTTGATATAACAAAACCAAAAATAAAATTTTAAGTTCACTCCCCCTTTCTTTAAGGCTAAATGATAGTTTATTTTGAAAATTTTATATCACATACTTCTCCACTTTTTGTTAAATCAAAATCAATAGGGCAAATAAACATAAGATATAAAGCAATAATAACTCCAAAGATAATTAAACAACATAGATATTATAAATTCAAAGCATAATATTCAAAGCAACATAATATCCAACTGAAAAACATAAACCAAAGCAAATGTCATAGGAAATCAAATAAAAACAAATGTGCATAAACTCAAATCCTAATAGATAATATGATATGAGATGAATGAGATACAAAGCCTAAGATTCGTCCTCATTTTCATCATCCTCGTCTTTATCTTCCTCATCATCATCACCAAGAGCTTGACCACACCATTCGGTATGAAAAGCGGTGAGGGTCATATCCATCGAAGCTTGACGATGCTCAACGGAGGTAACTCTAGCATCCAAGGAAGTCAAACGAGCATCAATAGAGTTGAACCTTGTTTCCATAGAAGCAAAATTCCTATCAAGGTAAGCCATGGGAGCATCAAGAGAAGGTTGAGCAATCGAAAACGGGAACATTCTCTACGGGAGTGGCTTGAGCACCACCGGGAAGATTCGTATTACGAACCCATTCTCCATTGTGGAAGGTGAACTTGGCTTGCCGGAGAGACTTATCATCAATGGGAGCAGTGAGAGACACACCAAGGTCAAGAGAGCAATTGATCTTAAGCTTGTGAAATATGTAGCTAAGAGTGGAGCCGTAGGTGAAGGAAGACATGAGGGTGGTCTGACGGTTTTGGACTATGTGGACTAACTTGACAAATATAATTTGGGCAAGGTTAGCACGTTTTTCCTCACAAAACAATGAAGCCAAAAGTCATCGACTTGGCAAATGGTAAACCACTTGTAACACCCCTCCCGATTTAGTAGTAAATCGACTGAGGAGCATTACAGGGAACACTAGAAAGACGAAAAATTTAGAACTTTTCAAGAACTCATCCCTATTAGGCGAGTTGAGTGATTAGCAAGCAAGCAACTTAGAAAATTACATTTGATCATACAAGCAAGATATGTTTATCATTCTTGTTCACTATATGCCAACCCTTGATTAGTCATTTTCAAGTTACATTCAAAGATTAATAACTACTTAGTCATGTAGGTATATGTAGCATTCAAATGGCATTCTTAACTAGCAAGGCATTCACAATCAAGTATACAAGCATGACCATCTTATTATTCATTTAGGGTTACCACTTAGATTATTCCTTTTCAAATCTACATTCATGCGATCATATAAAGCTTTCAATTAGCATACTTAGACTAGCATGTTTCATTTTAACCCAATCTCATTACACTCAAGACACGTAAATATTTCATGCAAGTTTAACTAATCACGATCATATGTACATGAAATTGAACATATCTCAAGCAAGCATATCATGTTTCATAGACATTATAGGTCATTCATGTGATTGGTTACCTTCAATTGTTCATTCAAGGTTAACTACTATTTAGGCATGTGAACAAGCAAAGCGTGTACATTTGATCCCTTCCTATTCGGCAATAGCAAGTTCTAGCATATCATAAAACAGTTTCCTCATTCATCGAGTCTTAATGTCATGTATAGCATTAGGCAAAAATGTGTTCATTTCATTTCAATTTCCATATACTCGTAGGAAATCAAGTTCATGTGAGCATTTATTCGAATCATACTTCAAGTAGCATGCATGGTTTCATTCTTTACCCATTCGGCAATTCAAGTTCATGTATACATGAATTATTTATAATATTTATTCAAGCATTTATATTTTCATACAAGGCATTCGACTAGCATACTTGACTTGGACATACTCAATTCAAACTCATAACATATGCGCAGCTTAATCCATTTAATCTACATGAGAATTATGTCATTACATACTCCAAGTTTAGCATTTAAGCCTTCGTGACATTATAGGCCAACTCAAGTTCATATATACAACTTTCGAGTAACATAATGCATGTCCTAGCTTACTATATACAAGACTAGGTGCCACCAACCACTAGGAGCATTACAAACAAGTATGGATTCATACTTATGCTTTTGCTTCTGTCTGACTTCAAGCTCGAGAAATCTGACTTCGGGATCAAGTAATTTACCTTGAAGCACCTAACCTATGGTTTGGGAAGAGAAGAAACGAGAGTGATAAGCACGATATGTACTTAGTGAGGTAGTACTAGTTCTAACCAATTATTATGTCATGTCTCCATTAATCAAGTAGCCCTATTAAGGTTTATAGCATTCCAAGTCAAGCAAAAATCATGAACTCACCTATCATCATACTTATGGAAATCAAATATCAAGACAAGCAAATGTTAAGTAACCAATTTGTCAAGCAAATCAAGCAGCATGGTAATCTTATCGAGTAATTATCAAGTAAACATTTTTAGTATCATTCAAATAGCAAGATAGCATGACAAGCAAAATCATAGATCACAATTCAATCTTCAATCATTTCAAGTCAATCGATAGCATGTTTAAGCAAATCACAACATTTCCAAGTCAAGTAACATAATCACAATTTATTTCAAGCTTATCACTCAAGATATGTTCACATGTTATACACATTGATTCAAGTGAGATTATAAGTCCATTTCGAGTAGCATTTCATGTGACAAGTTTATCAAGTGTACAAGTATACATTTTAAGTAGCATGTAAGCCTTAAGCCTTACTTATTGCTTGTTTACTTTCTTTAATTTAAACCTTATTACTTAGCTGTCCATTATACATGTTTATACATTCTTGCAATGCAAAACAATCCATATTTTCATTTAGTCTAGCCAATTTAGTCATAAAACATGTACACATAATTCACAATGCCAAAACAGTCCATATTTTCATTTAATCTAACCAAATTCAGTCATATAACACATATACATAATTCACAACACCAAAACAGTCCATATTTTCATTTAGTCTATCCAATTCAGTCATATAACTTGTACACATAATTCACAATGCCAAAACAGTCCATACTTTCATGTACAAGATGTACATGGCAGCAACACTCATTAATTCAAGTAAGATCGAGATCTTTTTCAAGTGACAATCATGTAACAAGAAGTTCGAGTATATAAGTCAAGTAATATGTTCCAGTAATCAAGTTTGCATGTCAAGCAATTCAAGCAAACCAATCAAGTAAACATTAGCTCAAGTGAGACCATAAGCCATTCCAAGTAGCAAATCATACCATACAAGGTCCAAGCATAGGCAATTATCATTTCAAGAGTTCATGTCAAGAATCGAGCATTACATGTCAAACAATTCGAGTATTTCAAGGATTCATGTCAAGTGATTCAAGTGTTCAAGATTTCTTGTCAAGTCATTTAAGTATTTCAAGATATAATTCAAGTATTCAAGATTTTTTTTTTGAATTTCTTATTCAATTTCTCAATAAGGTTCATATCTTTTTAACATGTTTGCCTTGGATCACAATTGGTCATGAATAACACTGGTTCGTGTTTGACCATAAAGGTCCAAGAGATACTTAGCTCAAAGCACATAGCAATGGCTAATATCAGAAACATGCCAATCCTATACTTCTCACTATCCAACCAAATTGTCGCCACTCCGTACAACTCCCCTGTTACCTCCAACTGTCGCCAATAACATATTACATGTAATGGGGCATCCCCCTGAGCCGTGGCTCATGGACCGTAGTCCCAAGTATACCATGCATCATACCATTGTATCCAAAGACTTCCATTGTAGGCAATTTAAGTCTTTTTAATCTTTAAACTTTTATTAGATGGGTATTCTTATACTTTAAAGCTTGTTGTTGTTTCTTATGTTTTATGCTTTCATGTTCAAGTCGAGACAATTCATATTCGAGAATTACATTCAAGCAAGTTATAGCAATATCATGCTTAGCCCTTAGACTAGTTGAGCCTTAGCTCTACAATCACCAATTACTTATCTTTCAAGCAAGTATTTACATTGCCATCTTAGGTATCAAGTAAGCACTCGAGTGAATTGCATTCATGATACAAGGATCTAGCATCATATATCATTATAATACATACATGCCACTACTCGAATAGGCACAATCAAGAACAAGAAATCAAGCATTTACATCCATAGTGTAACTCAAGCAAGAAATTCAAATAGAATCATTCAAGGCATGGAATCACACAATGTTTACACATTTCTTTCTAAATAATTCAACTTATCCATTCCATGCTATTACTTAATCACAAATTTTAGTATGGTCCAATCTTCCCTTTTAATTCATATTCAAGTTTAATTAAGCTCATTATCATGGCATACCAATAGCAAGAAGATAGACACGTAAATTTTGGTTAGGACCTAAGTCCTAACCCTACCAAACTACACTCACAATACTCCAAGCTTAGCTAGTCTTGGATCCAAACTCCTTTGTGTTTGCCACTAGCTTGGCCACTCCTTTCTTCCTTTACAAGGTTTTCTCCTTGCTCTAACATTGCACACAAGAACGTAGATTCAAAGTCAGTAACCAATTTAAACCATGCATGATTTCATACATACTCTAGCATGCATTTGACATCATTTAGACAACCTGCTTTATAACTGTTTCCATACATTGAAACTGTCCCAATACACATGTTCAATAATCAAACAACATGCTTACATATGTACATTCCAATTTGGGCAGAAGCAGGGCAGTAACCAAACTGTCCAAACTATTTACAAAACAGTTTACAAAACTGTCCAAAATACCTAGACTGCTGCTGCCAGGCAGTTTGTGCACTGTTTACTTAAGCATGCATAACTTTCATTTCGTACATCGGAATTTCGATTCGTTTACACCGTTAGAAAGCTAATTTAACTATATTTCTAACCATATAGACCTTACATTTTTATTCTTTACCAATTAATACAGTTTTTTTAACTTAAAGACAGGGCAATTTACAACACTGGACAATTTGCACTGTCCCTAGTGTTTCATCTCTAAAATCTATTTTATAGTTCGAAATTCAATTCCGTTTGCTGCATGTGAAACTAGACATATTAAGGTTTCTAACCATATAAATTACAACTTTTAATTCAACCATTACCAATTGTAGTGATTTTTCAAAGTTATTGCCCATAATAGAGTTTTCTGGGTAGATTTCACTAAACTAGATTTTAGCTTCACTAATCACTTAGATGGTAGTCCTAACATGTTAATTTAACTTATATTCAGTCTCATACATGTCTAAGATAGCTCCTAAGTTCATGTATTTATTTCATGCCCTGTTTTTACACATATGGTCACCATACGTACCATTTCATATATTCACATGTTTAAACATTAAAATCTCGGTAGTTTTGACTCGAATTCCAATTGGAAAACAAGGTATGGATTCATTCAAATCAACAATCTAGCTTACTATCTTTACGAACATGTTCACTCACTTAACAACTCAACTTGCGATACCAAATCCATAAATTCATCAATTTCACACAAACAATTGTACAATACTCAAATTTTCCAGAGCCATACCATGTGTACTCAAAACAGTTTCTAAATGTTTACATGACCTTCAGCATATGTTTGAATTGATTCATTTAGGCACATCCTATACATAAATTCTAAGTATCACTACAAATTCGAGCAACTATACTCAACATTTCACAAGTAATTCAATTTGCTAAAATCACAATTTCAAGAAGGAAACTCATGAGTGTTAGGTATTACCTTGTTTCTCATGAATTTCATGCAAAAATTCAAGCTCTAATAAGCTTCCATGGTGCCCAGTTCTCTCTCTCTCTCCCACAAGTTTGATGGTTCGTTTATTTTGAAGGAAAGAAGAATATAAAAGTTGATCCCCATCCATGTGGCCGATTCTAACATAATTCCCCCTACACTTGTTTCAACAAAACTTGACAAGTGTGCAAGCCTCCCCTAAATTAACTTTGTTAGCATGCAAACACCATATTTTATATTCCAATCAGTTTAGTCACTCTCCCAAAGAATCATCTTTCTTTAATTAATTCAAATTAGGCCCTAATAGCTTCACTAGATTTATTTATATAATATTTATAACAATCTAACATGAGGTTCGAATATCATAATCTCCTAGGCTAAGATTTGGGGTATTACACCACTTACCAATGGATGGTCGAAACCACCAAGTGATGAAAAAGTGAAGAAAATGCTCATGGGCATCGAGCACGGTTATTGAGCCACCATAAATTTGACCAAAAGCACTTTCATCATCTATACCTACATCCCCAAAAGATCGGCAATTTTTGTAGAATCAAAAGTAAATTTATTTCCCATGAGGTAAGACTCAATAGCTATGACCTCGATTTTCTCTTGATTTAAAATACACTGGGCATTAGTGTAGAAAATACAGACAAGATTTTTGTAAACAATGCTAGGTATTTGTAAAAAAGTCATAAACTTCCATTGTCTCATTAAATCGAGATATCAAAAATTAAACTCATTGGAGCACATATATGAAATAGTAACAACACACTCACGACAAATTTTATAAGTTTGAAATTGTTTAAAATATTCCATAGCATTGGGATATTTCGACTCATTAAAACAAATGATAAAAAGTTGGTTAAGATTAGGTTTGGTACCATTGTTTCCAGGATTGAGATTTGGATTAGGATTGATAGAACTAGACCCCATCTCTTTTCTAGATAATTTCTTAGGAGGCATGGTTAAAACCTGTAAAAATTCAAACCATAAAAACACATGTATTCATATGCATCAAATTCAATCCAATGATCAAGGGAGGGAAAAACCTATATTGTATAGTTTAAAATCATATACAAATATAAAGAAAAATTTTTGGTAAAGATAAAATTTGAAAACTGTAAAAATAAAATATACGAGCATAATTTTACATTTGAACTAAAATTTTCAGTTTTGAAAAAGTTTTTGTAAAATCTTTGAAAACAAAGATATATTCATCCTAAGTATATAAATTTTAAATATAAAAGCTATACAAATAAGAAAGAATTCGAAATATAAAGAAAATAAGGTTTTTTACCATGAGTATGGATAAATGGATGAATGAGAAGATAATTTGCACACTAGACTTGATGATAATTGCTTGGGTTTGATGTTAAAAACAAAAGCCCCAAAAAAGATTTGATGAAAAAATGAGAGATTTGAACGGTTTATATAGGAAAAAACGACTAGGGTTTTAAAGGGAAAAGTTGTGTTTGAGTTAAATTAGGAAAACCCTTATTTATGACTCTAGTGGACATACATGCCGATACGCATAAAGTACGTACCAAAACTATGTATCGGTACGGGATTACCCATATCAATCCTTGACCTGTACCGATACAGACCAAGTTGTATCGAAACGTTGTCCCTAATACCCTGTATCGATACGACAACCATCGTATCGATACCCTCTGACCAAATTTGACAGATTTAGCTATAAATGACCCAAAAATTTGAGTTTACTCAAATAAAAATGCATGATTATGATATGAGATCATCATGAATGGGCAAAAATAGATACGCACTCCTCCTAACAACATGAATGGGAAAAAATCACACAAACATGAAAATCAACCAAATTCAAGCAAGATTTAAGATCAAAATAAGGCTCTAAGGTTCAAGAAAGGCTAGTAAGCCCTAAATCTCTCCTAAGAGTCCAAAAACGCTCTTTATCTAAAGGTTTGGTAAAGATATCCGCTAATTGGTTCAATGTGTATATATACTCTAGAACAACATTTTTCAAGACATGATATCTAATGAAATGATGTCTTATTTCTATATGCTTAGTTCTAGAGTGTTGGGTGGGATTCTTAGTTAGACAAATAGCACTAGTATTATCACACTTTAAGGGGATGATACCTACATCAATTCCATAATCTAAGAGTTGTTGCTTCATCCAAAGGACTTTAGCACAACAACTACCGGACGAAATATATTTCGCCTCAGTAGTAGATAGCGCTACGCTATTTTGCTTCTTAGAAAACCATGAAGTCAACATGTTACCTGGGAATTGACAAGTACCGGAGGTACTCTTTCTATCTATCTTACAACCTCCATAATCTGCATTCAAATAAGCATGCAAACTAAAAGATGAGTCTCTAGGATACTAATAGCCTAAGCAAGGGGTGTCTCTAAGGTATCTAAAGATTCTTGTTGAGATGTTTATTTTGATACAAGAGAAATAGAGAATAAAATACTTAAATGCTATTTCTCTTGATCATGAAGCTTGGATATGTTCTCTAAGAATCTTCAAGTGTCCCAAGCTTGCTTTTATAGTGTGGAATGATATTCTAGCTGTTTATAGCCATTGGAGATGTTTTAAAGCCGTTGGAAGCTATTAAAACCGAGCATTAAATGCTCACCTTCATAGAGGTTTCAAAACCATTGTAGGGGTTTTGAAACCATTAGGGTTTTCAAATGAAAAACTAGTCGTTACTAGCCATTATAGGGGCCTGGTATAGAAACCAGGCAGGGGGTTTCGAAACCTGCTTAGGGTTTCGAAACCTGCTTGGGGTTTCGAAACTAGGGGTTTCGAAACCATGAAAGAGCTTCGAAACCTATTTCCCATGTTTGGTTTCCAGGCCTTACTGCCTCATTGGTTTCGAAAACACTTAGGGGATTTCGAAACCTTCATTAAAAACTTATAAAATTGGCTAAAAACTAACTTTAAAAGATATATTCGATACAAGAACAAAGTCAAAACATTTTAAAACATATTTTCAAGTTTTGTGGACTTTGGATTATTTTTGAAATATGTTTAAGTCCAATAATATTTTTAATTTATTATATCAAAATATATTTCTCAACAATTCTCTTAACGGCTTGTAAATGTGATTCTCTAGGACTAGCTTGAAATCTAGCACACAAGAAAATACTAAACATGATATCTAGTCTACTTGCAGTAAATAAAGAAAAGAACCTAACATGGATCTATAAAGCTTAAGATCAACACATTTACCTCCTTCATCTTTGTCAAGCTTTTTAGATGAGCTCGTTAGAGTAGCTTAGGGCTTTATATTCTCCAAGCCAAACTTCTTGAGCATATCTTTGATGTACTTTGCTTGATTGATGAATATGTCATCCTTACTTTGTTTGATTTAGAGTCCCAAGAAAAGTGAGTGCTCCCTCATCATGCTCATTTCAAATTCACCTTGCATTAACTTAGCAAAATCTTGGCAAAAAGACTCATTAGTATAACCGAAAATAATCTCATCAACATAAATTTGAACTACTAAAATGTACATACCTTTTCATTTTATAAAAAGTGTAGTATGAAACTTTCCTTTGTCAAAACCTTTTTCAATTAGAAAATTTGACAATCTTTCATACCAAGCTATAAGAGCTTGTTTCAAACCATATAAAGCTTTTGAAAGTTTAAAAACATGGTTTGGATATTTTGGATCTTCAAAACCAGGTGATTGTTCTACATACACTTCTTCATTTATAAAACCATTTAGAAAAGCACTTTTAACATCCATTTGAAAAAGCTTGAATTCATGATAACATATAAATGCAAGCAACATCCTAATAACTTCCATTCTAGCTACGGGTGCATAGGTTTCATCAAAATCAATTCCTTCTTTTTGAGTGTAACCTTGAGCAAAAAGTCTAGCCTTGTTTCTCACTACGTTACCACTCTCATCTAGTTTGTTTCTAAAACCCCATTTAGTACCTATAGTAGATTTATTACTAGGTCTATCAACTAATGTCCAAACTTTACTCATCTCAAATTGATTTAACTCTTCTTGCATGGCCAATATCCAATAATCATCATTTAATGCTTTTTTTGATATTTTTAGGTTCAATGCATGATATAAATGCAACAAAATAACATGTATTTCTAAGAGAAGATCTAGTCGTTACCCCTTCGGTTGGATCACCCAAAATCTCACCACCTTTGACATAGTTAAACTCCCTTGGGTAGGTGACCTCCTTTTCCTCTAGAGATATGTCCTTCAATTCTTCTAGAGGTGGATCTTGTGATTCTTCTTTTGGTGGAACTTCTTCTACCTTTGATGATTGTCCTTCACCATCATTGGTTTTCAAAATTCCTACATCATCACAAGCATCCTTCCTCAGAAAGAGGTTGTCGTCAAAAACAACATGGATTGACTCTTCAACCACTAAAGTTCTTTTTATTAAATACACGATAGGCTTTAGAGTTTAAACAGTAACCTAAAAAATAGCTTCGTCACTTTTTGCATCAAACTTGCGTAAATTGTCTTTTCCATTGTTTAAAACAAAACATTTGCATCCAAAAGGATGAAAATAGCTAATTTTAAGCTTTTATTTTTGAAAAGCTCATAAAGTTTTTTTAAAATAGGCCTAATTATTACTCGATTAACAATATAGCAAGCCGTATTAATGGCTTCCACCCAAAAATACTTAGGCAAATTATTTTCACAAAGCATGGTTCTAGCCATTTCTTCTAAAGTTCTATTTTTCCTCTCAACAACCCCATTTTGTTGAGGTGTGCGAGGAGCCAAAAATTTATGGCTAATTTTATTTGAGTTACAAAACTTTTCAAAATCAAGATTTTGAAATTCGGTTCCATGGTCACTCCTAACATGAGAAATAAAGTAACCAACATCATTTTGGTTTGCTTTTAAAAACGTGATAAATTTTTCTAAAGCCTCACCCTTGGTACTTAAAAATAGAACCCAAGTAAATCTAGAGTAATCATAAACTAAAAAAAATGCATATTGTTTTCCACCCAAGCTCATAGTTCTAATAGGGCCAAAAAGATCTATATGGATCAATTGTAAAACTCCATTAGTAGAAACATCATTAATGGATTTAAAAGAAACTCTTTTGTGTTTGCCTTTTGCACATGGATCATAAATTTTGCAAGAGATTTTTTTTTGGCAAACCTCTTACTAGATCATTTGAAATCAATTTTTCCAAAACACTTATGCTTGCATGTCCTAGTTTTCTATGCCACAACCAAGAATCATGATCACCATTTGCAAAAAAAAATGCATTGGAAATATGAATGTCATCTAAATGCACCATGTAAATGTTTCCTATTTGATGACCAATAAGCACAAATTTTTTGGAATAAATATCAATAATTTTGCAACCATTTAAATCAAAAAGGACATTGAAACCTTTATCACATAATTGGCTTATGCTCAAAAGATTATGCTTAAGACCGTTGACATACAAAACATTACCAATGAGTATAGAAGGGTGATTACCAGTAGAACTAATTCCTTTAATATGGCCTTTGGAGTTGTCACCGAAAGTCACTACTCCTCCACTATCAAGGTACCATGAATTTCCACATGAAGTTTTAGCCTTGTAGCAATGTGCCCTACAAACATAGAACCAAGTCTTGATTTTTGGTACCCAAATTCTTTTGGGTCCATGAGTATTAGCTCCCAAAATCTTGGTAATCCAAGAAGAAATAACATCAATATTATTAGAAGTGACAAGTTCCTTAAGAACTCAAACACTCCTAACTCTCTTACCATTAGAGGGCCTTTGGAAGCCTCTATGTTTGTAGCCATTAAAGCTTCTTCTTCCATGTTTGAGTTTTGAATTGCTTCCTTTTTCAAAAAGAGAATTCTCAACCTTGTTTAAAGAAGCTTTAAGACCACCCATTTCCTTTTCGTGATCGTCATGAACTTTTGAAAGTAGGTTATGCAAGTCTTGATTTTCTTTTCAAAATCTTTTTGTTTTGCTTGCAAATCCATAACCTTCCTTTCAAATTCCAAGTTAGTTTTGAATAAGGAATCATTTTGGTTTTTCAAATCGAAAATTGTTTTCTTGTTTTTCAAAATTGATTCCTTATACTTCACAACCAACTCATCATAAAACATCTTGCAACTCGTCATAAGCTTCTTGAAGCTCATCAAAAGTAAAATCAAAATTAGATGAGTTTGATGTTACCGTAGGATACTCCTCCAATGCCATGAGACAAAGGTTTGCTACTTCTTGCTCCTCCTCATCGGAT
The DNA here is from genome assembly GCA_019671005.1 of Hibiscus mutabilis. Classification (NCBI taxonomy): domain Eukaryota; kingdom Viridiplantae; phylum Streptophyta; class Magnoliopsida; order Malvales; family Malvaceae; genus Hibiscus; species Hibiscus mutabilis. Next base: position 43,867,325 of record CM033726.1, on the reverse strand, counting down.
GAGTCATCATCACTCCAAGTAGCAACATGTACCATGAGCTTCTTCTTCCCGAAGCTCTTTTTCTTTAGTTGGGGACAATTGAACTTGATGTGTCTTAGCTTTTTGCACTCATAACAAAAAAATGGTCATTCTTTTCTTGTTTTTGCTTGTTCTTGAAACCCTCTCTCTGTTGGAACTTTCTTCCTCGGATGGATTTCATGAACCTTGTGAATCTCTTGGCTAGCATACCCATTTCTTCATATGCTTCCTCACTTGAATCGCTCACCTCTTGTGAAGTTTTGAGAGCAATTTCTATCTTCTTCTTCTTCACTTCCTTCTTCTATATCTTCTTCTTCTCTTCTTTTCTTCTTTTCTTTATAATCTCATGAGTGAGAAGAGACCCCTTAAGAGCATCAAGCTTCAAGGTCTTGAGATCTTTAGCTTCGATGATGACTGTCTTCTGTGAGTCCTGTAACTCAGGAAGAGAGTAGATAAGCTTTCGAACAAGCTTGTCTTCCGAAATGACTTCTCTATAGCCTTTAAGTCTGTTGACGATGATAGAGAATCTATCAAACATCTTGGTGATGTCTTCATCCGGTTCTATTTTAAATGTCTCATAGCTTAGATTGAGGATTCCAATCTTGATCTCCTTTACTTCATTTGTGCCCTCATAAGTAACTTCAAGCTTGTCTCATATCTCCTTCGCACTAGTGCAAGAAGACATCTTGGCATACTCGTCTGGTCTAATAGCACGAAAGAGAATATGCGCAAGGATTTGTTGTTTATTTGCATTTTCCTCTAATCTTTATCGGTATAGTCTTGTCTTGTCTTGGGGATGCACCAGTCTCTATCTTCCTTTATCAGAATAGATGACCCATCTTCTGCTACATCCCAAAAAAGGTAGTCATTTGACTTTATGAAGAGCCTCATTCTATTATTTTAATATGGGTAGTTTATCCGATTGAAATAAGGCTATTTAGAGATGGATTGTGATTCCTCGAAGTTGTTTCTAGAAGTAGAGGTCATAGCTTGACTTGTGGATTGATTGAACATCAGTAGAGTATACTCAAGAGGATATGAAGCCTTCCAATAAGTGTAGCTCTAATACCAAATGTTAGGATAAACAATTAATGCAAATAGCCAAGAGGAGGTGAATTGGCAAATAAAAAAATTGGTGGAAGCAAATGGAAAGGCAATAAAAATTGGGACACAAGATTTATAGTGGTTCAACATTCTAAACAAGGTTTACATCTACTACCTTAGCTATCCACACTAAGGATTTCTCAAATCCACTAGATTTGCTTTCCTCTTAAGGCTCAAGGAGATAACCTTACAACTCCCTTAAGGTTTATACCCCAAAACCTTAAGAACTCTCACAAAGAGAAATACAAATATTAGCAAACTGAAAATCTTCGTAAGGCAGAATGTTTACACAATTCTAGGCTGACTAAAAACCCCCAACACTTGAATAAAAGGAATACAATTAAGATCACTCAAGTGGGTTTTCAAGATTTGATAATAAAAGGCTCAAAGATGTTGGATGTGTGCTTGAATGCTTTAGACTTGTTGAATAGTTGTTGAATAGTTGTTGAATAAGCTTTGGAGACTTCATTTTATACCCCCTAATTGGTTTCTAGCCGTTTGGGTAGTTAGGATATTGATTATAGCCGTTAGGCTGTAATTTTCCCGCAATAAATGTTGTTTGGCAACACTAGTATCGGTACTCGAGCACTCATATCGGTACCTGCCATAAGAAGAAAGAGTCATTGCAACAAAGGGGTATCAATACGCGGGAAGCCGTATTGATATGGAGTGTCTATTTTACAAAGGGTATCGCTACGATCAAAGTCGTATCGATATCAATTTTGTTCACTGGAATCCTTAAAAGTTTTGTACAAAATGTCGTATCAATACGCCCATAAGGATATCGGTACACATAACTATTTTTCAAAACTTATGGTTCCAATAAATTGACAAAGAAACGGTCAAAACTTAAATGCAAAGATTTAGAAAATCTTTAACCCCGTACCGGTACGCTATAAGCTGTACCGATACTCGAAAGCAATTTGGTTTACATGTTTAAAGAGTTGTACCAATACATGACCAGTCATATCGGTACCCTATTGCCATTAAGCAAAAATCAGTTTTCCAGTAGTGAAAAATTGCACCGATACGACCTAAGGCGTATTGGTACTCCTGTACCAAATTAGCTATTTTGAGTACCAAAACACTTAGAAAATATTTGGGGTTTAAGGTTTTGACTTAGAAATTATTTTAAGTTTGAATGCTTGTCAATTTGTGAGTCTTTAAAAATTTATATCTTTTTACAAAATAGTCATTGTTATATGAAAATCAAATATAGGTTTATCATAATCATGTACTTGAATTATGTATATTTATTACGTCATATTTTTTAATTGTGACATGTCAATATAAATAAATGATGAATTGAGAATATAAATTAACTATATAACTTATGCTTAGTACAAAAAATTAATAGCATGATTTGAATTAACAAATTTATCAAATTATTATTTAAAGGGTAAACTGTACAAATGATCACTTAATTATGAAGTTGGTGTCAATTTGATTACTATACTTTCAATTTTGACAATTATACCACGTAACTATTTAAGTGGTTCCAATCAAGACACCAACCGTTAAAACATGATGGAGAGGCTGACCTGACTGTTAAATAAAACTGGTATAATTACACATTTGGTCTAGTTATTTACACAATATATCAATTTGGTCATAAATTTAATTTAATAAAATAAAATAATTATACAATTATGTGGTGACACATGTCATCACCTGCTTGGAGAAAGAAAATAAATACAAAGTAGCTTAGACTTAAGGGATTTAAACCAAGGTAAGCTTGGAACAAGTGGAACGCCTTTGCCACTGGGCCAACGACATTTTTGTGATAAGGAATACAAAATCATATCTATATATATATATGTCTTTATTGCAAACAGTTTTAAGCTTTTAATTCCAAGCCTTCAACAATGGCAGCCAACTTGTAGACATCAAATATTAATCGTATATATTGAATCTGCAACAGTGAAGAAGCGATTTGCAGATTTGAAAGCACTAGCTCGTATGCAAGCTCTTTGTTTCTCAGTTGTAGTCAATGGTTGCATCTTTCCCGCAAGGTCAGATTTGAAAGCACTAGCTCGTATACAAAACTTGAATCCACTTGTTAAGATCAAAACTTTAGCTGAATATTGGAAACATGCCATTGCTTACTAGAACCAAAATTACATTCAAAGATAGATTATTACCCGCAAGTTTTTTTGCAGAAAACCATGTAGCCAATAAGGTGTCGTGGTGTAGTTAGTTATTACGTCAAACACATTGAAGGTTTCTGGTTTGAGTACGGATGGCGGCAAATACTTTTAAAATTTTGAAATGGTTTTGCACTCTGCTCCAAGCAAAGATTCTCCTACGTTCCTTCTCTAGTAAACCTACTTTACCCTGTCTTTTAGATATCTTTACTAGGTTTTTTTATCTTTCTTTTTTTTCATTTATGCGTTTTAACCTTTAAAAGAAATCGATGTTTCAATGATTTTGCTATTTTTTAGATATTGAAGATATAGTGAACAAAGTTTCCAATTTAATAGTATAGAACTGAATGGTGCCCCTACATCAACTAAAAATTTTATCTTTGCTTTTCATGTTGAAGAAGTAGAAGTTCAGATAGTAGAGACTCGATCATAACGTCGACTGAGATTTAACTTATTGATTGACTAATCCGAATTAAGTACTACAAAGACTCATTACGAGGACAATTCCAATTCAATTCGTTTTATTCACAACATAAAGATTCGATTTTATAACTGAATCTATTTGAGCATAATTTTTTATTGAATGTAATACGTTGGCTATTGATTTGATCAAATATATTTTAAGGTGAGGGGCTAAAGCTCTAATTTACCAAAGTATATGAACTAATGGAAAACACAGCTCCGAGTTCACCCGAAAAGACCAGAGCTGCACGATGTTTCCTTCCTCGAGTCCGTTGCTTTGCACGACCGAGTTCCATGCTTTTGTCATGGGCCACGAGTCCATGACCAAGGTTAGTGCGATCCAATCTGCCCAAGAGGCTCTTCACAAGCTCTTGGGCCTGTCAAACCCATCTGAGATGGCCCAGCACTTGGAGAATGCTAAAGGATAAGAATCAGACCAGTTATGGAAAAAGTATCATCTTTGAAGATTCTATCAAATCCCACGATTTGTGCCATTTGTTCTCTCCCAACAAGGAATGTATATTTTTTAGGCAATTATTTCCTTTCTTAGCTTGATTGTATTAGATCCTGACCGTCGATGTATTTCAATCTAAGTTGTTGGATGTATTGGGAGCCAACTATAAATAAAAGCTCACCCCTCCTCATTTCTTCACTTCATCTTTGAGTAATAAACCAGTGCATTCACTCACTCAAGCTTCTCTTGTTTTGTCATTTCTTGTTTGCTCATATTTTCACAAGGAACAAAGCTTTCAGGCTTTGTTTAGAGGCTGACTTAGGCACGTCGAGACCTAAGGCCACACATTGTTGCTAGAACGAGTTTAGATCCGTTACAAATGGTATCAGAGCGAGGTTTTTCGGAAGAAAAAACATTATAGAATGTTAGAAAGGTCCTAGAAACTAACCGAGAGACTCGTGCTGCTGCTAGAAAGAAAAGAAAAAACTCCAGGGACATAATCTCATCGATAGAGAAGAGGGTCACCAGACTGGAAGACTCTATGAAGGAGGTCAATGAGGCCCAAGAGGGAGCAGAGTCATACTATGAGAAAGTTGATTCCCTCGAGGCATATGCCTTAGAATCGGTCCAAGAACTCATCAATGAGATGTTTGCAAAGTTGGACTAGCGGGACGATTCCATTGAAGCCGAGATGGCTGCTATGAAAGAAGAGATGAGCGAGCTCAAGAGTGAGCTGCTCATCTGCAAGGCATCAATGAGGAGTGGAGTACTAGAAGATGTAGCCACGCCCAAGCCTAAGATCGATGTTCCAAAACTAAAGGAGTTCAATGGGGCAAGGTCCTTCCAATATGTGGAGAACTTCATTTGGGGCATAGAGCAATACTTTCGACTCATGTGTATTGAGGATGATACAACAAAGGTAAACACGACATCTGCTTACCTAACTGATGATGCTCTCTTATGATGGCGACACAGATATTCTGAAGAGAGTCCCATCAAGACATGGAAGGAATTCGATTTTGAATTCAATGACCAGTTCTACCCAAAGAAAGCTCAGCAAGAGGCCTGAGAAAAGATGCACCAACTGAAGCACGATGGCTCAATCCTTGACTATGTCAAGCGATTCAAGGAACTTAAGCTCCAAATTAAGGACTTGACCAAATCGGAGGGGTTATATGCCTTCACAAATGGGCTACAACGTTGGGCCAAGATAGAGTTAAACCTAATGGGAGTCACAGAACTCTTCAAAGCCATTACTGCAGTCGAATCCATTGCAGAATTTGAAATTAAGAACCCGGAGTCTGCCAAACCAAAGCCCAAGTTCAGAAACAATAGCGGGGGAGACAAGGAGAAACCAACCAAGGTTTGGTCCGAGAAGACTACCAGTGGCAATAGGAAACAGTCGAATCCTTGGAAGAACATGTCTAAGCCATGAGACAATAAGAGGACCCAAGGACAAGTAGAGTGCTACTTTTGTAAAGGGCCTCATATTATGAAGAATTTTCCTCAGAAAGCTAAGGTCAACGCCATCCAATAAGAGGGGGAGACCGAGAATGTAGCGGCCAAGCTTAGCTCAATTATAAGTGTTGCGCGTAATAAGTGCTATGCAATTGTGCAAGTATACACGTCGCAAGTAATAAAGTGATACGAGTATCGAGTATCGTCTCCATAGGGATTAGTTTGGGCCACTTTGCTTTAGTTATCGCACTATAAAAGTAAAAACACAATTGATAGTAGGAGTTGATTTTAACGAGTAAAGTAAAAGCAATAAATTAAAAGAATAGATGAAAGTAAAAGAAAGAATATGCCAGGTTATCGTGAGTTGAGGTGTGATAGCCGATTGGATCGTCTTGGTGATTGAGTAGCATCCGGATTGCCAGGGCAATTCTGCTATGATTGCCTAGTCGATTGCTAGGGTAATTTGGTTGCAATTGCCTGGTTGGTTTCCAGGGCAATTCTGTCGTGTTGCCTGGTCGGTAGCCAGGGCAATTCCCCATTGTTGTCTGATCAGATTGCCTGGGCAATGCTCCCGCGATTGCCTCGACAATTAAGGATGGGTCGATTGCCTCGGCAATTGGGCATTCACTTCCAAAGTTCTGCGAAGCATTCTTCAATGGTTTCTTCTTAACCCTAAGTCGAAACTCTAGCTATTTGTGCATGCCTTGATAATACATCCCTGCGTGAATCAAGGGTGAACAACAACCAATCTTGCGCTCCTCTTAGCCATTGAAATCCTAAACTTATTCCTAAGCCGGATTAGTCTTCACCACCAATTGATTGAATAAAGACCATGCTCATTCGTTTCTTGAATCTAACTCTCTCGATATTAGATAAATAGATGAAGTTACGAGATCCTCTCCCAATTCACTCGCAAACAAGATTGAGAACCAAGAATGAACAAACTTTGAAAATTGAATTGCAACTCAAAAACCTAAACAAAATCCAATTGTTTTTCACAACAACAAAACAAAATAACCCCAACCAATCGAGTTAGTTCATGGTTGGGTTCAAAAGATATACAAAGAATAATCCCCAAACCATAATCTAATGGAAGCAAAGAATAAGAAGAAGAAATCGATCAACCCCTTGAATTATCTCCCAATCGAACTCTCTCCAAGCTTCTCCCTTCTTATCGAAATCTCTCCTCTCTTCCCCTTTGGAGTTTTTCGAAAATTCTCTCTTCTTGCTTCTTTAGAGTTGTCAGAATTTCTCTCATCTCTTCTTGCTCAACTCTGTTTGACGGCTTGATCCTTTAAATAGGAGATGGCTAGGTCAAAATCCTTCTTGAGGAGGAACTTAAGTTGGAATTAAATATCTTTAAAGAATATAATTCTTTATTATATTTAAATTCATTCTAGAACTTCTTCTATCTTCTTGGGATTTAATTTTTCTTTAACCTCTTCATGGAAATCAAACTCCTTTTGGATTTAACTTTGCTCCATGTCATCTTGGGCTTATCTAGTCATCAATTTCGACTACCATATCATCTTATTCTTTATCGAAAATTGCCTTGGGGCAACTAGCTCGGTATCTCCTTCAAGCACTGCCCTGGCAACTAGCTCGGCATCTCCTTCATGCACTGCCTTGGCAACTGGTTCTAGCCTTGTTTAGGCAAGTGATTCTGCACATACACAAAAACACACCAAAGCATCATCTTTTTCCACAAAAATCACCAAGTTATGTAATCAAGCTCAACGGTGGAAAGAAACATGAATTAATGCATGAATGACTAATTATGCAACTAATATGAGCCTAAGTCTAACAATAATATGAGTAAAAAGGGTAATAAAAATAGTACTTTTGAACACTTATCACACCCCCAAACTCGAACTATTGCTTGTCCTCAAGCAATGCAAACTAAAAATTACATGCCAAGACTTTAATCATCAAAGACATGCTTCAAACTTGAATTCAAACCTCAGAACCGTGGCACAAAGTATGATCACCTTTTAATTTTTCGAATAGCACAAAAAATAGCCGGAATCAAACTATAATGCTCGTGAAAATGTGTGTGCGTAGTTGTGTACAAGTTGATTTTCAAGATTCTATGTGAACAATAGGCTTTTATCAATTTAATTATCGGGGCATTTATTTTTATTTTCACTAGAGCCAATTTCGGGCACCTCTAGCAAAGTAAGCAATTTCTCACTTTATTTTAGTCGACTAGAGTCAATTTCGGGCACCTCTAGCGATTCTTTAATGTACAATAACTACTAGAGCCAGTTTCGAGCACCTCTAGCAAGAATTTAACTTTTAATTTTCAATTTTAAATTTACCCAAATTTTAAGCAACCTAAGCTCACTAAGTTTCTTTCAATCAACAAGCCATAACCGTGTAAAAAAAATTCAGCATCATAGTAAAATTCTAAGTTCTTTTCATGAAATCCTAAAATTAAAGGTTCTTTCAATTAAGTGCAGTGGAAAAAATTCATCATTGGATATTCAACAAGTCTTAAGCAATTAAATCCAATTAAAGGCATGGCAAGTAACATATGCAACCTATATGTGATTGCTAAAGATGAATGCAACTAAACATGAAACTAACTAGAAACCAACACCCCCCAAACTCGAGAGAAGCATTATCCTCAATGCATGTAAAAGTGAAACAAAATTTAAAAGAAACTAAATGAAATGAGTTAGTCGGAGAGGTTGTCACCTCGAGTGATAAGTTTCCTCCGTGCCGTTTGCTTAATTTAGTTTCCGGTCGGTGGTTGAATGCTTGTGGCTGGTACCGCGTGAATAGCATTGCTTTGATTTGATCCATGTTTGGGCATCAGAAGTTGCCGACGCCATTGTTGTTGCCTAGGCAATCTCTGTTGTGGTTGCTGTGGCAAGAAGTCGATAGTGAATTTTCTTAGCATGGTGGTTCTGAGTCTTGTTGTGGAAAAGAAAAGAAAATAAAGAAAACCTGAAAACTAAAGATAATGAAGAAAAATAAAATATCTCCTAAAAATTCCAAAAATAAATAAAGAGAAAAAAATAATCGAAAATAATAGAAAAAAATAGCTCGAAAGAAAAAGAAAAAGAAAAATAAAATATCGAAAGGAGAGCGTGCTTATGCATCTCCTAAGGTGTCAACTTCTTTGTTACGTTCTATACGGTCACCGTTGTAGTGCTTCAATCTTTGTCCGTTAACTTTGAATTCATGTTCGTTGGTAATGGACTTGATTATCACGGCACCATGGGAGAATGGTTTGACAACTTCGAATGGTCCCGACCATCTTGATTTTAGTTTTCCCGAGAAAAGTTTCAGCCGAGAATTGAATAAGAAAACTAGTTGCCCTGGCTTGAATTGCCGCGACAATAGTTTCTTGTCATGCCATTGCTTTGTTTTCTCCTTGTAGATTCATGCATTATTATAGGCGAGTGCACGAAATTCTTCTATCTCGTTGAGGTCCAACAAATGCTTTTTTTCGGCACTTTCCCAATCTATATTCACGGTCTTGATTGCCCAATATGCCTTGTGCTCGATTTCCACTGGTAGATGGCATGTTTTGACATAGACAAGTCGAAAGGGGGACATACCTAAGGGTGTTTTGAATGCAGTGCGATATGCCCAAAGTGCGTCATCTAGTCTTACTGACCAATCCTTCCTAGAGGGATTTACAACTTTCTCGAGTATACCCTTCAATTCCCGATTGGAAATTTTTGCTTGCCCATTGGTTTATGGGTGATATGTCGTGGGAATCTTGTGCGATATACTGAAGCGTTGCAACATCTTGGCAATAAGTCTATTGTCAAAATGCTTGCATTCATCACTGATAATTGCTCTCGGCATCCCAAACCGTGTAAATATGTTTTTCTGCAAGAATCGTTGCACGGTCTTGGAATCGTTGTTGGGAACTGCAGCTGCCTTAACCCATTAAGACACGTAGTCAACGACAAGTAGAATTTAGAGGTTGTCGAATGAAGATGGGAAAAGTCATATAAAATCGATCCCTCATACATCGAATTATTCAACCATGATGATGTTTTGGAGCGGCATCTCATGTCGTCTAGAGATATTGCCCGTCCTCTGGCAACGATCACATTGCTTGTAAAACTCTTGGGCATCTTTGTATCGTGTTGGCCAATACAAACCAGATTGTAAAACTTTGGCTGCAGTACGAGTTCGTCCAAAATATCCTCTATAGGGTGAAGAATGTCATTGCCAGAGTACATTCTGATGCTCTTCTTCAGGGACACATCAGCGTATAACCTAATTTGCACATTGTTTAAATAAAAGAGGCTCGTCCCAAAAGTAATGCTTAGCATCATGGTGGAACCGCTTCTTCCCTTGGTGAGTAAGGCCATAAGGTAAAATACCACAAACAAGGAATTAACTAAATCTGCGTACCAGGGTATTACCGAGGTATGTGTTGCCGTGGCAATTGCTTCCATGGTTGTCGAGGCGTGCGCGCCTAGAGTTTTTGCGGCATGCGCGTCGAGGATTGCCGAGGCGTTAGGGGTTACTGAGGCATGCGCATCCATGGTTGCCGCGGCGTGCATATCAGTGATTGTCGAGGCATGCGCATATGGAGTTGCCGAGGCGTGCGCGTCAAGAGTTGCTGCGGCGCCGAGGCATGCGCATCTATGGTTGCCGAGGCGTCGAGGGTTGCCGAGGCGTGCACGTTAAGGGTTGCCGAGGCATGCGCGTCTGGAGTTGCTGAGGCATTGAGGGTTGCCGAGGCATACGCATCCATGGTTACCGAGGCGTCCGGGGTTGCCGAGGCGTGCACATCCATGGTTGTCGAGGCAAGTAATAGTTGCTCATCCGAGAATGCATCACATATCTCTACATCCGTGTCCTCCTCCCTATTGCACTCTAAGTGTGATAAGTGATCGGTCACTTGATTTTCTGTTCCTTTCTTGTCCTTAATTTTAATATCAAACTCTTGTAAAAGCAATATCCAACGAATCAAACGAGGTTTGGCATCCTTTTTAGCAAATAGATTCTTAATTGCCGAATGGTCCGTATGGACAATTACCTTTGTACCAATCAAATAGGATCGAAACTTGTCAAATGCGAAAACTATGGCTAGTAACTCTTTCTCCGTTGTTGTGTAATTCACTTGAGCACTATTAAGAGTTTTACTAGCGTAGTTTATCACATGAAAGGTTTTACCTGTGCGTTGGCCTAGGACTGCTCCTACTGCGAAATCACTTGCATCACACATGAGCTGAAAAGGTAGCGTCCAATCTGGTGGAACGACAATGGGTGCCAAGGCAAGCTTTTCCTTTAGGGTTTTGAATGCTTGGGGTGCAAGAATCATCAAAATTAAAGACTTTATCTTGGTGGGGGTAGTCTCTCGATCACGTCCACCTTGGCTTTGTCTACTTCAATTCTCTTGGATGAAATCTTGTGGCCGAGCACTATTCCTTCATCTACCATAAGATGGCACTTCTCCTAATTAAAGACTAAATCGGTTTCTTCACATTTTGCCAACACCTTCTCTAAATTGCCGAGGCAACTATCGAAGTCATTACCAAAAATGGAAAAATCATCCATGAAGATCTCAAGGAAGTCTTCAACCATGTCTGAAAAGAGTGCCATCATGCATCTTCTAATGTTGCTGCATATCTGAGAAAACTTGAGGAGAGTCGTTTCTGATACTTCTTATAGTCCATCCGCACCCTCCATCGGGTGACAATATTGCCTAAAAAGAGTTTGGCCAATGTGCTTACCACTACTCCCTTTTGCGTTACCATGGTGGAGGTGTCTTTCTTTCGTGTTCCCTTGTAGTCCATGTATACTCTCCAGCTTGCTACTATTCTTGAAGGCATGAATATATTAGTAGAAAAAGTTATATCAACACCCAACCATTTAATTACCTCATTCTTGTCGGGCTCCATCATTGTTGGATGTAGCCTTCGTTATCGTGGCAATTGCTGCTCTAGCCAATTGTCGTGGCAATCAGTTGTCAAAATTTGCTGTAAGTCAAGGGAAGAACGAATTTTCTGAAAAGCTTTATGAATCCAAACACCTTTTTCTTTTGACCTCTCAAACATCTCTATCGGTAGAGATTTCGATGGCTTCAAATCTACCAACATCAGTTTCTCAAGACATACCTGCAATGGACGATGTGAGTTTTTAAAGAATTCGAAAGGTTCAACCATTACCTACTCATATTCTATTGGCAAAGTATTATCATCTCGTTGATCTTGCATGTGGTCGTGTAATTGCCGTGGCAACGGTAGATGAGAGCAATCTATAGATTCCTGCTTCAACATCAACGTTGTAACCTTCTGGGCATTATGTTCCTCAGAATTTGTTGTAGTATTTTTGTTCTCAGCTTCATTGAGTGTTGTCGCGGCATTGCTCTAATTAGGCTCCTCAATCATTGCCGAGGCAATTTGTTGCTCAGGCTCATCATATGTTGGGTCGTCTCTCTCATTGGCATCCTCTTGACTTGGAGGTTCTAGTTGTTCCCCACACATTGGAGAGCTTTCTTTGCATTTCTCCTTATCCTCTTGCCTTGGGACGTCAGTATCCCTAGGAATGAATTGTTGGTGCATGTAATCCATGACATATGTGGATCTCCCCAATTGATCTTCTGAATCCCCCAAGGTTGCATCCCACTGAGCTATCCTCGTATCCATGGACTTTGATAGCTCTCTAATATCTTCAATTGATCCATCAAGTCTAGCCAAGGAAGCTAGCAAAGTTTCCTCCAAGGAATTGGAATGCTCTTGAAAAGGACTACATTTCCATGGCATATCTGTTGCTGCGGCAAAATTGTTATGGTAAAAAAAAATTGAGTTTTTTTACCATACCATGAAGAATTTTGTTGTTGGTTCCCTCTATGGTCCTCCATGTAGTCATATGCACCAAAAATGTGAGGGTAATTTTCAAACACATGATGTTCTCCACACATAGCACAAGAGTTTTCCACGGTATAGGCTCTTTGGGCTTTTCTCGGTTGGTATAGGTAATCATCAAAGGGTGCAAGAAACTCTTGATTGGATTCATTCATATCTTCCAACATCAACTCTCGAATGGATCGGATTTTATTTCCCGACATGTTGATGTCCCTTAACTTGAAGCGCACCTAATTTTTTTTGATAAAACAAACAAAAAGAAAAGTTAGTAAAACTAAAAAAAATGCAATAACAAAAACAACTAACACCAATTGCCAATCCCCGGCAACGGCGCCAAAAACTTGTTGCGCGTAATAAGTGCTACGCAATTGTGCAAGTATACACGTCGCAAGTAATAAAGTGATACGAGTATCAAGTATCGTCTCCACATGGATTGGTTTGGGCCACTTTGCTTTAGTTATCGCACTGTAAAAGTAAAAACTCGTAGGAGTTGATTTTAATGAGTAAAGTAAAAGCAATAAACTAAAAGGATAGATGAAAGTAAAAGAAATAATAGGCCAGGTTATCGTGAGTTGAGGTCTGATAGCCGATTGGATCGTCTTGGTGATTGAGTACCAGCCGGATTGCAAGGGCAATTATGTTATGATTGCCTAGTCGATTGCCAGCACAATTTGGTTGCAATTGCCTGGTTGATTGCCATGGCAATTCTGTCGTGTTGCCTGGTCGGTTACCAGGGCAATTCCCCCTTGTTGTCTGATCATATTGCCTGAGCAATGCTCTCGCGATTGCTTGGGCAATTAAGGATGGGTCGATTGCCTGGGCAATTGAGCATTCACTTCCAAAGTTCGGCGAAGCGTTCTTCAATGGTTTCTTCTTATCCCTAAGTCGAAACTCTAGCTATTTGTGCATGCCTTGATAATACATCCCTGCGTGAATCAAGGGTGAACAACAACCAATCTTGCGCTCCTCTTAGCCGTTGAAATCCTAAACTTATTCCTAAGCCGGATTAGTCTTCACCACCAATTGATTGAATAAAGACCATGCTCATTCGTTTCTTGAATCTAACTCTCCCGATATTAGATAAATAGATGAAGTTACGAGATCCTCTCCAATTCACTCACAAACAAGATTGAGAACCAAGAATGAACAAACTTTGAAATTGAATTGCAACTCAAAAACCTAAACAAAATCCAATTGTTTTTCACAACAACAAAACACAATAACCCCAACCAATCGAGTTAGTTCATGGTTGGGTTCAAAAGATATACAAAGAATAATCCCCAAACCATGAATCTAATGGAAGCAAAGAAGAAGAAGAAGAAATCGATCAGCCCCCTTGAATTCTCTCCCAATCGAACTCTCTCCAAGCTTCTCCCTTCTTGTTGAAATCTCTCATCTCTTCCTCTTTGGAGTTTGTCGAAATTTCTCTCTTCTTGCTTCTTTGGAGTTGTCAAAATTTCTTTCATCTCTTCTTGCTCAACTCTCTTTGACGGCTTGATCCTTTAAATGGGAGATGGCTAGGTCAAAATCCTTCTTGAGGAGGAAGTTAAGTTGGAATTAAATATCTTTAAAGAATATAATTCTTTATTATATTTAAATTCTTTCTAGAACTTCTCCTATCTTCTTGGGATTTAATTTCTCTTTAACCTCTTCATGGAAATCAAACTCCTTTTGGATTTAACTTTGCTCCACGTTATCTTGGGCTTATCTAGTCATCAATTTAGACTACCATATCATCTTATTCTTTGTCGAAAATTGCCTTGGCAACTAGCTCGGCATCTCCTTCAAGCATTGCCCTGGCAACTAGCTCGGCATCTCCTTCATGCACTACCCTGGCAACTGGTTCTAGCCTTGTTTAGGCAAGTGATTCTGCATACACACAAAAACACACCAAAGCAGCATCTTTTTCCACAAAAATCACCAAGTTATGTAATCAAGCTCAACGGTGGAAAAAAACATGAATTAATGCATGAATGACTAATTATGCAACTAATATGAGCCTAAGTCTAACAATAATATGAGTAAAAAGGGTAATAAAAATAGTACTTTTGAACACTTATCAATAAGCCCTGTTCAATTTAAGAGGGGCCATAAACAGAAGGGACTGATGTTTGTAGACATCACGGTTGTAGGCAAAAAGTTGAGCGCACTGGTGGACACAAGTGCCTCGAAACTTTTTTTGTCCGATGAAGCTGCCAAGAAACTTGACCTTCAGGTGGAGAAGGCAAGTGGATGGATCAAGACTGTCAATTTCAAGGAAGCACCAATTGTGGGACTGGCAAAAGGGGTCAAGCTTGAGCTTGGAAGTTGTTTTGGTAAGGAAAACATCAAGGTAATCCCACTTAATGATTTTGATTGTGTTATTAGCTTATATTTCCTTGACCGGATTAATGTGTTACTTACCTCATTTGTCGAATGTCTTTGCACACTGACCCTCTTCAAAAATGCATTATGCCCGTAAGCTGAGAGACTAGAGTAGGGGCCAAAATTATTTCTGCCATTTAGTTTTCCAATGGGGTTGTGTGCAAGGAGAATACAACCTACTTGGCCACATTGAAATGTGACGAGTCCTTGATGCCAACAGAGATACCAATGGAGGTGAGTGAGATATTGGAAAAGTTTGCCAACACAATGCCATCCGATTTGCCAAAACAATTGCCACCCAAAAGAGAGGTGGATCACAAGATCGAGTTAGTCCCCGATGCGAAGCTGCCAGCCAAGGCTCCATACCGAATGGCCCTACCAGAATTGGAAGAGTTGAGGAGACAACTCAATGAGCTTTTGGATGCCGGGTTCATTAGACCATCCAAAGCCCCTTATGGTGCACCTATTTTGTTCTAGAAGAAGCATGATGGCTCTCTTCGAATGTGCATCGACTACCGAGCTTTGAACAAGCTCACAGTGAAGAACAAGTACCTGATCCCCCTCATTGCAGACCTGTTTGATCAACTTGGGAGTGCAAGGTGGTTCACCAAGTTGGATCTTCGATCGGGGTACTATCAAGTGAGGATAGCTGAAGGAGATGAGCCAAAGACAACGTGTGTGACCCAGTATGGCTCATATGAGTTCCTTGTGATGCTCTTCGGCCTTACCAACAATCTAGCCATATTTTGCACCCTCATGAACAAGGTACTACACCCATTTTTGGATCGTTTTTGTAGTTGTTTACCTTGACGACATTGTAGTGTATAGTGAGACTCTAGATGAGCATGTAGAACACTTGAGATAAGTGTTCTAGGTACTTCAAGTGTAATACCCCGAAATTTGCTAAGTTTTTTAATAGCCATTTAGCACTAAGATAAGGGCTTAAAAGCTAACTTAGTGACTAGAATGACAAAATATAAAAGTTAGGGTTTATTTAATTACGGACACTAGGAAAGGAATTTCTGAGAATTTAGAGTACCATGAGATAGAGGATAAGCAAATTAGGGTACTCGGAAAGTTTGGTAATAATTCAAGGAAAAATTGGAATGATAATTCAAGGTTAAAGTTTAGTGACCAAAATGATAAGTTTTCAAAACTTGTATGATACAAGTCGAAATATGAAAAGTTGAAGGACCAAAGTTGTAATTTCCCAAAAGTTAGGTGTTTTATTTAATAAATAGGTAGAGCACCTATTGATGTGGACTAAATATAGAATTACTGGTTTGATCCGATATTTCAAATATTTGGAAAATCACAGTTAAAGTTTTAGTGGAATTTGGATACCCGGATCGAACTACAAAGTTGAGGGTGCTCAGGCTAGAGTAGCACTAGGATGGGTGACCTTATGGAAGGTCTCATGTTAGTAATTGAGACTGATAAAAAGAAATCAGTTCGAGTTGAAATTATTCGTAGGAATGTCTGAAAAAGGATTATTAAGAGAAATTTATCCGATAAAGATTTCGGGTAAATTATCAGTATATTAGACCGAGTCAAAATTTCATGATTTTGATTTTTACAAAATTATGGAATATTTTGTATGTCAAAAATATTTATTTACGGAAATCAGAATTATGAGAATTTCAGATTTTATCCGGTAGTTTGGAAAATGGAAAATCGTAGTAAGTGATTATCGGGTAATCGGATCGAATTAGAATTTTAAAGGCAGATCCATAGGCCATAGAAAATTCATAAAATATTAATTTTATGAATATTTTAATGTTTCTAGTTGGAATATAACTAGACTTGGTTCCAATTTTACAAAATGACAATTTTGAAAATAAGATATAGTTGGAGGATTCTTTGGACATAAGGAATTAAATGAATTTAATATTCATTTAATTAAAATACATGTGGACTTTATAAAATAAAATATGAACAAATGTGTTCATCTTTCTCCATCTATTCGAAAGGCAAGAGAAAAGAAGAGGAAAATTTACCAAAAATTTTCCAAGGCAAATCTGAAGGCTTTAAAGTTAGAATCAAGGTATGTTTCTTTAAGAAAAAAATGATCTATGCTTCATGCTCTTTCTTTTTATAGTAATTTTGCATGGTAATATGAAGAATTGTTCATGTTATTGATGAGAGAGAAATTAGGGTTTCATGTTCTATGTTGAAATTGAAGTTTGATTTAAGCAAATTAAGTGTTGTGAAGTTGAAATCAAGCTTAAATTTGGATTAATTTCATGTTTGAAGACATAAACCCTAACCTTAGAATTTGGGGTTTCATTTAGGGTTTTGAAATTAAGGATGAATATGGAAGATTTATGATTCTACAAGCTTGATTTTGATGTTAGAATGAAAAATTCTCAACTAATTTCCTAAGTGACTATTTTGGCATATTTGGTAAACTAGGGAAAATATTGTGAAAATTATATTAATGGTGGATTTGAAGAGATTATGAATTTAGAAGCTTGATTATGGCATTAGGACTAAAATAAAGTCCTTGCAAAGTTTAAATACCTAATTTGCCAAGTAGGAAGAATTTGGGGATTTAATTGTTAAAATTATTTTGAGTATACTAGAATGTTGTTTGAATGAAAAACAACATTGAAAACGTTTAGTGACCATTTCGGCTAAGGGTCAAAATAGAAGGGAAATTTTGAGAAAAATGGTAAAGATGTTGGATTGAATAATTAGTACAAATTTGCCAACTTTTGTGTAAGTTTAGTGACTAAAATGCCACTTTAACAAAAGTTAGTGGATTGAAGGGCATTGAGTAAAAGTTAGTGGAAAATGTTATAATTATGAAGAAATTGTGATTTGATCTTGAATAATTTGCAAAAGTTGCAAAATGGTCACTAGGGACCAAATTGAACTATTCGACTTCTAAGAGTGAAAAGGGGGAAATTTTTGGAATTTTTTTTATATTCGAATATTCATACTAGTATTTTTTGTTTAAGCAGTGTTAGATTAAAGAAAAATCTAACATGTATATTGTATATGTTCGATGGGTAAATATGCAGCATCCGAGCATGACAAGGAAACCCGAGATAAATGAGGCAAAGAAAAAGTAGAGGACTAGATTAGTGAGGCTCAATATTTTGCATAGCCCAGGTGAGTGCATTACATGCATGTACAACATATTATAAATTGGACGTCTTGCGATAAGTCGACCTTGATATTAATGAAAAAGGTATGTTGATTAAATTATGCAAATAGCATGAATATTAAATGGCATATGAGAAATATGGATATGGTATAATGATTTATCTAAGATAAATCAGATTTTAGATTTTGGGTATAATCTGCCCATTATCGAATTATGAATGATAGTATTGATTGATTGGATATTGAACATACAAATATTATATTGATATGCTCGAGTACTAGTGTGAAAGTCTTGGTATAGTTGGATATCCATAGAGTCCTAGCAGCTGCTTCAAAGCACTATGGTGCAGGAAAGACTCTACGGAGTTAGTTCAAACACTACGGTGTTAAAAGGCACAAAATGTGCTAGGATGAGGAGCAAAGGGCGTCCTCGAGTACGTACTCATCTTAGTCGCTACGGTGATGCAGACGCTAAGGCGTCGAAGACACTACGGTGTCGTGATGACTCACGTACCATAGCATCACATGAAATTGTACTTTGGGCAATAAACCAGGAAATGTTTTTAAGCAAGTAAATAGACCAGTATGTCTATCGTATTTATTATCGATAAAGTAAGACTGATATTATGACTTTGAACATACATACATGCAAGCATGATTCACTGAAATAAGTTGGTTTTTCATTTACCATGATAAATGATGAAATGATATAAACATGCACGAGATATTACTTGCCATTTTACAAATATTGTGATATTTATGTTAAATGTACACTTTGTTACAAGTATGCCTCACTAAGTTATATTTAGCGTGTGATTCGTATTACATATAGGTTGATCGGGTTAGCAGTATCAAGGAAGGAGCTGCACATTGGAAATCAAGTTATCGCCTATAAGAAATAGTATGTACACTTACATTCTAGACTAGTGGGCATGTACTCGTATTTCTAAATATGCAGTTGTTTTATATTACTGAATTTATAAGTTAGGTTAATTATTTAAATGGGCATGTTATATAAGTATTATGGATAAATGATATGGTTTTAAACTCTTAGACATGGGATTTGGTATAAATTATTATGTAGTTTATGTTAATCAAGTAGCGATTTTTAAATCAAAGAAAGGGTCTAGGTATCACACATAGTTTACACCTTGAATTATATTTTCAAGTTAATAACTATCTTAAATATTTATTTAATCAATTTAGGGTTTAAACTAGGTGTTACTAGTCAGGTTTATAATTCAATGAAACAGAGGAAAAGTTGTTTTACTAAATTGGTCTAAAAAAAATTTAAGTCAGAAAATCAGTTAAAAACTTTAGTAACATCTTCAATGTGTATTTAATTATTGATTATATGTTGAGGGTATTACATTTAGTGGAATCAGAGTAAAGGTTTAGCCGATTCTGGAGGTTAAACTAAGTCAGATGTGATTTGTTTAAAGTGTACATGCCCCTAGGATGATATGTTATTGGTGTATTGCTTATATAACTTGATATGGCTCTTTACTAATATGATCATGAATATGTTGTAATAGAAAATGCCAGACGCTGAGGGATCACGTTATGCAATGAGTCACCAGGGCCCGGAAGAGGCTCAAAGCGGTGCAACATGATTCACCTCCAGCTTCGGTCCTAGCTGAGCCACCTGCATAGCAGGGAGCTCTAGCTCAAGGATATGAAGCGTTAGTGCAAGCGTTAGAGGTAATGGTAAATTGGTTGCAGTCATCTGCACCTGTACCAGTTCCGGCTCCCGCATTCGTAAGGGCATCAGCTGCTAAAGAGCTTAAGAAATTGGGTGCACTTGAGTTCAATGGAGAAGGTGGTCCAATGGCCGCAGACTTGTGGTTAAATGATGTTAAGGTTATGTTGGATCAGTTAAGTTGTTCTGATGCTGCAAAAATTAGATGGAGTTGTATCTCTTTTAAGGGAACATGCTCGAATATGGTGGTCAAATGCCATAGAGCTGGTACATGCCGAACAAGTAACTTGGACATTTTTCCAGGAAGCATTTAGTGCCAAATATGTTGGTGATCAATTTAAGAGAGAAATTCTTCAAGAGTTCCTGGATCTCAAGCAAGGCAATCATTGAGTTTATGAATATGAGTTGGAGTTTAATCGATTAAGCTGATACGCAGCTGAATTAATGACAACTAAAAAATCTCATTGCGAATGGTTCATTGAAGGGCTTCACCCAAGACCCAAGGAATTAATGTTAGGCATGAATCTGCCAGTTTATCAAGATGCAGTGAATAGAGCAACGGCTATGGAAAGGGCCTATCTAGAACGAGTTAGAGATCAACCAACTCGATCAACTAAAAGACCCGGAGAATCATTTGTGGCAGCACAGTCTAAGCAAGGTAGAGGTTTTCGCCAACAAAGAAAGACTAGAACTGGATCTACACAAGGTAATCCTTATCCGAAAAGAGCCTAAGCATCTCAAATGTCTACTGCAGGCTCGAAGAAGTCACAAAAAGCTTTTAAACCAGAATATGAGCATTGTGGGAAGAAGCATGAAGGGGTTTGTTGGATGATTACAAGAGCTTGTCTGCGATGTGGTCAGATGGGACATTTTTCTAGAGAATGTCTACGAGGACAGATAGAGAACCCCATCCAGTTAGAATGATCTGCAGTAGCTCCACCTAAAGGCTATGGTCGTGGTGGAATGGGATAAGGTAGAATGTCAAACCAAGCTGGATTAGAGGCGACATCAGCACGAGAATTTTAAACCCCAGCTCGAGTATATAATATACGCACAGATGAGGATAAGAATGATCTGGATATTATAGCAGGTACTTTCTGACTTTTTGGTGAATCTGTGTTTGTTTTAATTGATCCTGGTTCTACACGTTCGTATATTAGCTCTAAGCTAGTTGCTAAAAGAAAAATTCCTATGGAGGCTATTAGTAGTGATGTGATTTCCAGTAATCTGCTCGGTCATAGTGCTAGAGTGACCCGGATATGTAGGAATTGTCCCATAGTGATTCAAGAGATTGAATTTCTAGCAAATTTGATGGAGCTACCATTCCATGAATTTGAGATTATCTTGGGAATGGATTGGCTATCTACATATGATGCAGATGTTAAGTGTAAAAAGAAGCAATTAGTACTTCAAGGATCGGATGGTTCTGAAGTAGTTGTAATGGGAGAAAGAAATGATTTCCTAAACTCAGTAATCTCTGTAACATTGGCTCAGAGGATGTTAAATAATAGGTGTGAAGCGTATTTAGTTAATGTGGTAAATACGCAAGCAGAAAATAAGAAATTAGAAGATATTTCAACTATACGAGAATTTCCAGAGGTATTTCCAAATGAGTTGCCAGGATTACCTCCAGATAGAGAGGTACAATTTGGAATAGATGTGTATCTTGGAACAGAACCGGTATCAATGGCACCCTATAGAATGGCGCCAACAGAATTAAGGGAGCTAAAAGCTCAATTACAAGAGTTATTAGATCGAGGCTATATTCAACCAAGTGTGTCACCTTAGAGAGCCCCAGTGTTATTCGTAAAGAATAATGATGGATCTTTACAATTGTGTATAGATTATCGATAACAAAATAAGGTGACAATAAAGAATAAGTATCTGTTGCCAAGAATTGAAGATCTATTTGATCAGCTCAGAGGAGCTGTTGTGTTTTCAAAGATCGACCTTTAAATCGGACTATTATTAGCTAAAAGTTAAGAAAGAAGATATACCAAAGACAACATTCATGACTCGTTATGGACATTACGAATTTTTGGTAATGTCGTTTTGTCTCACAGAAGCCCCTGCTGCATTTATGGATTTGATGAATAGGGTGTTTCAACCCTACTTGGACCAGTTTGTGGTGGTGTTTATAGATGATATCTTGGTATACTCTAAGACTGAAGATGATCATGATCGACATCTCCGAGTGGTATTATAGACATTAAAAGAAAAGCAGTTTTATACAAAGTTTTCCAAATATGAATTCTGGCTATCTGAAGTAACTTTTCTCGGACATGTATCTGCTGATGTAATAAAAGTGGATCCCAAGAAGATACAAGCTATTCTTGATTGGGAGGCACCAAAGAATGTCTCGGAAGTTAAAAGTTTCTTGGGATTAGCTGGATACTATAGACGATTTGTCCAAAACTTCTCTATTATTGCTATGCCACTTACCCAGCTGTTAAAAAAGGTGTTTCTTTTGTATGGACAGAGAAGTGTCAAGAGAGTTTTGAAAGATTAAAGAAAGTTTTGACAAAGGCACCAATATTAATTCAACCAGAGCCGAGAAAAGAGTATATTCTGTATAGTGATGCATCCCATAATGGTTTGGGTTGTGTATTAATGCAAGAAGATCGCGTTGTAGCCTATGCATCACGACAACTCAAAACTCATGAAAAAAAGTATCTGACTCATGACTTGGAGATGGCAACAATGATATTTGCACTGAAATTTTGGAGACATTATTTATATAGTGAAAAGTGTCATATCTACACTGTTCACAAAAGTTTGAAGTACTTGATGACACAACGATATCTGAATCTGAGACAACGGAGATAGGTTGAGTTTTTAAAGGATTATGATGTGGTTATTGATTATCACCCTAGAAAGGCTAATGTAGTAGCAGATGCTCTTAGCCGAAAGGCATTTTCTATTATGCGCGCAATGAATGCACAACTATCTTTGGGACCAAATGGTTCTTTAGCAGTAGAGTTTCAGCTTAAGCCAACTTTTCTGAATTGGATCAAAGATTTAAAGCTCTCGGATGAAGAAAGTATTGTAAAGAGAAGAAAAGCTGAATTAGGAGAAGTGCAAGACTATGAAATCAAGTCTGATGGTTGTTTATACTATCAAGGAAAAGTTTATATTCCTAATAATGGTGAATTGAATAAAGAGATTTTAACAGAAGCTCACTACTGCCCATTAACTATGCACCCTGGAAGTAATAAGATGGATCCAGATTTGAAAACCCGCTATTGGTGGCCAGAAATGAAGAGAGCAATCTCAGAGTTTGTAGCAAAATGTCTGACATGTTAACAAGTTAAAGCAAAGCATCAAGTACCTTATGGATTGTTACAGCCTATCTCCATTCCTCAGTGGAAATGGGAAAAATGACTATGGATTTTGTAACAGGACTACCAGTTGCGCCCAGCAAAAAGGATTCAATATGGGTTATTGTGGATCGATTATCGAAGTATGCACATTTTATTCCAATTCGGGTGGATTATTCAATGGATAAGTATGCAGAAGCTTATATCAGAGAAATAGTATGACTACATGGTGTCCAAATATCGATTGTATCGGACAGAGACCCGAGGTTTACCTCGAGATTCTGGGGAGCATTACATGAGGCTTTAGGTACTAAATTAAATTTTAGTACTGTATTTCATGCACATTCGGACGGGCAGTCAGAACGAACGATCCAGATCTTAGAAGATATGTTACGAGCTTGTATTATTGAGTTCACTGGATCATGGGAAAGATATTTGCCATTAGCTGAATTCACATATAACAATAGTTACTAGGCAAGCATCAAAATGGCACCGTTTGAAGCACTTTATGGAAGAAAGTGCATAACTCCTCTTAATTGGTTCGAATTACAGGATCAAAATTTTCTTAATGATCCAAAAATAGGTGGGATTGATTTAACCCAAGAAATGGAAGATAAAGTGAAGATTATTCAGAATAATCGACAAAAGTCATATGCAGATAAAAAGAGAAGGGATGTTGAATTTGAAATTGGAGATAAAGTTTTCCTGAAGGTCTCACCATGGAAGAAAGTATTATGTTTTGGTTAAAAGGGAAATTAAGTCCCAGATTCATTAGACCTTATGAAATTCTCAAAAGAGTTGGACCGGTTGTTTATCAAATGGCCTTACCTCCAGAGATGAGCAAGATCTATGATGTATTTCATGTATCTATGTTACGAAGGTATCGATCAGATCCCTCGCACGTTATCACTCCATAAGAGATTGAGTTGCAACCTGATTTAACATATAAAGAATAACCATTGGAGATTTTATTTTATGAAGTCAAAGAGTTTAGGAATAAGAAAATTCCATTAGTCAAAGTCCTTTGGAGGAATCATAAACTGGAAGGGCAACTTGGGAAACTGAGGAGAAAATGAGGAAGCAGTACCCGAAGCTATTTAAATTAGGTACATTTTAAAATTCGAGGATGAATTTTCTTAAGAGGGGGAGAATTGTAATACCCCCAAAATTTGCTAAGTTGTTTAAGAGTCATTTAGCACTAAGATAAGGACTTAAAAGCTAACTTAGTGACTAGAATGACAAAATATAAAAGTTAGGATTTCTTTAATTATAGACTCTAGGAAAGGAATTTTTGAGAATTTAGAGTACCATGAGATAGAGGATAAGCAAATTATGGTACTCGCAAAGTTTGGTAATGATTCAAGGAAAAATTGGAATGAGAATTCAAGGTAAAAGTTTAGTGACCAAAATGATAAGTTTTCAAAACTTGTATGATACAAGTCGAAATATGAAAAGTTGAATGACCAAAGTTGTAATTTCCCAAAAGTTAGGTGTTTTATTTCATAAATAGATAGAGCACCTATTGATGTGGACTGAATATATAATTACTGGTTTGATCCGATATTTCAAATATTTGGAAAATCACAGTTAAAGTTTTAGGGGAATTCGGATACCCGGATCGAACTACAAAGTTAAGCGTGCTCAGGCTAGAGTAGCACTAGGATGGGTGACCTTATGGGAAGGTCTCATGTCAGTAATTGAGACTGATAAAAAGAAATCAATTCGAGTTGAAATTATTCGTAGGAATGTTTGAAAAAATGATTATTAAGAGAAATTTATCCGATAAAGATTTCGGGTAAATTATCAGTATATTAGACCGAGTCAAAATTTCAAGATTTTAATTTTTACAAAATCATGGAATATTTTGTATATCAAAAATATTTATTTATGGAAATCAAAATTATGAGAATTTCAGATTTTACTCGATAGTTTGGAAAATAGAAAATCGTAGTAAGTGATTATCGGATAATCGGATCGAATTGGAATTTTAAAGGCAGTTTCATAGGCCATGGAAAATTCATAAAATATTAATTTTATGAATATTTTAATGTTTCTAGTTGGAACTAGACTTGGTTCCAATTTTACAAAATGGCGAATTTGAAAATAAGATATAGTTGGAGGATTCTTTGGACATAAAGAATTAAATGAATTTAATATTCATTTAATTAAAATACATGTGGCCTTTATAAAATAAAAGATTAACAAATGTGTTCATCTTTCTCCATCTATTCGAAAGGCAAGAGAAAAGAAGAGGAAAATATACCAAAAATTTTCCAAGGCAAATTTGAAGGCTTTAAAGTTAGAATCAAGGTATGTTGCTTTGAGAAAAATTGATCTATGCTTCATGCTCTTTCTTTTTATAGTAATTTTGCATGGTAATATGAAGAATTGTTCATGTTATTGATGAGAGAGAAATTAGGGTTTCATGTTCTATGTTGAAATTGAAGTTTGATTTAAGCAAATTAAGTGTTGTGAAGTTGAAATCAAGCTTAAATTTGGATTAATTTCATGTTTGAAGACATAAACCCTAACCCTAGAATTTGGGGTTTCATTTAGGGTTTTGAAATTAAGGATGGATATGGAATATTTATGATTCTACAAGCTTGATTTTGATGCTAGAATGAAAATTTCTCAACTAATTTCCTAAGTGACTATTTTCCTAAGTGGCATATTTGGTAAATTAGGGAAAATATTGTGAAAATTATATTAATGGTGGATTTGAAGAGATTATGAATTTAGAAGCTTGATTATGGCATTATGACTAAAATAAAGTCCTTGTAAAGTTTATATACCTAATTTGCCAAGTAGGAAAATTTTGGGGATTTAAATGTTAATTCTAGGAAATGAAGATTTTATGTTAGAAAAATTATTTTGACTATACTAGAATGTTGTTTGAATGAAAAACAACATTGAAAAAGTTTAGTGACCATTTCGGCCAAGGGTCAAAATAGAAGGGAAAATTTGAGGAAAATGGTAAAGATGCTGGATTGAATAATTAGTACAAATTTGCCAACTTTTGTGTAAGTTTAGTGACTAAAATGTCACTTTAACAAAAGTTAGTGGATTGAAGGGCATTGAGTAAAAGTTAGTTGAAAATGTTAGAATTATGGAGAAATTGTGATTTGAGCTTGAATAATTTGCAAAAGTTGCAAAATGGTCACTAGGGACCAAATTGAACTATTTGGCTTCTAAGAGGGAAAAAGGAAAAAATTGGAAAAATTTTATATTCGAATATTCATACTAGTATTTTATATTTAAGCAGTGTTAGATTAAAGAAAAATCTAACATGTATATTGTATATGTTCGATGGGTAAATATGCAGCATCCGAGTAGGACAAGGAAACCCGAGATAAACGAGGCAAAGAAAAAGTAGAGGACTAGCTTAGTGAGGCTCAATATTTTGCATAGCCCAGGTGAGTGCATTACATGCATGTACGACATATTATAAATTGGACGACTTGCGATAAGTTGACCTTGATATTAATGAAAAAGGTATGTTGATTAAATTATGCAAATAACATGAATATTAAATGGCATATGAGAAATATGGATATGGCATAATGATTTATCTAAGATAAATCAGATTTTAGATTTTGGGTATAATTTGCCCATTATCGAATTATGAATGATAGTATTGATTGATTGGATATTGAACATACAAATATTATATTGATATGCCCGAGTACTAGTGTGAAAGTCTTGGTATAGTTGGATATCCATAGTGTCCTAGCAGCTGCGTCAAAGCACTACGGTGCAGGAAAGACTCTACGGAGTCAGGAAAGACACTACGGAGTTAGTTCAAACACTACGATGTTAAAAGGCACAAAATGTGCTAGGATGAAGAGCAAAGGGCGTCCTCGAGTACGTACTCATCTCAGTCGCTACAGCGATGCAGACGCTAAGGCGTCGAAGACACTACGGTGTCGTGATGACTCGCGTACCATAGCATCACATGAAATTGTACTTTGGGCAATAAACCAGAAAATGCTTTTAAGCAAGTAAATAGACCAGTATATCTATCATATTTATTATCGATAAAGTAAGACTGATATTATGACTTTGAACATACATACATGCAAGCATGATTCACTAAAATAAGTTAGTTTTTCATTTACCATGATAAATGATGAAATAATATAAACCAGCACGAGATATTACTTGCCATATTACAAATATTGTGATATTTATGTTAAATGTCCACATTGTTACAAGTATGCCTCACTAAGTTATATTTAGCGTGTGATTTGTATTACACGTAGGATGATCAGGTTAGTAGTATTAAGGAAGGAGCTACACATTGGAAATCAAGTTATCGCCTATTAGCAATAGTATGTACACTTACATCTTAGACTAGTGGGCATGTACTCAAATTTCTAAATATGCAGTTGTTTTATATTACTGAATTTGTAAGTTAGGTTACTTATTTAAATGGGCATATAATATAAGTATTATGGATAAATGATATGGTTTTAAACTCTTAGACATGGGATTTGGTATAAATTATTATGTAGTTTATGTTAATCAAGTAGCGATTTTTAAATCAAAGAAAGGGTCTAGGTAGCATACATAGTTTGCAGCCTGAATTATATTTTCAAGTTAATAACTGTCTTAAATATTTATTTAATCAATTCAGGGTTGAAACTAGGTGTTACTAGAAAGGTTTATAATTCAATGAAATAGAGGAAAAGTTGTTTTACTAAACTGGTTTAAAAAAAATTTAAGTTAGGAAATCAGTTAAAAACTTTAGTAACATCTTCAATGTGTATTTAATTATTGATTATACATTGAGGGTTTTACATTAAGAGAATGAGCTGTTTGTCAAGAGGGAAAAGTGCTCATTCGCCCAGAAGGAGGTGCCATTCTTAGGCCACATCATTGGAGGTAGCGTGATCCGGATGGACAGGGACAAGGTTTGGGCCATTGAAGAATGGGAGCCGCCAACCAAGGTGACTGAGTTGAGATCATTCCTTGGATTGGCAAACTACTACCGATGTTTCGTCAAAGGCTACTCCAAGATCGCCACACCTTTGACCGAGTTGCTGAAAAAGGGCAAGGCGTGGGGCTGGAACTGAGAGTGTCAAGAGCCCTTTGAGAAACTTAAGGAAGCCATGGTGAGTAAGCATGTATTAGCATTGTTGGACCATGCCCAGCCGTTCGAGGTTCAGACTGATGCTTCTGATGTAGCCATTGGGGGAGTGCTTATGCAAGAATGACACCAATTACTTTCGAGAGTTGAAATCTCAATAAGACAGAGAGGTGATACACCGTCCAAGAGAAAGAGATGACCGCTATTGTGTACTATTTACAGACTTGGAGATATTACTTGTTGGGTTCAGGGTTTCAGGTATTCACTGACAATGTTGCCAACAATTATTTTCTAACCCAAAAGAAACTATCTCTTAAACAGGCTCGTTGGCAAATGTTTTTAGCCGAGTTCGACTTTGCCATAGAGTACAAGCAAGGGAAGGCCAATTGTGTGGCCGATGCACTAAGTCAAAGGTGCAACATGGAGTTCATCAGCAGACCCGAAGGACCACTATTATCATGAATCAAGGAGGGCTTATCTTATGACCCAACAGCTCAATCCTTGATCAGTTATGCGAAGGAGGGCAAGACTAGACGGTTCTGGCTCGAGAATAACTTGATGTACACCAAGGGATGACGCCTCTATGTCCCGCAATACATGAAATTATAGAAAGATCTCATGAAAGAATGCCATGATTCCAAGTGGGCTGGCCATCCAAGAGTGCATCGTACGATGGCATTGTTAACAGATCGTTACTATTGGTCACACATGGGTAGCGACGTTGAAGCTTATGTGAGGACTTGTCTCATTTGCCAGTAGGACAAGATCGAGGCCAAGAAACCAGCGGGGTTGTTGCAGCCATTGCCAATCCATGAACGACCATAGGAGAGTGTTTCCATGGACTTTATAATCGGTTTGCCAAATACTGATGGGTTTGCCAGTACTATTATTGTTGTTGACAGGTTTTCGAAGTATGCCACCTTCATTCCTGCCAGCAAGGAGTCCTCAGCTGAGGAAGCCACTCGACTTTTCCTCAAGCATGTGGTGAAGTACTAGGGGGTTCCAAAGACCATTGTGAGTGATCGAGACCCTTGCTTCACGGGTAAGTTTTGGACCGAGTTGTTCAAACTGATAGGGACAGACCTGAACATGTCTACAAGTGTTCATCCCCAAACCGATGGGCAAATGGAACGAGTGAATGCATTGTTGGAGATTTATCTCAGGCACTATGCAAGTGCAACCCAACGTGACCAGCCAAAGCTACTGGATGTGGCCCAATTTTCTTACAACTTGCAGCGATCGGAGGCCACCAGTCAAAGTCCTTTTGAGATTGTGACGGGACAAAAGCCACTCACACCCAACGCTATTTTACTCGGTTACAAGGGACCTAATCCAGCAGCATACCACATAGCCAAGGCGTGGCAAGATCATCATGACCTAGCCTGAGCTTGTTACACAAGATGGGAAAGCGAACCAAGAAGTGGGTTGATTGGAGACATAGGGACGAGGAGTTTCATGTTGCTGAACTAGTCATTGCCAAGCTACACTTGGTGTTGAGGAAACCAGGAGTGCACAAGGGCTTGTGTGTCGATACGAGGGACCGTTCAAGATTATAAAGCGAGTACGTGTTGTGGCCTACAAACTGGAGTTACCGCCAAAGTACAAGGTTCATCCTATTTTCCATATGAGTATGCTCAACCATTCCATGCGGATTTTGAAGATCCGGACCGTGGCAAGTCACATAGAGCACCGATAGGAGTAAAGGTCTCTTATAAGGAGGAGGTTAGAGAAATCCAAGTAGATCGGATTGTTCGACGAAAGAACCATCGAGCAAGGCATGAGTACTTTATCCAATAGAAGGAACTTTCTGACAACGAAGGGAGTTGGGAACCAGCCAAAGATTTGTGGCAATTCCAAGATAAGATTACCGAGTACCATACCCAAGACGTGACGAGGGCGTTGCTACATTCATTGGGGGAGACTGTCACGGGCCATGAGTCTATGACCGAGGTTAGTGCGATCCAATCTGCCCAATAAGCTCTTCACAAGCTCTTGGGACTGTCAAACCCATCTGAGATGGCCCAACACTTGGAGAATGCTAAAGGATAAGAATCAGACCAGTTATGGAAAGAAATCGTCATCTTTGAAGATTCTATCCAATCCCACGATTTGTGACATTTGTTCCCTCCCAACAATGAATGTATATTTGTTAGGCAGTTGTTTGTTTTCTTAGCTTATTGTATTAGATCTTGACCGTCGATGTATTCCAATCTAAGTCGTTGGATGTATTGGGGGCCAATTATAAATAGAGGCTCACCCACCTTATTTTTTCACTTCATCTTTGAGTAATAAAGCAGTGCATTCACTCACTCAAGCTTCTCTTGTTCTGTCATTTCTTGTTTGCTCATATTTCTGCAAGGAACAAAGCTTTCAGGCTTTGTTTAGAGGCTAACTTAGGCGCGTCGAGACCTAAGGCCACATGGTATTGCTAGAACGAGTCTAGATCCGTGACACTTTGGTCATCACATAGAGTTTGGCTTTGGACATCTCACACCTATTGAATGTCAAAGTCGACTTGATTAAATATTTAAAAGAATTTACTCAATTTAATTGTTACTTAAATGATTTTAAACATTTTTCTCACCCTTAGCAACGAGCTTTAGTTAATTTCAAAATCTGAAATATTAGATTTTTGAATTATTAACAAATTAAAATGTATATATAATATCATATTTATTGAGTTATACTATGGAGGTCGGTAGGGTGGGATGGGTGCAATGGGTGCTCCCTACATTCACCTCCGTCAAGAATTTTCGATATGTTCACCGTCTCGCGACCCACTGCAGGTAAAAAATCTAAAATCATCATCGTCTGATAACCTGCAAAATTAGAATAGTCCCCGCCTCACCATTCATGTTGGTCTTAAGACCCATCTAATCCCCGCTATACCCACCAAATGATCCACTTCAGATAATATATTTTTAAATAACAATTAAATAAATATAAACTATTTTTTATGAAAGAGTATGAGATACATGTCCTTTGGTCTCCCACAACATATGTGATATTATTTCAAATGTCATTAATTTAAAAGTAATAAAAAATTATCACTACCCTTTAAATGGGTGAGATCGAGAAACTGTGACTCAGTGAGTGTTTTCATTTTTTAAAAATATCAGTGAATGTGAGTTGAATATTTTTAAAATTATTTTTTTATTTTTTTAAATATACTTATTATGTATATTAGTGGGTAGGGGTGCGGTGGATATAAGGTTATATCCACACATGCCTCATCACCCACAATAAATCTAATTTTTTTTCTATATCCTCGCTCCACCATCCATGGAACTTTTTACCCATGCTTGTCCAATTGAACGCGAAACGGTACAAATTCTCATGAAACCTATCCCACTTACATTCCTAAGTTATACATTTCATTAGTTTTAAATAATGCAAATAATATGATTTGTGTACTGAATAAAAAATATGTTATGTTTCCTGGTATCACTTGGAAAACCGGTTTGATTTTGGAATAAAATTTATGAAGTAGCCATCGGTCACTTGGAAAGGTAAACCGGGCACCGAAAGAAAAATTAGAGATTCGATTTGGGTTCGGGAGTCGGTTACGAGAGAGGAAGGTTTCGCACTCCCACCACGCCCGAATATCGGTACCTAAAAGATTCGTATCGTAATTGCAAAGAAAATTTAAAATTCGGTTCAATTTAATATCTAATCCCTAAAAATACATGAATGCATGGTCAAACGATTTAAATATGAAAACTCTCGTAATCTACGGTACCAAAAGGAGATGACGCCCGAAGACTCGGGACGGCACTACCAATAGGAATACCGAATTTTGAGAACTAGATCTAAATGCAACAAGATATATAATGCATGAGCATCTACTAATGCTAAAATAAATTAATACATAAATATGGACTAAAAATTAAAGAAATAAAGAACCATCCATAAATTAATACATATAAAGGGAACAGGACCAATCGCTTAAATATAAAACACGAGAAATAAGAAATATGATGTATCCTAAAAGACGAAAAAGCAAAAAAAAAAAAGCTTAGGAAACCAAACAAATCGTTTCATGCCTGTACAGCAAGAAATAAATAAATTAGAAAAGATTTGATTTTATAAGCAATTAATTAAAATACTAATTAAACAATAATATTTTAAACAAGGCAGTTAATGAAAAAAACTAATTAATCAAAGGAAAAAAAAAAAAGATCGATTTCATTTAAAAGGGGTTCACAAAAATAACAGAGGGTTAAATCTTTACAAACTCTCGGCTCTCAAGTGCCTTAACCGCCGCTGCCTCCACACCTCCGCCGCTGCTTCTCCGGTAAGTTTCACCTGTTGCCGTCACCACTAAAACGCAGCCATCATCCTCCTCTTCTTTTCTAACGGTATGGATTTACATTAGACGCAACCCAAGCACCCTAAAAGGTCCATAAATTCCTCAACCTTCTCCCTAGTCGATCTGCAAATTTATCTGTCGGATCGACCTGAAACGAAACTATGTCGCTCGCCGCGATATAGGCTCTCCATCCACCGTTAGGATTCGTCGTTAGAGACTCCGTCGCCGGGAACCGACATGGCCGAGAGTGGGTGATTTCTTTTCTTTCGTTCTTCTTCTTCTTTGGTAACTGAAGATTTAGTTTGTTGTTGATTCCGTTTATTTGGGCAGTGATTTTAATTTTCAGGAGTTCAAAGGCTTGGTTCTCGGTTTGGAGGAAAGCTTAGGAAAAGGGGTGATGGATGGTTATGGCTGTGGTGATCGAATATGGGGAGATTTCGGTGGTTTGGTTCAAGGAGTGAGCTTCGGTGGCAGGAGGTAATGGGGCTAAGGGATCTTGGGTATTGCCGGTATTGAGTGATGAATGATTGATGGTCTTGAGAATGGTGGGAGTAGTGGCTGTCTGATCTCCCCTCCTTTTTCAAATTGTGGCCTGGTTCCCTTCTTAAGTGGACGATGGGGAAGCGGAAAAAATCATGTCATGGTCTTGATAGGGGATGAAAATATGACACATATAGGAGTATGAGGAAGTCTAGCCTAGGGCATGGGGTGCCGGCATGATGTGAGGCGTGGGGGCTGTTTTGCGGGGCATGGGTCGGCATGCCTTGCTTTGCTGTTATTATTATTATTATTATTGTTATTATTATTATTATTTTAGAATTTGGTTTAAATAAGATAAATTGTTCGAATTTAATTTGAGGCTCGGACAAAAATGAGTATTACAGTTGTCCTTCTTTACTTATTATTGTGTAATAGGAATAGAACAAAGAAAAAAAAATAACCATTTTGTCTGGTCCGACTGAACTTCTTCCTTTTTAACGTATGTCTTTTTTTGATAGATTTTTTTTCTTTGACGCAGATCTTCTTTCTTGACTTGACGGGTCCACTTTGTCGCATTTGGAGAAGCAAAATCTTCAAAATGGAAGTTGTCTATTGGGGAGACAAAATGAATATGACTTGCTACATTATTGATGACGATAAAATTTTTAAAGAAAACTTGACCCGGCTGCGACACCGATGAAGAGGTAGGGTCAGTAAAGTTTAATCCAACTGCAACACTAACGAAGAGGCAGGATAGGTAGATGATGGTTTTGATATCTGATTCAGCTACAACACCGACGAAGGGGCAGGACCTAAAGTCAGTAAAGTTTAACTCAGCTACAACACTAACGAAGAGACAAGGTCTACAAAATTTGATCCAGCTACAACACTGACGAAGAAGTAGGATTGGAACATTAATATTTGATTAAAAATATTTACAGTTTAGCTTATAGATTTTTTTGCATTTTTCCCAAATGCACATGGATCAATAGTTTTGAGTTGCCTTTACCGGTAGCTGTTTGCTCCGGGCTAGTTATATCATTTCAATGGGTACAATCAATTTATACTAATTATGACATTGGATTTTTTTTCAAATAATTTATTTTCCTTTGACCATTCGTAAAAATAGATTTTTGATGGACATTTGAATTATTCATTGTCTTAAACTTTACCGTGTTTAAGCACGTTGCGCCAACATTTCTGTCGGACTTGCCAAAATAACTTTGATCCAGCTACAACACTGACGAAGAGGCAAGATCAAAATATTGAAACTTGATTTGTTGTTTTTTTATTATTTTTGGCTTTTTTCCTCTTTTGATTTTTTTGCTTTTTTCTTTTTTCTTTTTTTTTTTGCTTTTTTCTTTTTTTTTTGATTTTTTGTTTTTTTTGTTTCTTCTTCTTTTTTCTCTTTTTTGAAATTTTCTAACTATTGATAAAGATAAATACTTGAAAGTCAGTAAAATTTGATCATGCTACAATACCGACGAAGAGGCAAGGTCTAAAGTTAGTAATGTTGATCCAACTACGACACCAACGAAGAGGCAAGATCAAAAGTTAGTAAATTTGGTTCAGCTACAACACCGACGAAGAGGCAGAATCGAAAGTTAAATTTGATCAAGCTACAACACTGACGAAGAGGCAAGGTCTAAGGATTTGATCCAACTACAACTCTGACGAAGAGGCAGGATCGAAGGGGTTTTTTATGATCAAGCTACGACTTTGACGAAGAGGCATGACCTGAGGGTTTAATCCAGCTACTACCCTGACGAAGAGGCAAGATCCTAAGGTTAGTTGTGCGATCAAGCTATGACTCTGACGAAGAGACATGATCTGAATTTGGAATATTTGGTTCAACTACAACGCCGACGAAGAGGCATAATCAAAAGTTTATAAAGTTGGATTTATCCACACCATCAACGGATGGGTAAGATCGAATTTCAGCACTTGGACTCCACTAGACCATCAACGGAGAAGCGAAATCAGATGACAACAACTTGAACACAGCCACACAATCAACGGAGGGACATGATCAGATAAAACTTGATTTTCTTTTGATTTTTCTTTTTTTTTCTTTTTTCTTTTTTCTTTTTTTGATTTTTGATTTTTGATTTTATTTTATTTTTTCATTTTTTCAATTTTTCAATTTTTCAATTTTTCAATTTTTTCTTTTTGCTATAACTATAATGAAGAGGTAAATTCTGAGAAAAGGTTTGATCTAGCTACAACACCGTCGAAGAGGCAAAACCTGGATAGGCTTTGATCTGCTGCACCACTGACGTAGATACTAGATCAGCAACATGGGATCCACTACACCACCGACGGAAAGATAGGATCTGGATGGAAAATTTGATCTGCAACACCACCGGCGGAGGCAAGATCTACTCTAAGTTGGCCTATCACCACTGACAGAGGCATGATTTGCAAAATATTAGATTATTTCGCCATTGACAACGAGAAAAAATCTGGAAAAAATGCTCTGTTACTCTATCAATAGAGGGCAGGTTATGAAAAGACTTATTTTTGTTGGCAGGAGTGAGAATCTGGAAAATGTTGGTGTCCGTCACACCATTGTCAGAGAAATGGGATCCTAAAAAGGAAAAAGTATTATTAGTAATTGTTCAAAAACTTGTCGTTGATATCTTTTATTTAGATATCTCAACATTTTTTGTGTGTGTTTGACCTCCTCCAAGACTAAAGTTGGCCATCGTGTCGTTACCCCCACAGTTGAGGTTCTTCGGCTTCTTTCGTGGACCTGTTTGTATGTTCAAGCAAAAGTGAATGCATGAATGCACCCAATTTTATGTGTCTAGCCTAAATGTATTGTGACTTTAATGTTTGTATGATGCATGCAAAATGATTTCCATAAATGTGGCTAAATGCATGAATGTGATATGATTTATTTCTTTTTTTGCCCCCAAAGGGATGCCCCTGACTTTCACTGGTCATGCTAGGCTATTGGTCTTTTGCACGTGGCGGTTCCCCAACCTCCTTCAGGTTCGATCACCTTTCTTTGGATCAACTTTCCATTTGGGTACATGCCCCAAAAAATTTGTTTATTTTGTACCATCGTCTGAGACAGCTCTTGTAGCAAATTTTGACTTGTATGTTCGCTTTTTTTCGAGGGGCTTTCATTGTCGGGTCACAAATTTGATGAGTTGGTTCATTGCTGCTCATCTCGTTTGGATCAATGCGGAGCGATGCAGATATATAGCTATTGGAGGCTTGTTTCTAAACCTTGATGGAGAATGCCCCCAAACTGAAGCCTTGTTGGAGGCATGGTGTTTGGCGACAGATGCTTTCAGACATGCCCCAAGATCGAGCTCTTGTAGAGGTTCTGTAAGGTACTAGATCGACCAACTTTGTTGAATCAAATGGGGTAACCTAGGGACTGATTTCAAAATTTAAAATATATACATGTAAATGCAAGGTGCATGCCCTAGATGCGAAAGTACTGATTCAAAAATGGTTCACATGGCACAATTTTTTGAACTCTCGGGATTCATTTGCATCTTTGAATATTGCCTTGATATCTAGAATACTAGATTTTCTCCCGGTGATAATTTTTCAAATTGAGAACCAGTCGTGAATCAATATTTCATGCTGGTAAAATGCAAAAATTAAAGTATTATGATATGTAATGCAGTTAATGTAAAATTAGTAAATTTAATATGATGTGATCGCAAGAAAAAAAATGGGTTAGTTTGGATCAATGAATAAATTAAATGGTAATTAAGGTAAAAACAAAACAAATAAAAAAGTTGTACATAAAAAACAAACAAAGGCATCAAAGCCTAAAAGGGTAACTTCTAAACGAGTAGAGTGCCGGTATGGCCCTAAAAAGGTGGCTCGTATGGCTCACTATATGCGGCTTGATTCTAAGGTGATGGTACCCGAACTGTCGCTAGGACATCGATTCGGAGAAACACGATCCTTATACCATACGAGGGTGAAGACCCTACGAAATATAAGAACCAAATTTCGATAGTGAATTACAACACTATACGGAGGTGAAGACCCCACGAAGCGAAATAATCACTCTCACACCCGAATTTCGGTACCTAAAGGGTTCGTATCGTAATTGCAAAGAAAATTCAAAATTCAATTTAATTTAATATTTAATCCCTAAAAATGCATGAATACATGGTCATACGATTTAAATATGAAAACTCTCGTAATATAAGGTACCCAAAGGAGATGACGCCCGAAGACTCGGGACGGCACTACTAACAGGAATACCGAAATTTTGATAACTAGATTTAAATGCAATAAGATATATAATGCATGAGCATCTACTAATGCAATTAATTAAAATACTAATTAAATAAGAATATTTTAAACAAGGCAGTTAATGAAACAAAACTAATTAATCAAAGGAAAAAAAAGGTTCGATTTCATTTAAAAGGGGTTCACAAAAATAACAAGGGGTTAAATCTTTACAAACTCTCGGCTCTCAAGTGCCTTAACCGCCGCTGCCTCCACACCGCCGCCGCTGCCTCTCCGGCAAATTTCACCTGTTGCCGTCACCACTAAAAACGCAGCCCTCATCCTCCTCTTCTTTTCTAACGGTATGGATTTACATTAGATGCAACCCAAGCACCCTAAAAGGTCCATAAATTCCTCGACCTTCTCCCTGGTCGATCTGCAATTTTAGCCGTGGGATCGACCTGAAATGAAACTATATCGCTCGCCGCGACATAGGCTCCCGTTCGTCAAAAATTTCTATTCTTTGTTTAGATTTTTCCATATTTTTCAGAACCCTTTATTTTTTTTATTTACTTATAATTTACTTATAATAGAATAAGTAATAAGGATAATATAATAAGTATAAAATAAGTCTAAACTAAATAAGTAGAATATAAAGTAATGGACAACAAAAAAAAAGAGAAAGAATCCTTTTTTTTTGTTTTTTGATAAAATAGAATGAAGACGATGAACTTATAAAAGAATTTCAAACTTTGATGAAATACTAAAATAAATAGAGTAAGATTAGGCTAATTTAGAAAGGGTTTGCTTGATATCTGGTCGACAGAAAAAAAAAATAATATATATATTAAATATATATATATTGTGTCATCCAATTGAGTGATTCCTTAAGGCATCTTATCCCATTTTAAAATTGGTTTATTCTGCAGCAGCAAATGCTCGTCACAATAGGGGTTTCAATGAAGCGAGTTTATTCATTAGTCAAGTCGCAGTAAATGAGGGAACTACTTTGAAAAGACTAAAACCTCGAGCTCGAGGACGTAGTTATCTCATAAAAAGACCCACTTGTCATATAATTATCGTATTGAAAGATATTGAATGGGTACCACTTGACAGATATGCGCTACGCCCAAAACCAAAAAAGACTGGAGCAATAGTGTCCTTACCCATTGTAAACTAAAATTATTGTTGCTCCCGAATTTTGATATAACCAACGTGTTCTTTTTTTTTTTACTTAGTAAAGGTATATACGTGAGACACAATCTACTAATTAATCTATGTCATTTAAATACTCTAATTTAAATACTATAACTATATTGGGGTCTCGTCTTATAATACCTCAAGAGCTAATGAAACTATTTTAGTGAAATTTAACTGTCTCAATTCCGATTCGTGTCATAATTTTGACTCCAAGGAATCACACAAATTTGGTGGTATACCAGAAGAAGTCTCACTAACTCTTTGATTACGGACAGTAAAATATGGGAATGATTTTAACCAAACAACTGGAAGATACCAGTTCCAATCAACAAAGAATACAATAATTAGCAAAAAAACTATACAAATTTTTTAGTTGTATTTAGATATTCTTTATTGTTTTAATTTGCTTTAGTTTTAAGAATATTATTTTCATTTTTATTAATTTACTGAATATTT